>CM076583.1:317841863-318483155 GCA_034641835.2 Pinus albicaulis | reverse complement strand
TATTATCTAATCCTCTTCTTTGAATGGGCATTACAAATCACATTGTGCATCATTATTGGTCTCATCATTCTAGTAATTTCCCTATACCGAGACTCCTCCCATCAGTGAAAGTTCATAAAGAGCAGGGGAAATTGAATGAGGTGACAATGGGTCCTTGTCCCATTATTTCCACTTGATCCAGTAGTAGTCCCTTTGGAACCCCTCCTGGGACCCTTGCTAAATTAAGGGCTAACATTTTTCAAAAACAAGTATAAAGCAGATGGCTCACTTGAAAAGAATAAATCTAGGCTTGTGGCAAAAGGTTTTACACAAAAAGAAGGGGTCTATTATGAGAATAATTTTTCCCCCATAGCAAAATGGGATACCATATGGACATTCTTTGCCATGGAAACTCAAAAAGTTGGAAATTCCATCAAATGGATGTAAAAACTGCTTTCTTGAATGGAGATATGAAAGAGAATTTTTTTGTGTCCCAACCAGAAGGATTTTTTGTGAAGGGTTAGGAACATAAAGCATGCAAGCGGTAAAATCCTTATATGGCCTCAAGAAAGCACCACGAGCCTGGTATAATAAGGGCTTAGGGGAATAGGGGCTTAGGGGTTAGAGGTTTAGGGTTTAGGGGAATAATGTGTTAGTGGTTAAGGGGTCAGGGATTGGGGGCTTAAGGGTTAGGGGATTTAGGCGCATTTAGGGGTTAGGGGCATAATGAGTTAGTATTTAAGCGATTAGGGATTCGGGTTAGGGGAATAATGAGTTAGTGGTTAAGGGGTTATGGATTGGGGGGTTAGGGGTTTGGGGATTTAGGTGCATTTAGGGGTTAGGGGAATATTGTGTTAGTGGTTAAGGGACTAGGGATTGGGGGCTTAGGAGTTAGGGGGATTAGGCGCAGTTAGGGGTTAGGTGAATAATGAGCTAGTGGTTAAGGGATTAGGGATTAGTTACTTAAGGGATTTAGAAGTTAAGGATTTTAGGGGTTAGGGGTGAGGGGTTAATGGGTTAATGGTTAAGCGTTAACAGTTTAGGGGTTAAGGGGTTAGGGGAATATTGTGTTAGTGGTTAAGGGACTAGGGATTGGGGGCTTAGGAGTTAGGGGGATTAGGCGCAGTTAAGGGTTAGGTGAATAATGAGCTAGTGGTTAAGGGATTAGGGATTAGGGACTTAGGGGATTTAGAAGTTAAGGATTTTAGGGGTTAGGGGTGAGGGGTTAATGGGTTAATGGTTAAGTGTTAACAGTTTAGGGGTTAAGGGGTTAGGGGTTTAGGTGTTAGTGGTTTAGGGGTTTAAGGGTTTAGAGGTTTAGGGTTTTGGGGGTTAAATGGGTTAGGGTTTTAGGGGTTTGGGGGGTTAAATGGGTTAGGGTTTTAGGGGCTTAGGGGGTTAAATGGGTTAGGGGTTGGGAATTAGGGCTTAAGGGGTTAAGGGTTAGATGTTTAGGGTTTACAGGGTTAAATGGGTTTAGGGGTTTAGAGGTTTAGGGGGTTAGGGGATTTAGTAGTTAAGGATTTTAAGGGTTAGGGGTTAAGGGGTTAAGGGGTTAGAGGTTAAGGGGTTAGATGTTTAGGGGGTTAAATGGGTTAGGGGTTTAGAGGTTTAGGGGGTTAGGGGATTTAGCAGTTAAGTATTTTAGTGGTTAGGGGTTAAAGGGGTTAGGGGTTAGGTTTTGGGGGTTAGGGTTTGGGGGTTAAATGGGTTAGGTTTTTAGCGGTTTATGGGGTTAAATGGGTTAGGGTCAAGAATTAGGGTTTAAGGGGTTAGGGGTTAAAGGTTTAGAGGTTTAGGGTTTAGGGGGTTAAATGGGTTAGGGGTTTAGGTTTTAGGGGGTTAAATGGGCGAGGGGTCAATCCTTAAACTGGTACAAAAAAATTTATTTTATATATTCACATACGGGACAGTCACAAGATGTCAACAAAATCACATACTTATCGAAATCCTCAACCAGGAATATGTGACATTGCTTCTTAATGTGCTTTCAACTAGGTAGGCATCAATGACAATCATTACAATGGGTTAAGGGGATCTAAGAGAGAATTATGTAAGGAGTTCCTTCTAGGTAAAGGCCACTGGTATTACTATTGTTAAAGGGGGTGGCCTACAAGGATACATTGGTAGCTACTGATGCAAGAGCATAATTTCAACAATTTATTTCAAAATTTGTATTTGTCCTCCATAAGGTCTTATAGATTTATAGAAGAGGAAGTTGGTTTCCTTGTTGCCCTATAATTTTGTATAATTTCTAACTTCATATTTGGGATAGGAAATAATTTTGTATAATTTTAGACTTGTATGTTTTCACCTATCCGGGAGTGATGATACCTTGTGGAGGTAAGCAAAATTTCCATTTTTTAAACTTTTGGATATATTCTATATGCTCTTGAGAGAATTTCAACCTTTTAAGTAAAACTACAAACAAATGTACATTCATGCAATAATTACTAATTGATTTGGGGGTGACTCAACAAATTGTAGCATGTTGGCTTATTGAATTTGTTAGTAAGTTAATTAGGGCTTGATAAATTTGTAAGCTTCAGTGGGATTTATTGCAGTTGTATGTGTTTTAGAGAAGCGAGTTTGGAGTGGTGGTTGTGCTTCCTTTATTGAATTTGATTTCTTTGGTTCTTCTTCTTGTGCATGCCCACTGTCGTATATTCTCATTAGTGGTTAAGGGGTTAGGGATTGGGGGCTTAAGGGTTAGGGGCATAATGAATTAGTATTTAAGGGATTAGGGATTGGGGTTAGGGGAATAATGAGTTAGTGGTTAAGGGGTTATGGATTGGGGGTTAGGGGATTTAGGCGCATTTAGGGGTTAGAGGAATAATGAGTTATTGGTTAAGGGATTAGGGATTGGGGGCTTAGGTGTTAAGGGATTTAGGCGCAATTAGGGGTTAGGTGAATAATGAGCTAGTGGTTAAGGGATTAGGGATTAGGGGCTTAGGGCTCAGTGGATTTAGCAGTTAAGGATTTTAGGGGTTAGGGTTGAGGGGTTAATGGGTTGATGGTTAAGCGTTAACGGTTTAGGGGTTTAGGGGTTAAGGGATTAGGGGTTTATGTGTTAGTGGTTTAGGGGTTTAAGGATTTAGAGGTTTAGGGTTTAGGGGTTAAATGGGTTAAGGTTTTAGGGGTTTAGGGGGTTAAATGGGTTAGGGGTTGGGAATTAGGGCTTAAGGGGTTAGGAGTTAAGGGTTAGACATTTAGGGTTTACGGGGTTAAATGGGTTTAGGGGTTTAGAGGTTTAGGGGGTTAGGGGATTTAGCAGTTAAGGATTTTAGGGGTTGGGGCTTAGGGGTTAAGGGGTTAAGGGGTTAGAGGTTTAGGGGGTTAAATGGGTTAGGGGTTTAGAGGTTTAGGGGGTTAGGTGATTTAGCAGTTCAGTATTTTAGGGGTTAGGGGTTAGGGTTTTGGGGTTAAATGTGTTAGGGTTTTAGGGGGTTAAATGGGTTAGGGGTCGAGAATTAGGGTTTAAGGGGTTAGAGGTTAAGGGTCTAGGGGGTTAAATGGGTTAGGGGTTAAGGGTCTAGGGGGTTAAATGGGTTAGGGGTTATAGTCATTTCTTAGGTGAACAAGGCACAATCTAGTTGTAGTAACCGTAACTTGGTCAAGTTGTTATATTCAAGGCAAGACTTGGTTGGGTTCCCAAGTTCCAAAAAAGTAAGGGTAATTGTGAGGGCATGATAACTGAGGAGTGTCAATGCATGCCAAGGAATGAAAAGGCATGCTAACACATGCCAGAAAGTGTCAATGGATGTTGAGGACTGTTAGGGAGTGCCAAGACATTGCAAGGGAGAACTAGGTCAAAATTCATGGAAATGAGTGAATAAGAGTGTGTGCCAAGTAGTGTTAACGAATTCCAAGTGTCTCAAGGATAAATTGTGTTAGGATAAGGTCAGAATAAGACTTGTAGGAGGTAAGCCTATGGTTACATAAAGGGTTGGACAAAGTAGTTTCAGACAAAGGGAAACTTTGGGCTCGGCGCAACATCGATTTTCCAATGACTTGGTTGGGTTCCCAAGTCACAAAAAAAGCAAGGTTATCTATGACGACATGAAAGATAAGGAATACCAAGGTGTGTCAGGGAATTCCTAGAAGTACTAAGACATGTTAGGCAGTTCCAAGGCATGATAGGCATGCCAAGATGTGGCAGGTGCCAGGGTGTGGCATGAACACATGCTAGGGAGTGTGAGGGCCAAGTGTCAAGGAAACACAAGGGAGCACTAGTTTAAAATGCATGGAAATTAAGTATAAGCGAGTTCTAGGTGTGTTAAGAAGGGAGTGACATGGTATTCGAGGAAGTGCCAAGGCATGTTAGAGTCCTAGGGAAGCATAAAAAGTTGTTCCAAGTGCCTAGGTGTGCCAATGTGTGCTAAGGAGTGTTAGGGAGTGCCAGGAAAACATAACAGAGGCGCACTAGGTCAAAATTCATAAATGAATGAATAAGAGTGTGTGACAGGGAGTGTTAGCGAGTTCTAGGTGTCTCGAGGAGGGTGTGACACGGTATGATAGACAATACTAAGTCATGTTATAGTGTTAGGGCGATATGCATCCAAGATTTTATATATTCACATACGGGACAGTCACAAGATGTCAACAAAATCACATACTTATTGAAATCCTCAACCAGCAATATGCTAACATTGCTTCTTAATGTGCTTGCAACTAGGTAGGCATCAAAGACAATCATTGCAATGGGTGAAGGGGACCTAAGAGAGAATTATGTAAGGAGTTCCTTCTAGCTGGTAAAGGACATTGGTGTTACTATTGTTAAAGGGGGTGGCCTACAAGGATACATTGGTAGCTATTGATGCAAGAGCATAATTTCGACAATTTATTTCAAAATTTGTATTTTTCCTCCATAAGGTCTTAGAGATTTTTGAAAGAGGAAGTTGTTTTCCTTGTTGCCCTATAATTTTGTAAAATTTCTAATTTCATATTTGGGATAGGAAATTTTAGTAATTTTAGGCATAAGTTAAGATATATTTTTATATTAAGGCCTCCTAGTCATTAGGAAAGTTGAGTCTTATGATTAGGATTACTTGTGGCATCCTATGTATTTTTCAAACTCCAATACACCAAGGCAAATATGTGGAGGACATTTGGGGGAAATGTGATTGTCCATGAAATGTAGATCAGATTTGGGGAACTTGTAGCTATTTTCCTTGGACCCTACTAGTTCTTAGAGGTTGTATTTGGAGCGCTTAGCAGGAAAAAACATAATATGCCCAAGAATATTAGTGTTGGAGCAGTTATGGTTAAAACACGAGATTCAAAGTTCAAATCCCCTTGAGTTTCCAACCAAAAAATAATATTTTTTTATCTATTTATTTATTAAATTTTTAGAATGTGGTTTAATGAAAAAAGAAAAATATAATATAAAAGAAATAAATATGACATGATTAAATTTCATGTGGTTTGAATATCGATTTTCAAAAATAAAAAATGTAATTCTATCCACTATTCACTCATGGATATTTCAATGCAAACTTCCCAATGCTAATGATTTTGTCTTAATTGCTAACTATCTTAAATGGGTTTCGTCTTAATTGCCATTGTCTTAAGTCGCCATTGTCTTAAATATAAAGTTCTGTCTTAAATATTTTTGTCTCAAAGTGCTTTTGTCTTAAATCTAAAATTTTGTCTTAAAATATTTTTGTCTCAAATTGCTTTTGTCTTAAAATATATTTGTCTCAAACTATTTTTGTCTTAAATATAAAGTTTTGTCTTAAAATATTTTTGTCTCAAATTCGTTTTGTCTTAAATATAAAATTTTGTCTTAAATATAAAATTTTGTCTTAAAATACTTTTGTCTTAATTTTTTGTTGTCTTAAATTTTTTGTCTCAAATTGTTTTTGTCTTAAATGTTTTTGTCTTAAATTTTTTTTGTCTTACAAATATAAAATTTTGTCTCAAATTATTTTTGTCTCACACTATTTTTGTCTTAAATTTTATATTTAAGACAATTCAATTGATATTAAATTTTAATATAAAATAACTAAAATAAAAAGTGATTTTTTAAGACAAAAGATTTCTTTTGTCTTAAACAAATGTCTTAAAATGCCCTTGGTGTAGTAGTGGTTGTTGTGCAGACTGGAGGCTAGGGAATGACCTAGTCACAACGGTTTCAATGGCTAGAGCAAGTCAAGATTCTAATGGAAGTGTTATACATTTACGTTATAGAAGGGTAAGAACTGTAAATAAATATTAAGAGTAGTAACTGCAAAATAGATATTTATTTTAGTTTAAGAGTCCATTAACGTTGCTACTGTATTTATTATGATCCTAGCAGGAGTGGGAGGTGCGACTTTTGAGCTCGTCGACGAGTGCAGGTTCCAGTTTGGCTAGCTGTGATACAAATCGGAGGGATATGGCATAACATGGACGGTTCAACTCTTAGCCAATTCGACAACAGTCACATTTTGGAGGCTCACCAGGCATTCAGGAATAGGCATTTAAAATTTATGCACCTAAGACAGCCTGTTTCATATTAATATATATTCCTAAAAGAAAGATTGGACAGCCTGTTTCATATTAATATATATTCCTAAAAGAAAGATTGGTTTATAAAAATGAGCGAAAGTCAAAGTGACTATCTTAAATGTAAGATAACTATTTTCTTCATCTCCCTTCACAACCCAAGAGGTTTGCTATTACATCAAAACTTGCAGGTATAAGATTGTTAAGTAAACATTGGACAGCCTGTTTCATATTAATATATATTCCTAAGAGAAAGATTGGTCTATAGAAATGAGCGAAAGTCAAAGTGACGATCTTAAATGTGAAGATAACTTTATTTTCTTCATCTCCCTTCACAACCCAAGAGGTTTGCTATTACATCAAAACTTGCAGATATAAGATTGTTAAGTAACCTTTCATAAAAGTCTTATAGTTTTTCCAACAACATCTTGAAACTCAAAATACCTCCCGTCCCACAGGACGGAAAATTCCAAGGGCTAGGGAAGAATATCTGTCTTTCATGTGTAAACTGAGCATCACAGAATTTTGAATAAAACTTATGGAAAAAATCTGACAAGCAAAAGTTTAAAATTAACATGTTGAGAATATGCTCTATAACTTTGATCTTACTCACTACTCGTACTATCAATACTCACAACTCGATCTCATTCCATAAGAATGTCTATTCTTAATGAAAACATTGAAAAATAAACGAAAATACACTATTTTGCATGCCTCTCCAATAACCGATTTCTCGCCCATCTTGTAAACAATCCACTTCACGTCTCGTAGTTTTTGTTGGCATGCCTAGAGTTTTAAGAGGTTTGATTTGCTAAATTTAGGTTGTTATTTCATATGCTCTATTTTTTTTAAGTTAATAAAAAGAACACTGATCTTTTAGAAGGAAATTATTAGTAGTTTTGGGTGGGATTTGATGTTACTGGAATTGAAGATGGAAATATAATATAGGACTTGTGGATAGGGAAGGAAAATGATTGTTTTGATGATAGCTTATGAATATGATTATTTTATTTTGGGGATATTGTTATTTTTAAAGAAATATAGTTACTAAGTTTGAATTCGAATTCAGATTCAGATTTAATTTTGTACAACCATCTAAAATTCAATATTGAAAAATTCGGGAGTCTTTATCTTACTAATACTATTTTTTGTTTAACTTCTAAAAAAATGTAAATTAACAATCTTGATATTGAAAACTTCATACTCCGATATTGTTTCCAATCACATTATGGAAGTTGCAAATAAAATTAGATACTGAGATTAATAGAAAAACTCATTTTGAATCTAAATGAATGAGATGGAATGGGAACAACCAACTCCTTTAACATAAACAAGATAGGAATGACCTGCTCAAAGAGCTAAAAACTATATTATCTCTTTCCCCAAAAAATGGAAGAGGCAAAATAACGGATTTTAGCCAATGTTATTACGAATTTTATTACCAATAAACACTTAGATATAATTGACTATTCTCCCTACTTATTAGTGCTATTAAAAAAATATATATATTAATATTTAATGCTATACTTGAAAGATTTTACCCAAAAAGTCAAAGGTTACACTCATTATGAGTGTTTTCCATTTTCCAATAATCAATTAAACAAAGGTGAAAGAGATCTTTCACCAAACATCTGCACTCGCAGTTTTCAAATCGCGAGAAAAAACCTATGGTGTAATTTAGGATGCGGTGTAAAATTGCAGATTGCAAAAAATTTTAACAAATTTATTGTGGGACAATGATGCATTGTTGTATCGAAGCGAATTTTAACGTACTATCTATCGAATCAAATTGCAGATTGCAAAAACCTTAACAAATTTATTGTGAGACAGTGATGCATTAATTTTAACTTATTATCTACTGAATTAAACCATACTGCCGAATTTTTGAATTTTTATGCTCGACTTGGCCGAATTTCATAACTATGCAAAGAAAGTTGGTAGCCCATGATTTTTTTTTTCTTAATTGATTTTTTGGTTTATTATTCTTTTCCCTCTGTTTATATTGGTTTACTTTGTGGGTTTTTTAATGGTTTTTTAGAAACAAAGTATTAAAGCATGTATTTTTTAATTTCTTTCAATTATGCAATTAATTATTTATTGGGCAGTAAAGTATTTTCTTTAAATGAGGTCTATCGTAGATTTTAGAACTATTAACGAATAAGGACTACATCAAATTGCTATAAGAGAAAACGATAATGGCCCAAAGGGGAATCGAAGGTTCATGAGGAATGCAAGATGGAAATACAATATACAAGAAGAACTACTCTATGGTTAGAGGTCATCAAGTTTAAGCTTCCTTGTGAGGATTCTAAAGAAGAGCTAGAAGTTCGAAGAGTTGGAAGTTCAAATGGTTTTGGTTGGAGTCAAAGATGTTATATCCTATAGAGAGGCTTATTGAAGCTATAACCAAACAAGGAACCATAGTTAAGGTTGAAGTCCTTGATTTAAAAGGTGAATGAAATCCAGAATTGTTCATGGTTTAGATTTTGGACTTAGAGCAATACTATAACATGGAAAGAATTGAGGAAAGTAATCCACGAAAGGTCAAATTTGCAACCTTGAAAATACTAGGGAAAGAGAATATCAAAATGTGGTCAAAGTTGCTAAACATTTGAAGGATAAATTTTTTCACCCTAATTAATCAAAAAAAACTTTTTAGAAAGTATTGAAATCTAAAATAGAAGCATTTATCCATACCTACTTCAATTGAAAAATTTTTGAGGTTGTAGATCATTATTGGTTTGCAAGAGGATAATGAGCCCACAACACCAAGATACATCGATTCCCTTATATTTCAACTCCAAGTTGAATTCTTTCTACTCAAAGTGAATTATGTGGATAAAGCTTATCAACTAGCCCTGAAAGCAAAGGAAACATGGAAACAATAGATTTAGTAGGGGAAGAGGACTCTTCCAAACTTTCTAACGAAGAACTAATGGATAATGTCATGTTATATTTCCAAAGTAGGGAATCCTTTGGTATTTGTGAACAAGGGTGATCATTTTTCAAAAGTTAGATGTTGTTCAGGTGCTTTATACATACTGAACCCCAGGAGGTTGTAGATTGATTACAAAATCCTAAAAGGGTGATGTTAGCCAAAGAAGGAGATGGAGAGGATATCTTGATAGAATAAGTAGAGGTAAGGATAGGAGAAAATTTGATGTTGAGGAGGATCTTGATCCCTAAGAACAAAACAAGCCCTATAGTATATTCAAAGAGGAAGATCAAGTTTCAAACAAAATTCAAGTGCAAGGACAAGGTTTACAAGGAGATTGTGGCTAGATGATCTACGAGTAGCTTGGTACATACATAAATGGTGCGAACGTTACCACTTGCATTCCAAAATCACATCACTATAGGATTTCCTGGTTGAAGAAGGATCATAGCGTGCCTGTATTTTTACTTCGAAATTGGTCCTTATGAAGAAAAGGGGGTGTGTGGCATAGTGCTAATGGAAACTTACCACTTATTATTGGTAAGTGGTAAGCGTATTCAATGCATTTTTTTAATGTATCTTCAATTTTTATCAAAGCGGATCTTCTCAAAAGTATGCATAATAGGTACTCATTGGATGTGGAATTTTATTCTGCATCGAATGGGTGTCTACACTTGAAATTTGAGTAAACCTATAAGAAGATAAACAGAAAATACAAATAAATAAAGTAGGTTTTCTTCTTTTCCCTCTAAAATATAGAACTATTATTTTATTAATTTTTCTCAGAAGGTCACTTTTAGGTAGAAATTTCCTCTAATGTGGCATATGGTTACACATTGTTTTGCAGGAAATGGAAATAATACTAACTCGATTCCACGTAGGGGTGAAGAGTAGCACTTAGATGCAACACTTGTGGATGGTGAAGGAAAATCCTTGGGAACTATCATAAAGTTAGAAGAAGAGAAAAATTTAAGGACGATAGAGTTTCCTTGTAAAGGAAATCAAAATAGAGATTATGCAACCATTGAAGAACCTATTATTTCAAATGGATTGGAAGAGTCGACTCATGGAAATAGTTGAAGGAAGCCCCAAGAGGAGTAGATGCATTTAAATGAAGTACTAATTACAGTTAATGGTGATGTTGGTAGGAGACCAATGGGGAGTCTCATAGGATATTAGGAAAGCGAAGGCTAGCACAATAAGTTGATTTCTAAAGAATCAAATGAGACCACATAGGTATATGATTTTAAAATTGATGTATTGCATTTAATGGCAAAAGAAGACGATAACAAATTAGCTAATGTATTTATGCGTTGATAAAGAAGTGAAACTCCTAGAAGAAATTATTGAGATATAAATATTCTTAATTAAGAATGTGTTTATGGAATTCGAAGATGATGGGCTTAATAAGGAAGTTGACATAACAAAAGAAGTCCACATTTTCTAGTTACATTTTCTTCCAACCCCAGTTCAATGCGCTGCATGTACACCTTCAAATCAACTATCCTTCTCTATAGGGAATTAAATTCCTCATACAAATCTACAAAACTAATTTGAAATAAATTTGCAAGCTCACCCTCTGTCAGTCATTCTCCTCCATCAAATTATGATTTCATTTCTTTTAACAACTCAATTTCTTCATTATTCTCTGTGAGCACTTCACTTAAACATTTTCCAATATCTATCTCGTACAATTATAGAGATGTTATACTTGAAATTCTATTGATTCCTCTGTCTCCTAAAGGAAGCTTTGTATCCTCCCCTTATTCTATGAAATTTTGTAATGATTGTCTTCCTTCATGGTCCTCATAACCTGCACATGAAAAAAACTTATTAGTTTAAAAAATGTGATTCCCTCGAGCGTTTGTTGATGCTCCTAGTGGAATTTGTTATTATGGGCATTCCCCATAATCCGTGAGACTCTCGTCCACTCTCTTCTCTTCATCATCATCATCATCTTTACTCTTGTGTTTAATATGTTTTGGTGGTTGTTCTTTTCCCTCAACATCATTATTCTCATTCACTACCATGGTTATCGCTGACAATTGTTTGCAACATTCCTTCCTTCCTTCGTATTTATTTTGAGAGGCGTTCCTTGTGCCTTTTCCTATCTGCTAGATATTGTTTCCATGCCTCTAGTTTTCATTCACATATAGTTCACCCACTTTAAAGACGAAAGGACATCTAGTCACCTCTGGTATTTCTATTACTAACTCTTCTTACTGACCTTCCAGGTGACCTTCTTCACATTCCCTAAGACATTCGATTAATTTCTCATCAACATCATCTTTTTGTAGTTCAATCTGCTTCTATGGAATTTTCATACAGTCCAGGAGACTCCCAGATAGTCTCTCTTCAACCTCTTTCCCACCTCTAAGGAATACGCCTTTCCTTGGTTCACAAAAATGTAATCCCTTCTCAGGTTCGACCACTTTGAGTTCTTATTCCCTCAACTGAGCAATTAAAAATCACTTCACTTTCTTCCCTAGTTTTCTAGATTTAGGGGTTTTACTTTTAAAACCCTTTTTTTCTGACAAGTAACTTGAACCTCCTCCTCATGTTCTATCTCTATCTCTGGTCTTCTCGTTCTACTAGAATCTTCACTAAATTGAGCCTCTCCTTTATCTCAAACATCTTATTATCAAATTCCTTTTGACTTAATTTCCTCCTCATAAAATTCCTTTTGGCATCCTTTTATCCTCTACTGTGGCTTTTCTTTGAACCTTGATGATGGCCTTTAGTAGCCGTCTCCTTTCCTTCCTTCCCATGAGCATTCACTCGCCCACCGTGAGCTATAGACATGCCCTTGTATCAAGTCTTCTCCATTTCTTGTTACGTGAACACCTCGTCCAATTCTCCTCAACCTGGGTTATCAATATTCTCTTAGTTCCTCCTCTGGAACCTATTTGAGCACTCCTTGCTCCTCTTTGGCTTCTACTGCACCTTGCTTATGTCTTGAGAACTCCTCTATTTCTCTCATTTTCAGGATGTCCTTTTTCCCTTTTACTCTCCAAACGTAATTCAATTTCTTCTTCAAAAGACTCTCTTTCTACAAGTGTTTTTTGACACTTTATTTGAAAATTTTACTAATTCTTACAATCCTTGCTATTTGTAGTCATTCTATCCACAACTACTGCTAGTTGTAGTTATTAGCTTTCTTTTCAAAATTAAACAAACTTAATGGAAATTTACCTACCATGATTTATTTGCTTATTGAAATCTCAACATCTCTTCCATCTCTTCACTTGGTTGGTTTCTCTTTCTCTTTCTAGAAATTTCTTCCTCAATTACTTGTTGGTTATGAAATACCTACAACATAAATTCATTAAATTATTCCAAAAGAGTGTCAATTCCACTCTAATACTACTTGTTATTAGGACCCTTCAGTGGCCTGATTTATTCCTCATGATTTATTTTTCTTCTGTGGCGGTGGCCCTTCCCTTTCTCACTCTCTATCTACAAAACTTCTAAAATATCATTCATAATTTACAATCCCAAAGACAACCACAAAAGGTTCAGGGACTTATGGACCTATTATGCTTATAGTCCAACCCTGATATGGATAGACCCATTTTTATTTATAACTTTGTTTAGCCAATCCTTTTTTTTCAACAAATGTATAGTGGACCCTACGAGAGTAGTTCAGGTCGGCTTGCCTTTTCCCTTGATATTTTTTCTCTATGTGCTCGGCCTCACCAAAGGCTAACCACACCGACTTGGTTCAAGGGTCGAGCTTCAATTTCCCACACCAAAAATGATCAAAAAGTCCAACTAAACTCACTCAAGGTCAAGTTGTCCAAATTTGAGTCCCATTGTGATTGAACTTGAACTTTGGTTGACGGAGGCTGTTGGGTGTCAAGTTTCCTATGTTTTTCTTCTCTCGTGAAATAATCACAGTCCTGACTCCTAGTTTTCATAGTTGAATTGGAAGTGGTCACAAATAATTGTAGGCCTTCCAAACGTGCACTCCCTTTAACCAAAACTGGTCATAATCATAGCCCTGCGAACCTTTTCTAGCATTATTAAACTCACACCTTCTAGTCATAAACGTTTGTCGTCAACGCCGCTTTCACCTACATGCTTCCTACACATTCAATTGAAACTTATAAGATATACACATAAAGTTTTCTAGCTCTATCAGCTAGAAATTTACTACCCTCCATAGAGTCAACTCTAGATCATAAAATAACAATTACAGTGATGTTGCCTTCGTGGTTAAATATCGATTGTATATTGAGATTGAACGAGGGTATGCGAACATGTAGCCTCTTCCTTTAACCTTCCTTCGGCCTAACACAATTATCTGTGGCTAAACGAAATGATTTCCTCTCAATCGATCTCACCAACAATAGATTAATATTATTGATCCTGAAGTGATCAACGACCTACACTCTTACACAAGCTTCTCCCTTTTGTACACCATTCAAACCGAATCAAAGGAAGGAGCCCTTATGATAAGGCTTAACATGATTTCAGACAGTGGATCAAAATACATTAAGAAAACATAACTTCTATTAACTTTAAAGGAAATATTTACAGAGTATCTACAATCAACTATTTTTTATCGAGCCTCCTCAACAACATTTTTACAAGAAACCTTTCTCTCTCTCTCATCTCGAGAGCTCTCTCCTTATACATAATATTTTACCAGTATAAAATATTACATGAGAATAATCACATGGGACATATGTCTCAGAAATGTAAAAATAATTTACAATTCAACTAGACACCTCATATTTATATTTAAAAAAGGTTCACTTGTCCATAAGGCCAGCTCAATGAAACTAACTAACAACTCTGTTGGACATTGGGTTGATCGCTCCCCGTGTGTTTCGCGACATGGACTAACCGCATCTCGTGGATCCTAACTCTAGCGATTGTAGCGAAGACTAACACCTGTGGGTTTTTATCTAACAACAATCGTGAATCCAACAAGTGGTATCAGAGCAACAGGTCTCGAGTTTGAAGCTCACTCGGCTCACATTGGGGGGGAGATTGTTGGAAATTGGGTTCAACGCTCCCCGTGTGTTCGCGACATGGACTAATCGCCTCTCGTGGATCCTAACTCTAGCGATTGTAGTAGAGACTAACGCCTGTGAGTTTTGGTATAACGACAATCGTGATTCCAACAAACTCATCTTTCTTAGATTCTTATATAATATGAACACTTGTAATAACATAAAAAAATTCCTATCTCTAATTTATTAATGAAATTCATTTTGGGGAAAATTACAAGATACCTCCAGACAAAATGAGTTGCTTGGGGATGATGCCCCTACATCAAATCATCACAAGGAGTGGTTCTATGAGTATGAAAGATACGATGGTGCCGATCTTTTCTAACGAGATGAGTCAAAATGTAGAATCATATGATGAGGAAAAGCTGAGTTGAAGCACATGGGTGGAAGGAGTAGAACTCTCCATAGTCTGTTGTGCATTCCACGATTGGCTAGAAATTTTATATTTGTAAGCATGATGAAAAATGACGGTGCAAATATAGAGTTTGAAAAGGATAAGTTGCAAGATGGTTCAAGGATAAATGATATTATTGAGGGAATTTTTGATTGAAATTATATACAAGCTATTAGGAATCATTTTTAGTGATGGGTTCAACAATTTCGTTGTTCCTCATAGTGGAGAAAAATAAGGAAAACATTTTCTAGTCTTTGGAGAAAAGGTTATGTTGTTGCATCAAATATTGGGACATACCAAACATAAGGGCCTTTGAGTACTACATTGTAATGGTATAGTAGAATGTATGTTTAGTTTCTCTCTCAATTTTGATTTCTATGAACATTATTTATATGGGAAGTGGAATCAAGTAAGTTTCTCCTTTTGTTATATGAGGTCAGAGGGAATATTACAATTGATGCACATTGATGTGTTTAGATCTTTGTAAGTTACATCACTAGGTACACTTGTGTACTATGTCTCATTTATAGATGACTTCTGAAGAAATACATGGATTTATTTCCTTAGGAGGAAATCTAAAGTATTTGAAAAATTCAAAGATTCTAAGGGTCCCATTGAATATTAAAGAAGAAAATTAAGGTGTCAAATACAAATAATGGTTACAAATAATTGTATGGGAATAAATTCATAGGATTGTGTAAGAAGTGCAATATAGCAAGGAAAAATACTAATCAATACACACCTTAGCCAAATGGAGTTCAGAAAGGTTAGAGAGGATAATAATGGAGAAATCAAGGAGGATTTTTAGTGGTTCCAAGTTGGGATATGAATTCTCAACAAAGGCGGTGGAAAATACATGTTACCTAGTAAATAGGATGATGCGACACAACGTGAGGTATGGAGTAGTAATGAACCTTCTCTTGAACATATTATGGTATTTGAAGGTGATGCTTATTTACACATTCCAAATGACAATATGAGTAAGCTAGACAATAGAGCTGAAAAATGTATCTCTATTGGATATAAAGATGTTCTGGAAGGTTATAAACATTGGAATACACAAACTAACAAGGTTGTCTATAGTAGAAATGTGGTATTTAGAGAAATAAAATTTCTCGTCAAACATGAATTCATACTAAGGGAAAAAGAACCATAAATGATTAAATTTGAACTAAAATTTCATGAATCAAACTCTACAGAAGAACATGAATAAAAAGAAGAAGAACCAAATACATTCGTATTGAGGGGATCAGTTTGGGAAAAAAGGCAGCCATAAAGGTATAATCCACATGATTTCCATTCAAAATTTTCTTTGTTTAATATTGATGATGACCCTAGAACTGTTAGGAAGGAAATGGATTAACAGGATGGAAAAATTTGGAAAAAGGCCATGATTGAATAAATGTTAGCCTAAAAAAAAAATGAGGGTTGATATCTAGTGGAGTTACCGGTTGGAAGAAATTTCATTAGTGGAAAATGGGTATTTTAGAAGAAATTGAATGTAGAAGGTAGATTGAAAAAAATTAAAGCTCAATTAGTAGCAAAAGGTTATTACCAGATAGAGAGAATTGACTTTGGTGAGATTTTTCTCCTATTTCCAAGTTAACTTCTATAAGATTTATTTTATCTATTTTTGTTGCTATTGATTTCAAAGTAGAAAAAGTGTACGTGAAGGCAACATTTCTACTTGGTAATCTCAAAGAAGAAATCTACATGAAGCAACTAGAAATTTTTGTTATTAAATGAATGAAAGAGTTAGTATGTAGGATAAAAATGTCCTTGTATGGGTTAAGGAAATCACCAAGGATGTGGTATAAAAAATTTGATATGTATATATTGGGACTTGATTTCACAAGGAGAAAAGTGTATTATTATATGTATTTCAAATTAGTTGGTGAGCATATTATTTATTTGGCGTTGTAGTTGGATGATATGTTTTTGATTGGAAATGATAGGGAAATCATCTAGGAAGTGAAAACTCAATTATCGTCAAAATTTGATACGAAAACTCTAGTTAAATTAGAGGAAACATGTCAAGACAATTTTGCAGAGGTTTAATATGCATGAATATAAATCAATAAAGGGCTCTATTCATATATGTGTAAGGATATTTTTATAATAATGCCCCATGACATAGGAAGAGGAATAATACATATCCCATGTTCTATATGTTAGTGTGGTTGGAAGTTTGATGTATGCAATGATATGTACTAGACTAGACATTACACGTGCAGTGAGAGCATTGAGCAGGTATATGTCAAAAATAGGGAAGGAGAACTAGAAAACATAAGAAATGGTTTCAAGTACTTTTGTGGCATCATTGGTTATGGATTGTTTATCAAGAAATACCAATATTGGACAGTGAATTTGACATACATGGCTTTATTGATGTAGGTTGGGTCAGAAATTTGGATCATAGAAGATCTACGAGTGGGTATGTGCTTAACCTATTTAAAAGAGAAATTAATTGGATGGGAAAGAGATAATATATAATGACAATTTCAACTTTAGAAGTTGAATACATGGTAGCCACTCTTGCAAGTAAGGAAGTTGTATGGTTGCAGAGATTATGTTCAAGTATTGGGTTGGTATAATGAACTATGAGGATAGATTGTGATAGTCAAAGTGCAATATTCATAATGAATAATTGATTGTATCATTCTAAGATAAATCATATCGATGTTCAATATCACTTTGTGAGAGATATGGTTGAATAAAAGAAGTTTTTTTTGGTGAAGGTAGACACTTTGAATAATGTTGTAGATTAATTATCAAAATATATGAGCACTTAGAAGTTCTCTTGGTGTAGATAGACACAAGAAATTATTGCTCTATATTTTTAATCATGTAATCTCATGATTCCTTTTTTGAAAAGAAAAAAAACAAGTGGGATAATGTTGGGTGTGCGTTTTATTCTTTTCACGACTACCTACACATGTTGTATGGTGCAATGCACATAGTAAAGGCGGTTACAAGGGAATGGAATCCCCCCTACATGGGGGTTTGAGGGAAATGCCCTAAATTTTTTTGGTAGTTTTTTGCATTTGCTTTTGGTAAATTTTAGCACACGATTTTCACCTTAGTGGTTTTGCGGCACATGGTGGCTTCACTCATGGTTTTGTATTTTCAATTAAGAAACAACGATAATGGATTTGAAATTTATAGATGTCGCGAATTATATATATATATATATATATTGTATTTTAATACTATAAAGGAGAATATAATGAAAAATCTTGCTTGTTTTCCGAGTTTGGACTTCCATTATAAAATATTTGTGTCAATGTGTGTATTTCCCATTGCATATTTTTTGTTTTATTAACAATTTGTTTGCAAAAATTAACTATAAAGGGTTCTATATAGGGTAAAACCTATAGTTGATGAACACTTTCGAAGGGATAATACCTTTGAAACAGTGAGAGAAAAACTTTTTTTGCCTAATATAAGTATAGATCCATACACATTTCTTTTTCCTTAGTGGGTGTGTCAAATAGAGAAGGGTGGATAGAGAAATATGAGCCTTTATATGCCCTTATACTAAATAAACCATGGGATGATATTTGAATGGATTTTTTCTTGGGACTACCAATAACCCAAATTGAACATGATTCAATGCTTGTAGTAGTGGATCTCTTTTAAAAAATGGTCCATTTCATATTGTGTAGGAAGACAAATTATGTGAGCCAAGTTGCTCATGTATTATTTAAGGATGAGGTACACCTACATGGTATTCCAATATCTATAGCTAGTGACATGGAAAACAAAGTATTAGGTCAATTTTGTAGAGTCTTACGTAAAAAATTGGAAACTAGGCTACAATTCAGTATAACATACAACCCCAAAATTGATGGTCAAATTGAGGTGGTGAATAAGAACTTGAGAAATTTATTAAGGTGCCTAGTGAGTGAAAATCCTTGACAATGGGATTTAGTAACACCCCATCTTTAATTTTCTATTTATTGCAACAACAAAAAATATTTATATAAGCAAATTCCCTTTCCAAATTGTATATGGTGCTAATTCTAAAGGACTTGTAGATTTAATTTATCTACTCAGAAACACATATATCAATACTACTATGACATATTTTGTAGAGAATATTTATGACACACATCAATGAGTTGAGAAAAAATTGCAATCAGTGTATGTTCAATATAAGAAACATGTTGATATGCAAAGGATACAAACGTTATTTTGGAAGGCAGAAATGGTCATGATAAATTTTTCATGGTGCCCTAAGGTACTTACAACAAGTTAAAACCAAGGGAATTTCGCCTTTGTAAAATCCTAAAAAATATGAACGAAAATTCTTACCTGTTTGATTTGCTAGATGTGTTAAACATCAATCCTATGTTTAATGTTGTTTACTTTCACAAATACTTGACTAAGACAAATCATGACAAAATTTTCAAAGATCAAAATGAAGAAGAGAACAACTCAACACAAAATTTGCCAAAAAAAAAGAGAATGGGTCAAGAGCGAGTGTTGAACACCAAGTTTTCTACCACATGTTCCAATTCATATAAGCTCTATTTTTTCAAGTGGGAAGGTTTGAAAAATTCCCACAAAATGTGGAGTAGAGACTAACATACTTAAATACAACATAGAAACTACCCCCCAAGTAACCTAAAACTAGAAGATTCGAAATTTCTAAAAGAAGAAAATGATGATGTAGAGAATCCAACTAACTAACTTCGACCATGTTCTATAGTTGACCCACTCCTTGTATTTTAGTTTTTTTTGGTATGCTCACATATTTCATGGGTTTGATTTGATAAATTTAGGATGTTTCATATGCTCTACTTCTATGCTTAGCTAAAAAAGAGTACATCTATTTTTTAGAAGGGAATTAACAATATTCCTTGAATTTTCCTTAGCAAGATTTGATGTTCATGGAGATGAAGATAGAAGGACAAGGTTCTATAGATAGGGAAGGAAAATGATTGCTTTGATGGTGATCACCTTGAATTTGGTTATATTGGGGACACTGTTTATTTTCAGGGAGATAAGGAAATCCATGGGAAATCCATGGTTGTTTTATCAATTTTGTAATTATTGATTAATCATTTGTTCTAGTATTTATTTCCCTTGATGCATATTGGTTTATTCTATGGAAATTTATGGTGTCTTAGAAACAAAATATTGGGAGATGTCCTTGTAAGTCCCTTTTTGTTATGAAATTTTAAAGATTATTGGGTACTTAAGTTTTTCTTTAAAATCTGGCTTGTAGTGTATTTGGGTGCATCCAAGAGGTGAAGGAATACATCATTACATAATTAGGATGCTTGATCTAGGTGGATATTGGTGGCCAGCAACCTATTCCACTTGGGGCCCCACCATTGTTTCTTTCAATTTTCCGAGGGCCTCCTCGAGAAATATTCTGATAGGATCTCCTACTCCCTCATCTTTCTTTTCATCCCCCATGGCGGCCGTCGAGTTTTGTGAGGCTCATCTTGCAAAGGTTCAACTAGATCGAGCACTAACTCCTTATACCTCGACGTCGTTAGGGACATGCAAAGAAGGATAGAGAAAGAGCATACCGCTCTGATACCACTAATCCGAATTTATGCAGGAATGCAATAGAATACACATATAACAATAAATACAAAGATGCAACAGAAATAACACTTCATTTCATTAATATCAAAGAACTGAAATTTCTTTACAGACATAATGGAAATAAACTAGCCAGGGTACTGGTAGATTATCTCTGAGAAGATATGTGGTGGCTATAAGCCTGTGAACTGTGTTACAATGAGACTAGAGGGCCTAATTATTATTGAGAAATAATGGAAAACCTTAAACATCCAAAAACATAACCCTAAGAGATGAAGCGCCAAAACTATGGGCCTCGTTTAGGTAAATTGGTACATCAACTTCCCGGGGACATAACCTTAGCATACGATCTTCGTTTGACGCGCACCATACATCGTTAGAAATATCTATTTGAGGAATACAACTTTTAATGTGAGATACATTAAAGGAACTTTCATGTTGCTCCCGATTTTCTGAAAAAACGTCATTTAGGGCCTCAAAACGGCTCCAGAAGTTCAGGACCCGAAAAAAATGCTAAAAATAGTAAACTGTGCTACAATTAAGGAAACTAAAAAATGAAAGAAAAAATGGTGGGGCCCTAAGTGGGATAGGTGGGTGGCCACCAATATCTGAAGGGCTTGATGCTGTAGGGAAGGCGACACTACTGGATGATGCGGGAATCCTGTCCTTGGTGAAACCACTTGATGGTGTACAGTTGTGGGTGTGATTTTGTTGGCAAGCCCAACCGCTTCATGATCTCTGTTGAAAGGAGGTTATTCTGACTCCCACAATTGACAATGAACTGTAGCGGGGAACCCATTACCCACATCTGGGACTGAAAGAGACGCTCCTCCTCCTCTGGATCTTCTGGTTCCTCCTTCTAGATCTTTGCGGTGGCAACGGTGGCAATGGTGGCAATGGGCTCCACATCAATAATCTTCTTCCCTTTGTCATTCTCCTTGTCGGGTTCTGATTCAGAGTCAGAGCATGCATCTGATTCAGAAGCCCTCATCTCATCCACCACGGGTGCCTCTGCACTCTCAGGTCAAGCACCCCATCGATCTGGCCCCAGGTGCGTTGCTGCCCAATGGACCGATCTACCGACGCTATGTTCTGGAGAATGATGAGATCAAGAGGCAGATTCAGGAGCTGCTACATAAAGTTCACATCCGACCGAGTTCATCGCCCTGTTGGAGCCCGATTGTGTTGGTGCAGAAGAAGGATGGGACTTGGAGATACTGTATTGACTATCAGGTGCTGAACAAGATCACTGTCTGAAATAAGTACCTGTTCCCACGGATTGATGACCTTCTGGATCAACTCAAAAGGGAGAAATATTTCAGCAAGATCGACTTGAAGTCTGGGTATCACCAGGTACAAATTAAGTCCTTCGATGTGTGGAATACTGCCTTCAAAGCCAAGGAGGGCCTTTTCGAATGGTTGATCATGCCTTTCGGGTTGACGAATGCTCCCACAACCTTCATGAGGCTGATGGATGACATCTTGCAGCCATTCACCAACTCATTTGTAGTATTGTACTTGGATGACATTCTGATATTCAACAAGACTTGGGAAGAACACCTCCACCACATCCGACATGTACTCCAAACACTGTGGCAACACAAGTTATGTGCCAATTTGGAGAAGTGCACTTTTGACATGACCCAAGTTCAGTATTAGGAATATATTATTAATGAACGGGGGGTGCATCTGGATCCAACAAAGATCCAAGTCATTTGGGATTGGCCAGCCCCAACCACTCTAATAGAGCTTCACAACTTTCTGTGTCTTGCTAATTTCTACCACAGTTTCCTGTTGGGATTCTTTCATATCACTTGGCCCTTGAGTCAACTCACCAAGGGAGGAGTGAAAGAAAAATTATTTTGGTCGGAATCTCAACAAAAGGCGTTCATAGAATTGAAACATCACCTCTGATCTGCCACAGTGATCACATTACCAGACTTTCAACAACCATTTGAGATCGAGACAGATTCCTCTGACTATGCTATTGGGGTGGTTCTTACTCAATAGGGACATCCAGTGGCATATCATAGTGAGACACTGTCGGACATAGTTCGCAAGTATCCCACTTATGACAAAGAAATGTATTCCATTATGCAGGCTTGCCAACAATGGAAGGATTACATTTTGGGGAAGAAAACGAACATCCACATAGACCACAAATCCCTGCAGTTCATACAAACACAAGGGAAGTTGTAGAATGATCGCCATCAGAAGTGGTCCACATATCTGCAATATTTTCATTTGAACATCAATTACAAGAAGGGCAGCACCAATGATGTTGCAGACTGCCTCAATCGACCATTGACCATGGCGCTCACCACTATTCTCAACTCTTGTGGGAACGAGACTTCTGATTGGCCACTTCTCTACAAGAGCGATCCAGAATTCAATCACACATACAAGACACTCTTGGACAATACGCAAGTTCCAAATTTTGACCTCCAGGATGCACTACTATGTCACCTACGACACCTTTGTGTTCCTGCAAGTGAACGGGCCAAGATGATTTGGGAAACACACTACAGTCAAGTCATTGGTCATTTCAGGGTTGACAAAACAGTTGCAATATTACAGAAGTATTTCTATTGGTTGAACCTTTGATAGGATGTCAGGAAGTACATCAGACCTTGCACTACTTGCGCCATTTCCTAACCAACCATCAAGAAGCAAGGCCTCTATACTCCGCTACCTACAACTACCTACCCTTAGTCGACCTTGGGAATCAATCTCCATGGATTACATGTTGGGCCTTCCCTCTACTAAGCATGGAAATGACTGTGTTTTCGTGGTAGTCAACATATTCTCGAAGATCACCATTATGGCAGCCTACAAGAAGAATATCACAACAGAAGCCAATGCTAAACTCTTCTTTGAACGAGTGTGGGTGAACACTGGGATCCCACAGTCTATCATCTCATATCGGGACACCATGTTCCTCATCACATTTTGGTCCAGTCTTCGGTCAATTCTGGACACCAAGCTCACCAAGTCCACAACTTTCCATCCCCAAACTGATGGCCAAATAGAGTTCATCAACTGGATGATCATACACATTCTGCGCATGTACAATTCCAAGCATCCACACACATGGGATGAGAGCCTTACCTATGTCCAACACAGTTATAATCGGTCTCTCCATAGCTCAACCGGCCACAACCCCTTTCAGGTGAGCTTAGGATTCCAGCCACTATGTCCCATTGATGTAGTAATGTCATTTGCGGCTACTCAGGCTGATTCGGCTCATGTCTAGTTTGAAGCTGACAAAGCAAACAACTTCATTGAGTGCATTCAGCACATCTGCCAATAGATTTATGACATATTGGATAGAGCCAATGCTAAGTACAAACAACAACATGATCAACATCGGGTCTCGCACAACTTCCAGGTGGGTGACAAAGTGTGGCTACATTTGTAGAAGGAACGCCTCGCTGAACCCCACCGAAAGCTTCGCCCACTCCAATATGGGCCGTACACCATCTCCAAGGCTATAGGGTCCAATGCCTTTGAGCTTAGTATTCCACCATTCCTTGGTCTGCACCAAGTATTCAATGTAGGCCGCTTTCAGCCCTACTTCCCACCTCTACTGGACACTTCTGACATTGTAGAACAACTCACACCAACAGAGTTAAACCTAGATTGCATGGAACATGCCACCACATATTGTATCATGGGCATGCAAATCAAGAACACCAGGGAAAATGTTAAAGATGGAAGTTTATATAAAAGTTTAGAAACCTTGACGAATCTTACTAATTCCTAATATGCAAACTGTAAAATGTTTGGTGATATTTATGAAGAAATATGTATATTTCCAATGATTATATATTAGTGCATATAAAATTTTTGTGATTATTAAGGTAACATAATTTTGAATTGTAAAATTTTGGCGAATCATTTTTAGGAGAAAATGGAAATTGGCGAATCTTTTTTTTGGAAAAAGCATAAAAATTTAGCCGACCTGCGAATATTAGCTCCTAAAATTTTCCATGAAGAACAGTCGCCAACAGAAGATCCAACTGTATCGAGTTTTCAAATCTGGCTAACTCCTGCACCAAGGCAAGTGGTTCACCAGGGACCAAGTTCAACAAAAGTTTCCTCATCACATCGAGGAACTCAACGCAATGGGGACCATTACTTCTTAACGGGGGAAGAATGATCCAGGTGGATATTAGTGGCCACCCGCCTATTCCACTTGGGGCCCCACCATTTTTTCTTTTAGTTTTTTAGTTTCCTGAATTGTATCACAGTTTACCATTTTTAGTAGTTTTTCGGGTCTTGAACTTCTGGAGCCGTTTTGAGGCCCTAAACGACATTTTTTTGGGAAAACTGGGAGCAACATTAAATTTCCTCCGATGTTTCTCACATCAAAAGTTGTATTCCTCGAATATATCTTTCTAATGAGGTATGGTGCGCATCAAACAAAGATCGTATGCCAAAGTTACATCCCTAGAAAGTTGATGTACCAATTTACCCAAATGGTTGATCTGGATTTATGCAAGAACACAATAAAATACAGAAATAGAAATTAAAACAGAGATGCAGTGGAAATAATACTTCATTTCATTAATATCAAATAACAGAAATATGCTTACAGACATAATCGAAATAAACTAGCTAGGGCACTAGTAGCTTATCTTAGAGAAGAGATGTGGTGGCCACAGGCCTCTGAACTATGTTACAATGAGAATCGAGGGCCTATTTAATATTGAGAAACAATGGAAAAATCTAAACATCCAAAAACCTAACCCTAGTTGGTGAAGCACCAAAACTATGGGCCTCGTTTGGGTAAATTGGTGTTTCAACTTCCCAGGAACATAACTTTTGCATACGATCTCTGTTTAACGTGCACCATACCTCATTATAAAGATTTATCTGAGTACAAATTTTTGTATGAAAAACAATGGTTCATGAGCCCATGTTGCTCCCAGTTTTCCCAAAAAACGTCGTTTAGGGCCTCAAAACGGCTCCGGAAGTTGAGGACCCAAGAAACTGCTAAAAATAGTAAGTTGTGATGAAACTAAAAATCTGAAAGAACTGATGGTGGAATTTAAAATGGAATAGGTGGGTGGCCACCAATATCCACCTAGATCATTAGGGCCCCAAAACGGCTCCGAAAGTTCAGGACCCAAAAACCTGCTAAAAATAGTAAGTTGTGATGAAAGTGCAAAATTGAAAAACTGATGGTGGGGGTCCAAATTGAATAGGTGGGTGGCCACCAATATCCACCTACTTCATTCATCCCCCCTTAGGAATAAATGGTCCCCATTTCGTTAATATCCTCCATGAGATGATGAAAATCTTGTTGAACTGGGTATTAGATTTGTCGAAGATGTCATGGACCTGTGGGCGGACATGCTGGATGCTTACAGTAAATTTGTTTTCTTTATCAACCACAGACAAAACATGTGTGGATTTTGTCTATGTAGTTTCATGAGGTATGGAAACATTAGGAGGTGGTGCGTCGGGGGTTAGATCAATGGAGTGCTTATCTTGACAATGTAGAGGAACCTCTGTGAGTGAGGAGAAAATGTCCTCATATTCCTCCATGAATTTTTCCATCTACTGCAGTCGTGCAGGGGAGCTCTGTTTCGAGGTTGTGGTGACAATATTATTCTTTCCTTGTGAGCGAGTTGTAAGAAAAATAAATTTCGTGGTTTGGGAAACAATCTTACTACGTTGTTTTGTAATAGTCAAAGATATGACAGGAGGCGGTACTACCTTTGGTATCCTGTACAAGTTATTTCCCAAAGTAATAATAACAACACGAGGCCTAGACTCATACACAACATGTCACCTCCACAAGTATGTTTGGCCTAATAATACATCAGACATAGTAAGAGCAGTAACATCACACAGTACCTCATCCATGAATGGCTTGATGCTGTACGGAAGGCGGCACTGCTGGCGGACGCGAAGATCTCTTCCTTCATGAAGCCACCCAATGGTATATGGATGCGGGTGTGCTATTGTCGGTAGGCCGAGCCGCTTCACGACCTCTACTAAAATGAGGTTCTTTTGGCTTCCGCTATTGACAAGGAATTGTAGTGCAGAACCCTTCACCCACATCTGCGAATGGAAGAGGCGCTCCCCCTCCTCTAGATCCCCGGGACCCTCTCACTGGATATTGGTGGTGGCAACAATGGCACTGGGATCCGCATCAATGACCTGCTTCCCTTTGTCATTTCATTTTTCTATATGCATCTGATTTGGGTACCTTTAGTTCAGCCACCAATGACTGTTTGGCCTGACACTCGTTTGTGCCGTGAGTGGGGCTGTTATGAAATTCACACCACTTCCCCATGTCCTTCTTTGGATTTGTGGTGTTGTTCTCAGTCACCTCGCTTTGGCCTTGCCCCTTGCTCTACGGTTCGGGGGCGCCTTTCCTTGGCTTTGGATTTGTGGATCCAAATTCTTGCTTCTTCTGCTTAAATTTCTACTCAATCTTGGTGGCATAGCGATATGCTGTGCCAAGCAATGTAATGTCGAGGAACTCCATTTCCTCTTGAATGTATCTGTGCAGACAACTGCGGTACTTGAGCACCAAATGTCTCTCTGAATCTTTAATACCAAACTCTGTGCATAGGGTATGGAACAAATTAGTCAGTTTGTGCACATCTTGATCCCTTTGCTGCCGCAGCGTGGTCCATTAGATGTACTTGTCGTCATAGCTCCCCACGGAGTAATATTGTTCCTTGATGCCATCTCGGAATGAATTCCAAGTGGGTGCAACCAATAACAGAGAGGGTTCCCCCTCGTCCTTTTTCTCACAGTAGGTTTCCCACTAGTCCTTGACATGGGGGGTAGCTTTGAGGAGTGAAAAAATAATCTTTTCTCAGTCGAAGAAATCATGGACTCAGAAATAACCTTCTAGAAAATTCAACTATCTATCCACGGCGTCTGCATCTATCTGGCCTTTAAATACAGGAATGTCAAGGTTTACCTATATCTTGAAGGGAGTGGTGCCTCTAGAGTGGTTCTTTGATGCAGATGTGTTGTAGGTGGGAAGTCGTTGAAGGATCTGGGCAAAGTTATCCATCATCGCGTTCCTTTATTTCTCCGAGGGCCTCCTCGAGCAATATTTTGATAGGATCTCCTGCTCCCTTGTCTTTCTTTTCTTCCGCCATGGGAGGTCGTCGGAGTTTGCGAGGCTGATCTTGCAAGGGTTCCACCAGATCAAGCCCTAACTCCTTATACCCTGACCGCGTTGGGGACATGCAAAGAAAAATAGAGAAAGAGCAGACCGCTCTCATACTAGTGATCCAGATTTATGCAGGAACGCAATAAAATACAGAAATAGACATAAACACATAGATGTAGTAGAAATAATACTTCACTTCATTAATATCAAATAACAGAAATATGCTTACAGACATAATGGAAATAAACTAGCTAGGGCATTGGTAGCTTACCTCTGAGAAGACATGTGGCGGCCACAGGCCTCTGAACTATGTTAAAATGAGGCTCTAGGGCCTGTTTATTATTGAGAAACAATGGAAAACTTTAAACATCCAAAAACCTAACCCAAGGATATGAAGTGCCAAAACTATGGGCCCCTTTTCGGTAAATTGGTGTTTCAACTTCCCGGGGATATAACTTTGGCATACGATCTCTGTTTGACGCGCACCATACCTCGTTAGAAATATCTATCTGAGGAGTACAACTTTTGGTGTGAGGAACATGGGTCTAAAACATCGTTTAGGGCCTCAAAACGGCTCCGTAAGTTCAGGACCCGAAAAACTGCTAAAAATAGTAAGTGGTGCTGAAACTGAAACACTGAAAAAAAATGATGGTGGAATTTCAAATGGAATAGGTGGGTGGCCACCAATATCCACCTAGATCATTAGAGCCCCAAAACGACTCCGGAAGTTCAAGACCCAAAAACTTGCTAAAAATAGTAAGTTGTGCTAAAAGTGCAAAACTAAAAGAACCGATGGTGTGGGGTCCAAATGGAACAGGTGGGTGGCCACCAATATCCACTTGGATCAATGGTGCACATAATTCTTGTGATTTATCTCTTAGGGTTAGGTTTTTGGATTTTTAGGGTTTTCCATTGTTTCTCAATAATAATAACCCCCGATCCTCATTGTAACACAGTTCATAGGCCTGTAGCCACCACATCTCTTCTCAGAGATAAACTACCAATGCCCTAGCTAGTTTATTTCCATTTTGTTTGTAAACAAATCTCAGTTCTTTGATATTAATGAAATGAAGTGTTATATGTGTATTCTGTTGCGTTCCTGCATAAATCCGGATCAATACTATAAAAAATATTATTACAATAAAATTTAAGGAGAAATTCTATTGCTATAAAGAGAAGAAAAATTGAAATTAAGATATTATAAAGGTCTAATCAATCTTAATCTAGAAGATCAAAAAACTCTCTTTGTCTTGTGTACATTAACAATAACTAAAATGAAAACAATTTATCATGGGCTCTATAGTAAAACTAGGAGGTGGCAATTCCTAAATCATCATTGAATAAGATTATACCAGCTTCAGTTTCTCATGAGCTCCATAGTAAAACTAGGAGGTGCTCAATTCCTAAATAATCACTCAATAAAAGTCTACCACCTTTGTGACTTTAAGAGGGTCGAAGATGAAAATTATTTATCAATTATCTTAAAATACTAAAGTGACGTTAAAAATGTTGAAAAAGAAAAACATTTCCCTTAAAATGCTAAAGTGACAATAAAAAAGTTGAGGATGAAAACCATTTTTCTTAAAATATCTAAATATAAAGATTAAATCTCAATTTCAAAATTTTTATCATATTACGAACTTTTGAAACCTTTTAACGTAATAAAACTGTAATAATAATCTAGAAAGACTTTTACTTCTCTTTAAAAATATCATGTTAAAGCAATAAACTTTTTAAAATTTAAAACAATCTCTTCTTAAAATCCCAAAAATGTTATTCATCATCATTTATAAATAAATGAATACAAACTTAAGCGACACTTGAATCAGTCATTGGGCGGATTTTGCAAAAGACTGAGATCTAGAAAGGAACTACATAGCATGTTGATGTCGTTTAACGACTTTTGAAACATTTTAACAGATTTTTAAGTGCATCTTTATTAAAAAACCCTAATTTTCTTAATTAATCGATGCTACAAAACTGGATGAAGTGAAAGTTGTTAAGATACATACCATTATTCAAGTAACCGTTGATGCCCTGAACTGTAAGTTGAAATCCGATTCCGTTCGCTTTACAAGAGATTTATCATCCGATAGCAAGAAGTGTGAGGTCACAAATACAAAACTCTCTGAAATTGGCAGCATGTAGTCTGTCATGAAGCCAAAGTCCAATAAAGCAAAGGTTTATGTTAAAACTCTGCCGAAAATTGACAGCCTCCACTCTGCTACTTATTTCACCCACATATCATAATCACAATACTTAATGTGCAACCAAACAATCACAATTTGCAAGTGCTTGCGCTCCATTAGTAAACGAAGGCTGATAACCATTATTTATATAGTGTTATCCTCTACTCTAAATTTGGACAAAAAAAAGAGGAAATGCCAATTGAGCTTTGTCCTCAAAACTTCAAATCTACTGCCATATTTGGAGATTCTCATATATCACATATGCTTTCATCCCAAAGTTTATAATCTTCGGAAGCCAAATACTGGGATTGTAGGTAAGTTAATAACTCAAATTTGTGATTCTAGAAAATCCATACCAAACTTTAAACAAATTAAAAAAAAAAAAACCAACCCCAACCCTTACCTAAGAAGTCTGTTACAATCCACAAAGGCCACAAGAACTCTCAAAAGAAATGAAACTCTTACAGTTTGCTGGAGAGTCTGTGTCATATTCTCTACAATTCATTCATCGACCAAAAGTGTTGATTTGATTGTACTTCTCTCATTCAACAAAATATGAACATATACATTATTTTCCCGCAAAGTACGCCGTAGGGCATCCATTCGTCATTTCATTGCATGCACTTTTCTACTGTTTGCGCGCCGATCACAAAACCCTAAGCATTATTTAAAAAAAAGTTGATCTCAGAATGCTGACCAATTTACTCGCTTCTCCACCAAGTGACTTTTCAGTGCAAATATCGGTGGAAATTGTTCAGTAGGATGGCCGCTAAAATCTTTCGGGTTCTCTGAAAGTTTATCGTGATTTCAGATTTTTGAAAACTGTGATGGCCGCTACTTTGTTCGAAACTTTTCCGGTTATCGAGGTTCGGGTCATGTCGCGGGTGGCCAGTGGCCACTGTATTGCGGCAAGTTGGCGTATTCACAAAGTTATCCCTGTCGTGGAGAATTAATACCCACTGGATGGGTACAGAGGACGATCAACTTGCGTGGTCATAAAAATTGCAGAAAAGGAATAAGTAGCGGGTAACTTTCCACTCGCTTTCTCTCCAAGTAGGAGGCCACACAAATCTCAAAGTCATTTCAACTTAAATAACTAAGCCTCGAAATTGGTGAATGGGAGTTTTGGGTATTTCAAGGAAGTATAGGTTATCTTAGTCTAACTTAATTAGTGTAACAGATAAATAACTCAATTAGTTTAACAGATAAATAAAAGAAATTATATTTTTTTTGGTTTAATTTGGGTAGAGTGTTTAAAAAATTTGAGTTGAAGTTGTTTAATTTGTAAAATTTAAATATTTAGTATTTTTGTTAAAGTGTTGAATTTTTATATATATTTAAAAATATATTTTAAACAATAAAATTTAACATTATGTTTTAAAATTGTTTTATTGGATTATAGTGAAAAAATCTATTTCCTCTATAAATTAAGTTACACTTAAAGTAATAAATTAGATCTTGAGATTGAAAATCTAATTTAAATCAGATGTGAAAACTTTAAATTTGAATAATATCAAGTCAAATAATCCCATAAAGCTATTTTAAACTCAATAATTTGTGGCATTAATCTTGAGAAAAAAACCGTGAAATGTTCATCAAGAAAATCTAAAAAAGAAATTTGTGTTGTCTACATAATTATATAATGATAAGTATGGGCATCAAGGTATTAGTATGTGATTGAGTCATTATAAGAGGTAGTAAAGTAAAGTTGTGTAGTGGAATGTGTTAGAAAATTTAACTTAGTAAATCTAAGGAAAAGAACAAGTAAAAGAATAAATTAGTGAAGTTTTATTTTTTTTAATGTTTTAATTTTTTTGTTTCAAAGAATATGTATGTAATGGGATATGTTTAATTTATGGACATTAAAGAGTTAATGAGACAAAAAAAAAAAAAAAAAAAAAAAAAGTCAAGAACCTTTTTCAAGAGAATGAGAAGATCAACATATCATAGTTTCATAGTGGAAGGCTATGAAATATTGTTTGTATGTAAAGGAAGAAGTGGGTGTGATATAGATACATTTCATAAATGAGGTTTACATTTTAGTGTTAAATATTAAAAGTAAGTTGCCAAGACATTTACATCTTAGTGTTAAAAATGAAAAGTATGTTGCCAAGAAATTGATATAATGGGACAATGAGAGGAGTTGGGAGTGAAGAGTAGCCTCGTGAAAGAAAATATTGTGAGAGTAGTAAATACAATTAGCAAAAGAAGATCCCCAAGTTGATGTGGATAATTATGAGTATGAGCACAAAGAGAATTTGGTTTCCTGCTTTCCAAAAAATGAAAAAGAAGTATGTGATTGAGTACATGCAAGAGGAAGGGGAAGAATATATTATAATAGAGAGTATTGGGAAAATTTAAATCGAGCGAGTCAAGGAAGATGTCCCATTGGATATGGTGCATGAGGGAAGTTTTAATTCACTTAATGCATTTTATGCCGATTTGTGTGTACAAAAGAAGAGAATGTGAATTTAGTTGAAAATGATCATGAAGATGCATGCAAAGATTAAGGAAATTAATAATGAAGGCATTCAAGTTAGATTGTAGAATAATAGCCAAGAAGTTCTAACTGTAATTATGATCCAATTTGTCAAAAATGTGTTTGTGAAACTTCAAGAACATTGTGTGCTAGATGTTTTCCTTTATTTGGTTCAACTTGGCATAACAGATAAAGATGTTATGATCATCTTGTAGATAAAGTGGCATTACCAGAGTATAAAAGGAATGTATAATATATTTAAGTGGTGTATATATTGTAGTAAACCCAAAGAAGAAGGCTTGTGATTAATAAGAAAGATACACAACGACTTGCAATAGAAAGGGGTGGATGTATAATGGGTACACCAAGATTTTTTGAAAATAAAAGAAGGCATAGAAGATGTGAATATTGTGTTGTAATGAGTTATTGAGATGATGAAGAAAAATAATGAAGTGTTTGCAATGTGGAGCATGGGATTTGTTGTGGATGATTTTGTCACCCTCCTAGAGACAGCCTAGAGTTGCCATAGACCAGTGCCTAGGACATCTTAATATAGCAAGGAGCCCTTTATAGTTTGGGTTGTCAGTCCAAGAACTCACCTACTATCTCTTGTTTCATCAAGGAAATTAGTTTTGAATGGGACCAATCTCTCTCAGAAGCTGACATAAAGATAAGAATAATGTAGGAACATCATGTAAAACTTTAGCATGAAAGCATCAGACAGTTAAGAGACCGCATACTGTAAAGAGGGCCGATTCAAATAATATATCACGGAAATCAGATATCAGGAAGTGAGTGCAGTGAGCAAACATAAGAAGATATTCGTGCAGCATGGGGGCGGTACACCTTTTTGTGGGAACCATCTCTGGTAGCATAAATTCAGATCATATATGTGATAGCGTTTTAAAACACACTCCTCAGCAGCATATATGAGAAAAATATGGAAAGAAGTGAACATGAGCAGTATACCATGACTAGACTTATCTTAAGCGCTTATTAATTCCGAAAGAGCATCCAACAAAGGATGAATGCTTATGACTAGTGACCACTTCACGCATTCTAGAACATGATGAAAATAAATATGTAGCACAGAAAGGATGTTAATATTAATACATGGAGAGAATTCTTATCCGTGAGATACGGAGACAGAAGTCTAATTCTGGGTCATAACCCTCCTCCACGGAACCACTACCGGGCTGCGAGCTTGTGGAAATCATGCAATATTGTCAAGTCTTCCATTGCAAGTTTGCGTCGAAATACGAGACCTTGATGTCTTCTTTTTGAGCCTTTATAGGAATGATGGAGAATTCTAGAGGAGGAGGTAGTTGTAACACAATTAATGACTCAATTTGAACCAAAATGGAGGAAAACATTTGCGCTCTCCCTATGAATGACTGACTGTAAATGATTGTACTAGACAACCTGTCTATGGAAATAAATGCCGGGAGATAAAAATCTCCTTATATACAAGATAGAAATAATAAAATATATACAATATGTTGCCCGCGGCTGAGGGAAAATCTGCTGCCGTAAGAGATCTGAAATAATCTACATTTCTGTACTGTACTTTCGTCCCTTGGCTTTGGATTTGAATCCTGGATCTTTAATGCTGGGCGAACTTATCTGGAGAGTTCTAAGAATCCATATCTATGTCTTCTTTAATGGCGGTCACCTCTCCCACCTACCCTCGGCTTCTTCCTTTAATTTACATGAAACGAATATTTGTGATTGAGACGCTCATCCTTTCATGGGAGCGGAAAGTTAAGCGCGCTGCAGTGGATGCAGCTTGCAAAGCCCACAAAACATTGAAGAAAAATCGGCTGGGAGATAGGGAGTATTGGATACAAACGTATGGTAGTCAGGATGAGCGAAATGCGAGACAATGCAGGGTGACAGGAAACACATGAATATAATGGAGAAATAGAGGGTGAAAATGCAGAATACAATGGGGCGACAATGAATGAACGGGGCAAAGGTTCATAAAATATGACACGTCACCGGAACATGTGGAAGGTGGAGGAGGAAAACGGCGTACACTTGTGAATTATGATGACACGACCACAGGAGGTGGGACCCAAATCGGAAATCGCAATCGGAAAGTGGAGCGGGGAGACTGGGGTGGCACATTTTGGAAGTTCCGATTGCGATTGAGGGTAGGACTGCGATTGACCTAGGACCGTTTGATCTGAGAACAAGATCAACGGTTGCGCTTGCATCGGGGGACAATAAAATGGTGGGCCATGAAATGCCGCTGGTCTATTGTGCGCGGGGCCCTCTATATGAGTTAATTGCCGCGCCGTTGATTTGAGCCAGATCGGACGGCCAGCATTGTGCCCGATCGTTAAAACAACAGGCCCCTTCTCGTTTTGAATTATGGTTTTCAGACTCGGGTCATATGGAAGCCAAAGCGGGAGGGAGTCAAACTCTTAGGGGCTCGGCCCGATTATTTAAATTTGGGTTTTTAACTATTGTAAAGCAGATTTTCGGGCGGGGATAGTAATATCAAGCAGGGTCAGGAGATTTTAGGCCACGACAGAGGTAAATATGTACAACATCGGCTCCATATGGGGACGACATGTTCATCCTCGGGCATGTCGAGAACACGTAGACCATTAAATATTTCATCTTATTTTTCAATTCCCCTGCGCTCTAACTTCAAGTAATTATCAACATTCTTTTCCTTTATAAAAATAAAAGCCAAAACAAACTATATACAATATATACAATCAGGCATTCTCCGCTTGGGTCAGAATTGGAAATATGGCTTGAGGAATTGGCCATTCACGGGTGCATCCAACAAATCACCCTGTAGATTTTCTAAAGAAAAGGTGTTGTTTCTTCCCAGCTTCACTATTTTGAATGGCCCGAACCACAATGGATCAAATTTAGCATGCTTGCTCTTTTCTGCTCTGCGAATATCCCATCTAAGAACCAGGTCTCCAACTTGAAAATTCCTATCCTTTGCGTGCTGATCAAAGACATCCTTCATTTTTTCCTGGTATTCTATCAATCTCTGATCTACCTGGTTCCTCGTTTCCTCCAATTCTACCAGCTGATTAATTCTTCAGATCATGTCATCTGGTTCTTCCTGGTTCTCCTGCATAAAACGTGCCACTGGCAATGCCAATTGCAAAGGAAACACTGCAGCCCGCCCGTACACCAGCTCATAGGGTGACTTCCCTGTTGCTCTTTTGCTGGTTATCCTATTTGCCCATAGAGCAAACTTTAATTGAGAGTCCCAGTTTTTCTGATTTTCAGCTATTGTTTTCTTCAGGGCTCTCACCAGGGTTTTATTAGATGACTCTGCTAGACCATTTCCCTGTGGATAGTATGTTGTATAATGAGTGAGGATGATGTTATATATTTGACAAAAATTCACAAACCTGGCAGATTTAAAAGCTTGTGCATTATCAGTTACAATTCTAGCAGGACATCCAAACCTAGATATGATATCATCTTCTATAAACCTCATGATTACAGCATTTGTAGCATTTCTTGTAGGTATGGCTTCCACCCATTTTGTAAAATAGTCTCTGTTGTCGTTAGTAATCCATTTATGTTGGGTCACTTGATGGGGGATGAAACCTAACCTAGATAGGTCTAATCCCCATTTTCTGAATGTTCATTTACATGAATAGGATCAAGGGCAATGTCAAAGCATCAGCTGTCTCTTTCATAAATCTTGGCATTTGTCACATGCTCCACCCAAGCAGTATTTAGTTGACACCAGCGCAGAAACCAGCCTTCAAGATTTTATGAGTTGTAGCCCTCCAAATTCGTAACATGGTAACGTCCTCCACATATCCCCTCATGAAATTCTCTCTCATTACATTTGCACTTCATTTTCAAGTAGGCATGTGCAATTGCCTAGAGAGGGTCTTCTGGATGAATGCCCATCAAGTAATTATTTCTGAGATTTCATCCTTACGGCTCTGTATTTCACTTTGTCGCATCCCGGAGGACATCTAAGTGTTAACAGGTATTCAACTATTTCTTTATACCATGGACTAGTCAGATATTTCATATGTATCTTTTGAGTAGCCATCTCAAGTCCATGCTGCTCCTCTTCTTTTTCTGATTCTTCATTTGCTATCACAGACAGATTAATGCCCAAAGCTTGATGGTTTGATTCAGATAACATCTTGGCAAGTCCCTGTCCTTTCACCAACTTAGTAGGCCTTATATCCAAATCATACTCTTGGATTTTTGCAATCCACCTTCCCCTTCTACCCTCGCTGTCTCCCTGAACCAGAATGTCTTTGACTGCTGCTGTAGGGACATAGGCTGTGATGTGGGATTGCAAAACATAGACTCTAAAAGCTTTAAGTGACTTTACCAGGGCATATGCCTGCTTCTCCAGTATATTATATTTCAATTCAGCATCATAAAGCACTTGACTGAAGAAAGCTATGGGTTGTTCATATCCCTCTTCATTTTTCTTCAATAACACTCCAGCAATTGTATGAGGTGAAGCAAATGAGAAAATCATAAATGGCTTTTTGTAATCTGGCCCCGCTAGCACAGGAGCTTCAGAAAATGCCCGTTTTATCCTTGTGAATTCATCTCTAGACTCCTGGGACCATTTTACCTCATTTTCCTTTTTCAACATATTGGTTATGTGCCTAACTATCTCAGCATAGTTAGGAATAAATCTTCTCAAGAAATTAATTCGGCCTAAAAATACCTGTACTTCTTTCTTATTTCTTGGCAAAGGGATGTTGTTTATCACTTCAACTCTCTTAGGATCAATTTTTACACCATCTTTAGTCACAATATGCCCTAAGAGTTTTCCTTCATCTAGTGCAAACAAAGATTTTTGGGGGTTAAGAGAAAGGCCATACCTTCTGCATTTCTCAAAAGTTCTTCTCAAATGCTCGATATGTTCATCATCATTCTTTGAGAACACTGTGATATCGTCAATATACACCACCAAGAACTTGTCCTGTTTTCCGACAAAGGCTATGTCCATTGCCCTCTCAAAGGTAGCTCCTGCATTGATTAATCCGAACGGCATCCTTGCATACATAAAGGTTCCCCATGGTGTAGTAAATGCAGTTTTCTTCTGGTCTTCTGGGAATACGGCTACCTGATTGTAGCCCGAAAATCCATCCATCATTGACATTCTGGATGCTCCCACCACTTTCTGCAGGATGTGATCCATTTTAGGCAGTGGATAGTTATCTTTGAGAGATGCCCTATTTAAATTCATGAAATCTACACACAACCTTATTTCTCCATTCTTCTTCCTAACAGGAACAAGATTTGCTACCCATTCAGAGTATCTTAGTGGTACAATTATCTTGGCCTTCAGTAATTTCTTAATCTCTTTTTCAATTGAGGGAAGCAGTAAGGGGTTTATCTGCCTGAGCTTCTGCTTGTATGGCTTCGCATCTTCCCTCAGTGGAATATTATGCTGTATTATATTTACATCAAAAGTTTTTAGGTCCTCATAGGACCAAGAAAATACGTCTTTGTAAGTTTGAAACAATTTCAAATATTTTTCTTTATATCCTTCTGGGACTCTTTTGGATAATTTAACAATTTTGGGATCAGTGGAAGTACCCAGATTCAAATCTCCCACTTGATCTTCTTCTGCTGCTTTGTTTGGCTGCAAAGGAACATCATCTTTATTGAATAACCTTTCTAAAGGTACTAGGCCTCTAGGTATAACATTTCCTTTCAGCTGCAGCACTTTATTACCTGCTATTCTTTCTTCCCATTTACTTTCTGCAATATTTCCAACTTCTTCCTCCCCATCATCATCAATCTCCATATTGGAGAATTCTCCCACAGTTTCCATAAATATTTTCATTTGTTCATCATCTTCGAATACCTGCCAATGCTTTATATTATCTGGAACGGATGGTCTGTACCGTACCTCCACTTCATATCTTAGAAGCGGGTTCTGAGGAGGACAAAAAGTACTGGCAGCTACAGCGAGAGAGTCTGCTATTCTGTTTTGCTCCCGGGGCATGAACTGTATGTTAAATGCTGAGAATAAATTTTCTATCATGTCCCATACTTCATTTCTATATGCTCTGAGCCGTGGATGCTTGGTTTGACATTCATTTTTAATCTGCCTTACCACCAGCTCAGAGTCTCCAAACACTTTTAGACAATGGGTGCCCATACTCTTGGCTGTCTGGAGTCCTAATAATAGTGCTTCATATTCAGCTACATTGTTTGTAGCCTCATACTCCAATTTAAAAGACAGCGGCACCCATTTCCCTGTAGGGGAAATTAATAATACCCCAGCTCCATTACCTTCCCTTGAATTAGCTCCATCAAAATGCAAAGTCCAAATTTATGATTCTTGATCTTCCTTAGGCTGCTCAGCCTGAAACTGACAAAAAAGGGACTCATGTGCGTAATCCTGATTTTCTTCCAACATTAAACATGAAAAGTCTCCCTCTTTGTTATAAACTGGGGAATTATCTGAGCAGTTGACCTTAGTTACCATCTTAACAAATCTGGTCTCCCTGTATAACCTCCTTTCTTGACCTCCAAAGACTGGGACAGTGGCATATGTTAAATCCAATTTGATTGACCCCCCAATCTTGGTACCCGAAGACCTTGACAGCAGCATGCCAAAGCGAGCTGGGATATCGGAAACCACAATGTCCATGACCACACTTTTTGCTGGGATTTGAGCCAAATTGACCACTAAGTCTTTAATCATTCCCAAGAATTTTACTCTTTTAGAATCAAATGAATATAAATCTTTATATGGTCTTGTAATTTGTAGTCCTAGTTGCTCCATGACAGAGAGAGGCATGAGATTATGGGAAGCCCCAGAATCTAACATACAGTTATGTAACAGCAGGTCATGAATGACTAGGGATACATAAAAATGAGGAGTGGAAGGGTCTATCTCCTCGACGTGTGGGCCAAATACTACCATGGGTCTTTCTTCTGACCTATCGTGTACTTGGTAGCCTGTGGAGGAAGTATGAAAGAGGTAACTGAGATCGATATACAAGTTGTTTAAATAACTCACTATGGGACAGAATCTTAATCTTTCAAGCTCTTTGCAAATTGTTTAAAGATGTGGGCTTCTATCACTACTTCAATTCTATTCCTCAACGTCCGAAAACTTGATTTCTTTGACACTCGGCTCAAGATTAGAGGACCGAATTTGGTGGGGGAGAGGGTTCATCGCTGACCGTGCTGCCATTTAGAAGATTCTGCCTTTTTCATACATCTCTTTGCTGCCGAGCCTTCTGAGTGGATGTTTCCTCTCGAGGTGGTTCTTCTTCTTGCTCCTGAGTTCTGGTCCTCTTCCTTGAGGATCTGAGATCATATTTGACGTTGAATTATGCTTCCATGAAATCGGCAAATTGCTTGCAGTAATGGTCAATATCTGCTTCTTCGTTTTCTTCTTGCAGGGGGCACTCCATATCATCATTATTTGAAAAGGCCAGATTGGAATCCTCTAATCCATAAGCTGCATCTCCAGCAGAGTCATCTGTTGGTCCTTCCAGGTACAAGGGATGAGGTACCTGATCTTGCTGTTCTTTCGCTTCTCTTGGCAATATCTGCAATGGAGGCTTTCTATACTGAGGATTATATCCCCTGTTTGGAGCATTGTAATAGTTCTTGGGCGCTGCATTTTTAGCTTCTAGTTCTAGCTTGACCATCTTCTTTATCATCTTGCTTATCTCGTCCATTTTATCTGAATCCTTTTCTTGGTTAGAGGTAGAAACCTCCTCTTTGCCCTTTCTTCTGGTTTCCTGTTCAATTTTTCCTTTTAACTTCCCAGTGGCAGCAAAATTTGCTTCCAACTCTAGAGCATCTGTCTGGGCATCATCCAGGGTAACAGGCATTCTTTCTCGCAGAGAGAAACCGAAATCAGAATCAAAAGCTGCTATAAAAACAATTTTGGCAGCAGCTTGTTGAGGTTTCATATCAGCAGGAAGGTTCAGATATAATTTATTAAACCTTTTGATAAATTCTGCCACCCCCTCGTTATGTTTCTTCTTTAGTGTATTGAATTCAACAAGGCTTTGCCCATGATCTTTCTCCTACTCTGAGAAAAGTTGCCTACCCATCTGTGGTGGTGATTGAATGGTTTGCCAATGTCTTGAACCATTTTCTGGCTTCACCTTCCAGGGATTGCACAAATAATCTCAAGACCACATCCAGATGCTCAACATTTAAGTTCTCTGCAAAGGAGCAGAAGGTCTCGAGGTGCTTCTGAGCATCAACTTCATTCTCACCATTAAATCTTGGCAAAATCTTTAAGTAATCTTGTGGCATGTCATTTAGCACTTGGGGCAAGGCCAGAGGAGCATATTTATTTAATAGAAAAGCAGGAACATTGGCCATTGGGGGAGGTGGGGGTTGCACAACAATTTGAGATACAGATGAAGGGAGAGGAGTAGGAGGAAGCGGAGTATGAATAACAACGGGAATATATTGCACAGAAGCCTGAGGTGAAGATGGGAATAATTCACGGTTAACAGCAGCTACTTCTGTGACCTCTTTAATTTCCTCAGCCTCGAAAGTAGGATGAGATCCTCCTTCAATCCAGGTATTTCCTCTACGTGGAGTTTCTGAGTAAAACTCGGGTTTTTCTGTTCTAACTTCTTGAGAAGAAGAGGGCGGATGATCTTCAACGGAATATTCAGAGTTTTCGGAATGAACTGACTTCTTCTCTTTCCAACTCCTTTTATGAATGATCTTCTCCGGGTCAGATACGGGTGTTTTCGGTTGCGAGGTATCCGACCTCAAATGGGGCTTCCGGGAAGCCAGGACTTCCAGTAAAATTTATCAAATAAAGACCAGTGGAGTCGCCAAGGTGAGGAATCTGCAACTCTTCACCTCTCTATGCTCACCTGATTAGAGAGTGAAAATGTGATGTCGGACCCAGGGAAACAGATATTCTTGAATTCGTTCCCCGGCAACGGCGCTAGAAAGATGTTGTGGATGATTTTGTCACCCTCCTAGAGACAGTCTAGAGTTGCCATAGACCAGTGCCTAGGACATCTTAATATAGAAAGGAGCCCTCTGAGAGCTCTGTCGAATCAAGAGCTCACTCACTATCTCTTGTTTGAACAAGGAAATAAGTTTTGAATGGAACCAAACTCTCTCAGAAGCTGACACAAAGATAAGAACAGTGTACGGACATCATGCAAAACTCCAATACAAAGGCATCAGACAGTTAAGAGACAACTTACTGTAAAGAGGGCCGATTCAAATAATATATCACAGAAATCAGATATCAGGAAATGAGTGCAGTGAGGAAACATAAGAAGATATTAGCTGGCATGAGATTGATGCCCAGATACACAACAGAACCATACAAGGGCGCACCAATTTACGAATCCTTATATGATAATGGCGTTTTAAAAGCACCCTCCTCAAGCAACTAATATAGCAGAAAATATGGAAAGAGTGAACACGGAACAGTATACCATGACTAGGCCTATTTAAAGCGCTTGACTAATTCCAGAAAGGGCATCAACAAGGATGGATCCTTACTGCAAACTAGTAAGCCACTCGCATTCTAGAACATGATACAAGAAGACAAATAGCATGAAATAGATATTGTGTTAACACATAAGAGAAATTGAGACACGGAGATACCGTAGGATCTGCATCCTAATTCTGTTTCATAACCCTCTCACCGAGACTACCGAGACCCTATGGGCTCAAAGCCTTCAAACCTTCATACGTAAATATTACAAAAATTACATATAAATGTATACATAAGTCTTCTCGCCGCATGTTTGGCCGATAGAACCGAACCCTTACAATGTCTTATTTTTTCGTCTTTATAGGAATGATGGAGAATTCTAGAGGAGGAGGTAGCTGAAACAAAATTAATGACTCAATTTGAATAAACTGGCGGAAAACATTCCCATCCACTCTATGAATGACTAACTGTTAATGACTGTAATGGACAACCTGTCCATGAAATAAATGCTGGGAGATAAAATCTCCTTATATACAAGATAGAAATAATAAGATATATACAATATGTTGCCCGCGGCTGAGGGAAAATCTGCTGCCGTAAGAGATTTGAAATAATCTGCATTTCTGTACTGTACTCTCAGCCCTTGGCTTTGGATTTGAATCCTGGATCGTTAATGCGGGGCGAATTTATCTGGAGGGTTCCGAGAATCCATATCTATGTCTTCTTTAATGGCGGTCACCTCTCCCACCTACCCTCGGCTTCTTCTTTTAATTTCGCCAGCAGAATATGTCCTTTGTATGCTCCTGATATTTGCAACGGAGGCGGCAAGTTAAAGCACCTACTAAGTCGTTTTAAAACCTGCAAAACCCGCAAAACATTAGAGGAAATTGACTCGGAGACAGGGAGTGTGGATACGACAGCGGTCATGGAAGCGGTGATACGAACTAGGCGAAATGTTGAGACGATGCAGGGTGACAGGAAACGCATAAAAATAATGGAGAAATGGAGGGTGACAATGCAGAATACAATGGAGCGACAATGAATGAACAGGGCAAAGGTTCATAAAATATGACACATCACCGGAACATATGAATGGTGGAGGAGGAGCACGGCGTACACTTGTGAATTATGATGACACAACCGCAGGAGGTGGGACCCAAATCGGAAATCGCGATCGGAAAGTGGAGCGGGGAGACAGGGGTGGCACATTTTGGAAGTTCCGATTGCGATTGAGGGCAGGACTACGATTGACCCAGGACCGTTCGATCTCAAAACAAGATCAACGGCTACACTTGCATCGGAGGGCAATAGAACGGTGGGCCATGAAATACCACCGGTCTGTTGTGCGCGGGCCCTCCATATAAGTTGATTGCTGCGCCGTTGATTTGAGCCAGATCGGACGGCCATCATTGCGTCTGATCGTTAAAACAATAGGCCCCTTCTCATTTTGAATTATGGTTTTCAGACTTGGGTCATATGGAAGCCAAAGCGGGAGGGAGTCAAACTCTTAGGGACTCGGCCCGATTATTTAAATTTGGGTTTTTAACTATTGTAAAGAAGATTTTCGGTGGGGATAGTATTATCAAGTGTAGTCATGAATCCTTAGGGCCACGGCAGTAGGTAAATATGTTAACAGATCATGAATATTGATAAAGAGATTATTGCAGTGACAAACACCATAGACGAAGAAAATGACAACTAATTAGAAAATGAAGAAAAATAGTTTATACATGGATAGCATGTTACCCATCTAGTTACATGGGTAGATGTAGGAGAATTTTCTTCTTCTACATTACATCTTACCAATAAAAAACCCTACCATGATCCACAAATAACTACCTTCAAATGACTCTCATCCATTCTAATTAGTTCAATAATTGATCTAGCCTACTCATCGAATGAAGGTGGGTCATCTACTCGTTAGGTACTTCAACTTCTTTTTTTGCATTCAAGTTCTTTCATTTAACGTTTGAGGTATTCTTAGTATGAATCATACGTTTAAATTGGATATTGAATATTAAAGACTATGTACTTGTTCCCCTATTTCACCTTGGTATTTATCATGTTTTCCTAGTCCAATGTGATATTCCTTAGGGTCCTTCCTTTCATTGTTAAGAAGGGGTACAAATAATAGGTTCTAATGATGGAAGTGATCCATGTTTTTCATACTTAACACTTTCCATAATTCGTCAATGTTAGATATCCCATCTTTTGATTGCTTTTTTTCAGTCACTTATATTGGTTCCCTGCCGATATTGTCCTATGAGAAGAAGACATTGAATATACCTGACATGGATGCAACTATAAGAAGAGAAAGATCATAAGCCAAATATTAAAATCAAAAGAACAAAAATGGATGTAAAGTAAGAAAAGCCAATTTTAGTTTGATATCTACCCATAATTATATAGCCACTCATCCTCAATAGTATCCCTGCATATAAATAAGATCAAAATAAAAGTATCTCTCTATAAACATTCCAACCTTGATGAAGAAAAAAACTACCAATTGTTAAAGTGGGATTATATGATCATTATTATTTTATAAATCCATAAAGCTTGTTAAACAAGAAATATTAAAACAAGAAAGGGGAAGGAAAGTATGGGGCTTGGAAAATTAAAGGTAAGGGAATGTAACTCAAGAAATGAATCCCTCCCTATACAAAGGCACTCATGGACAATGGTTCACATAGGTCAGTATAAGATTGGTACTTTTCATGAAGTAAACCCCAAACCACAACTCCTATCACATGCACTTGTCATTTGAAAGGGTTAGCCTAGGAATTGTTCCTCCACTTAGGTTTGGAAGCACCTAGCAAGGTCATGCGATAACCTTACCATACCTAAGTGAGGTAACTTGTGCGCAGTAATAAGCTATTATATAATTTGAAGATAATACTTGAGTGAAGTAAATTGATAGCTTTAGCATTGAATATGGTCCACCTCAATACCTTATGTGTTGGAAATGTTGTCATTGATGGCAAAGGAGATGGCAAAGGAAGAACACTCCGAGGGCAAAGAATAAGCAAAAGGAGATGGAAAAGGAAGAACACCTGAGGCAACAACAAGGCAAAGGAGATGGCAAAGGAACGGAGCAGATGAAACAAAGAGAGCATAAGACAAGTAGCTGAGGAATGAGACAGAGTGATGAGGAACAATTATTCTAGTGGGAAGACTGTGAAGCACTGTTGGGGAGAATACATCAATTCATTCTGCAGAATTAAATCAAGATGAGGAACAGAACTCTGGTAACGTAGCGGAGTTCGAAGTTGAGGAAAAGAACTGTTGAATTGAAGGCGTAGAATATCGGAGCCTCATAGGATGTGCTACAAGTATAACAGGTGGAGTGGATTCTATATACGCAATAGAGAAAGGAGCACAAAGAAACTAAGACAACAGATATAGCAGAAAGGAAGAGACAAAGAAGTAACAAAGGCAGCAAAGGAGGCAGTGTTGAAGCAGAAACAGGTAGAGGCACAACGAAGAACAGTGACAGGAGCAGCAGAGGCAGAGGCAGAGCCGTTATAAAATTCTGAGAATCGCCCAAGCCGACAGATACATTCATATGCATAATTCTGGGAATCGCACACTCCAACCGGCGTTATACATATAATATAACACAAACGTATTCCGGGAATCGCTTAACTCCAGCGGCAATACAATTCATATAATACAAAACCATATTCCGGGAATCGCACACTCCAACCGGCGTTATACATATAATATAACACAAACTTATTCCGAGAATCGCTTCACTCCAGCGGCAAAAATATATAAAAACATATATGTGCAGTGCATCACATAAACAAAGGTCCAAGGCATTTATATTATGGAGCGCATAAAACAAAGTTTGATAAGGTGGGACCCCTCCCCAATTGCAATCGGAGATCGCAAGGGCAGCGGAACATGCAACCAACTGAGAGTTGCGATTGCGATTGAAGCCCGGACCCGATGGGTGTATAAACGGGGGATAATACATATTTGAGTTACGGTCAAATCGCATCGGCATTGGTCAATCGCATCGGAAAACATATGAGTTGCGATTGCGATTGGAAGTCCGGACCCGATGGAGGTATGAATTGTAATTCAAACTTGTTTGAAGTCCTTTCCCAATCGCATCGGCAAAATACAATGAACAGTGCCCAATCGCAACACATATTAAAAGACTTGCGATTGCGATTGAAGTGGCAGACCCGATGGCATTATACAATGGATTTAATAGGTTCAATCGCATCCGGGATCTTAATCGCAATCGGAACTTTCCGATTGATCGCACGACTTGTGTAATATGTTGCGATTGAAGTGGCGGACCCGATGGCATTATACAATGGATTTAATAGGTTCAATCGCATCTGGGATCTTAATCGCAATCGGAACTTTCCAATTGATCGCACGACTTGTGTAATATGTTGCGATTGAAGTGGCGGACCCGATCCTGTTATATGCGGGAGTTAATATGTGCAAATCGCATCCGTGTTCTGATCGCAATCGGAACTTTTATACTGTGTGCCCCGATTGCATTTGTTCAAAGTTCGGACCCGATTGCGCTATGAGCCATGTTTTATGTGGTCATCGCGTCCATTTGATCAATCGCAATCGCAAGTTTTGTTTGACACCACCGATCCGCCGACGGAGATGTGGGGCCAGACCCCTTCATATATTAGAGGTTGTGATTTGATTTATTGGATTGTAATATAAGACCAAAGGCTTAAGGTGGAGGGCGTTTGTTTATATAAAATAATTGCTGTGAGATATATAAAACATGGTTGTGATTGTATTAAAACATGCCGCGTGGTCTGTAGACCCACGGGCCTCAGCTTAACGGGAGGGAGATTATTAATGTAATACAATTGTAATATATGTATGTTCCGGCCTGCGGAACTCGCCACATCAACAAGACACTTGCTGCGTGTAAAGGATTGAATTACAGTCAGCAGATTCATTTATATATAAAGCGCTAGTATAAAAATAAAATAAAAATGCAGTTCATAAATTCAGGAGTTACGCAGCAGCCATAAACAGAAAGGCATACAGAGAACAGAAAGGGACAAAGAGACAGTTAGAGAAAAGACAAATGCGCAGCAAGCCAAGAGACAAAATGAGTGAGCTGGAGTTCACATTGTAATTCGAATGTAAATGTTTTAATTGTTTTTATTGTTTGTGATGCATTGGCAAGTCTCCAGAAGAGAGCAAATATCCCACTGTAATATTAAAATAAGCACCTACAGTTACATTTTTCTGAGTAAGCTGAAAAGAGATGAGAAGGCAGAAGGCAAAGAGACATGAGTGTCCATTTCGAATTCCCAGTAGAATACAAATAGTCATGAAGCTATCTTGTATAAAAAGGGGGTAATATCCAAGAGGAGAGATTGATGAAAACAGAATGAGAAGAGGAGAGAGTGTGCAACATAATTGAAGATAGTTGAAGAAAATAAGAAAGCTGCAAGAGGTCAGAGAGTGTGAATATAGAGGATGCTAAGTATGAAGAATTGAGGAGAAAAGAAGAGAAGAAGGAAGGGCTGAGCAGATATGATGCAGGTCTGATATAAGAGTTGATGAACAGCAGAAGAGAAAGTACAGAACAGAGCTGATATCCAAGGTAAATCAGCAAGTGTTTTTCTTTTGAAAGAATAAGGAAGTTGGAACTTCCCTATCAAGTTGTAGCTTGATAGATGTCAGTTGTAGCTGACTGAGGTAGGAGCCTCCTGTAGGTTGGTGCCTGCAGAAAATAGATGGGAGTTGGTGCTTCCACATCAATTTGTAGCTTGATAAAATGTCAGTTGTAGCTGACTGAGGTTGGAGCCTCCTGTAGGTTGGTGCCTGCAGAAAATTGATGGGAGTTGGAGCTTCCTTGCAAGTTGTAGCTTGCAGAATTGAGGATAGAGCCTCCTGTAGGTTGGTGCCTGCAGAAAACGGTGGTGAGAGGGAGTTGGAGCTTGCCTTTGCATCACAACAATAATAAGATGTGGTTTTCTCCCTTTATGGGTTTCCACTTATATTTGGTGTCTCTGTGCATGATGTTTATGTGTTGATGTGATTTATCTCATCTGCTTAATACTTGCTGCTCTCATATTCAGTCTGCTATTACATTAACAAATCTGTTTGATAGTAATACTTGTTGCTCACATATTAAGTTGACCATGAAATGAAGGTGTAAATAAGATTTAAAAGAAAAGTTTTAAAAGTCCATGTATGTGTTAAACTGATTCACCCCCCCCTCTCAGTTTAACTAAGGGTTCAACATTATGTTCTTGTATCCATGATGATGATATCACTTGATTCCATGAGTATGGTAGTTGATTCTTACAAGTGCAGCTAGGATCTTGTCTAACAATGGATTGAGTAGCTCTAACCCCATTCTAAGATGATGCAATACACTTGCTGGAGGACATTGGAGCCATAATGAGGAGAAATATATTTGATAATGAATTTTCATTTATGATGTGACCCTTGTCCATTCCTAGGACCTTAGACACTAAGCTTTGGCTCTAGGAAATTTAAATGAGAGAGGGTGCACCCTTGAGATGACTCGACAATGCAAACTAGCATTGTACCTTCTTGATGAATATTGCGCTTCTCTTGCTAATGATTGATGGTGTTGATCTCCTAGGACCCCTTTGGAGGGCTAGATGCACCCTATTTATTGATAACATCATGCCCTAATTTGTTTAATTCATCTTATTTTTTATTTTGATGATGACATGAGCCCCTTTTGAGGATGATGTGGGCCTTGAAGAGTTATTTCTGTGAAATTCCACCTCATTTGGGTGGTGATACATAACTTTTGGGATAAAACACATCCCTTAAATTGTTCCTTGCACCTTTTTATAGATAGACATGCCCTTTGGATCATGGCATGGCCTTTGATGGGCATCAGACTCACATGTGTGGGCTAATTAAGGCTTAGTTTTATGCTATATGATTAATTTCTATCTCTCGAGGTTTCCTTGTATCATATATTTAATTATATTTTAGCTATTTCAATCTTATTTTATGGAAATTGACATGGATACACTCACATAAATAAATAGGAGTCAATTTCCCTTAGACTATTTTCACACTTGGATTATTACGCTTGTTTATTAGTGATATATTATCTATAGTTCACAAGGGAGGAACAATAGTGCAACTTTTCATTGGGTGGATCTTGGACTTATGTTATCTCTTTTCATGGATGATTATGGTGGATCTTGGATGTTGTATGGTTAAGTATGCTAGTTTATTTGGTATTTTTTTCATTATTCATTCTTGTTCTAAGCCATTCCTCCAAGTATTTGAGACACACACACACACACACACACACACACACACACACACACACACACACACACATATATATATATATATATTTTTCTTTTTTTTTTCTTTTTCTTAATTATTTTGAAATTTGAGAACTTAAATTTGAAAACCTATGGTAAGTTTATTTTTCATATTGTTGTTTTTATTTAGAATTACTCCGAAAGAAACCATAGAAAAATCAATATCTTAGACTTTGTTTGCCCAATATTGATAAGGAAGTAATATTTATCATTTTTGGCATTCTAAGAAAATCCTAAGTTATTTTTTTCTCCTTTTTTCTAGTCGAAAATTAGGGTTAAATTTCAGAAAAATATTGTGTTGTTGGCATTTAATGCCTTGTTAATGTATTCCCTATGATTTTTTTCTTAAAGTGTAATGAAGAAGCTAATTCAAAGTTTTCATTATTTGTTTAGGAATTTTCTAGGCTTGGAATCATACTTTATTTATTGTTACATGCTAATTTAAACATAAAATTTGCTGCAAACATTTCCTTACTTTGATCTTAAATTTGGCCTTCACTTGATATCATTTTTATGTATTTTCAACGACTAAAATTTTCATTGTTATGAGCTTTAGTTTTGCTTCCCTAAAACATTAGGTTATAGTATCCTTGATTTTTTCTTTATTTTTGTTCAAATAACCTATTTGAGACTCCCTAGGCTAATCGTAGCCTTTAGATTGAGCCAAAGGTCATTTGAACTTGAATAATGAACTTGCTCTTTTGTTCATGTTCAAAACTTAGTTTGACATACCCTTATTCAATGAGATTTTGATATAGGATACTTAAGGGACATTTAGATTAATACCCTTGGGTTATTTGATCCCTAAGTGATACGAGGGAAGCCTCCCCTATGTTGGATTATTCACTTCACTAAGTAGAGGGAATTATTTGCTAATGTGACAGTTGTAACACTCTTGTATGTTGCATATTATCTAGGTCCCCTAGTGGGGATTTGACATAGGTGCTATTATTTCCTATAATAGAGGCAAAGAAGGAATCAAATAAAGAAGAACATTATTGATCACAAAGAAGAAATGCATGCATAAATTAAAGAGTAGTTCTTATGAAGTGATTTATCAAAAAATCCCATGACAAGGATTCTCACAACTTATTGAGCAACCTTGTGAGAGTGATGCTCACAAATTTATTTCCCAAGGAAGATTAATGTAGAAGAAAAATTGAATAGTAGTTTATCTTGCATCACACACACACACACACATAAAATCTTGCATCACCTATATATATTGTTCTCTATTGAGCTAATATACCACAATATAGAGAGCAAGGAATAAACATGTGTGAGGTTATTAGTGTTGATGTGGACATAATCAATATGGTCAAGTATGATAAGTGAACTCAAAGAGGTCTACATGTTATAAAAGGAACATTACAATTTGTTGGAAGGAAACTTTGATTAAATTATGATAGATATGTGTTATATTCTTTACATGACTAACCCCATGCATGATTTGTATGCATTGGGAAAAATATTGGGGTCATAGTAGGGGAAAATCCCATGGAAAAAAATAAGTTTATTTTTGTGACCACTTTTTATTATTTTCAACTTGTAAATTTCACTTTTATCAATTTTGTGGCACATGGTGGTTCAACGCATGATTTTCTAATTATCGTTTAGGAATTAAGGTTGTTGTCTAATCCATATTATTGGATTAGAAGTTTTGGATGCTATGGAACTTTATATATTGTATTGTAAGCATTAAAGTTGATTGTTGAAAAAAATTAAGGGTGTTCCTCTAAACGGTTTCTTGATTTTTCTGACTTGGGCTTTGAAGGTAGATATCTATGTAATATGTTATTTCTGTTGTTTTTTTATTAATATCTTTTTATTAATTACATTAATGTATAAATTTATGAACTTAATGGATTAATAATTTGGATCTTTGATTATCCTAACACATGGAAGTTAGGAGTAGCTCAACACATTATAGCTTTTGAGTAGCTAAATTGGTTCATAATTGGTAGGATCATATCCTAGTCTCTACATCACCAAGGAATATTATATAATTTTGACCATCCATGACTCTTGTAATCATTTTTATTGAGCATAGCTACAAAAACTAATTACTGTAGACAAAGGTTAGATAGTAGTCATTATGTGTTGACCATGTTAAACAATATTAATAAAGGAAAGGAAATCCATGGTTATCATTTAAATAGCCTCATAATCCAACTCACACCACACCATATGCTAATTCATATACCAAAATTTTAATATAAACTCAAGTTTAAACTATGAAATCATGTGCAAAAAATTCCAATGATGAAAATAAACAAGTGGTGGTGGTCCATTCAACTAAAGGTTGGCCTAATTAGCTACCTTCAACACTTTAAACATTGAATCAACAAGAGTAGGATGACCCCTTAGGAGTAGGGATTCCATCCTATACAAATCACATATGACCCTATACTTGTAGGAAAATGTTTCATGCAACTTCTTAGATGTTGAGTATTATACAATATCATTGTCAGATGGATTCATCACATTATAGGCTATATATTCCCCCCCCTACAAGTCTACAAGAATGCATACAAGTATTTAAAACCCAACATAGAATTATCAATAGCCATGGAGAACCATAATGGTAGTTTTTATTACTTCCAATAGCCAAATTGAAAAGAAATTTACAGATAGAAACTGCCCACAACATTGTAATATCCATATTATTTGAGCCATTGACCTTACACCTCAAAAATAGATGAACATTAGAGGATGCACAATTGTTAAAGTTATTCATTTATTCATAAAATGTATAGCTATGAGAGAAATATCCAACACTAAAACATGGAATGAAATCTCAACTCAATAATTAAAAATAAAAATAATTAAAATTATTCAAGGACCATTGAAAATATAGAGAAACCTTTAAAAATCCACAACTAGAAAATCATAGAAAATCGAGAAATTCACTACAATTGAAAATTGATATTTACCCCAGAAACCCAGTTAGAAAACTAACATTCAATTAGCTTCAACTAGCCTATTTATTTCTTAGGAATGTTTAGGTTACAATATCCCTATGCTTTGCAATCCACTTTTTGTTGGAATTTTGGTATCAATTCTTCGCACCCTCAATAGAAAAGCCCTTTCCCCTTTGAAGTGAAAGAGTAAATAAGAGGATACCTTAGTTGGGGGATGACATGAATTTTAATTACCATTTTAATTTTTCAAAAAAATAACTAAAAGTATCTTTAATTATCAACCAAAGTTTGTATGGAACTTGCAAACTACCATGCACCATTTATGTCAGTACAATTTATAGATATAGTATTTTAAGTGATTTTCACAAAGAAATATATTAATATGTTTTCACAAGTCACTAGGAGAAATCAAAACCAGTCACGCAGGAAAGTAAAGAGAACACTTTTGCAAGAAATTAAAGACACCTGCAGAAAAGTAAACACACTAGTGGTAAAAGGTGACTTTTTTAAGTATTTTATATGATATTGAATTGTCATAAGATAAATGCACATGAAATACAATAGCTAACAAATATGTATATATTCAAAAACTTAATATATTCAAACCAAGTTGTGCTATAAAGAATCACAACATAAAAGCAATTTTAATTCTAGAAGATAGAGTCACAATGGTGTGAGTTGCAACATTAAACTAGTATTTAATCTACAACTATAATTATACAAGTCACAACAACAACCAAACCGCATGTTAGATATGTAAGAGTTTAAATTGTGGATACATCCAAGAGTTGCATGAATGTGTAAATACCTAGACTAAATATCATAGTTGTAGCATTGTGTGAATATTAGAATATGAGTTTAGGGAAAATCCCATTTTTTTTTTTGGGGGGGAGGTGGGGGGTGGGGGAGGGTGGAACCCCGCATGATTTCCAAACCTACTCATGGTGGGGCACACCCATCAATAGTTTTCTACATGGTTTTAGGCATGATGGTTTTTCCCATGGTATTTTGTAGATTCGGTCAAGGGAACTACAATTAAGTTCTAATCCATGGTTAATGGATTTAGGGTTTATGAATTGTTTGGAATGTATATAATGCTGAAAAATGTGTAACTAGGTTCACTCTTCATAAATATGAAATGGACTTTTAATTCTTGTATATTGTAAAATGAAAGAAAATTATTATTATTATTTTTGGAGCATAGGTTTCATGCTCAATGTATTTTATTTTATAGATCAAGCACCCATTGAGTTATTCTATGGTTTTTCCTAGATCAAGAAGCTGAAAGAGTGATTTTCATAAGTTGAAGACCCCATCGGGCACATTGTAACTTGAAAATAAAATTATTTTTGTCCTTAAAAGTGTCAAAATACCGTTCAAGACCAAGTTAGCCTAATCTAAGGAGAAACATCTACCTAGAGAAGCCTATATAAATAAGGAAACTTGACCTCCCTTCAAGACATTCATCACTCACTCATTCAAGTGAAGAAGGAAGAGGATAGAAGAAACTTGTCTTGGGTTATTTTTATCTCACACATGAAAATGAAGTCTAGGGTTTTCTTATATAGGTTCAACCTTGAAGAATGAAGGGAAAGAAGGTCACTAGAAGTCACAAGAAATCATCCTCAAGCTCCAGAAGGAAGAGAAAATCCAAGAGAAGGTGTGAGGAAGCCTTGAGAGGCTAAAACAATCTCACACGTGTGGAAACAACTATTGCAGGAGGGATGAAAAGTTCAGATATGTAGTAGAGGCTGCAATTCTGCAGTTGGAGGTCGACGTTGTGCTACTAGAAGAGATTTGACTAGGCTTGACTTGGAAAAATGAAGAACATCATTCGTAAGGGTTGGAATTGTCCTTGGAGGGTATTGGTATTGGTCTAGAAGTCTTGTAATTCTTCAATTAAAGAATCTATATGAAGAGAATAGTTTTGCAGGTTTTCCTCTCATGTGGAGAGGTTTTTTCCCTACCTTGTAGCCAATATTATATGTTATTGTTCTTTGTGTTTTGGTAGTTTTTTTATGATACAAAAAAATGATAATAAGTAAAGAAGTTGAATAAGTAAGAAAAATAAAAAGACATCACAAGCAGTTATCAAGAAAAGATAAATCACTCTAATCATTGCCTTATAGATTTCTAAACATGGTATCAGAGCTAAGGTTTGTAGAGGGAATTATGAAGATATCTATGACATTGAAGAATTTTCTAAATAATTGTTCAAAGGTGGCAAGTCCTATAAAGAAAGGTATCAAAGAAGTATGGAATCTCTTATTTACTTGAAAGAAGGAAGTGACCAAGAAAAATGATGAAGGTATCTTTTTAGCACTCACTGGCACATTTAAAGATGAAATAATTTGGCAAGAGATAATGGAGCATTAAGAAACATGACCAGTCATCACAATGAACTAAAAACATTGTCAAAAGGGAAGTCTTCTTACTGCATGGATATTGGTGATAATAAGAGATATCTCATGAGATGATTTGGATCAACCTCAATAGAATTGAAGAGTGGAGGAAATATTGATCTCAAAAACATCCTATTTGTTCTAGGTTTTCATAATTACTTACTTTCCATTTAATTCTAGAAGATAAAGGTGATATAGTGGCTTATATTGATGGAAACATCTTAGTATGGAGTAAAAAATCAAGAATAGAAAATTCTAGGGTGATTTGGATTCATGAAAGAAGACTTTACATGTTATTGTCTACCCTTACCCAAGCTCTAGTTCACATTGAAATTAGCCCATGTGATATTTGGCATAGAATATTAAGTCGTCTCCATTTCAAAATTCTTCCAACCCTAGATTATATAGTAGATGGAATCCATGAACTAAAAGAAGATGATGGAGGAGTATGCAAAGGATGTGAATTAGGTAAGAACACCAAGAGATCATTTGGAAGTAGTGCTTCAAGTTCAAAAGAAATCTTGGATCTTATTCATTTTGATATTTGTGTCTCTATGACTCCTAACTCACTTGAAGGTCATATATATTATGTAACATATATAGATGAGAATTCAAGGAAAACTTGCGTTTACTTAACGAAATACAAGGATGAAGTATTTTCCAAATTTCAAGAGTTCAAAGATGAAGTAGAGAACCTTAGAGAAAGAAGAATTAATATATTAAGATCTGATAATGGAGCATAATACGCATCCAAGGAAATCATAGGCTTATGTAAAGACTTTGGTATTAAGAGGGAGATGATAGTCCCACATAATCACGTACAAAATGGAATTGCATAAAGAAAGAATCAATCTATTGACAAAAGTGTAAAAGATATACTACATGATCAATATTTACCGAAATTTTCATGGGGTGAAGCTACTAAGATAGTTGTATACATACAAAATCAAGGTCCTGAGAGGTCACTAGATAATTAGACTCTCGAAGAAGATTTCAATGGGAAGAAACCAACCATAGATCATCTCTAGATTTTTGGTTCTCCTGTCTATATTCATATACCTAAGGAAAAAATAAAAAATTTGTATCCATCAGGCATGAAGGGAACATTAATTGTGGGCCACAATATCTCTTCTAAGACTTGTAGGATCTACATAAAGGTAGGACACTAAATAAAAGTCAATTGAGATGTGATATTTGATGAAAGTATTGCATTCAAGAAATGAAAGGATATCCCTATGGACTCTGATGATGAATAAATTATGGTATTTGAAGAAGAAGTTAATAGGGAAGAAGAAGAATCAAACTATGAAGATGAAGGTCCATGTGAAACCATACAACATCTAGAAATCCCCGAAACTAGAAAATTACCTAACTGGTTGATGTATACACTACTAGATGCAGAAGGTCAAGGAGCAACTCAAGGTGCATTTAAGGAAAGCAAGAAGACCAAACTATATTCTAGGTATGCATCCTACATGAAAAATATAATAGAAGCAGAGCCATCCACTTTTGAAGAACTTATCAATCACTAAGAATGGAAGGATGCCATGAATGAAGAATATAATATATAATGAAGAATGGAGTTTGGGAGATCATATCTAGGCCTGAAGAAAAATCTGTGGTAACTTCAAAGTGGCTCTTCAAGATCAAACATGCATCAGATGGAGTAATTAATAAATATAAGGAAATATTTGTAGCTAGGAACTTCTATCAACAAGAAGGCATCAAATATGAAGAGACATTTACTCCAACAACAAGGTATACAACTATTCATTCGTTGGTCTCTTTGGCAACATTGATGGGATGGAACATGCACCAAATGGATGTCAAGATTGCATTTTTGAATGGAATAATTGAAGAGGAAGTCTATATAGAGAAAACCTTGGGATTTTAAGTTAAATATAAAAAGGCATATGTTTGTAGATTGAAGAAGTCTTTATATGGCCTCAAGTAAGCACCAAGGACATGGTATGCTAGGAAGGATGCATAGCTTCAAATATTAGGCTTCACAAAGAGTTATGTTGAGCCAAATTTTTATATTAAGGCTGTGAAGGGAGAGTTAGTAATAATTCTTCTGTATGTGGATGATATTCTCTTGATAGGTGTGAAAGGACGAATTGAAGAATGTAAGAAGAAAATAGCATCAAAATTTGACATGAAGGATCTAGGGCTGATGCACTACTATTTGGGACAGGAATTTTGGGAAGGACTTGATGAGATATATCTAGGTCAAGGAAAGTATGTGATCAATGTGTTGAAGAAGTTTGACATGAAGGAGTTCAAACCAATGACAACCTCGATGATAAAAAACTTGGAAAGACTAAGGAGTTCTGCATCAATCCCTATGGATCCTTCCAAGCATATACAATTAATTGGCTCACTATTGTACTTGGTGAATACTTGATCAGACATATATTTTTGAGTAAATTTTATTATTCAATTGCAGGTGGAGACAAATCATGATCATTGGATAGAAGAAAAACATATATTGATATATCTGTAAGGAACAATCCACTACTGACTAAAATATGATAGGAGGAATGATGCCACTTGATTGGATATACAAATTCTGATTGGGGAGGAATTGAGCGGGATGGAAGAAGCACTATAGGAGGATGTTTTAGTTTGGGATCCTCCATGTTCTCATGGATGAGCATAAGTCAAGATACAATTTCTTTAAGTAGTTTTGAGGCTGAACACATTGCAGTCTGTGAAGTAAAAAGAGAAGTTGTATGGTTAAGGAAGCTCCTATATGACCTATTCGAAGGACCAATGGACCCTATAGTGATAATTTTTAATAACACCAGTTGTATATGATTGTTTTAATACCCAATGTTTCATGTAAATACAAATCATATCAACAACAAGTATCACTACATTCGGAAGCTAGTACAAGATAGTGTGCTGCAGCTACAACATATCTCCACTGATGTGCAGGTAGTTGGCATATTGAGAAAACCTCTTCCTAAGAAGAATCTTGTGTATTTGAGAGACAAGGATGGTTTGGTTGATATATCCTCCTTGATTGAGAGGGAGAGATAGACACATGATTCTCGTCTTCACTTGTGAAGACATAATAGAGGATTAGGTAAGCATATGGCATGCGATACTCTTTAAGGATGAGGTATGGCATCCAAGATAAGAGTAGTCGTGGACCGATATTATTTGAGGACTAGCTATCCAAGATAATAATATTCCAAAGAAGTTCATACTCTGTGAATACCCTGGTGGATTATGTACCTCGAGAGATAATTATGATGGTGTTTATAAATCACTGGCATCGCCGACATTATGCTCAGAAATTGTGGAGAGATAGTGGTGTTAGTAAAGGATTTGATATATGACAATGCTAGTTGATATGATGCTAAATATATGGGTTACCAATCCAAATATTCTTATGAGATCTGTTTAGATTGAGAATTTCCACGCACGATTTATGAATACCTCCCTAGTTAAGAGGGAGTGTTGAAAAATGCGTAACTAGGTTCGGTCTTCATAAATATTAAATGTACTTTTATTTCTTGTATATTGTAAAATGAAAGAATAATTATTAATTATTTTTTAGCACATGTTTCATGCTCAAGGTATTTTATTTTATAGGTCAAGGTCCCATTGAGTGCTTCTAGGGTTTGTCCTAGGTAAAGAAGTCAAAATAGTCATTGTCATAAGTTAAATACCCCATCGGTCACATTGTAACTTGAAAATAAAATCATTTTTGTCCTTAAAAGTGTCAAAATACCCTTCAATACCAAGTCATCTTGGAAGTTGGCAAGTCAACCTAATTTGAGGAGCAACGTCCACCTTAACAAGCCTATATAAATAAGGAAACTCGACCATCTTGCAATAAATTCATCACTCACTCATTCAAGTGAATAAGGAACAAGAAGGGGGCAACCAAGAAGGAAGAGGACAAGTGAAAATTGTCTTTGGGTTATTTTTCTCTCACATGTGCGAAGGAAGGCTAGGGTTTATGCAGCTAGTTTAGGGTTTTCTTCTGTAGGTTTGATCTTGAATAAGGAAGGGAAAGAAGGTCAATGAAAGTCATAAGAAGTCATCCTAAAGCCCTAGAAGGAAGATAAAATAAAAGAGAAGGTATGAGGAAGCCTTGAGAGTCCAAACTAATCTCACATGTATGACAATAGCTATTACATGAGGGTAGAAAAGTTTAGACCTGCAATAAAGGCTAAAATTCTACAGTTGGAGCTTGAATTTGTGCTACTGGAAGAGATTTCACTGGGTTTGACTTGGACAAAGGAAGCACACCATTCATAAGGGTTGGAATTGGCCTTGGAGGGTATTGGTATAGGTCTAAAGGTCTTGGAATTCATCAATTAAAGAATCTATTAGAAGAGAAGAGTTTTGCAGGTGTTCCTCTCAAGTGGAGAAGTTTTGGCCCTGCCTTATAGCCTATATTCTATGATATTGTTATTCATGTTTTGATAGTTGTTTGATGATACACAAACATAATTACAAGTAACGAAGTTTAATAAGGAAGAAAATTAAAAGGACATCACAAGAAGTTATGAAGAAAATAGAAATCACTGTAATAATTCTCCTAGAGATTTTTCAATATAGAATGTATTGTAACATTGAAAGATATATTTTGAAAAATCAATTTAGTTTTCATAGTTTGGGTTCTAGGAGAAAAACTTTGTGTGTATGTTTTTGTTCTTGACATTGTTTATTTTTTTTATTTTTTTAATAATTCATTAGCAGCTATTATTTCTATAGTGTTAAAACCTTAATTTTGTATTAGAGTACTTTTGGATTCAAGGGGATGCCTTTTTAGTTAAGTGGTTTTTCTCGTGTCTATGTTAAACTTTGCTACAGTGGGGTATATGTAGGACCAATTCTTGTGGTGAAAGGAAATGGTGAACAATGGAAAGATAGAGATCGAGAAATTCAACAGATAAAGTTTTGAGTCATGGAAGCAGAAGGTAGAGGATCCATTGGTGGATAAAGGTCAATGGATCACAACAGATCAAGGGACTAAACCAATGACAATGTTGATAGAAGATTGGAAAAAATTGGATCATAAAGAAAAGATAACAATACGGTTGTGCGTCACAGATTTTGTATTGCTTAATTTTTCAGGAGAAGCTACAATGAAAAATTTGTGGGACAATTTAGGGAATGTGTATTACTCTAAGTCCCTAGTAAATAAATTTTTCCTGTGGATTAAATTGTATAACCTAAGTATGAGGAATGGAGACTCGATAACAGAGCATCTAAATTCCTTCAATACTATGGTAGGTCTATTATTATATGTTGATATTAAAATTTCACATGAGGATATGTGCATTAGTCTATTGCATTCTATACAAGACTCGTAGGATAGTCTGGTTATTTACATAATTAGGAATACCACTACCATAAAATTTGACGAAATCGTGTCATCCTTTTTGTCATAAGAGATGAGATGGAAAACCATGGAGCACCAGAACGGAGATTCCTTTCCTGTGAGAGGAAGTGTTGTGTAGGTAAATCCCCTCTGCGGAAAGAGGTGATACCTCTATCCCTAGGGTAGGTCTAGCAGCAAGAGGACATGCTAATGCGTCAATTACTAGTTTATGAATGAAACTGAGTCGGGATAGATGTCCTATGCTTGTTCCAATGTAGTTGTCATAGTTGCGGCAATAGTCTCTTGATCATCGTCCCGAAACGTTGCGGTCCTTCAGCAGTGGTACTCAGGTACTTGCACAAGCATCAGAGAATGATACCAGCATACGAAGAAATACTTGCATTCATAACTATCTAATTGGTTAAAGAGAACTAAATGTATTGCACAAGATTAATCATATCAAAAGAAAAACAGGAACCAAAACATAAGTCATGCATTAATAAGAAGACATAAAGAGTTTACAACGAAAAGAGCCTTGACATTGCAGCATCCTTCAGCGGGTCCAGTCGAAACACGTCTCAAGAATTCGTCAGGGAATTGGACTTGGTGAGGCAATAAGCCTAGACTCTTTCTCGACAATAGGTCTCTCTCTGCTCTATCTCACACCAGCTATATCAGATTGTTCAGCTATTCAACCATTTCAGCTATTGTAAAAAATGTTTAGCTAGCTACATCTATATGAGAGAGATGTATTTATAGGAGAGGAGGAGAAGGTTGGGATCTCTCAAATGGTGGAAGGGAGGCCTTATCTTTGGGAGGTTACTCCAATGTAGAAAACAAGAAGCCAAAGGAATATGTTTGACATTATTTAGTCGAACAACCCATGCTGACTCAACTCACGAAGTGGTTGGGAATGGAAACTTCGCTTCTATTTTAAAAAACATTCCAAAACAGCTCGGCACGGGAAGTCCACTAAGACAGAGTGCCAATGGGCACGAGGCCATAACTTCCTACCAGCGTCGACCCAAAATCATGTGCTTTTGATAGTATTCTCTAGGAATAGTCAACAGAGGAAATGTTCTTCTCATGGAAAGGGATGCAATGACACTTTTTTCAAGGCAGGGAAATACACAAAAGTCACATAAATGGTCCGCCAATGTTCGAGATGGGGATTGCAGGGACGGTGACAAAATGTTGTGTAACAAGAAGCTCCTAGAATAAGAATACAAATAAGTCCTCAAGTGGGAGATCTAAATATAGAAGGATATCTAAATCTCCAGGAAAATTTGTAAAGGTATGTTGGGAATGTAGAAAATAAGGGCACTATATAAGAAATATTGTAGATCTAAAACTCCTGTGAAAGGAAAGGAATCTAATGATGCTCCTTCTACAGAGGAAAAAATTTCCTTAGAAGAAGTTGGAGATGTGTACGTGGCTTCTTCATGTAAACATTTTTATCATGAGGCATGGTTGATTAACTAAGGTGTATCCTTTCCAATGACTCTACACAACGAGTGGTTCTACAAGTACGAGAAATATGATGGTGGTGATGTATTCCTAGGTGATTATAAGAAGTACAAAATTATAGGACAAGTAAAATTTAAGCTAAATTTGGAAGGTGGAAGGATTAGAACACTCCCTAGGGTTCTGTACATTTCAGGATTGGTCATAAATACAATTTATATAAGAAATATGGATGATGTAGGTGTAAAAAAATGTTCAAGAAATATACCTGAAAGATGGTTCAAGGAGCAGTGGTATTGATTAGGTAATTTCGTATCAGAAACCTATACAAGCTTCTGGGTAGTACTATTATTGATGGGTGCAAAAATTTTGTTATTCCTGAAGGTGTACAAAAAAATATCGTAGTCTTAAGCGAGAGGACTATGTTTTGGCATCAAATACTGAGACACATTGGAGAGAAGAGCCTTTAGATACTACATGGTAATGGTATAGTAGAAGGTATGTCTAATTTCTCTTTGGATTTTTATTTCTATGAAAAATGTGTATATGGGAAGCATAATTGGGTGTGTTTTTACTTTGGTGATAAGAGGGAAGAAGGAATATTAGATCTTGTGCATAGTGATGTGTTTTGACCTATGTTAGTTACATAATTGGATAAATATATGTAATACATCTCATTTATAGATGACTTATCAAGGAATACATGGATATTTTTCCTCAAGAAAAAATTTGGTGTTTCTAAGAGGTTTAAAATCTTTAAGGCTTTGGTGGAAAATACCTTAGAGAGGAAGATCAAGGTGTTGAGGAAAAGCAATGGTGGATATTTCTATAAGACATAATTCAAAGAGTTCTGTAATAGTTTTGGTATAGAAAAATAGAATACTACTCCATTCACACCTTATAAAAATGGAGTTGTTGAAAGAATGAACATGATGTCGATGGAAAATGAAAGGAGCATACTCAAAGGTTTCAAGTTAGGACAAGAATTATGAGCAGAGGTAGTGGATATTTCATGTTTCTTGTTTAATAGATCACTATTGGATCACTAAATTGTCCTCATTTTGACACTCTCTTTCCCTTTCTTTTCAATTGTTCCATATATGTTTTTGCTACATTTACATGCTATAAGGTCATCCAAGTCATCCAGGTCATCCAAAAGAGTAATATAATGTATCATTCATTCATAACTTGTAATCTATTATTTCATTGTATATTCCATTATTTTCATAAACAAATTCCAATTATTGCAAATTTTCCTTTCCAAATCCTTTTCCAATGGCTTTTCCAATTTCCTTAGCCATAATAAACCAAAACGAACACCCATTAGGATGATTTTCCCAACATTCAACTTGGAATATGTCTCCCATGAACTTGGTCTTATTTTTCCTTTATTAACTTTATTAAATCAAATTTTAACTAGGGGTTGTTACAAACCCCTCCCTGTTAGGGGAAAACTATTCTTGGTGTTCTATGACACTTATGGCTGCCAAAAAAAATGAAAACCAAAACATACTTCCCATGGAGATTTATAAATTAGCTTGATGCAGTATTTATAATAAAAACCAACATAACAAACATGATAACATGACAACAATACTACTTAGTGGAGCTTTATAACACAAATTATTGCGATATTTACAATATCAACCATACATAAATATGTACATACACCAAAACTCCCATGCCTCAACCAACAAACAATGAAAGATTCATAGACCATATCTGGTCATCCATCTCCCATGTAGCTTCATCGGGCCCAAATTGCTTCCATTGCACTTTAAATTTCTTGATTTCTAGGTTCTGTAGCATGATTTGTTTCTACTGCAATATGCATTGAGGTTCTAGATGGCATTATCCTTTTTTCTCCACTTGAAATACAAACCAGTGATTCACATGATCAACATCCTTCACATATATTTTAAGCAATGGAACATGGAAAACATCATGGAATTTCATTGTCGGCAGCAGTGTAAGTCTGTAGGTCACTGGTCCAATCCTCTCAAGGATCTCGAAAGGCCTGCAATACCGAGGTGCCAACTTGGCACATGACCCAATACTCAAGGGTGTTAGGGTCCTATAAATATAGGATTCACAATTTTTATTTGACTCTGTTAAAAATCTTGAAATTTTGTACATACCTTTGCTTTTTGCAAATGTATTCCCAAATTAAAAAATGAAAAGAGGGTATGTCCTAAAAGAACAATCAAAGGACAAAAAGAAACAAAGATCAAAATAATATGAAATATGAACCCCATCAAAAATATATCATGAAAGTGTTGCAAGTTTAAATGCCACTACTTTAGTTTACTTTTTGCAAATAAGATTGTGTGCAGCTTTTCCTAAATGCCACAATACATGAGGGTCAAACAACTTAAACTTGACCTCTCATGCTTTAAATTTCACATTGTTAGATAGAGAATAAAGATCTATCAAACAATTTAAACTTGACAAATTAGTAAATAGTTAAAATAGAGAATAATAAGGAGCTCAATAGTTTAATCTGAGCCCTCGGATGAAATAAGGTTAGAATTAGATAGTTTTTATGTTTTGAAAGAAAATTGATTTAGGGTTGCAAGCTTAAATGTACCCATGAAAATTAAGTAAAAAATGTTAGAAATAATGATGGGTAGGTAGAAAGAAATTGTGCAAGACATGTAATAAAGCATCATCGAGCAAAAATTACTAATTTCCCCTCCCCCACAATGATTCAGTATTCTAAACATTCAGTTAAAGAGGCTCAGATAATTTCTCTGACTTCTGTTGGGACCGGACTCAAGGCTCAATAATTGATTGGTTAAAAATATTGGATTTCCTACATAAAACCCATTTTCATAAGCATTTTCACCCTCATCCATGATCATGATCCATTTTCCTAAGTAAAATACCCTTTTTTTCTTAGTAAAAGTAAAAACCCTAAATAATTGATTTCGTCCCCATTCAGAAACACTGAAAACCCATAAAATGCATTTTATCCTAAGTTTATGTGTAAAAAATAAAAAATGGGACAAAACTATGCTATATCGCCTATTTTACACTTTACTTAGTTTAAATTCTATGTATTTTAATCCATTTCATTTCATTCCATTCCATTCCATATTAACTATTAACCTAAAGTAGTAAATCCCTATATTATATCCCTCCCGTATATATTATTAAATCCATTATATATAAATAACCCCCAAAACCCATTTATTTAAAGTTTAAAGCTATGTTTATATTATCCCACATGGTGAAATAAATACCTGACCTTTCCCATAAGCTTTAAATATATCAATAAAATATATTCCCACCCCTATGGTTCTTAAACACTTGTCAAAGGTTTATATACCATTATAAATATTAATACACTCACCAACACTATTGATTAAACGATTAAATTTTTTAATTTAATATAACATTATCCTTTCGCCCGATCATTTAACCCAAGGTTTTAAACGTTATAAAGTTATATTTATAATGTTAAAAACCTATCCCGCCGCATTGATAAACCTGGACCCCACTTCGAAATCCCGATACATCTTCGAAAACAAATCTCGACCGTTCGCATGAGTCCTTCCCAATCCAACAATCAATAACCCATATCGCAAATAGAGTTGTACGATATCAACACATTTCATTTCTACACGAAATAGGATGTTTTAGCTTTTTTTCCCCCCTCTACGTGGCTTATTTTTATTGGATCACATCCGATTCATTTGAAACCACTTCCATAGACCCACGCGATAACCACTCATTGTTTCTATCCTATGAAGCCCGAAAATCGCCTATTTTCCTGACATGACTACCATTTAATGTTGATTCTGTTTAAATCATAAAATCCCATATGCACTAGTAAAGCCGCTTTTTGAATTTTCAGTCTGTTTATCCATCCCGACTGAAGAAACAAAGCTCTTGGTACATTGTTTTATGCCCAGAGGACCTGAAAAAAGCCATTGCAGCTGTTGTTAAAACCGTTCAAAGATTCCAATTTACTTCCAAAGACTTCAAAAAACCTTAGAAAACCTTCGTTGTCCCAGAGAAATCCTCCCTATAGCCAAGGTTTCATTGAAAATTGTTTTTTTTTGCAGGTTATTGGAAAAAAAAAAAAAGAAATTGGATAAACAACTGAATACTAGTTAAAGACCGGTTTACTCAAAAAATTCATCAGGAAATGATTTCGAATTGTTTTCCTAAAAACAAGAAGATTTCATACAGTAGTAGAGTAGAATTAAAAAATTTACACAAGTGGTTAGAACAGAGGATGAAAACATTTCCATCAGTAATTCTCCAGGACGTATTTTACTCACTCTTACTGTAAAAGGTAAAAGTGAAAAGGTAACAGAGTAGTCAAGGTAAAACAGTAAAAGTAAATACATAGGCAGTAATAGTTAAATAGAGATGAAAATAATTTCACCAACAACAATTAATCTTATCCAAAGTGAAAGTAAAAACAGTTAAAACAACAGTAAGGTTAAAAGATGAAAACAGAGCAAAAAGGGACATTTTTGCGAAAATTTCCTGTTTAAGTCATTGTTTTGCAGAAACTATTGTGTCTAATAAAAGATGAATTTTGCGAAACTTAAGGAGGTTTATGTTCCTAAGATTTCCAAATACATAAACCTCTCTCACATTTCTACCAACCATTATGGGTTTGGTAATATTAAACAATATTTGAAAGCACATTTTACAAAAAATACCTGTTTAGCCATCATCTTGCAGAGAATATTGTGGCCAATAAAAATACATATTACAAAATTGAAGGAGGTTTTTGTTCCTAAGAGACCCATCTACAAAAACCTATCTCAATTTATGCGCAGGTATTACAAAATGAGATATACATGCACATATTTACAGCCTATTGCTAAGACTGTGGAAAGCTCTATTTTACACATATGTTTGCAGAGCCTATTGTGACCAACTTGAGCAACATTTTAGGGAACTGAGAGAGGTTTATATCAAAAACATATTTATATACAATAACCTCTTTCACTTTTTACATATCTATCTCGGAGGGAGATATACAAAGGTATCATTAGACCCCAATGTTGCAAAAGTTCTGGAGCAGAATGCACAAAGAAAGGAAACAATTAGTGACTTGGATACCTTATCATCAACTTAGAGTTGATATCAAATTCGAATTCTCTTTTTTGTAACCATTAATCCAGAATTATAGTGCCAAATAGATTCATTAGTTTTGAGTGTCCTTTTATTAAGTTCTATTTATGTAGAATAGTTTGAAATATTTGTAAAACAATCTTGATATTTTTTCAAGATATTCTAGTTTAGAATTTGTATAAATAATTCACTCTTTGAAGTATTATTGTGGAATAAATTGATGAATATTTCTATAGTAATTTTTGTTGGAATTGAAGGTTTTCGTGTTTCAAATTTCGAGTAGCAGATTGGATCGAATCAATCAACATCATATTTAAGGATTCATGTCATGAGTTATTGAAGTAAAGTATTTTCTACTTGTCATTGTTTATCTTCTTTGTTTCATGCATCCATTATGGTTCTAAATTTGAATGAATAAATAAGAGTATTACTTCAGGATTTGTTAAAAGTGCCCTGTCTTTACTGTTTATCATTTCTATGTTTTCTGCTGATTTCCAAAGTAGGGAACCCTTAATTTCTCCCTCTTTCATTTGACCTCTGCCTAATACTTCTCTTTTCCGGATCAAAGAACCCTTCATTGCTCTCTATCCCGATCATATCACCTCACCGAAAAAGCTTCCAAGATCTTCAAAGGGTTATCTATCTTTCCCTAAAAACATTTGACTTCTTGACCTTGATCCTAGTTCTGTCTGCTTGACTTTTGACTCCTTAGCCCAATGGACAATCAGATCTCCCACTATTCATCTCATTAAGTGATTTTTCCCACCAAACCAAACCAAATCAAAACCAAATTGCACAATCATAACCAGCCTAAAATAAAACATTAAAACAAAGTTAAATCTTATAGAGAGAGACCTCTCTGAACCCTAAGAAGGGTAGATCCTAGAGTTTAAAAGTAGGTTTGTGGTTACCTCGGACTATTTCTTTCTTTAACCTTGAGAAATTACTGAGTGATAACAAAGGGGATATTCTTAGGCTTGATGTGAAAGTACACATCCTATCCAACTTGAAACTCCTTAAGTTACCTATGTTGATATGCATAACTCTTTTTTCTATCGTATGTTTCCTTTATATTCTTGTTGATAACCTATATTTCACATTCCATCTCTTCCAACATGTCTGGTCTGATCAGTACCCTATTCACTGTATAGGATTATTAAAAATCTTCCCATAAAGTGACTCAAATGGACTCATCCTTGGTGATTCCTGATACCCATTATTGCAAGAAAACTTTACAGTGGAAGATACTCCTCCCACTTCTTTTGTTGAAGCATAACATACATTCTCAACATGTCCTCCAGAATCTTATTAACCATTTTTGTCTACAATCTATCTTCAGATAATAATTTGTAATGAAGGCCAACCATGTCACAAACCTATAAATAACTCCTTCCAAAACCTGGAAGTGAACTTGGCATCTCTATCGAATAAAATCTTCTTAGGAATACCATGAAATCTCACTATCTCCTTGATGAATACCTGAGCTACATCACTAGTTGAATGAGTAGAATTTACTCGAATGACGTGAGCTAACTTACTCAACCTGTTAACCACAACCATGATGGAATGATGTTGTCTAGATGTTCTAAGAAAACCCATGATGAAATCTATGGAAATAACCTCCCATTTCCATTTCAAAATTGGAATTGGAATCGATTTTAGTAAACCACCTGAATGCTTACACTATGCTTTTATCTATTGAAAATCCAAACACCTTGCGACGAAATCAACTACCTCTTTCTTCATATTCCACCAATAGTAGAACTTATTCATAGTCGTTATAGTCTTCATATATCCCAGATGACCTAAATATGGCTTAAGATGAAATTCCCTCAAGATAAACCTCTTGCATTCTCTGATGTTTGATACATAGATCGAGTCCCTAAATCTCACCAAACCATTTTCCATGATATGATAATCCACATCTTGTTCACTTGTACCCTATTATTTTAACCTGTGCTTAAGCTGTTGGTACCTATTATCCTACTGTCATGCCTATAATATATGATCCTGTAAATCTATCCAATATGAACTCATAGCTAATATGTGATTCACCTGCACTCTTATGCTAAGAGTATATACTGTTATCACTCCAATAATTTCCCAAGGTTGTTATGAGTGTTCAAGAAATATTAGGTAACCACAAACCTACTTTTGAGATTAGGATCTAGCCTTCCTAATGCTTAGAGAGGGCTCTCTCTTTATGATTTAACTTTGTTGTTTTTTAATTGATTTTTAGGCTAGTTATGAAAGATTGATTGGGTTTGATTTTGTTTGGTTTGGTGGAATTACTGATTTAGATGGATAGTTGTCTTTTATACTTTTCCATTGGGCTATGGAGTTAAAATATCAAGAAAAAAGGACAAGAATCAAGTTCTAAAGGAAGTGTTCACATGGCAGGATAGCTGAGGAAGATCAGACCTTTTGAGGCTGAATGGTTAAGTGGTTTTCAATCAGGATCAAGGAGCAGTTAAGGATTCCTTAAACTAGAATGATGAGGGAAGTTTCAAAGAGGTCAATCGATATGGGAGAGAAATTAAGGATTTTCAAATCTAAATATCAGAAGAAAACATTAAAATGAATAACAGTTCAGAACGAAGTGTACTTAAACAATTTCTGCAATAATATTCCTGTTATAACATTTAAATTTGGAAAAAGAATACAAGTTTATGGAATAATTAAGAAATAACAATTAACAATTGAAATGTACTTCACTAAAGTAGCTTAACACATGAATCCTATAATGCAATGCCTTTATTACTTGTCCAGTCTGCTGACTTGAAAATTGTACAATAAAACCTTAGGTATTTGGATCGATTACAACTACATAAATGTTCAAGAATCCACACTATACTTCGAATTATTGAAGTATTTATACAAAAACGAATATAAAATATCCTAAAAATGATTTAGGATTTATTCAAGGGAAAATAAAATATCTTCATGCAAGAATATAGAGACACCTAGGAGACTAAATGGTAGCTGTCCCTCCTTATTTGGATTTGATGTTAGCTTTTTGATATTTTTCTTCTTAATCTCTTTGACTATTGCTTTACGCCGGTTGAAAATTTACTCTTTATCCTGTCTTTGTTTTACCTTCTTTTACTTTTCACCATCACAATAAATCATACAATTTCTCCCAAGTCTCTTCATTTGGGATTTTGATCTTCATCATCCTTCTATAAATTTCATCTACTTCAGTGTACTTGGTGAAAGTAGGCTTGTTTACAAAGAGGCGATTTACCTCATGCTAGAGGTAAAAAAATATTTTCAAAAATCTGATAAAGTACCTTTCCTGTTGGAATTCCTTTCAAAGATGAATTGTTGGATTATCCTTTGGCCACTTCTCTGATCTTCTTGTGATGGTATTCTTGCCTCATCAATCTATCATTAATCACCAATGGATTAGGTAGATCTTTTTGCCTTAGAAAATCAAACTTATTCATAAATTTGTTTATTGCTAACTCCATGGCTTGACACTTGTCTTCAAGATGTACCATTACGTTTCTTTTGGAAATTACCCTTTTAACCTCTAAAATTGTTTCAGTTCTGTCACTTACTCCAATTTATTCTAACTCATGCTTGTTCTTAGAGTTTAGAAACTTAATTATTTCTGTGGCCTCTTCTGGTTTCTTGTCAAGTTCTTCTTTGACTTTTTGAATGGCTTCACTTGCTTCCTTTATCAAATATTTTTGCTCAAAGATAACTTCGGTGGATGGCCAAATATCATTAATAGAGTTAATGATATTGGTCCATAATTGTTGCTTTTCTTGAGCCAAAGGTTCTTCCAATGTCAAATATCTTTCTAGTTTCTGAACTCTATTAGTCAATCTACTTGAATTTTGTGCTTTAGCTGTATGCCTCATATGTGCCAATTTATTTTCATCTTCAAGACTTTTTACCTGTTATTTCAGTTTATTAATTTCATTTGTTTGGATTGACATGTAATGCATAGATTTAACCAATTTACTTGCTTCTTCACTGGGATGAGCTCCTTCTGTAGCTAATGTAGTAGTGATTATTGCTGTAACTTCTGTTGTCACTGGAATTGTTGCAGTAGTGGGGACTACTGTAGCCACTGAAGTTGATGCTGAAGTTATGGGAATGGTAGTAAGAGTAACTGCTTCCATGCTTGCGTTCTTTTCCTGCACTAATTTATCCATCAGATTCTCCATCTCTTTCAGTTGAGATGTCAACTGAATGATGAGATTCATCATTTCATATTTCTGGTCTTCATTCTCCAAAACTTATTTTGTTTGTGGATTTTTAGTGGGAGGTAATTTCAGCTGCTTTTTCAATGCAACAATGTCTGCATTTTTCTTTTTGATAAGTTCCTCAACTGCTTTGATATTTTTGGGATCATATCCAACCTCTATGACCAATTCTTCAAGTGTTTTAATTCTGTTTTCCTTGGCTTGTGAGGAATCCTTCTCTATTTTTAACTGTGCTTTGATGTTTTCTAGAGAATTTTACAATTTTTGTACACTCATAGATTTGTTGGTCATAGTAAAATATAGCATTTCTCCAACTTGCTTATGGAATTCAATTTGGTCTATAGGATGAACATCTTTAGCCATGACTTGAAATGTTGTTTTCCTGTAGTCAGCTGATGAATTTGGATACTGCATTGTGGGTTGCAAGAAGTTCATCTACATTTTCTTGGTTTTATAATCAAAGGCAGAAAGTAACCTGTTCTGTTCACTAGGTGTCTATTTCCAATATTGGGCATAAGTTACTTCTTTCAATGCCTCATTCTTCAATTTGATATCTTTATACCTCTCCATTATATCTTGTTCTTTCTCTACTGGTTTGCTTGATGAAGAGACTTCAACACTATGTTGTTTCTGAATGATCTTAGCACTAAATTTTGAAGGTTGATGAGTTTCCTCTAAAACAGTAGGAGGTGAATTGTCCCTAACAATCAAATCTGTATCGATAATCTCAATTGTGTCCACTATCTCCTCTTATTCAATTACTGGATTCATCTTGGGCTTCTTCCTGTACATTAGTTTGAATTTAATTTCAGTAGTGGTTTGAGCTGAATATGAACCTTCTTCTCTTGCTCTATTGGAGTTCCTATCTTGTAGGGTTGGAGTATGTAGGATAGAACTAGTCTCAACCTACTTCTCTACCTCTTTCGAAGTATTCTCCAAGCACTATGACTGGTTGGAGTATTTATCAATCTCTGGTTTAGACTCATGGAAAAAAGGATTTAATTTGAATTTAACTCTTATTTTGCTGATAACTCCCAAAGGATCATACTTCCATTTGAAACTATCATTGAACTTGAATTCATGTAAGCAATTTTCTGCTTGTTGACCAACATTCCTATTATTTCTAATGAAAGGACCAAGCTGGTTCTTTATTTTAAAGTAAGTTTTCTTATTTTCTAACAGAAAATTAACCTCATCTGAATTTAGGATCTTCCTGATATATTCTAGTGTAAATAACCTCATTGGGAGGTATTTGGACAACTTATATGGAGTGAGTTGAAATTCATACCCCCTAATTTTAGTGTGGTTCTAGTATAAATACCAGTCTCCTATTCTATTGTGTTCAGACAATTGCATACTTTCTTTATTTCTTCACTGATCCTAGGTTCACTGCTACTACTTAGCATGTTGACAACTGGATGAATAAATGAATCAATGAAGTCATTGTAGGTAAATTCTGTGGAATCCTTTATGATTAAGGAAGTCCAGAAGATTACATATTTGTGGTTACCCTCTGTGTCCAATTTTTGAAGGCTAACTGCAAACCTTTCAGATTGGAAGTATAGGAATAAATAAAACAAAACTGATGAATACTTAAATACTCCTTCTTCAGGTAATTTAACCAATTTCTCATGAATGGCATCTGATAAGTGTTGAGAAAAGTTAAATGTAAAATCTAGAGGCTGTCGTGGGCAGAAAATAGAAAGAAAAACTAAGATTGAAGCATCTACATATTCATCTGTGAAGCACCCTAGAATACAAGACAACATTGTGACAATCTGCCTGGTTCTCTATGAAAAATTGAGGCTGAATAAGGAGGGTTACTCTTTGGGGTTTCAACTGATGGAGGTAGAAAGGTTTGGGAGATTTGAAACCTCTTGGGAAAGTCCAGTTTTAGATATAATTTAGTGAGGATTTCAATAGACAATGGGGCTTCATCAGGCTTAGGTTCAATTTGCGACATCTGGTTATTGATTCTGCAGTAATTGTGAACAAAATATATTTTTTGGGGGTTAATAGGGCTCTTTCATTGGGCATATAATTGATTTGAAAGAGTCTGATGATTTCTGGAAATTGGAAGGTCTGTGGGAAAGTATACCTGGGTAGGTTTGAGTCCCAAAGGTGGATATCATTAGCCTGGTCCATAAATTTATAATGGCTGTAGCAGTGGAGCTCTAGGAGGTTGAAATTAGTGACTGTGTCACTGATTTTAAAATATTTTTCTGCAAGGGGGGTGTTTTCAATATCAACTATAGGAGGTTGCAGGGGATTAACAGTCACAATGCCCTGGGAAGCCATAGATTTGTTTATTTTGATCAATTTATTATTTTATGTCTTAAGAAATGGGTTTCGGCACTTAGGAATATCTAGAAATGGTAATTTCTGTCTGCAGAAAGGGTTCTGGTTGCAACAGAGGCTTTCTTGGCCTTATAAAGTTTCTAATATGAGTTGGAAACAGTTTCTAGTAGCAAAAGGCCTGGATTTGAGTCTATACTAGCTTTAAAATAGGCGGACAGAGGCTCTCTCTCACATTTTATAAACAAAAATGGTGAAAAAAGGGATTTTAGGGTAGGCATTATTGTTTTTAACAAATGATAGTTAAACACATGGTGTGGAGGTTAAATTCAAAGATGGGCAGTATCATAGTAATGGGTCCAAAGGATTAGTGGTTATCGCACGATGAAAGGCGGGTTGGCAGTTTTTGGTTGAGGGATGTGATACAACATGGGGTTGCCACGTAGCAGGGGAGCGGGGGTGTGAAACCACTCACTTCTCAACCCCCCCATGGCTTTAAAGTTTGGGAATTTGGGGGTGCGATAGCTCTTATTGGTTGCAGGATCTGATGAATTGTGATTGGATGGATGAAAAAGTAGGGGGGTGTTTTGATAGACAGAGCCTGGGGATGAATCATGCAAAGGGTTTATTTTATGTGGGTCAGGATTATGTAGTGGAGGGGTTTAAATATATATTAAATTGGGTTTAATACGATATGGGATCAGGGATATTTATATGCGGGTTAATATGCAGGGTTGGGTTAATTAAAAGTGGGTCTGGGAACATATATAAACTAATGAGTTAAAATGAATGGGGGATTAATGAAATATGTATGCAAGAAATTAATAAAACATTAGAATAAGTGTTAAAATGAAAACGGGGAGGGATTTACAGTGCGGCCCGACATTACTTTAACCTTTTTAAAACTATGCAAAGTGTGTTTTTACATGTTTTAATTGAAAAGGGCGAGCGAATTAGTAAGGGAAGCTACTTTTCAAATGAAATTGTGTATTTAAACTAGGGAAAGGGGTTTTAGGAAGGGAAAATGGGTGAAATAAGGGGAAAAATATTAGTATGAAGGGAAAGGGATATTTTTACAAGGTAAAATTCCTTCTAGAAATGGAAAATAGGGTTTTAAGCAAGGGGAAGGGGATTTTGGGGAATATTAGTGATATTAAATGACCAATTGATGCTTTCCATGCCTTGTGAAAGTAATCTACCTACCCATCATTTATCCTAACATTTTTCTTCATTTATGCTGACCCTTTATTTTTCTTTGATAAGTAAGCTAATCTAATTCTAACCTTATAGATTCCAATGGCTTAGATAAAACTCATGAGATCATTTTTATTCTCTACCTAACTACTGATCTGTCAAGATTAAATGGTTTGGCTAGATCTTTATTCACTAACTATCATAACTTGAAATTTAAAAGCATGAATGAGTCAAGATTAAGTTGTTTGACCATCATGAATTGTGGCATTTTAGACAAGATGCACACAATTTTTATTTTGCAAAAGTAACTAAAGGAGTGGCATTTGAATGTGCACACTTTCATGATTTATTTTTATCTCTTTTTGTGTGGGGTTAATACTTTATTTTCTTTTACTCCTTTGATTTTTCTTTTAATACTTACCCTCTTTACAATTTTTAATATAAGAAAACATTTCGCAGAAAGAAAAAGTACGTAGAATATTAAAAGACTTAATCATAGTCAATTCAAAATTATGATCCCTATTATTATATGACCCTAACATATACAACCTTATTATATTTACATTTGATGTAACTGATCTCAAAGTCAAACTCACTAAGTGTGGCCAACCACCTAGATTTCCTGACATTCAGATTATGTTCGTCTAACAAATACCTCATCCCACTGTGATCACTCATCAAAAAAAACCTCATGCCAAGAAGATAATGCCTCCACATCTTCAATGCATGAATTATTGCTGCTAACTCAAGATCATGCATCACATAATTCCGCTCATGCTCATTCAATTTCCTTGACTTGTATCATACTACCTGTCCCACCTACATCAAGACTCCACCAATTCCCCTCTTGCAATCATCTGTACACACAATGAACTCTTTATATGGATTTGGAATATTTAGAACTAGATAATTTGTAAGAAACTTCTTCAACTGCTCAAAAATAGCCACACATTCCTCTATTCAAATTTATTTCCCTTTCGCGACAAATATGTAATAGGATAGGAAATACATGAGAATTTCTTGATGAAATATTTTTAATAAATTGCTAACCCCATGCATGATATAACCTCATCCACATTTCTAGGAGATTCCCACTCCATGATATCTAATATTTTCTAGATCCATTGCTATGCCTTCCTTGCAAACAACATGTCCCAAGTAATGTACCTTTTTCTAAAAGAAACTAAACTTACTAAGCTTTGAATACAACCGATGCTCTCTTAGAAATCTCAATACTACTACTAAGTGTTTGGCATGCTCTTCCTCATTCTTAAAATATATCAATATATCATCAATGAATACAATCACAAACTTTTCTAGGTAAGGACACACCATACTATTTATCAAACACATGAAAGTAGCAGGAGCATTAGTCAAACCAAAAGGAACCACAACAAGCTCATAATTCCCATACCTAGTCTGAAAATAAGCCTTGTAGATGTCCTCTTCCTTGATGTGTACTTGATGATATCCTAATCTAAAATCTATCTTCATGAACATTGTTGCTCCCTTCAACTGATCAAACAAGTCATTGATCCTCGGTAATGGGTACCCGATCTTAATTGTCACCATGTTCAACTTCTTGTAGTCAATAAAAAACCTGAGAGTACCATACTTCTTCTTCACAAACAATATCGATGCACCCCATGGCAACACATTTGGCATAATGTATGCCTTTTCAATAATTTCCTTCAATGGAAATTTCAATTCCACTAGCTCTGCAATGCTCATCCTGTAAAGTTTCTTTGATGCTGGTGTTGCTCCTAGTACCAACTCAATGAAGAATTCCACTTCCCTATGAGGAGGAAACTTTGAAATATCTGCTAGAAATACATCTTGAAACTGGTGTAAGACCATATAAATCTTCAAGACTTATGCATCCTCAACATACTTAACTTTATCACTAGAAACATGCACTGCAAATAACACATACACTTTCCTACAACTATGCTTTTCCTACATAGTTATAACCATTATAATTTATGCTAGCTTCTTATTACCCTACAATATACTCTTTTCTCCATTGTCATCCAAGCACCTAATAGATTTTTCATAAAAATCCACCTTATTCTCGTGAAGGTACAAGCAATCCATACCAAGAAGCATAATGTATGAACCCAATGAAAGCACATTCAAATGTGTTGATGTAGGCATACCATTAAGCTAAAATGTGCAAGCTATTTCCCGATGATGAACTCTCTTCCTAGTACCTATATCCAACTGACCAATGAAGAATATGCATGCACTTCTTTTCTCAAACCACACTAATCCACCAGGTAAATATTAACATAACTATAAATATATCTAGGGTCAATAAAAATAGAAATAACTCGATCACAGAGCTTACCTTCCATATCAATAATATATTCCTGATGATATTTATTCTTGTTGTTAAATATTGCATAGATCCTAGGAATTATCTATCCAACATCCCCAATTATTTTCGCTTCTTGGGCACTATAGAACTGAGGCCTACCACCCTGATAAAATTGAAAATCCCTCTTGCAATGATCCTTGCCACATATTCAACACTGCAAAGGCCCACTACCTATGTTCTGCTACTCTCCAAGCTAAGGCCCATGTCCCATCTCAATTGCCTTAAATTTCGTGTAAGGAGAAAATTTATCTTTATCACATGCATCCTGAGGTTTTTTTCGCTTCAGTGGCCACTTACCTTTGGTATTGTCATTCCATTTCCAACCTTATTTATACTTGGTATTATGATTTGATTGCTCATAATAATTTTTCAACTTTTGAATGACTTCCTCTAGCAACCACAACACATCATACTCAATCTGATCCTTAAAGGGTAATGGAAGTCCATTGATATATCTTTGAAATTTTTCTTCGCATCCTTAAGATGTGAAACATTCCTCAACAACTACATGAACTTAGTCGTTTAATCTTCATTTTTCATAGATCCCATCTTCAACTCATAGATCTCCTTGGCCTTACTTTCACACCATCTATCTAACAAGTACTTCCTTTTGAAGAGTATCTTAAATTCATACCATCTCAACTCCTCTGTCTTGATGTCTCTGACAAACTTCACATCTTCCCACCAAATTTTTGCTTTCCCTTTGAGGCTAAAATAGTTATCTTGGTCTTCATGTTCTCTGTGTAGTCATGTAGCTCAAAGAATTTATTCATCCCAAGCAACCATGACTTTTCATATTCTGGTTTCTTCAATATCCATAAGATGTAGGTGGCTTTGCTTTCTTGAACTCATTTGGAAAATATCCTCTCTCAATCTTGCTATAAGGATGATAAAGATGATGACCATAAAACCTGTCTGCACTAGAAATAGAGTAGAAGCCATATCCATAACCTCTCCTATAAGGTGTATCTAAGAACCTTAAATCTTTAAATGTGTCATCCTTATCAGACTTTTTTCTACTATGAGACCTACTATAGTATGTAACATTAATCTTGTCCTCTTGTCCATAACTGATCCGTGTTTGTCCATGAATCTACAAGTATGAAAAACTCTAAAGTATAACTACATTGACCTTTTATTTTTTCTCCTCTGCCTTAGAGAGTTTATGTTGTGATTGAATGATCATAACATTATCTACTTTTAAACTTATTATCTCTTCCTTTAAACTTATAAACATGTATGTTATGTCCAAAGAGTACCCCTATTTTGGTTGGTCATATGATTTGTAAGGAGAGTCTCGTGAACTATAATCCACCATTTTTCTATTCATATTTTATCCTCTTCTTCCTGAAAACATACTCTGTCATATAAGCCAAATACAAATATTATCCACATATCTCACTAAAGTTCAGGGGAGGCTATCTTGTCTACAAAATCAGTCCATATTAGCAAGATACATGTATATACATAATCATATCAATATATTGGCATCATGCATGATAACACTAACTGCATACAATGGCCTCATGCACAAAAATCATAACCATGATACTGTAGGAATAACAACCACATAGAAACTAACATTCATGGATGACAAATACAATTTTCCCATCCAATCCAAGTGTTGAACCATACTCTCATACCACCCTGTAATGTCACCTCCCACATTAACCCACATTCACTAGCCTGACAGGGTAAACATGTGCAAAGGGCTTCTATGACTTTACTCAACCTCCTAAGTATAGTTAAGGAATCAAAATCGATAAATTGTAACATTACTCACCTTCCACAGGAGCTACAAGACACCCAGGAGCTAAACAACCACTCTTAGTTCCCAAATATCGAGCTATAATTATTTTTGCTGACCTGGACTCCAAATTGCATGCATGAAAAGGCCTCCATGCAGTTGAGGGCCTCCAAAAGTATGCATAAGCCTACTAGAGTGTGGTTGTGACCCAAATTCCTCAGGTTTAGATGGTGCGGTCCCAGATTCTGAGCCTAAATTCCAGGTCAGCCTCCAAAACACTACCTAGAACTCAATGATACTTTCCAAAATGATACATAACATCAAGAAAAATCCATTCATACCAAACTTGATCAAAGACTTGAGCTAACGAGTCCTAGCCATGACATTAATTTTGTCAAACACATTGAGAACATGTAATATACATGTCATGAATGGATATTTGAACAAAAATGTCTAATACTTATATGATAATCATCAAGAATGTGTAATTTAGTCTCATAATAGCCGCAATAACATTTTTTAGATCATGCATTCAATAAAAATTCACCAACTAATTAAAACATATCAAGAGCCATATCTAGATCGTATTATGAAACCATGCTTATAACCAACATATAACTAGAAATATAACCATGATAGAACAATCATCAAAGCCACATAATAACAAGTACAAGTACTCATGAAATACAGTAGGAAAATAGCTATTATTAAGATATGAAAAATCCAACCAAGTCAGGGACTTCCAAGTACCACTCGACCATAGATTGGGCTGAAACAAATATTTCTTTCAACCAATCACCCCCCTTCCATATTCCAATCATGATCTCTAAAATACTATGGATATTCCACTAGATAGTTCGTCACAATAGATTTGCTAATATTATAATTAAATGCTAAGGTTTTACACTATTACAATTTTATTAAAATTCTAGATTTGTGGATTTAACTGTAATTAGTGCATGCATGCGAATGAAAATTATGCATAAAAGTAGAGGACGAAAAAATAATTTCATGCACACACATAAGACACAAGATATGCTCTCTAGGAAACCGTTTCAGGAGAAAACCTAGATGGAAGGTGAGGTTGCTTCGCTCTCTTTCTCTGTCTGGAAATATGGATGCAGGTACAAAGAAGTAATGCCTCTAGCCTGTGGGCTGCTACAATGCACACATAATATCTATGTGCTATACCTCCTATACCTTCTAGCTATATTTTCTCAACTATGGAACAAAATTATCTTGAAAGAATCGAATGCCTCTTCCTCCTAGTGACCCGGTTATAACACGGCCTAATAGCCTACTAGTGTTTAATTTTGAATACATCAACTCTTAAATAGAGTTAGATTATATAATATTCTAGAGTATTTTAAATTATAATCACGTGTCTAGCAGTTTTCCATGAATAATGGGGGCTGCCGCGACATCCTCCCGAATTATGGGTGTGAAAATAGGAAGGCCAACTTCTCAGTGACATAACTTTTGCATACGAAATCCGATTGACACGCTTCTTACATCGTTGGAAATATATCCATGTGTATAATAACATGAAATGGTGTTTAATTTAAGTGGAAAAGTGTTACCCCAAAAAAAATCATTTGATGCCTAAAAATTCTCCCGGAAGGTTTCCGACCGTGTTTTTCCAAACTGGGTCTCGCTGGTAAAAACGATCCTGTGAGATGATTCCTCCAATTTCTCCACTCCAAATGTATTAATATTGATGAAAAACAATATAATGATCTAATATAGATCAAAGCATGAATGTGGGACTCAATACAAAAATAACCAGGGCTTCCCAGAGATAAAAACACCTCCACCTTAATGCTCCAGTGATCCCACCAAAACCGGTTAAGAGATCACATAAGTAAAACAATACATAAAAAATGAGGGATTCCATGATATAAACCACATCCACCCTCAAGATTTGCAGCAATCTTGCCAAAACTGGTAAAGGGATTACTATGCCCAAAACAAACTTGGATGCTTCAGAATTTCTTCACCAATACCTTGAGGAATTTTCTTGTCTCGAACCTCAGGCTTTACTACAATCCCGCGAAAACCGGTCAAGGGATTCCTCGGGCTTATGGGAATTTTACTGAGACCAACTCACCTAGTTCTAAAAGCATCCAGTAATCCAAATCTCAACCAAATAAAATAACCCCATCACATCATCGCTATCCATAAATGACAAAGAAAGGCTAAAACCACTATCACACCTGGAAAAACCCATGCCCATGATAACAAGAGAACCAAACATACACATTCATGTACCATGAATTTACCAACTAGCTAGGAAATCACACATGCATCCTATTACCTGCAAGTAATACTACTGAAGCTGCTTGATCCAGATTTTCCTTTCTTGTCCCTTGCTTTCTATTGCTTTCTTGTCCTTCCTTTTGCTTTCCTTTTTCTAATTCTAGCATGCTCCAAGAATTCTCTCACTGTGCAAGAGTATGAGAGAATAAAGAGAGCTCCAAGCTAAAAGTGACAAAAGTTTAAATAGAAAATATATATGAACTGATCCTCAAAGTATTTTTATCATTGAGGCCTATATTTTATTCATTTTCCTCCCCATGAAATTATGTGACCTTTCATCTCCCTTTTCTCCTATTTTACATTATTTTTATAAATAAATGGAAATTATTGCCACTTTCCCTTTCCAAATCCTTTTCCAATTTCCTTAGCCATAGTGAACCGATATGAACACCCACTATGATGTTTTTCCCAACATTTAGCTTAGAATATGTGTCCCATGACCTTGGTCTTATTTTTCTTTTATTAACTTTATTACATGAGCATTTAACCTTGGGATGCTACAAAGTAGATGATTTGTCAAATGATAATCTTCATGATTTTTTCTTCTCATAGAAAATCATGAAGAACAAACCTTCTTCTGTCCAAGTGTTGATTAAGGAACTTGCCTCTTGAAGTTAATTTCATAGAAACTTTTTGTGTAAAGGATTATAAATTTCTTCGATATGAAGCAAAGATGATAAAATTTTAAGCTCTATAATCGTTATTACTTTTTGAGACTTTATTTCCAGTGAATGCAATTTCTCTATTCCTATTCAAATGTGTTGGTGATCTTATATGTTTATTTGAGTTTTCATTCCTTGCGCTCACCAGGAGGCCCCCCTTGAATAGTTGTGATATATTATAGCGTTAGTTTTTTTCATTCTTTCTTTGGTAGTTCTTTCAATCACGTTTTCAATTAGTTTGATGTTTTTCATGTTATTTTTTATGCATAGTTACTCATTTAAGTTTAATTGCAACAGGTTGGGCACTCAACATTAGAAGCGAAATAACAAAACCATTTATTTTATTAGTTTTCTCATTTAAATTCCTCACTTAGTCTCAGATTTATTGAAATGATTGGATTAGTTCTCATTAAATTTACACACACTAGTAATATGTAGATATTGTCAATTTAAATCATTTCTTTTCAATTTGATCACTTCCTTTCTATTTACTTTTAGTTATGCTTCATAGTTATATTTCCTTATGCATTTTTAGAATAGAATTGATTTCAAAGCACTTAAGATAGTTTTATTTCAATTCAAGTAGAATAGATCTATTTCAAGTTCAATAGCATAGAATTTCATTTTTTTTCAATAGAATAGTTTTCAATTGAGTTCAATAGTATAAATTCTCAATTCTTCTCAATGAATTTTTTTTTTTTTTTTTAATTCCTCACCATAGAATAATTTAATTTGATTACTTTCCTTTTAGCATAATTTTTTTTCAAGTTTTATCTCAATTCAAAAAATATTATAGAAATAACATGTGCGTACACTTAATATGGATTTGTGTATGCACTTCATAATGATACGAACCCTGGGTTTCACAACTTAATGATGCAATTTAACCAACAAAAAAATTACCCAACATTTTTTGCATCTTTTCTACAGAAGTGTATATGAGACTTTGTTTGGATCTAAATTTTCATATCATAATAGATGCATTAATTTTCTAGATGCACAATTCAAATCATATTAAAATAATTTATGATTCATGTATAGAGAACGATATTCTAGGGTTAGATTTATAAGTAGAGGTAGAGGATGTAGTTCAATTCCAACGTCACCAACCACCCCCACTGGACCACATAGTTCCACACCATCCACCGAAACTTGCATTCCATCAAAAGAAGGTAGACATAGACTCCCCGAGGTGCATAGATCTAAAATTAAACCTAGGGATTCACCAAGTTCATCTACATAAGATGTAGTTGAAGAAACTACATCGCCTACTGAAGGAGCCATATTTCTTTCATCGAAAGGTGAACAACTCTTAGGGCAAGAGTTATGAGTACCTAGTGAAGAGGAGGAACTGGAAGAGGAATTTTTTTTTAAAATACCATTAGTAGAATAACCGGATGAAGAAGAATTATATAACCCTATTTTGAACCTTATATTATCCCTGAAGGATATACAATGGCAAGAGAAGTAGAAGGATAAGTACTTAATGGAGAGGAAATACCAAGGATTGGTGGAGGAAGAGGTAGAGGAGGTAATATAGGAGGTCGAAGTGGTAGAGGTGGTGGTAGAGGAGATGATAGATATTTTTAGGAAGATAGCGCTTTTGGATTCCACATCTTAGATACATATACCACTACTACCATGAAGAATATATCACCCTCTTCCCTTCCTAATTTTCATGTCTTAATAAATGAGGATTTAGAAACTTTTTTTTTGAGTTTGAGGTATTGTGTAGAACATACAATTATTTACTCGATATTCAAAAATCAAGGAATTATTCCTCAATGCTTAAAAATATGGATCCCTTAAGTGGTTCATTAGTCTAGTAACACGTTATATTATAACATGGGATGATATGAAAATAATATCATAGAAAAATATAAATATTTTTGCATACATTGTGACCTTAAGGATGAAGTCTTTAAGATGGTACAAAAAGCGGGTGACAACCTTGAAGATTTGGTGGAAATATTTTCCAAAAATATCAAAAGGGCTAACTTGTATCATCTAGATAAAGACACATTAAAAAATATCTTGCTAAAAACCATAAGGGATGAATGGATATACCTTCTCAATTTAATGGGCAAGGGATGTGTCTCTTAGTTGTCATTAGAAGAAATTTGTGAGTTGTGAAAACATGTTGAAAGAGGAAAGGAAAAATATGGTAAGAACCCAAGAGATATGGTCATGTAAATAGTAATAAAATACACATCTGAAACAATAAGTAGAATAAAATTAGGAAATTTTCTTGATAATTAAACTAACATCCTTGGAAATCTTAGTGAAGAACTATATACTTTAAGGATACAAAAAAGAAAAAAGACGAGAATGTTGTATTGTCTGTCTTGCATGTAGGAAAAGTCATGATTTATGAGAATGTCCTCTTGAAAATGTTGAAATATGTGTTATATGTGATAAAAACCATGAAATAAAGGAGTGCCCTTCAATACCTGGACTGAAGGTTGTTTTCCAAGAAGAATAAGGAAGAGGTAAAGTTGAATCAATTTTCTATGTTGCCCACAAGATACCTTGCCAACCTTGACAAATAGGTATGGTTCAATATCCCAATTCACGATACCAATCATATGAAAAAACAAAAAGCAATTGGAATACACCTATACCTTGGAAAACTTGGCCACATCAACCACAAAACCCATCTTGGTCATAAGGTTGGAAAAATTCCTATGGTAGGAATCCTTAGTATCCTCAATTTCAATAACCATACCCTCAGTACTAACCACAATATTACCCTCCTCAATCTTTACAACCTGCTCAACCACAATTCCAACCTCAATCGACTTCAAGTCAACTAATTCCATTTCCATCCACTCCATTTCCTCAAAAATCTAATCAACTACATGCTGAACCACTACCAAATCAAAATAATAAAACCTCTCAACAACCCATCTATAATGTTGAGGGTTAAAATTTTCAAGCTTGTATGATAGCTACTCTAGGTCTAAATGATTTCCAACTTAGATCTAGTCGAGTCTTGGAAAATAAATTACCACCAGTTTTCATCCAAGAATATAAGGAGGATAAAGTTCCTAAGAAAGAAGCATCTCTTGACCAAGAAAAAACTCCTGCAAAGGAATATGTTCTTACATAGTTAGGTGGAAATGAAATAACATAAATTCCTACAATTCCTCTTGTAGAACAACCTTATGTTTCCTTAAAAATTCCTCATTTTCCTGAAAGGATTCAAGCGATAAGGGAGTAGAAAGGGAAATTATTTTACATGTCTATAATATGTTAGATGAATTGAAGAACATTGGCACCAAACTTACTTCAAGCTATAAAGGAAATACCTGTATTTGAAAAACTATAAAGGAGTTATGTATTAACAAACCACGAATAAAAATAAAAAAAAACATTAAAAAGATTCAATTGGTAGGAAAGATCAGAGATATTATGATGAAAAAACCAATAGTTCATAAATTTTTAGATCCAGGAAGACCCGTTGTAAAAATTAATATCAATGGTATTGAAATTCCAAACACTCTGATTGATATAGGAGTATCCATTAGTATCATCAGAAAACATACTATGGACCAATTGAAGCTACCTGATATTCAATATACCCCAAATTTATTACAATTAGCAGATAAATATGTCATGAATATTGATGGTATAGTCCCAAGAATAATTTTGGAGGGCATGGTTTAATCCTTGGTAGACCTTGGCTAGCTACAACTAATGCATTTATAAGTTGTATATGTGGGAATGTGTATATTTTTGATGGAAGTTACACTAAGAAATCGACATTATATCCTCTTACAAAAAAAATAACTGAAATTGAAAGTGAAGTTTGGATTGATGATGATCATAATGAAGACATTGAGGATATTCAATTTGTATTTAATTTGTCACAAATTGATGAGAAAGATCAATTGATAAATTTGATGAATAATACTAATTCTTCTTCATATTGTGAACAAGATAAATTTTTTCAAGAGTAATGTAAAATTGAATATTTTTCATCTCGACAATCTAAAGTAGCTTTACATTCTATTGAGAATTTTGGAAACTCTTTAGTATATTTTTTTCCAAACAAAACATTAAACATTAATAATAATTAGGAATAATTTAAAATGAAATAATTGGTGAAGATGCTACAAAAAAATTAATTGAATATGCATGGGAATACACTAACATGAAGGGAATTGGCCCTAACACATGTATACATCACATTTATATTCAAGAAAATTCCAAACGAGTGAGACAACCTCAGAGAAGGATGAATCCAAATTTCTAGGAAGTTGTTAAAGATGAACGACAAAAAATAGTCAATGTTAATTTTGATGCAGGAGCATGAGGCTCGAGGGAAAATTACTTCATTTTTATTCCAAAAATTAAAAAAAAAAAGTTTACAAGAAAAGGAGTGGGATCCTTTAGCTGGCAATTACAGTTTTTAGTAGATAGGATTTGAACTATTCCTTAGGGATTTGGATTCTGGTAATTAGTTCGATGTATTTAGTTTAGTTGAGGATTTTAGGGAGAATGTTGTGAAATAAGATTTTATCTAAAATTGGGAAGATCCGATTCTTTGAATAAGATTGAAATGAGATTGTGAACATTATATATTTTTAAGTTGCAATGTAATCAGAGAGGAGGATTGCATGGAAAAAGGATGGAATAGAAGAAATTCACATTTCCTCTGTACCTTGGTAACGTATGCAAAAATTTTCAAATCCTGAAAATGAGGAATTTCAAGTCGAGCTCTGTTTGATAAATTTCTATGTGTATGGTTTTATTTAAATTCTGCATCACAGTGAAAGCTGAACGGTTTGCTTGAATTATTGATCAAACAGTTACCAATTGTTGTATGAAACTCCGTATTTTTTTTAGAGGTATAACCTTGTAGGAGCATAAAATTTGGCAATTCAAAAATGGGATAATTGAATTCGTAAAGAATCCAAGAGGAATAGAACCATTGATCTGCATCCACTGTGAAGGCAAACAATCCGGTGGTATTATTAAATCAAAGGACTATAATTTTTTGATGCAAAAGACGTGGCTTCTTAGATGAAGTGTAAAACTAGCAAAGTTGAGGAATATGGTAACGCTGGAGCCAATGCAAATCACCACCATCCAATTGCAATCCGACAGTAATCGCAAATTAAGTTGCAAGAAGGATAAGACTTTAAACATACCCGATAACTTATAAATCCAATTTCATAATTTGAATTGTCCTTCTAGTGTTCAATAGATCTGATGGCCTTCGCATTCAAAATTGATGATCTGATGTCTTTCGCATAAAAAGATGCATATGGTTTAGTTGTATGATTGGATGTGATAAATTATAAACTCCAATTGAATTGATTTTGAGTTATGTGTTTTAAATGCAAAGTGTTTAATATGGTTTGGGTCCATTGATATAATTAAAACAAGGAAATGTGATTATTTATTAAGATATGACTCCATAATTATTAAAAGGAGTTTAAATGTTTGGAAAGTTGTGTTAGAATTTAATTAAGGAGAAAAAATTCATGAATGACTGATATAGAAGAGGAAAATCGTGAAGAGGTTCCACCTGAACTCGAAGATATAGTTTCAAGATTTAAGATTTTATCCTTGAATCCTGCAAGAAGACCACCATTAGTGGTATCAGAGCAGCCTTTAGACACTGAGCGAGATTTCAAAGATCAAGAAAATAAATCCAACATGGCTTACAAAGTTGAAAGAGGAGGTGGTGCTGGTCGAAGAAGAGGAAGACCAGTTGCAAATGTTGAAGTGATGGAAGTTATGTAACAGATGCAAGCCATATTAGAAGCAATAGAAATGGGAAATCAAAGAGATGCAGATGTAGGAGATGTCAGTGAGCCTGAAGTTGAATCTGCAGAAGAAGAAGAACCTGTAGAAGTTACTCCTGAAATGAGATTTTTTAAATCAGTGTTGTGATCTGTTAGCCCCCCTATGAAATTTTTGACAAGCAAATAGGGGGCTAAATCATTTCTGAGTCTTCAAGGAATGCATTTCCTCTGAAAATACAGTCTCCTTGAAGCCTCTTTGTGCCTTTTATCCTTTGGTGAATTCCCCTCTGCTGATTCCCCTTTTAAAGCCTCTCTGCTGATGAAGAAATTCCCAAAGGCCTCCCTTTTCCCTCTTATTTCCCCTCATTTAGCCTCTTTTTATCCCCCTTGTTTCCCCTTCTATTTCCCTTCTTACCCCTCAAATCCTCCCAAAATCCCCTTTAATTTCTTCCCCTACCCTTTGTTTTCCCTCTTTTCCCCTTTATTCCTCTTTCGTTCCCCTTTAAACCCCTTTCCGACCATATAATAGGGCTTAGCCCCTTTTCCGCCAGCCCCTTTCAAACCACTTCCCCACATGCCCGTCACCCAAGACCAAGCGCTTAAGCCTTGAGGGCCAATCGCAATCGAAATAACCGGCGGGTGCATTTCCTTTGTAAAACTCAAAAGACCCGATGCGATTGTTTTATTTCGATAAGTCCCGCGGTGCGTTCCGCACCATTGATCTACCCTGATGATCCAACGGCTAGCACTCTCCCTTGCCGATCGCAATCGAAAGTTTGTGTGTGTCTCATGCTTGTGCCCTTCCGATTGCATTTCTTCTGATTGCATCTTTCTCGATTGCATCCCCTCTGATTGCGTTCTCCACCGTTGATTTCTCCCACGAGATCGACGGCCAGCGCTGATCGCAGCCCCCCGCCCGATCGTAGTCGCAACATTCACATTGTGCCCTCCGATCAGTCGCAACCTTGTTTTCCGATTCCTCCGATTGAAACCCTCCCGATTGCATCTCCGCCGTCCGTCTCCTCCCGGATCTGACGGCTCAGATTTAATCGTCCTCCGCCTCTGCTGGGTCCCACATTCACGCCTCCGTCTATTGTTTTTTGTCTCCCTGTGTAATTCGCCCAAACAACAATATTTGGGTTTTCACCGTGTTAACCATTCCTCCGCCTCCATAGCATTTCGCCACCACTGCCCGGGTCCTAAGAAGGTCTATTTCAAAGTGTGCAAACATCACAGAGATGGCCCGTTCAGCATTGCCAGCGACCAGCAGAAGGAATTCAAAGGGGTTGGTGCCTGTTATTAATGAAATTAAATTTCTCGCCCCATATTCAAAGGATCAAGGCACAGTTCGAAGACCAAGGGCACGCGGTAAAGTCTTATCTGTGTTTATGTGTCAGCAGAAGTACTCTTCTCCAGAAGGTCACCCGCCTACAAAGAAATCTCCATGCCCCCTCGAGCCCTGGAATGATTAATTGCCCTGACAGAGCTTCATTAAATACTGTTGGTCAGCAGTTATGGAGGTATGGAGAAGTTGCAGATCTTTCACCAGTTCATTTATTCAGAACGGCAGCACAGAGCTTCAGACAGCCAGAAGGACTCTAAAAGAAATATCAGAGGTCAAAATCTGACCTGACTGAGATCTCCGAACCATATTACATAGTACATACAGTGCCACATTCTGCCATTAAGCAGTATGGGCGTGAACACTTCCGCCCAACTGTCTTGATGAGTCTCATTTAATTGTCTATCTGCCTCTGTCTCTTCCTCTTCCCCTATAAAAATCCCTGAGAACGAATTGTAAAGGTTGTTGTTCAGTTGCTGGTAGTTTGCTGTCAGAGGGATTCATTTGACTGTTAGAACAGTCTTGGGAGGAAGTTGCAGAGTAGTTGGTATGTAATAGGCTGGGAGGAGAAATTTTGGGCTGTAACAGCCATTGAACCATATTGTACATGACTGGTTTTGCATCAATTAATCAAAGCACATTTCACAGGATCCTGGTCTATTACTATTGGTGATGTGTTTCTTTACTCTGTTCATTACATTTTCATATTGTTTCATGTTCTTCTGGTAGGCATCAGAATAATGGTATAGGATTCACCCTTGTTAGGTGCCCTATGCTGTCTGCTCTCCCTACCTTTATGTTTTCTTCTCCATGTGCTATCTAAGAGTTAATTCATGGGTTTAACCAGCGCAGCGGATGTTATTGCCTGCTGGCTGATGTATGAACTTGGGGGTTTTCCTCTTAGATGTTTCTCTGTAATCTTATCTCTATCTTTCCCTTGGAGTTGCTAAAGCAGACCTGGAGTTAAATGACCTCTGGTCTGATCTATAAGCAGCCCCGTTGTCTCTTTGAGAGCTGCCTTTGAGTATGTCCAAGCAGGTCTGGAGTTAAATGACCTCTGACCTGATCTATAGACAGAAAATTGGTTGTCTTTCCTTCTTCCACTTTCTCTCCTTAATGTTCCACCCCACTCTCTAATCTAAAGATCCTTTAGTATTAGATGACTTGCCCTTTGGAAGCCTTGGCTAGTGGATGCAAGTAATTTTCCTATCATGACTCCATAGCCCAATGGATGGCACTGTCTCGGCCTATCCTCTTTGCTGAAACAACCTGCTGTTTTGTTCCTTTCTTTCCATTGCTTTCCCAGTCCATGATCTCTTAACCAACCCAGCAACCCTTCAACCAAATTATTTAAAACCCCCCCTCTGTGCTTCATAACTAGCCTAACATCTTATTTTTGAGCTTCAAAGATACATCATTCTTTGCTCTATTTGGAGAGATCCCTCTCCGGGTCCAGGAGGGCTAGATCCTAGGGCCCCAAAGTGGTTCTGATGTTGTCTCATCTTTTGGTCTTGCCAATCTGGCCAAAACATGGGAACCCCAACATAATGGCGACTCCACTGGGGAAAAATTTGAGAGTCAAGAACTGCTTTGCCCCTAGATTGGCTTTTCATTGCTGATGGTGGACAGCATTCTGCTTCAAACAGCCAAATTCATCCACCTGGTGACTCCACACTCCATAATCCTAGAAGACTCCACTGGAGGAAGAACCTGAAAGATGGCCAGACCTCATAGAAGGGTAGAACATACGGGTTGGATTTGGTTTAAAGAATTCATTGTTTTTGTCTATCACTATGTTCTGTCCTACTTTAAGCCTAATCAAGTGTAAAAAGATGAAACCCATGATGAGTATGGGAAAGATCTCAAGCCTCAGTCTTCAGACCGTGAGCAGACCCATACTCCTGTGAAAAACCTGGTGGAACAAGAAGCTCATGTTGTATCCCCCACTCTTCAAGAAGCTTCCAGCAGCCATGAGCCTATTGTTACATCACCCACACCTACAAAGGTCATAGGAAGATATAAGCCTCTGGTTTTACCTCTCTTCTTCCAACCCCTGCCTACAGAATTAATAAACCAGCTGCCTCATTTTGATGGGGAAAATAAAGGGTCCTCTGCCGAAGAACATGTTCAAAATCTGGAGGATTTACTTGAGCTATATGAAATAGAAGAAGATGATGTGCGTATTAGGATGTTTGCTTTGTCGTTACAAGGAAATGTTAAGAGTTGGCTCAAGGGCCTCCTAGAAGCAAGCATTTTCTGCTTCCATCAGTTTTCTCAAGTTTTCCTTGATAGATGGGTAGCCCCGAAGAATGCTCTCCTCATCCTAAAAGAATATCAAAATTTGAGAAGGCAGCCAAGGGAGACAGTGCAAGAGTTTTCAGCCAGGTTCAATAAGGTATATGATGCAATGCCTTCTGATATAAAACCACCTTTGGGATGGGCTTTACTGCATTATCCAAGTTCTTTTGACCCCGAGGTGGAATTCCATATAAGGCAAAAGGAGCCTTCGAGCTTGGAGGAAATGCAGGATATAGCAATCGCTGTCGAATACGACATACAGTGCAGGGAGGAAAGATTAAGAGTAGCAAGGAAGGAACGAACAGAAAAAACAGCGCAGATCTCTTTAGCAGACAAGCTGGAGAGACTGATAGAGGCTGCTAGTTCCTTGCTGAAAGCAAAAGAGCAAGAAGATGAGGCTGAAACCAGAGAGGATGATTGGGAAAGACCTGCTCCTTGTCCTCAAGAAAGACAAATCGGATCTCTGCGAGACAGAAGTCGCATGCCAAGCATGTATGATGAACCAGAGCTTGAATCAGAAGATGAACTTGCAGAGCATTTTGAAGAAAGAATTGCTGAGAGTCCTGAAGATTTGATGGGTGACAATACTTACAATTATGATTTCTCTGATGTGGATATGTCTGATGATGAGTTTTTCCAAAGGGAAACCGAGCTTGAACGGCCATCATCAGAGGTCTCATGGGAGGAAGACTACGACCATCAGCTTGAGGAAGATGATGAGTTAATGCCGGCCATCTATGATACTGATGGAGAAAGCATTGAAAGCATGATAACAGACGAAGATTCATTGAATCTTCTATCTGCTTTATACCTGAACATCAGTTACACTTGCCAAGCGGAGAGAGGCCAGCAGCTCTTCAGCGTAGAGGACAAGGAGGAAAGAGATGAGGGAAGTCTTGAGCGGAACAAATATCCAGAGCCTTCTCCCGAAGGGATTAAGGTAATCAAAGAAGCCCCCGCTCAAGAATATGTCAATTTTTTCACAGAGTTTAGCTCGTTGCAGCAGAACCGACTTGTGGTACTAGAGGACAGCACTGTTGAAAATAATGAGCCCTCTAGCTCAAGCTGCATTGAAGATGAGCGAGGTCCTCTTTCCCACATACATCTTTGTATTGGTTCAAAGGAAGAGGAGTTATTCCTGGTTGATGCCCATAGGCCAAATAATCCCAATCAGGAAGAGGTGGAGTGTGATTACAAAGGCCTCACTACAGACGCAGTGATTGAAGCTGCCCAGGATGCAGACAGCCTATCAGTCATGGTAGGCTTTGGAGGAAAAAGTTTACATCACGAGTTTGTTGACCTTGTGGCAGACTACATGGAGGCCCTGATTGGCTCAGCTTCACAAGCATCAATCTTTTGCAAGAGCCAAACACATCGGAATTGGTCACCATTGTTGGTGGCCTCAGTTTTGAAGAACCACATGCCGATCACCTTGTGGTTATCTCTGACAAGAAGTCAGTGCTCATATCCTTTTTTGCTGTTATTAGACTGGCTGCATTGGCATTATTGTATCACTTAAAGCATCAGAGATTTCCAGTTAGGGTAGGGTAGGTAGGAAGCTCAAAAAAGCTCAGTACATGAGCAAGTAGATTAGTTGCTTCATTTTCTGTCTTAGAATGTAGAGAAGAAACCTGCTAGACAGTCTAATCCTAGCAGGTAGTAGGGTAGGTAGAGAAACATATGAGACCAACAGTCTAATCTGGTCTCATGGAGTAATAAGGGTAGAAGTAGAATAGGTTTATTTTTTCCTATTTGTAAAGATTAATGGTGTAAAAGGGTCCGCAAGTCCAAATGCGCCCAAGAAGAAAAAATGTTAGGACTATAGTGTGGATAGGTAGTTGTATGAGAATTTTTCTGCTGATATGATGTCTTCATAGTTTGTGGCAGCTGATCTAAGGAAAGAAAAGGATGGTTCAAGTAGCAGGCATCTGGCCTACACCAAGAGATCATCTTCTGGTTTCTTGGCTCCTTCAAGAAGAAGCCATCCCCATGTGGAGCCACTCTTAGCCCCCCTATGAAATTTTTGACAAGCAAATAGGGGGCTAAATCATTTCTGAGTCTTCAAGGAATGCATTTCCTCCGAAAATATAGTCTCCTTGAAGCCTCTTTGTGCCTTTTATCCTTTGGTGAATTCCCCTCTGCTGATTCCCCTTTTAAAGCCTCTCTGCTGATGAAGAAATTCCCAAAGGCCTCCCTTTTCCCTCTTATTTCCCCTCATTTAGCCTCTTTTTATCCCCCTTGTTTCCCCTTCTATTTCCCTTCTTACCCCTCAAATCCTACCAAAATCCCCTTTAATTTCTTCCCCTACCCTTTGTTTTCCCTCTTTTCCCCTTTATTCCTCTTTCGTTCCCCTTTAAACCCCTTTCCGACCATATAATAGGGCTTAGCCCCTTTTCCGCCAGCCCCTTTCAAACCACTTCCCCACATGCCCGTAACCCAAGACCAAGCGCTTAAGCCTTGAGGGCCAATCGCAATCGAAACAACTGACGGGTGCATTTCCTTTGTAAAACTCAAAAGACCCGATGCGATTGTTTTATTTCGATAAGTCCCGCGGTGCGTTCCGCACCGTTGATCTACCCTGATGATCCAACGACTAGCGCTCTCCCTTGCCGATCGCAATCGAAAATTTGTGTGTGTCTCATGCTTGTGCCCTTCCGATTGCATTTCTTCCGATTGCATCTTTCCCGATTGCATCCCCTCCGATTGCGTTCTCCACCGTTGATTTCGCCCGCCAGATCGACGGCCAGCGCTGATCACAACCCCCCGCCCGATCGTAGTCGCAACATTCACATTGTGCCCTCCGATCAGTCGCAACCTTGTTTTCCGATTCCTCCGATTGAAACCCTCCCGATTGCATCTCCGCCGTCCGTCTCCTCCCGGATCTGACGGCTCAGATTTAATCGTCCTTCGCCTCTGCTGGGTCCCACATTCACGCCTCCGTCTATTGTTTTTTCGCGTCTCCCTGTGTAATTTGCCCAAACAACAATATTTGGGTTTTCACCGTGTTAACCATTCCTCCGCCTCCATAGCATTTCGCCACCACTGCCCGGGTCCTAAGCAGGTCTATTGCAAAGTGTGAAAACATCACAGAGATGGCCCGTTCAGCATTGCCAACGACCAGCAGAAGGAATTCAAAGGGGTTGGTGCCTGTTATTAATGAAATTAAATGTCTCGCCCCGTATTCAAAGGATCAAGGCACAGTTCAAAGACCAAGGGCACATGGTAAAGTCTTATCTGTGTTTATGTATCAGCAGAAGTACTCTTCTCCAAAAGGTCACCCGCCTACAAAGAAATCTCCATGCCCCCTCGAGCCCTGGAACGATTAATTGCCCTGACAGAGCTTCATTAAAGACTGTTGGTCAGCAGTTATGGAGGTATGGAGAAGTTGCAGATCTTTCACCAGTTCATTTATTCAGAATGATAGCACAGAGCTCCAGACAACCAGAAGGACTCTAAAAGAAATATCAGAGGTCAAAATCTGACCCCACAGAGATCTCCGAACCAGATTACATAGTACATACCGTGCCGCATTCTGCCATTAAGCAGTATGGGCGTGAACACTTCCGCCCGGCTGTCTTGATGAGTCTCATTTAATTGTCTATCTGCCTCTGTCTCTTCCTCTTCCCTTATAAAAATCCCTGAGAACGAATTGTAAAGGTTGTTGTTCAGTTGCTGCGTAGTTCGCAGTTAGAGGGATTCATTGGTGACTGTTAGAACAGTCCTGGGAGGAAGTGGTAGAGTAGTTTGTATGTAATAGGCTGGGAGGAGAAGTTGGGGCTGTAACAGCCATTGAACCATATTGTACATGACTGGTTTTGCATCAATTAATCAAAGCACATTTCACAGGATCCTGGTCTATTACTATTGTTGATGTGTTTTCTTGCTCTGTTTATTACATTTTCATATTGTTTCATGTTCTTCTGGTAGGCATCAGAATAATGGTATAGGATTCACCCTTTGTTAGGTGCCGTATGCTGTCTGCTCTCCCTACCTTTATGTTTTCTGCTTTAATGTGCTATCTAAGAGTTAATTCATGGGTTTAACCAGCACAACGGATGTTATTGCCTGCTGGCTGATGTATGAACTTGGGGGTTTACCTCTTAGATGTTTCTTTGTAATCTTATCTCTGTTTTTCCCTTGGAGTTGCTAAAACAGACCTGGAGTTAAATGACCTCTGGTCTGATCTATAAGCTGCCCCTTTGTCTCTTTGAGAGCTGCCTTCGAGTATGTCCAAGTAGGTCTAGAGTTAAATGACCTCTGACCTGATCTATAGACAGAAAGTTGGTTGTCTTTCCTTCTCCCACTTTCTCTCCTTAATGTTCCACCTCACCATCTAGTCTAAAGATCCTTTAGTATTAGATGACTTGCCCTTTGAAAGCCTTGGCTAGTTGTTGCATGTAATTTCCTTTTATGACTCCATAGCCCAATGGGTGGCACGGTTTTGGCCCATCCTCTCTGCTGAAACAGCCTGCTGTTTTGTTCCTTTCTTTCCATTTCTTTCCCAGTCCATGATCTCCTAACCAACCCAGCAACCCTTCAACCAAATTATTTAAACCCCCCTTTCTGTGCTTCATAACTAGCCTAACATCTTATTTCTGAGCTTCAAAGATATATCATTCTTTGCTCTTTTTGGAGAGATCCCTCTCCGGGTCCAGGAGGGCTAGATCCTAGGGCCCCAAAGTGGTTCTGATGTTGTCTCATCTTTTGGTCTTGCCAATCTGGCCAAAACATGGGAACCCCAACAGGATCCACATCTAAACCCAGACTTGGAGTTTTAGTTTTTATAGGAGGCTTAAACCCATAGGAGTTGATAGATTGGGTTAATGACATGGATAAGTTCTTTGATTATGCAGAAATGGAAGAGGGAAAAAGAGTGAAATATGTTGTCACAAAATTGAAAGGACATGCAGTGCTTTGGTGGGATGGAGTGCAGGAAGAAAGAAGGAGACTTGGTAAACATCCAATAAAGAATTGGAATAGGATGGTGGCTAAGTTGAGACGTAATTTTTTTCCAAGTGATTATCAACTTTCATTATTTAGACAAATGCAGAATCTGAGACAGAGATAATTTTTGAAAGTGAGCATAAGAGCAGGACAAATTCAAGATACAACAAAGGAGATTGCAAGATATATAAATGGTCTCAGAATGAAGATACAAGATGAGATAAGTTTGATGTCTCCTAAAATAGTGGAAAAATCTTATCAGATGGCATTTAAAGCTGAAGAAAAACTCATAAGGAAACAATCTGCCAGAAGTAGAGCTACTTTCCAAGGAAAAGGAAGTCAAGGCGGTAGAGGAAGATCTACATCACCTAGAGAAGGAGCTAGCAGCAACTCAAGTTAGCATACACCCATAGAAGGTGATGCAAGTGGCAGAAGGAGGTTTCCCAAAGGAAGAGGAGGCAGAGGTGCAGAGAAAGATAAATAAGATGTTATAGATGTAATAAGCTTGGACATAGAGCTTATGAATTTCTAGAGAATGTGGGGACAAATTAGAGAAATGTAATTGTTTCTCAGAATGAAGAAGAAGCAGCAAAAGTTCTAGAAACAGAAAATACACTAGAGAAAGGAGAATATTTCGTAGTTAACAAAGTTTTGTTAAATCCAACAAAGGAAGTTGTTGAATCAGCACAGAGGAAAACTTTGTTTAGAAGTGTGTGCAAAGTTCAAGGAAAATGTTGTCAAATGATAATTTATAGTGGTAGCAATGATAATTTTGTCTCTACAGAAGTGGTGGAGAGATTGAAATTGAAGACAAAGAAACATCCAACACCCTACAAGTTGTCATGGCTTCAGAAAGGACACCATTTGTTAGTGAAAGAATAGTGTGAAGTAGAATTCCAGTTGGGCAGCTATAAAGACAAAACTATGTGTGATGTAATGCCTATGGACATATGTCACATATTGCTGGGTAGACCTTGGAAGTATGACAGAGGAGCTATGCATGATGGGAAAAAGAACACATACAAGTTTTGTAAAGACGATGTTAATCATACATTGTTGTTGATAGAAGAAGAAGATGCATCAAAAAGAAGATATGATCCGAAAGATTTGTTACTGAGTGGAAAAGAATATCTGCAACAGATTAAAGATGATGAGGTAAAATTTTCATTAATTTGCAAACCCAAGGTAGTAATTAATTTCACTAAAATTTCTGATTTACCAATTGAAATTCAAAAGATGCTGGAAAATTATTATGATATCATTGTAGATGATTTGTCGGATGAATTACCAACTATTAGAAAAATCAGCCACCATATAGATTTGATTCCAGGAGAAAATTTTCCAAATAAAGAAGCATACAAGATGACTCCTACAAAAAATGAAGAAATCAGGAAGCAGGTATAGGAATTGTTAGATAAAGAACTGATCAGAGAAAGTTTGAGTCCTTGTGCAGTGCCAACAGTGTTGAGTCCAAAAAAAATGGAGGTTGGAGAATGTGCATTGATTCAAGAGAAATCAACAAAAATAACAATCATTTATAGATTTCCTTTTCCCAGAATTGAAGATTTGATGGATTGCTTAAGTGGGGCAAGATATTTTACAAAAATGGATTTAAAGAGTTGCATCATCAAATTAGGATAAGGGACGGAGATGAATGGAAATTTTTTTTTAAAACAAATTAAGGATTGTATGAATGGATGGTAATGTCGTTTGGATTATCAAATGCTCCTAGTACATTTATGAGGCTTATGAATGAAGTGTTGAAATAATTTATTGGTAAATTTGTAATATTATATCTGGATGATATATTAATTTACATCAAATCTAAAGAAGAACACATGAGACATCTGAATTATGTCTTAAGGAAGTTGCATCAAGAAAAGTTGCTGATAAATTTAAAAAAGTGTTCATTCATGAAGGAAGAGTTGATATATTTAGGCTTTGTTGTTTCTGCTGAGGGATTAAAAATGGATCCAAAGAAGATAAAGGCAATCATAGCATGGCCTTCACATATGAGTGTTTTTGAGGTAAGAAGTTTCCATGGTCTTGCTAGTTTTTATAGAAAATTCATAAGGAATTTTAGTAAGATCAATGCTCCTATTATTGAAACCATAAAGAAGTAAAAACAACCATTTAAATGGACTCATGAAGCATAGAAAATTTTCCAGTTGTTGAAACAAAAGATAACATAAAAACCCATCTTAGTTTTGCCAGATTTTAACAAACCTTTTCAAGTGAAATGTGATGCCAGTGGAGAAGCTATTGGAGCTATGTTAAGTCAAGAAGACAGACCTGTAGCTTATTTAAGTGAAAAAATAAATGACACAAGAAGAAAATATTCTTCTTATGATAAGGAATTTTATGCAGTTGTTCAGTCATTAAAAAAGTGGAGACACTACTTGACATCTAAAGGGTTTGTGGTTTATTCAGATAATCATGCATTGCAGTGCATTATGCATCGGCCAAAATTAAATCAGAAACATGCAAAATGGGTAGAGTATCTTCAGAGTTGCATTTTTTTATTGAAACATATAACTGGCCAAGCAAACAAAGTAGTAGATGCCTAAATTAGAAAAAACATTTTAGTTCAAGAAAGTCAAATTCAAGTGTTGGGTTTTGACTTTCTTAAAGAATTGTATAAAACAGATTTAGATTTTAAAGAGGCATTTGAAGCATGCAGTAATCCTATTTTTTTGAACAGAAGTAAGTGGCTGGATTTTTTCTTGCAAGAAGGTTTGCTATTCAAGAGAAATCAACTGTGCGTACCAAATTGTTCTATGAGAGAAAATTTAATTAAGGAGAAACATAGTGGTGGATTTGGTGGACATTTTGGTGCAGACAAGACTTATGAACAACTGAGTCATTTTTATTTTTGGCCAAAGATGAGATATGAAGTGGAGAAGTATGTATGAAATTGTAAAGTTTGTCAGTATCCAAAAGGAAGGAGTCAAAACACAGGTTTGTATGTTCCATTACCAATTCCAGATAAACCTTGGGATATGGTAAGTATGGATTTCGTTTTGGGTTTACCTAAAACAAAGAGAGGGAATGATGCAATTTATGTTGTAGTTGACAGATTTTCTAAAATGTCACATTTTATTCCATGTTATAAAACCAGTGATGATACTCATGTTGCTAATCTATTTTTCAAAGAGATTGTAAGGTTGCATGGGTTACCTAAGAGCATTGTCTCTGATAGAGACACCAGATTTGTTGGTAATTTTTGGAGGACATTGTGAAAAAAGATCAGCTCAGTTTATCACCCTCATACTCATGGACAGACAGAGGTGGTGAACAAAAGCTTGGGTAATCTTTTGACAAACCTTATGGGTGAACATCCTAAACAGTGGGATCAGATTTTGGCACAAGCTGAATATGCTTATAATGACTCACCTAATAGGAGTATAGGGCAGATTCCATTCCATGTAGTTTATGGAATGCACCCAAGAGGAGTGTATGAACTAAGAAATTTGGGAAAAGCAAAGATGAGAAGCACTAAAGGAGAAGATTTTGCTTCAGAAATTCAAGCAATACATGACCAGGTAAAAAAACAGTTACATGACAACAACATCAAATACAAGAGCAGAGAAGATATGATGAAATGAAAAGTTAATTTTGAGGTTGGATATTTGGTTCTAGCACACCTGAGAAAAGAAATATTTCCAAAAAGGGCGTATAGCAAGTTGAAGTTTTAAAAAATTGGATCATGCAGAGTATTGAATTTTTTTTATGCAAATGCATATGAAATGGAATCACCCCCTGACATTGGAATATCTCCAATTTTCAATGTTGCTGATTTTTACAGGTATGAATACAGAGACACAAATGATACAGCTGAAAGTAAAGAAGAGATTGAATGGTTGAAATAGTTACCCACAACAAAAATATTGCAGCCAGAGAATATTTTAGAAAAAATACTGTCTAAAAAGACAAGAGGACGAGAGTATTTTGAGTATTTGATCAAGTGGAAAGATAAACCAGCTGCAGAGGCTACTTGGGTGACAAAAACCATGATATAGAAATAGGGTAGTTCTATAGAGAAGCTCATGGACAGGAGCCCATGAAGAATTTTGTCCTCAGGAGTCTGATGCAAGAGCATGAGGCTTGAGGGAAAATTACTTCATTTTTATTCCAAAAATGCAAAAAAATTTTACGAGAAAAGGAGTGAGATCCTTTAGCTAGAAATTACTGTTTTTAGTAGATATGATTTGAACTATTCCTTAGGGATTTGGATTCTGGTAATTAGTTCGATGTATTTAGTTTAGTTGAGGATTTTAGGGAGAATATTGTGAAATAGGATTTTATCTAAAATTGGGAAGATTCGATTCTTTGAATCGGATCAAAATGATATTGTGAAAATTATATATTTGTAAGTTGCAATTTAATCAGAGAGGAGGATTGCATGGAAAAAGGATGGAATAGAAGAAATTTCCATTTCCTCTGTACCTTGGTAATGTATGCAAAAATTGTCAAATCCTGAAAGTGAGGAATTTCAGTTCGAGCTCTGTTTGATAAATTTCTATGTGTATGGTTTTATTTAAATTATGCATCATAGTGAATGGAGAATGGTTTGCCTGAATGATTGATAGAACAGTTACCAGTTGTTGTATGCAATTCCGTATTTTTTTAGAGGGATAACCTTGCAGGAGCGTAAAATTTGGCAATTAAAAAATGGGATAATTGAATTCGTAAAGAAACCAAGAGGAATTACCCATGGACAAAATTTCCCATATCCCTAAGAGAAATAATATATCTGCTTCTTTCAAACCTCTCTGCACTATTAGAAATTCTCTTAGGTATGTCAAAGACCCTATCGACCCTAAAGACATGAAAGGGGTTTACCTGATTCCTTGTTATTGTGGAACTCCCTATATAGGAGAAACAGGTCGATCCATTAGGAAGAGAATCCAGGAGCATGCTGCAGATATTAGACATAATCGGTCCCGTACCTCAACTCTTGTTGAACATGCGGAAAAATTATGCCACCATGTTTGTATTGAAGACTCTAAAGTCGTTGCTAAGGTTGATCACTTCCACCATAAGAAATTAAGGGAGGCGATCGAAATTGAACGACATGCTAAGAATATTAACCGTGATGATGGTTGGAAATTAAGTAAGAGTTGGACCCCGGTTCTCGCCAGGTAAATTTTGTTATTTTATGTTTTATTTAGTTTATTTTATATTTTATTTTATTTTTGTTGTTTTTAATTTATTAATTTAACTTATTTTTATTTTATTTTTAATTAATTAATTAATTTTATTTTACTTTATTTATTTAATTAATTAATTAGTTTTTATTTTAATAATTTTTTCCCCTCCCTAAGGTAATTATGTTTATTTATTATTTTTATATTTTTATATTTTTATTTTATATTTTTTATATTGTTTATTTTATTATTATTATTATTATTTTTTAATATATATATATATATATATATTTTAAATTTTATTTTAGCGAAATATTTAATTAATTTATTAAATCAAAAATTTTACCCCTCCCTATTACCTTTTATATTTAGTTTAATAATTTATAAACCCCCATTTTTTAAAATTTTACTAAATTAATTTATTTACTTCTTCTTCTTCTTCTTCTTCTTCTTTTACTTATTTGGTATTTTATTTTACTTATTTATTTAAAAAAATTTCCATCCTAATCCTTCTTATTTATTTTATTTAAACAATTAATTAATTATATATATTAAAAAAAAAAAATATTCCCCCTATTCCTATTATATTTATTTTAAGTACTAAATAATTTATTAACATATTTATAATTGATTTAATTAATTAATTTTTATTTTTATTTTTATTTAATTAATTTATTTATTTTTAACTAATTAACTAATTTTCTAACGACTAGTCTCAACAGCTATTTTTCAACGGCTATTTCAGGGCAATGATGCATCTCGACTATTTATTCATCGAGATCGATGAATCTCTCCACCTGTCTCGAGGATGAACCACATTAGTTGGTTCGAATCGTCGACCTAATCCTAATGATGTGATTAATTTGAAAGTTCTTTTATCTACATTATGGATCACAAAAGTATTATATCTAACAAAATCCAAGAGGAATCGAACCATTGATCTACGTCCATTGTGAAGGAAAACAATCCGGTGGTATTATTAAATCAAGGACTGTAATTTGTTGATGCAAATGACGTGGCTTCTTAGACGAAGTGTAAAACTAGCAAAGTTGAGGAATATGGTAACGCTGGAGCTAATGAAAATCACCACCGTCCAATTGCAATTCGACAATAATCGTAAATTAAATTTCAAGAAGGATAAGACTTTAAACGGACCTGATAACTTATAAATCCAATTTCATAATTTGAATTGTCCATGCAGTATTCAATAGATCTGATAGCCTTCGCATTCAAAATCGATGATCTGATGGTTTTCGCATAAAAATATGCGTATGGTTTAGTTCTATGATTGGATGCAATAAATTATAAACTCCAATTGAATTGATTTTGAGTTATGTGTTTTAAATGCAAAGTGTTTAATATGGTTTGGGTCCGCTGATATAATTAAAACAATGGAAATGCGATTATTTATTAAGATATGACTCTGTCATTATTAAAAGGAGTTTTAATTTTTGGAAAGTTGGGTTAGAATTTAATTAAGGAGAAAAACTTCATGATTGACTGATATAGAAGAGGAAAACCGTGAAGAGGTTCCACCTGAACTTGAAGATATAGTTTCAAGATTTGAGAGTTTATCATTGACTCTTCCATGCAGATCACCAAATTTCATTTATCCAATCTCAGACAGTGAATGGGTTTCACCTTTAGTGATTGTTCCTAATAAGAATATTAGAAAGTGGAGAGTGTGTATTGACTATAGAGAATTGTTGAAGTCTGAAATTGTTTCCTTTTTTACTACCTTTTTCCCTCTCGTTTATATTTTTGTGACCATTTTGTAGCAGTCTTAGCATAATCAAGGTCATCTCATCTTATAAAAGGTATTAATCATCCATGTATTAGAATATATATTTATTTATGAATTATAATGAGAACATATCTACAATTATAGAATCTTGATCATTGTACAACTAATATTGAATTATGAAACCATATCCATGATTAGACAGGTTGCAATGCAAAAATGAAGGAATGAAAGTTATCTAAATATGACATATGTTCACCACATGGATGTCCACCTATTGACATGAATTAGCAGGTTACAAATATCGAAAGATATAAGATTCAAATAGAAATTCAAACTCTGGCTATGACAGTGTAGTGGTCAAGTGAAGTTCGGTAGAAGATCACGATGAGATCAGGCGAGCATGAAAGAGACTTGTTCTATCATGGAGAAGTGATTCGAGAATAATATCTCATGATTTTCTCTCCTATTAACAAATCATGAGAAGATAAAGTTTCAATTCAAATTTGATTCTTAGATGGATAAATAATTTCATTTCCTATCGAGAAAATACTCCCAATTTATTTTGATGAATAATTGTATAAAAGCCATCAGGTGAAACCAAAAGGATAGTTCAGTCAAGTAAAGAAGTGATGGTTTTATTTCCAGTACTTTGAAACTTTGTTATGAATTAATATAGTACTATGTTCCTTTCCAATGCGTGGTTGAACTACTATTTGACAGTGACATACTTACACTCACGGGAGGGCCCCTTGAAGAGTAGTAAGGATAATTAGTTTTGTTTTCAATACAATTTTTTGGTAGTACAAAATTTTAATGAAGCCTTATTTTGAATATTTTCATTACAGTTATGTTTTAATCATTCATTATTTTGATTCCAGAGTGCTCATAAAAGAAAAACACCAATTTTTTTTTTTTTTATTTCTCATATGAATTTCCTTCCAGTAATTTAGTCTTATTTACTGAGTTAATTTCGTGGATGAACAAGAAATGTATTTTTAGAGTTATTTGCACATATCACTAATCATTTGAAGTTACAAGTTCTTGTTTGATTTTCTTCTGCAAGTATTTTCATTAGCGTTCCTTTTTTCAATTATAGTTAATTTTATGTTCAACAAATAGAAATTAAGATTCCTTTTATGCAATTAGTGTTAAGGGTTCCTTTCGGCAAAGTAGTGTTAAATTTTTAATTCTGCAATTAGTATTAAAGTCTCTTTCTGCAATCTAGCATTAGCGTTTCCTTTATGAAATTAGAAATAGACTTTAAATTTTCTAATTAGAAATCTATTTTCAATTCTATAATTAAAATAAGTTTCAAGCAATAGATTTCAATTCAGTAAGCATTTGGTTTTGATGCAATTTTAAATAGAAAGAACTTGTGCATGACAACTGTCTAATCTCATTTAGTATTTTCCCATACTTAGAATAATATGATCCTAAGATAGAATTCCTAGCATATATTATGCACATATACTTCATAAGTACATAAACCTTGCTTTAAAATTAATGAAGTAATTTAAGATCAATTAAATTACCCAACAAGAACTAAACAAGGCTACTTTAAAAGATCATTTTCCACTACCTTTCTTTGATCAAGTATTAGATACTTTAGCAGGGAAGAAATAATTTTCATTTCTTGATGGTTTTAGTGGTTATAACCAAATTCAACTGGCACCAGAAGTTAAAGACATAACAACTTGTACATGTCCATGGGGTACATATGATTATAGGGTAGTTCCTTTTATGTAATGCACCTGCTACTTTCCAAAATAAATATTTAGGTATCTTTTAAGATTTGATCCATGATTGTGTAGAAGTTTACATGGATGATTTTACTGTATATGGAAACACTTTTGAAGAAAACATAAATAAATTAGAAAAATTTCTCATTAGATGTAAATAAGGAAATATTTCATTAAGTCTTGAATTTTTTTTTATGATGCTTAATGAGGGAATTGTTTTGGGACATCATATTTCAATTGTTGGAATCAAGGTAGATGCATCTAAGGTAGAGGTAATCTCCAAAATTTCAGTTCCTACTTGTCAAAGAGATGTTATAATTTTTCTTAGTTTTACAGGATATTGCTGAAGATTCATAGAAAAATTCACAAAAATAGCTTATCCACTCTTTAAAATTCTTACAAACTATTGTTATTTGTTTGGAATTATGAATACCAAAAATAATTTGAATCATTGAAACTAAAAATTATTGAAGCCTCAATATTAAGAGGGCCAAATTGGTCTCTCCAATTTCATATCTCAACTAATGCTTCATATACAATTTTAGGAGTTGTATTAAGACAAAAAGACTTGAATCCTTATGGTATTTACTATACAAGTAAAAATTTGATTCCGACAGAGTTGAATTATAGAGTTACAGAAAATGAGTTTTAGCCATTATGCATGCCGTTAATAAACTTAGACATTATATTATTGGTTACAAAACTTTCATTCATACAAATAATTCTACTATTATATATTTAATGAATAAACAAATTAATAATAGGAGGATCACTAGACAACTATTAGTATTACAGGAATTCAATATTGCCATCCTGGATAGACTAGGAAAGGAAAACACAATTGTTGATTTCCTTTCCAGGATGCAGAATGATAATATTGATACTCCTGTAAAGGATAATTTCCCCAACAAATATATTTTTGCAGTATCTACTAAAACTCCTTGGTTTGAAGATATTGCTAGAAATTTGGCTACAGGAAAATTTCCTCAACAATTGTCAGCTAGAGAAAAATATAAAGTCATTAAAACCAGTGAAGCCCTCTCATGGACAAAGGGAGAACTATATTGAAAAAGACCTAATCCGATCATCTGGAGATGTGTTTGAGAAGATGAAGTACCATATGTATTAACAACTTGTCGTGATGAACCAGGTGAAGGACACTTAGTTGATAGAATAACTACATACACAGTTCTTCATTTGGGATATTATTGGCCTTCTCTTTTTAGTGATTCCAAAGAATATGTCAATATATATGATAGCTACCAAAGAATGGGAAATCCCAGTCAATCAGATGATATTCCTCTAGAGCCTCAGGTACTCATATATACTTTTGAAAAATGGGCTCTAGATTTTATTGGTCCAGTCCATCCTCCATACAAGCAGAACAAGTACATCCTTGTTTGTGTAGATTATGTTACAAAATGGGTAGAATCTAAGCCAATTGATTTTTCTACTGAAAATACTATAGTTACATTTATTTTTGAGGATATTTTCACTCATTTTAATGTCCCAAGGGAAATTGTGATAGATCAAGGTATTCAATTCACATCTAAGTTGGTGTAGAAAATTATGGAAAAATAAAAAATAAAGCATCGGAAATCCACTACATATCATCCATAGGAAAATGGACTAGTCGAATATGCCAACAAGGTACTTGAAGCTATACTAACCAATATTGTACACTTCCACAAAAGAGACTAGGCAAAAAGGCTTCCGGAGCTAGTTTGAGAATACCGCACCACATTGAGAAAAACTATTAGACATACTCCTTATGAGCTTGTCTATGAGAAGCAAGTCTTGCCTACCATTGAATTCCAAGTGGAGATTTTTAGAACAACAACAAAGTTGGGGCTTGATATATCTGAAGCTAAAAAATAGAGATTGGAACAATTGAATGAACTAGATGAGATCCAACAAGATGCCATGAAAATAAAAAACATAATCCAACAACAAAGAACCAAATGGCATAAAAAAATCATAAAATCCATTGAAATTCAAGCCAGGTGATTGAGCTCTTATTTTCTATTCTAAGTTTAAGGATTTTCAAAGAAAATTTCAGACACATTGGCTTGGTCCCTATGAAATATATATTTGTTTTTATAATCGAGAAGTTAGAATCAATACTATTGATGAAGAAAATATTACCTTCCTTTTTAATGAGCATAAGTTGAAATTATACCATAAGCCCTTGCCAAGTGAAGAATTTGTTAAACACCTGAAAGAGAATTTTGATCTAAAATTGGAAAGGAAAGGAGATTATCCTTCTGTACTAAAACAATAATTGTAATTTCTTTTTCTCTAAAAGAAAGAAATGAAATAATTAAAAAATAATATATATATATATATATATATATATATATATATATATATATATATAAGGAATAGGTATGAAAAAAAACTTTGCTGGAATTTATATGCAGAAAATCATAGTTGAAAGGTAAGGGATCCTTGGTAGTTTATATTTTCAAATTCATTTTTCCATTTTTCTTTTATTCCCCCTTCTTTGAAATTATAATAATTTTTTTTTAATTTCTGATAAAGTATTTGGAAGAATTTTTTTCTCCTTTAAAATAGAACTCTCAACATTCATTATCATCATCAATAAAAATAATCAACTTTTAAAATCAACAACGACTTTCAAGTAAAAAATAAAGAAGCTGGAAAATATGCAACATTGCATAGCTACTCTTGCATTATGAAACCAATAACAAACTTGCAATATTTTTTCAAACATCAAGCATTCACAAGGCATCATGAACTTGCAAGAAACGAATGTAAGTACATTAAAGGTATGTACATAGGATATTAAATCAATTTTCAATAAAGGAAGATATAGATATATGAGTTTATTGAATATTTACGATACATCCTTTGAAATGATGCCTTAAATTATGACCTTACTCATAACCTTATTCCATCAATAATTTTCATATCCCATTCCATCATATCAAAAATATCTTCCAATGAATACAAATCAATTGAAATATCCTGAATTCTAATGGTCCTGCAAAATCGATTTTGTTGAATTTTGGATATCATTAATAAAAGAGGAAACGTTTCATTGGAATTAGACAACCCTCTCAATCTAAAACCTTCCACCATCAAACCATTCCATTTCAAAATTTCTCCATCTATCCCTGTCAAAATAGGTGATTCGGGGGCATGACTTCTCTTCCAAAATGGGTGTTGTCTGATATGAGCCGAATGGAACAAATTTCCTGGGCACCTAACCATAAGTTAAAGATCAGTTTCAGAAATAATGATGGCTTAAATTATTTGAAAAGTGTGATGGTTATGAGGTTCAAGTCACCAAAACATTTTCCAGAGTGTTTGATGGAGCCAAAGCTAAGATTGGGGATATAACATTGAAAATCATATAATCGTTCATAGTAGAGGCGACAAAGCTCCCAAGGGATCCAAAAAGTTGGTTTAAGAAACAAAGAATTAAGGATGAGTAGTGGAAGACCTTCTTGCATAAACTAGGTATGGAAAGTTCAACTTTCAAGAAAGGAATTACAATCACAACACTCAAATCTAAATGGAGAAACCTATTATTAGTGCTTCAAAAACTTCTTAATTTTGAGGCTAGATTTGGAACCCTACTCTTTTAGCGTGACATATTTTTAATGCACTTTATGAGAGATAAATCATTAAATATTCCATATTACTTGATGTGGAGTCTTAAAAATATGGCTTTTAATACACCAACAGACTCTAGAAATAGTGACAACGTTTTGTATCACCATGGATTGGTGAAAATTCTTGTTGAGGAACACTTGAATACCATCAGTGATAATTGACAAGAATTTTTTGTTAGGAATAATTTTACATAAGTTACAAAAGAAGAGGAGAAACCAAATACCAAAATAAGTCGATGTAGGGTTCCTCAAAACCTTGACCATGAACTTGCAACAACTAAAGTCGAGGGTTTGATAGTGGATGAACTAGTAGAAAGAGGGACTCAACACAATGAGATAGAACAGGATGTCCCCTTCAATCAATTTTTGAATGAACCTAAGAAAACAAATTTGAAAATGTTAGCAGAAAGAAAGTGAATCAAGTTGCAGAAAAACTAGAGATAATAATGGAAAGAATGCATAAACAATGAATAAAAGAAAATCCATGTCAAAAGAAACAGAGATTGAACAAAAGCTAAGGAAAAGTAAAATGATTTATAAGCACTCAAATGGGCATAAGAGTCAAGGACCTATAGAGCTTTTTTATCTTGATGAAGAAGAGAATCTTGAGAATGAAGTAATAACAGAAGCTCCCTCTTATCCAAGTACAAAAAGAAAGACTCCTGAGATCAATATTGCTCAAAAATGGGTCTATGATTACTTGGAAACTCTAGAATAAAAGACATATGAAAATGTAAATTCCACTGTAGAAACTAAATGTTTTGAAGACTCTTCATATAATTATGTTCCTATGAATAATCCAGAGATTACTACTATTTCTCGAATAGAGCAGGAAATTATTAGTGCATTGAAATTGGATATTTATGAATTAGAAGTATTAAATAGACATATCAAAGACGATAATGAAGTAGTAAGGTCACACAATGAAGTTTTAATGGCTCAAAATGATACTATGATGTTGAGAATGTGTCAATGGTATAAAAGGAACCAAAAACTTAAGGCAAATAACATGGGCCTTAGACATAAAGTTAAAGGATTACAAAGAAATATTTTGATGAGGAAGCCCTGATGGTCATTAAATGTACAAAGAAAGGGGATATCAATAAACTTGGATGTTTTGATACAAACATTAGAGGTATTTTAGTAACATGACATATCTGAATTTTTAAAATTTTGTGCATGAGGAAATGCAACATTTTCGACGTGGGGGAATGTTGGATCCCTGAATTTTTCTCATTTTCAAACTCTCATTATAATTCTGTTCACTTATTCCATATATATTTTTTGCTACATTTACAAACTATAAGTTCATCGAGGTAATCCTCAAGAATAATATAAGGTTTAATTCATTCATAACTTGTAATTTGTTATTTCTTTGTGAAATTGATTGAAATATTGCTATGACTTCCAAAATGTACAAATCTCGTAGCTAATTAGAATTTATGCAACAAGTTCCATGGTTATGCAGGTTCCAGAGACTTTGAAGATGAATAAGAGACATGAATAGATTCCAAACGTCGAGTACAAGGTAATCCACCTATCATTATTACCTATAAGTCCATAGAATTGGAGAATCTAACAAGTTAAAGCAGAAATCAACTCTGGTTATAGAAGACTATTCTCACACAGAGTTCCAAGCTAGACAATGTCATCATCAAGCGATCATGGAATCAAGCAAGCGAGGTTTGAGATTTGAAGTAGATGATGTACTAGACGAGAACCTTCATGATTTGATCTTCTCATAGAAAATCATGAAGAATAGACCTCCTATTATAATAAAAAAACCTAATTGTCGATTGAGGAACTTGCCTCTCGGTGTTATTTTCTTAGAAACTGTAGGTTTAAAGTAGTATAAATTTCTTCGATCTGAAGAAAATATGTTCAAGTTTTAATCTTTGTAATCATTATTAATTTCTGAGACTTTATTTCTAGTGAATGCAATTACTCTATTCCTATTTGAATGTGTTGGTGATGTGATATGTTGACTTGATTTTTCATGCCCCGTGCTCACTAGGAGGCCCCCGTGATGAGTTGTGAGATATAGTATAGTGTTTTTTTATTTCATTCCTGATTTGGTAGTTCTTTCAATTTTATTTTCAATTAGTTTGATTCATTTTTAGGCTCTATTTTTATGCATAGTTACTCATTGAAGTTTGAGTGCAACAAGTTGGATGCTCAACATTAGAAACAAAATACAAAAACCATTTCTTTTATTTTTTTACTCATTTAAATTCCTCGATTAGTCTCTGATTTATTGAAACAATTGGATTATTTATCATTAAAGTTGTGCACACTAGTAATATATAAAGACTATCAATTTAAATCATTTCTTTTCAATTTGATCATTTTCTTTATAGTTAGTCTCGTTTATGCTTCATAGTTATATTTTCTTATGCATTCTTAGAATATAATTGATTTCAAAAAACTTAAGATAGTTTCGTTTCAAGTAAAGTAGAATATATATATTTTAATTTCAATAGCGTAGACTTTCAATTTTGTTCAATAGAATATTTTTCAATTTCGTTCAATAGTATAAATTCTATATTCTACTGAATAGAATAGTTTTTTCAATTCACGCCCATAGAATAATTTACTTTGATTACTTTCCTTTTAGCATAAGTTGTTTTAAAGTTTATCTCAATTCAGAAAGTCTTATATAAATAACATGTGCATACACTTAATAATGATTAGTCTTGAGTATATCGGTATTTACATATGCATTTAGATTTCATGTTTTGATGGAAATCAAAATCCTAGTATATATTGTGCACACAATGACTTCTAAAGGATATAAACCTTGGGTTTGAAAAATTAATGTGTAATTTAACGAACAATTAAATTACCCAATAATTGCTTTCATTTGCATTGGAGGAAAAGAATCCATGAGGTATGTACTGGTAAGAAACCCTCTCTCTCCCATCTCAAGGTATTTAGTTGTGATGCCTATATACATGTTCCAAAGGAGAAAGGAACCAAGTTGGATAGTAAACATGAAAGGTGCATATTTATTGGGTATAGATATGGTTTAAAAGGTTGCAAGATTTAGAACCTGGAAAAAATAAGGTTGTTTACAATTGATATGCAGTATTTAGAGAAGTGAAGGATTCCATGAAACAAGAAGTTCTACCAAGGGAAAATGAACCAGAGAAGATAGAGTTTGAACTGAAGGATCAATATTCAAACTCCATATAAGAACAAGGATCAAAATAAGAAGAACCACACACTTTGGTTTTGAGGAGATCAATTAAGGAAAGAAAGAATCTAGAGAGATACAGTCGATTTGATTTCCATTCATAATTTGATTTATCTATTATTGATGATGATCCTATAAATTTCATACAGGTAGTGGATTTAAAGGATCGAAAACTCTAGAAAAAGGTCATAGTTGAAGAAATGGTTGCCTTGGGAAAGAATAAGGCTTGGGATATGGTGGAGTTTCTAGATGGAAGGAAACCCATTAGTATGGAATGGGTGTTTAAGAATAATATGAATGCAAAAGGAAAATTAGAGAAATATGAAGCTCAAGTATTAGTGAAAGATTATTCCCAAGTGTTGAGAATTTGGTAATATTTTTCTCTTGTTTCCAAGTTAGCCTCGATTAGATTACTTTTATTTGTTGCTGCTACTTTTTATTTTGAGGTAAAATATTTGGATGTGAAGAAAAATTTCCTACATGGGGATTTGGTAGAAGAGATCTGCATGAAGCAACCAGATGGTTTTATAGTGAAGGGTAAGAAAGAATTGGTATGCAGGTTAAAAAAGTCTATGTATGGGTTAATGAAATAAAAAAGGATGTGACATCAAAAATTTGGTACATTTTGATAGGGACTTGGCTTCACAAGGATAAAATAAGATCATTTATAAATTAGTTGGTGATGATTTTAATTATTTGGTCTTGTACATGGATGATATGATTTCGATTGGAAATGATAGAGAAATTATCTAGGACATGAAGACCCAATTGTCCTCTAAATTCAACATGAAGGATCTTGGTGCCGCAAAATTTATTTTGGGAATGGAAATTAAATGAGAATGGGAAAAGAGGAAGCTTTGGTTAAACCGGAGAACGTATTTCAAGACAGTATTTTAGAGATTTAATATGAAACATAGTAAACCAATGAAGGTTCCTATTCTTGTAGGTGTGAAGTTATTTGCAAAATATTTTCCCAAGAAAAAAGAAGAGGAAGAGGACATGTTACATGTTCCATATGCAAGTGCATTTATAAGTTTTATGTAGGAAATGATATGTATTATAGTATACATTTCACATGTAGTGGGAGTATTGAGCATGTTTATGTAAAAACCAGGGAAGGAGAATTGGACCAAAGTAAAGCAGGGTTTCGGGTATCTACGTGGCACTAGTGATTATGGCTTGGACTACCAAGGAAGACCAATATTGGACATACATGGCTTTGTTGATGCATATTGGGCTAGATATATGGAACAAATAATATCTACAAGTGGAAATGTGTTTAACATCTTTGGAGGAGAAATAATTTGTATGAATAAGAGGTGGTCTTTAGTGGAACTTTCAACTACATAGGTTGAATACATGGAAACTACTCAGGAAATTAAGGAAGAAATTTGGTATGGGGTTGTCAAAAACAAGCTACAGGGATAGATTGTGATAATCAAAGTGAAATTTTCTTAGTAAAGAACCATTCTTATCATTTGGAGACAAAGAATATTGATGTTCACTATCACATTGTGAGGTATATGGTTGAAGGAAAAAATGTGTTGTTGGTAAATTTGGACACTTTGAAGAATTTTTTAGATTCATTGAAAAGAATATAAGCACTAAGAATTTTTCTTTGTTTAGAGAGACAATGGGTGTTGCGGACCTAGATCAGTGATTGTGCACTCTTGTAGTCCCCTTTGTGAAAATAAAACAAGTGGGAGAATGTTCGATATGTGTGGAAAATATGGAGATCTTTTCAATAATTGATAACCAGAGGAGCTTGAAAACTAGAAATATGTGTTATATTATTTGCATGACTAGTATCATGTGGGAGCAACAATGGAGGGGGATCATAGGGGCCTAGGGGGTTTGCAAATGGTAATGCTTCAAATATATATATTTTTTTGGGTGGACTCACCCATGGTTTTATGGATGATCTTTTTGTGCATGATATTTTGTAGATTTAGTCAAGGAACCTATGATTATGTTCCAATGCATGGTTAATGTATTGGGGGTTTATGCATACTTAGACATGTATATAATCTATTTTAAAATTCAAAGGAATCTAATGAAAATTAAATGTGGTTTTCCCAGTTTTGGGTTTGAGGAGAAAATATATGTATATATTTTTTTGTTCTTTCCATTGTATATTTTATATTTTTTTAAGAATTCATTTGTAGGAATTATTTGTACAGGGTTAAAAACTTCACCCAATTAGGAGTTGAAAAGTTTAGCAATTGGGAGTTGCGGCACCTGGGGACCAGAAGTTTGTTAGGGAGATGCAACAACCATCCATGGTGAGTTTCAATGCTTTTATCATGCTCATGTCTGTACCTTTACCTCTTAAATATGAGTGGTTAGTGGAGAAAGGAAATATCTCCTTAAACAAATAATAATAAGGATTAAAATGGTATACAAATTTTCCTTGACAAAAATACATTCAAATTGGATGGTTATTTGAGTGGGGTCAAAATGGGAAAATGATATGCAAAAAGATATTAGATGGAGCTAGAAAAGTTCCGAATGGAGAGCTCACCATCTCCTCCAAGCCAAAATTATTGAATGTCCCTATGCAAATAACAATCAATCAAATTTTGGGTAGTATTAGTGTCCATGGAGGTTATTATTGTTGTAATCCACCCATACAAACTCATGAGCATGGTAATAGTGCTTCCTTTCCTCAATTTGCCTCCAGCAGGGAAGACCTTATTTTTCGTTCATATTAAAGTCTTTATAATACTTCGTAGAAGGTATTAAAACCTTTGGATTATGAAATTTAAGGCCAAAAAAATGGTTTCCACAGCTCTTTATAAATCTAATATATCATTTTACTCTCCTGAGGGCCATTGAAAAATTTTCAAGATTGAGGGGATCACTTCTACACATATCCTTCGTATCTTGTCCCCAATATTCAACATAACTTTTCACGGTTTTCTTAAAGTACTTAAATCTATGTCTTACAATGTTCAATGGAATATTTCCTATTATGGGCCATAAATTTTACATGTATTGGGAAATGTACCCATATTTAATGTATCTCGAGGACATCTTCGGGTATATTTTACTCCTCTAATCCAAAAATTATAGTTAAAATTGTTTTCAACCACCTAATGGAAAATTATATAATGAGTGTGGTGATCTAGGTTGATATTGGTGGTCACCCGCCTATTCCACTTGGGGCCCCACCATTGTCTCTTTCAATTTTTTTTTTTTTTTAAACCACAAAGAAATTTGTTTTATTAAAACAAAGAATAACTGTAGAAGCCACATTGTGGTTGACAATCTCTCCTTTTACAAAGTGAGGCTTGTTATTTATAGCCTTTTTTTTAGTTACAATACCATGTGTAGATACCATAGGTGGATACCATGGGTCAAAACCATAGGTCAATACCATAAGTAGATACCACTTACAATACCATGGATCAATACCATGGGTAAATTCCATGTGTGGATACATACCATGGGTCAATGACATTTACAATACCATGGGTGGATGGATAACATGGGTAGATGAATACCATGGGTGGATGCCATTTTCCATTCGGATCATTCCTCCCTCCTTAAGAAGCAATGGTCCCCATTGCGTGAACTTCCCTCCTAAGAAGCCTTTGTTGAATATGAAGAGCCACTGAGGAGAAGGGTTTTGTGTAGTTAACCCATAACCATGATGAACGAAGATCCGAGGATAGAGATACCCTGTAATGCTTGTGACCAACTATGATATTGATAGTGTGCAGCCTAGCAAATGGACTTCGATGAAGTGTGGGTTTGTGGATGAACCAAAACCATGACAAATGAAGATCCGAGGATAGAGATACCATGTAATGCTTGTGACCAAATGTGTTACTAAGAGTGTGTGGCCTAGCAAATGGACTTTGATGAGAAGGATTTTGTGCGGTTGACCCATAACCATGATGCTGATTGTTGATGAAGTAGCAGGTGCCTACATAGCTTGGGGTTGGATGGCACGTCTCCAAATAACCCAAGTCAAACACTGCTATGCTGAAATTAATGAAATGGATTTCCTCGACATATCCTCGCTTGGTACGGCATATCGGTATGCTGCCAAGATTGAGCAGAAATTCAAACAGAAGAAGCGAGACTTTGGATCTGCGAATCAAAAGCAAGGGAAAGGTGCTCCTAAACCACAGAAAAAAGGACAGAGCCAAGGCATGGCAACTCAAGACAACCTGTCGAAGCCACAAGCAAAGAAAAATACCGCAAAGCCAAATAAGGATACGGGAAAGTGGTGTGAGTTCCATAAGAGCTCCACTCACAACACAAATGAGTGTCGGGCCAAGCAGTCGCTGCTGGATGAGATGAGGGCTTCTGAGTTAGATGCATGCTCTGACTCTGAATCAGAACTTGACAAGGGGAATGTCAAAGGGAAACAAATTATTTAAGCGGAGCCCAACGCCACTGTTGCCACTACGAAGATCCATATGGAGGAACCAGAAGATCCAGAGGAGGAGGAGCGTCTCTTCCACTCCCAGATGTGGGTAAAGGGCTTCCAGGTATAGTTCATTGTCGACAATGGGAGCCAAAATAACCTCATTTCAGCAAATTTCGTGAAGCGTTTGGGCTTGTCGACCACATCTCACACACATCCATACACCATCGGGTGGCTTCACCAAGGACGAGATCTCCGCGTCAGCCAGCAGTGCCACCTTCCCTATAGCATCAAGCCCTTCACGGATAAGGTATTATGTGATGTTGCTCCTATTGATGTTTCTGATGTATTATTAGGACAACCATACTTGTTGAAGTGTCATGCTGTGTATGAGTCTCGGTCTCGCGCTGTTATTGTTACTTTGGGAAATAAGTTGAACAGGATACCAGAGGTACCACCTCCTGTCGCTATCTCTTTGGTTACTGCAAAATAATGCAGTAAGCTCATTTCCCAAACAAGGAAATTTGTTTTGCTGATGATCCGCCCCCAGGGCAAGAAAAAGACTATGTCCACGACCTCCAGACAGGGCTCCTCTGCATGAAAAAAACAAATGGATAAGGTTTTGGAGGAGTACGGGGACATCTTCACCTCACTCACAGGGGTTCCTCTGCACTGTCAGGTCAAGCACCCAGTTGATTTTACCCCAGGTGTGCCACTACCCAATGGACTGATATATTGGCACTCTGTTTTGGAGAACGATGAAATCAAGAGGTAGATTCAGGAGCTGCTGCAGAAAGGTCACATCCAACCAAGTTCATCGCCCTGTGGAAGCGTGATCGTGTTGGTATAGAAGAAGGATGGGACATGGAGACTCTGTATTGACTATCAGGCGTTGAACAAGATCACTGTCTAGAATAGGTACCTGATCCCATGGATTGATGACCTTCTGGACCAACTCAAAGGTGTAAAATATTTCAGCAAGATCGACTTGAAGTCTGGGTATCACCAGGTACCAATTGAACCCTCTGATGTGTGGAACACTGCCTTCAAATCTAAGGAAGGCCTTTTCGAATGGCTGGTCATGCCTTTCGGGTTGACGAATGCTCCTGAAACCTTCATGAGGATGATGGACGACATCTTGCGGCCATTCAATAACTCATTTGTAGTGGTGTACTTGGATGACATTTTTATCTTCAGCCAGACTTGGGAAGAGAACATTCACCACATTCGAAAAGTCCTCCAAACACTGCGGCAACACAATTTGTGTGCCAATTTGGAGAAGTGCACTTTTGGCATGACCCAGGTTCAATATCTGGGATACATTATTGATGAAAGGGTGTATGTGGATCCAACCAAGATCCGTCATTCGAGATTGGCCAGCCCCAACCATCATAACAGCTTCGCAGCCTTTCTCTCGGGGTCTTTGCCACTTAATGAGGCTCGGTTGATTCTTCTCATATCACTTAGCCCTTGAGTCAAGTCACCAAGGGAGGAGCGAGAGAAAATTCTTTGGTCGGAACCATAAACCTCAACAGACATGCTCAAGACTGAAAATCACCTCTCTCTACCCTAGTGCTCACATTACCGTACTTGCAACAACCATTTGAGATCGAGACAGATGCTCGACTATGCCATTGGGGCAAGTTTACTCATCAGGACATCCAAAGGCATATCGCTGAGACATTGTTCCATTTTCTAGTCGCAAGTATCCCACTTATGACAAAGAAATGTATTCTATTGTGCAAGCTTGTCGACAATGCAAGCATTAAATTTTTGGGAAGGAAACAATCATCCACGCAGACTACTGGCCCCTGCAATTCATACAGACACAAGGGAAGTTGCAAAATGATCACCATCAGAAGTGGTCCACATATCTACAACAGTTTCATTTGAACATCAAGTACAAGAAGGGTAGCAATAATAATGTTGCAGACTGCCTCAGCTGACCACCGATCGTGGCGCTCACCACCGCTCTCAACTCTTGTGGGCACGAGAATTTTGATTGGCCGCTTCTCTACGAGAGCGACCCAGAATTCGGCCACACTTACAAGGCACTCTTGGGGGGTATGCAAGTTCCAAATTTTCACCTCCAAGATGTACTTTTATGTCACTCGTGGAAAAATATTGTTCCTTCAAGCGAAGGCATAAGATGATATGGGAAGCAATACCACAATCAAGCCTCGCATTTCAAGGAGGCATTAGTAGCAAGATCAGAGCAAGCACTTATCAAGCAACTTTTTCAAAGATGTCGGAAGCACATAAGACTCATTCGTCTGTGCCATTGCCAACAATCACCAAGAAGCAAGGCCATCACTTCTTAGCTACCCCTGAAGGTCGACTTCGGGAATCCATCTCCATGGATTATATGTTGGCTCATTACTAAAGCATGAGCTGATCAGAGCTTTCATGGTCAGCTCACGATTTTGACGGCGACCATTATGGCACCAAGAAGAATATCACAGCAGAAGCCACTGCTAAACTCTTCTTTGAACGAGTGTGGGTTCACTTTGGGATCCCACAGTCTATCATATCAGATCGAGATAGCAGGTTCCTCAGCACATTTTGGTCCAGCCTCTGGTCAATGTTGGACACAAAGCTCACCAAGTCCACAGCCTTCCATCCCCAAACAGATGGCCAGACAGAGGTCGTCAACAGAATGATTGTACACATTCTGCGCATGTACAACTCAAAGCATCCACGCACATGGGATGAGAGCCTCCCCTATGTACAGCACAGTTATAACCGGGCTCTCCACAGTTCAATTGGCCATAGCCCCTTTCAGGTGGGCTTGGGATCTCAGCCACTATGTCCCATTGATGTAGCCATGCTCCATGAAATACCTGTAGCCATCACCATGTCCAATGCTAAAGCTGACAAAGAGGCCATCGAGCGTATCTAACACATTCAAACCAATAGGTTCGTACATATTGTTGAAGCTACGTTGGCACATGCCAAGTAACGGCGATGACGTCGACTGGTGCCACATACTTCTAAGTGGCATGTGCAGGCTAATGCAGGTGATGAAAAAGCCATCGGACTTTACGAGCTTCACGCCTGATACGGGATACATTATCACTAAGGCTGTAGGAACAATTTTTCAGCTCAAGAGATTCCACCACTTGGTTTTGCACTCTATTCAATTTGAACGCCTGTCTTTCCTTCCCCACCCCCACTGCTGATTTAACACCTCAACAATGAGTTAAACTTGACTAATGGACAATGCTACCACAGATTGTATCATGGACATGCAAATCAAGAACACTCGCCAACAGAATATCCAACTATATCGGGTTGTCAAAGCTGGTCAACTGCTGCAACAAGGAAAGTTGTTCACCAGGGACCAAGTTCAGCAGAAATTTCCTCATCTCATGGAGGAACTTAACGCAATGGGGACCATTGCTTCCTAAGGGGGGAGGAATGATCCAGGTGGATATTGGTGGTCACCCACCTATTCGACTTGGGGCTCCACCATTGTCTCTTTGCTTTAGCTTTGCAACTTATCATTTTTAACAGTTTTTCAAACCCCAACTTCCTGTTCAATCTCAGACATTGTATCATGGACATGCAAATCAAGAACACTCGCCAACAGAATATCCAACTATATCGGGTTGTCAAAGCTGGTCAACTGCTGCAACAAGGAAAGTTGTTCACCAGGGACCAAGTTCAGCAGAAATTTCCTCATCTCACGGAGGAACTTAATGCAATGGGGACCATTGCTTCCTAAGGGGGAAGGAATGATCCAGGTGGATATTGGTGGTCACCCACCTATTCGACTTGGGGCTCCACCATTGTCTCTTTAAGTTTTGTTAGTTTCGGCACAACTTACTATTTTTAGCAGTTTTTCGGGTCCTGAACTTCCAGAGCCGTTTTGAGGCCTTAAACGACGTTTTTTGGGAAAACGAGGAGTAGCATGGGTACATGGACCTATTTTTCTCACTGAAAATTTGTATTCCTCGGATATATCTTTCTAACGAGGTATGGTACGCGTCAAACGGAGATTGTATGCCAAAGTTACGTCCCCGGGAAGTTGAAACACCAAATTACCCAAACGGGGCCCATAGTTTTGGCACTTCATCTCCTAGGGTTAGGATTTTGGTTGTTTAGGATTTCCCATTATTTATAAATAATAAATAGGCCCTCGAGCCTCATTTTAACTCAGTTCAGAGGCATGTATCCACCACATCTCTTCTTAGAGATAGCTACCAGTGCCCTAGCTAGTTTTATTTCCATTCTGTATGTAAGCAAATTTTAGTTCTTCGATATTAATGAAATGAAGTGTTATTTCGCTGCATCTTTGTATTTATGGTTATATGTTTATTCTGTTGCGCTCCTGCACAAATCCGGATCAATGGGAAATCCTAAACAGCCAAAACCCTAACCCTAGGAGATGAAGCGCCAAAACTATGGGCCCCATTTGGTTAAATTGGTGTTTCAACTTTCCGAGGACGTAACTTTGGCATACGATCTCCGTTTGACGCGTACCATACCTTGTTAGAAATATCTATATGAGGACTACAAATTTGTAGTGAGAAACATCGGTCCATGGACCGATATTAGTCCCCGTTTTCCCAAAAAGCGTCGTTTAGGGCCTCAAAACTGCTCCGGAAGTGCAGGACCCGAAAAACTGCTAAAAATAGTAAGTTGTGCCAAAACTGAAAAAACTGAAAGAGACAATGGTGGGGCCCCAAGTGGAATAGGCGGGGGACCACCAATATCCACCTGGATCATGTGGTTACTCAAGAAATCTTTAAAAGATCACAATTTAGCATTCCATACAAAATGGTTAGTGTTCCAAACATGTCCAGGATGCAACAAAAGGTTGTGCTGATAGTTCACATAATAAATTCTTATTCTCAATGGTGCATGCATAATAAGCCTCCAAGAATTTATTTGTAGAGGTGATTTAATAGGGTTTGGAGGTCACAAGTTTTCTTTGTAACATGAAATACTTCTCCTGCAAGTACATATTGTACATAGGAGAAGGCGTTCTAAACTAAGTGTAGGGTCCCTTAATAATCCAAGCTATATCGTATCAACTTGCCCTTTATCCACCTATTTCTATAGCTTGGTATTATTTTGTGCTTATTCATCCATTTCCTTCTTCCACTTCTCTCATTTGGTCATCTGAGTTTCCAATCTCTTAGTCCATCCATCTCTAAGATTTCTGACAACTTATTGATGATCCCATAAGGGAATTTCCTTCTCCTCATATCTATCCAATATCCCACCCCACCTACCTTCTTTGTCTTTATCCCACTCGTTTTCCCATTGGTTTTGGAGGTTTACTTGAACTCCTTGGTCCACCATATCAACATAATATGTGAGAAAATCAAATTCTATCATCATAGGGCCTTTTTTCTCTATTTAGACAACCTCATCTAGGGTTTTTTTAATTTTGTGGTTCTACCTAAGTTATTTCATTTACCTAATTATAGGATTTGGGACTAGTTTATTCATTAATTACTTTATGGAAACATGTCCAATGTGTGAAATTACAAAACAACTTATTATATTATGCCAAAACTTGTTAATTGCATGTATTATCATAAGAAGTTTTTTTTTTTTTTTCATTACATAATTCATTTTTTTGGGTGAGATATTTTTTCTAATAAAATAAATTACATATGGAGAATTTCATTCTTGTTTTCCTAAGACAAATTTACTGGAAGTGTTTGATACATTTATGGATATACAAAATTTGAGGGACCAATTAGGCCCTCTCAAAAAAAGAGGCTTGGAGACTCTAGATTTCAACTCTTAAAAGGCACACTGGAAAATCTCTACCCACACAAATTCAACATTTTTATTAAGTAGAGAAAACAAGGGGAAATATACTTCTGAAAAATATTTATTGAAACATCGATAGTAACGAATGTTTCCTAGAAATAAACATACCTTCTTTTGTGTTCGTGGAATCAACAAGTTTAATATTACCTTAATCTTCGCTAGATCAACTTGAATTCTTTTTTGTGAAATGTGGTTCCCTAGTACTATGCCTATATTTTACATCTTATTAAAACATCTTCGATATTGGCTAGGGATAGATGGAATATATCAACATATGTCGTGAAATCATCCATATAAATTTTGACACAATTATGAATTAGATTACAAATGATCCTAAGCATGACAAGCTAGAAAGTGGCTAGAGCACTATAAATCTTAAACGCTAAACAAAGAAGAAAATTTTTCCCAAGGAAAACTGTATGTAGTGTTGTATTGGTATTCTTGAGTGATTTGGATTTGGTTATGTGAAACAAATTTGTCAAGGAAAGATAAATATTTCTTCCTTGCTTATGAATCTATGACTTGGTCAATGAACGTAAATGGAAAATGGTATTTGTGTGTTGCTTTATTAAGCTCCCTATAATCAACACAGATTATCCATTTGCCATTCTTATTTGGTACAATAGCTAGTGGGGATTCCCACTAGTTGTCAGAAATGGGATAGATAAAATTAGTTGATAACGAATTTTGTAGCTCCTCTTTAACTATATCCCTTAGTTCCAGATTCATCCATTATTAGGTCTGGCTAATGTATCTTAATTCTTCCTTGATATATATATGATGAGTACATAGGTCAAGATGGATCCCCTTCATGTGAGTGTATTACTAGGCTAAAGAATAACTTTACCTATGTAAAATTTTAGCCAATCAGTGCTTTTATTGTTCAATTAGATCTATATTTATTTTCAATGTATTTCCAAGGCTAATTTCTATAGTCTTTAGAGTTGGCTCTATCTCTTCGATGAAAGAGGGTTCATGTTCTACTAATGGCTCATTCGATGCAACAATAAAATCCTAGACTTCAAGATCCATGATTTTATTGAGATCATACATGTCGAGAAAAATATGAGGATGACTAATTTCTTGATTTGGATCTTGGTTGAAATGGACTTCTTGTTGCAACTTTGCTGATAACTTCTGCTATATGTGATGAAATCAAATTTCATCAAAGGCCAATTTGAGGTATTGAATAGATATTTATAGTGATATATGAAAGTTTAAATTTGATGACCCGTGAGGTGAGAAAATAATTCCACAAACTCATAAGATGCACAATGATGCAATGTTCCAAACATGTGTAACTTTAATTGCTCACATCTCTCAAACCAGGAAACAAAATCAAATTCTGTAAAAAACCCATTTGAGATAATAAAAACATGCTTTCAAATAAGATATTTTTCACTCTCTAATATGAAATGTGGAGACCGTGGCACTTGCATGATGTTTAATAAAGATTACTGCAAAACATTAAAATTGAAATATGTTTCAAACCCTCATGGAGCTGTAACCTGAATCTGGATTTAGGTAGGAATGAAATAAAATACAGAAATAAAAATAAACAGAAAGATTTAGCAGAAATAAAACTTCATTTCATTAATATCAAATGACTGAAATATGCTTACAGACAGAATAGACATAAACTAGATAGGGCGATGGTAGCTTATCTTTGAGAAGAGATGTGGCAGTTACATGCCTCTAAAATGTGTTACAATGAGGCTCAAGAGCCTTTTTATTATTCAACAATAAGAGAAAACCGTAAACAACCAAAAACCTAACCCGAGGAGATGTAACACGAAGAGTTTATGGGCCCCGTTGGGATTAGTTGGGCAGCTAATTGCCTGCGTTTGTAACTTGGTCATAGTGTCTTTGTTTGGCACATATGATACCTCTTTGGAAATATCTATCTTAGGAGTATGACGTTTAGGGCCTCAAACTGTCTCCGAAAGTTGAGGACCCGAAAAAATGATAAAAATAGTAAATAATAAAATTGATGAAACTGACTAGGTGGAATAATCAGGTGGCCACCAATATCCACCTAGATCATTCCTCCCCCCTTACGAAGTAATGGTCCCCATTACGTGTAGAGCCTCCATGGGGTAGGGAAATTTCTGTTGAACCTGGTCCCTCGTGAGCCACTTTCCCTGGTGGATGATTTGGCCTGCTTTGAAAAATCGATAAAGGAGTTTTCCTACTTTAAAATGGGCATAGCTTGCAGTGGGGTATATAGAGGCGCTCCTTCTGCAAATGTAACCAAAATGTGTTGCCCACTTGGAACTTGTGTGGAAATTGATGTTGATCCTAGCACTACTTGTACTTGGCTTTGGATTTCTCCAAGATTTCATGGACTTGCTGGTAGATGTCAGATAATACATGTGTGGATTTTGTCTGTGAGGTCACATGAAGTATGGAAACATCAGGAAGTAGTGCACCTTGGGTCAGATCAATGGAGTGCTTGACCTAACAGTGTAGAGGAACCTATGTGGGTGAGGATAAAATGTCCTTGTATTCCTCCACAACTTTTTCCATTTTTTGTTGTCGTACTGGGGAGCCATGTTTGGAGGTTGTGGCCATAATCATCTTCTTGCCATGTTGGCGAATTCTAATGAAAAAAAAAATCTTAGTTTGGGAAATAATCTTACTGCATTACTTTGCAATAATAAAAGAGACGATGAGAGGTAGTACTACCTCTGGTATCATGTAAAACTTATTTCCCAAAGTAATAATAATAGAATGAGGCCTAGACTCATACACAACATGTCACTTCCACAAGTATCATTGTTCCAATAATACATCAGACACATCAAGAGGAGCAACATCACACAATATCTCATCTGTGAAGGGATTGATGTTGTACGGAAGGCGACACAACTGGCTGATGTAGAGATCTCCTCCTCAGTGAATGCACCCGATGGTATACGACTGCAGGTATGTTTTGGTCAGTAGGCCGAGCCGCTTCACGAACTATGCTGAAATGAGGTTATTTTAGCTTCCGCTATCGAGAAGGAATTTTAGTGGAGAACCCTTCACCTAAATCTGCAAATGGAAAAGGCATCCCCCCTCCTCTGGTTCCTTGAGATCCTCCCTTTGGAGCTTGGTTGTGGCAACAGTGGAACTAGGATATGCATCAATGCTCTGCTTCCCTTTGTCATTACCCTTTTCCAGTTCTGACTCAAAATCAGAACAAGCATAAGATTTAGATGCCTTCAGTTCAACCACCAGCGATTGTTTGATCCAACACGTGCTTGTGTTATGAGTGACGCTGTTATGAAATTCACAACAATTCCCCATGTTCTTCTTTGTCTTTGTGGTGTTGTTCTGATTCACCCTGCTTTGGCATTGCCCCTTAGTCTATGGTTATGGGCGCATTTCCCTGGCTTCATATTCGCGCATCCAAAGTCTCGCTTCTTTTGCTTAAATTTATGCTCGATCTTGGCAACATATTGATATTCCACGCCAAGAAATGTAATGTCGAGGAACTCCATTTCCTCCTGAATGTATCTGTGTAAACAAACAAGGTAATTGAGCAGCAAATGTCTCTCTAAATATTTAATACCCAACATTGTGCGCAGGGTATGGAACAAATTCATCAGCTTGTGCACATATTGATCCCTTTGTCACCGCAGTGTGGTCCATTGCATGTACTTGTCCTCACAGCTCCCCACGGGGTAATATTATTCCTTGATGCCCTCTCGGAACAAATTCCAAGTTGTTGCGGTCGTGAAGAGAGAGGTTTCCCTCTCGTATTTTTTCTCACAGTAGGTTTCCCACCAGTATTTGACATGGGGGGTGGCTTTGAGGAATGAAAAAGTAATATTTTATCGGTCAGAGAAATCATGGATCGAAAAATACCCTTCCAGCAAATTCAACCATCTATCTGCGCCATCTGCATCTATTTCTCCTTCAAATACATGAATGTCAAATTTGACTTGTACCATGAAAGGAGTGGCACCTCCAGAGTGGCTGCTGAATGCACATGCATAACCGGTGAGAAATCGTTGAAGGATCTGGGCAAATTTATCCATCATCGCGTTCCTTTGTTTCTCAAGATCCTCCTCAATCAATATTTTGATAGGATCTCTTGCTCTCTCATCTTTTTTTCTTCAACCATGGGAGACCGTCAGGGTTTGTGAGGCTGATATTGAAAAGGTTCAGCTAGATCGAGCCCTAAATCCTTATACCCCTACCTCATTGGGGACATGCAAAGAAAGATCGAGAAAGAGTATATCACTCTGATACCACTAATCCAGATCTTGGTTAAAATGGACCTCTTGATGCAACTTTGCTGATAAATTCTGCTATAGACGATGAAATCAAATTCCGTCAAAGACCCATTTGAGAGATTCAATAGATCTATCCATTGCTATACAACACTTGAAATTTGATGACGTGTAGGGTGTGAAAATTATTCCACAAACTCATAGGACGGAAATCGGCGTAATGCTACAGACAAGTGTAACTTCAATTGCTCATATCTCTCAAATCGGGAAACAAAATAAAATTCCATAAAAAACCCATTTGAGATAATAAAAAATAATTTCAAATGATATATTTTTCACTCTCTAATATGATCTTTGGAGACCGTGGCACCTGATTGAATTTTACTGAAGATTACTGCAAAAAATTAAAACTGAAATATGTTTCAAACCCTCATGGAGCCATAACCTGAATCTGGATTTATGCAGGAATGAAATAAAATATAGAAAAAAAATAAACACAAAGATGTAGTAGAAACAAAAATTCATTTCATTAATATAAAATGATTCAAATATGCTTACAAACAGAATGGACATAAACTATCTAGGGTGATGGTAGCTTATCTATGAGAAGATATGTGGCAGCTACATAACTCTAAACTGTGTTATAATGAAGCTCAAGGGCCTTTTATTATTGAAAAATAAGAGAAAACCCTAAAAAACCAAAAAGCTAACTCGAGGAGATGTAAAACCAAGAGTTTATGGGCCTTGTTGGGATTAGTTTGGTAGCCAACATCCCGAGGGCATAACTTGGTCATAGTATCTTTGTTTGGCGCATATGATACCTCGTTGGAAATATATCTTTGAGGAATATGTCGTTCAAGGCCTAGAATGGCTCGAAAATTCCAAGGCCCAAAAAAAATGCTAAAAATAGTAAATAAGAAAACTGATGAAACTGACTAGGTGAAATAGGTGGGTGGCCACCAATATCCACATGGATCATTTATTCATCCTTAGTTTTATCTCATATGACCAGGTAACGGTCAATAGTGAGGAATTTATGGGAAAATTCCTCATTTATTTCTCTTCCATTAGGGAAAAATGGTGTTTCAATATCTATTAGGCTTTGTGGGAGGATACAAGGTGACTTGTTTTATCGAGGTCCCTTGGGAAATGTTATTGTTACCTAAATTTCAATTGATATAAGTGCTTATAGTAGCTAGCAATTACCTTCTTAGGATTAATGGATAACCTCCCAAGGAGGAAATGGGTTATAGGACCATAAAGTCAGTGAGGATATTCAACCCATATACTTTTGTATTATTGCTATTTTATATATTATGACCCTATCCCTAGGGTGTGTACAAAGATAACTAATTTCTTATATTTTCATAGGGGTTTTCTTAGGAACATATCTCTCATATAAATAAGAAAATCACTTCTCATTTGAATTCATGGCTAGAACAAATCTTCTTGTCTACTTTTACTTATTTTATTCTACATCTAATAATAATGAATGGATACTTATAAACACTTCTTGGTGAGATGTCTTATGAATTGTTTTACAACTTTTATGGATTATCATTTCTAAGGATTTGAACAATGAAATGGTTTATTGAGTCAGTGGTCTCACTTGATCTTGTGTATTTTGTTTATGGAGGATTACAAATATAATTTTAATTTGATGATGTTAGATTTTCTTCATATTTTCTTTAATGAGTCCTTTATTCAAACATTTTGAAAGTTTTTAGTGGAGTCTCTTCATGTGAGCTATCTTGAATTTTCTAAAAAACTAGGAGTATCTTATAGGGTTGGCATTGTACAACTTTATTTATCACCCTACATCTACTTACATCCTTATAAGGGAGTCCTTAGTTGACCTCATATCCTCAAGAATATAGTATGCACTAGTGTTCGTCCATCTAGTCCGTATTAATTCAAAAATTCAAATTTTATTTCCATTATAAGGTGATTCAATTTAGCTTATTTTCAAGCTTTATCCTCAAAAACTTAGAAATATAGGGTCACCTTATGTATTTATCACATAAAAATAATCTTTATTAGAACTTGACAATCATTTTATGGTTGGTTGGACACCTTGGTCTTTCTTAGATGTTATATCCCTTTAAATTTTAGAATTTAAGTTACTTAAAAACCTAATTGTATTTTATGTTCTATCCCTAAAATTCACTTTTCTAACATATTTTTGAGCGGTTGAAGTTTATTACTATTCTAATTTTTTTTAGAAATGTAATTTATCTATCTTTTATACTTGTTTTTTCAATGTCCTCGACAGTAGTTTTCGTATTTTTAGTGCACGATGATCATTTGATATTTAATAATAACTTTATTAAGCCCTTCCGTCATCCTTAAAGGAGATAAAACAAAAAACATAGAATTACGTTTAGTAACCACTTAACATATTTATTTAATGGTGATTTGGTTAGATACTTATGAGAGCATAACATTTATTTTTTATTACCTTAGAAGTTTTAATTCCTACTAGGGAGGTATCTATTATATTATATTAAATTAGATCCATCCTCACTAGAATGAGGAAATTTGTTTCGGAGGTGACAATGGAAACACTTCTAGCGTTCCATTTGTTTAAGCATATTGTGAAGGATTTTCACTATCGTGCTAAATTTTTTGATAATAGACCTATTATATATAATATGGGTGAAGGGATGAGGGTTGTAATCTAATTGTAATTAGCGAATTAGGGTTAAACGATGCTGAAAAAGACAAATATTGTTAAATAAATAATTTAGTTACATAAAAGTAAAGAGGTGTGAATTAGAGTTTCTCAGTTTTCTCGATTAATTTGTTTTTGAATAAATATCTTGTGTATTATGCTTGGATGCCATTTTTTCTTCTATTTTAAGATTCTATTACTATATCTTCTTTTGCATAGGTGTATCAAGCTTTTCATTTCCTAGGGCTTTGAAAACCTTCTAATAAGGAATGAAAATTTCTTAAGGTATAGAAGAGGCTCCTATGGCTCAAGGGCTGGGTGTATGATCAATACCTTATAAAAGGAATTCTAAGTCTACAAGTTTTGTATTAATTGTATTGCAAAGATTTTTATATTAAAACCACTTCTCATGGCCTTGGATATGGTGAGGAACATAAAATAAATATAAACATTTAATCCATATAAATCGAGTCTTTAATCTACAAAAATAGTATGCTTCTCATGGCCTTGGATATGGTGAGGAACACAAATGAAAAAAAACTATTTAATCTATATAAAGTGAATCTTTAATCTACAAAAATAATATGAATATCATTATAAAATTTTGTGCATTAAAAATAGTTCTCAAAATTTCATACATAATATAAGGAAAACAAGTATATTAAAACCTAAAATATATTTACAACGTAAGGTGTTTTCTATGAGAAGAACTCCCCTCCTATGTTACATGTCTCTTTCTATGTCATTGATTTGGGTGTTAAACGATTGAAATAACTTGGGCCATAAAATTGATTTTACTAGTATTATTAGCTAGTTATGAGATACTCCACTACACAACACTTTTGCTTGACATACACATAAATTAACAAACCATCGACTCCCATTTTGGGCTTGCAAAACACAATATTTCTACTCAACATAATTTCAGTTTTAATGGGTGATATTGAAAGAGGGAAAATTGGTAAATGTTTTTCAGAAATGTGTTCAATTGACATCTTCAAAAGACTGAAACAAATCTCTTTCAACAATATTTTGACTGGCGGTTTCGTGGATATTCTAACTTCTCTTTTTTCTTGTGAATCCCTAACATAATTTGAAGCTCTAGTAGGTTTTATTCACACAAATTCCTCTACTTCATAAGTTTTAGATGCCTTGTAACCTGTTCATTCATCTATACAAATGATGATATAATTTAGCACCTTGAGAATGAGAAAGTCCATAGGATAAGTAAAAGCCCAACTGTAGGCGAAGCTTGGGTGGCTCAAAGGATTGCTTATACTATGATAAATATAGGGAATGAGGTCCTTAAAAATAGTTATGGGTCAATAAATGCTACTCTAGTGCCTACAATACAAAACATTCATTCTGGTTTTGTTTCTTTAAACTTGAATGACAAGATTAAGGTATATACTCCACATAGTTTGGATATCCTTTCAAGTTCCTTTCCTCCAGCCTCCATATTTGCAACTGGCTTGGTATCAATTATGATTCATGAAGCCTCTCCTAAAATTCTTGGATGATACAGGTGCTCCATTCATTGTGAATTTTTTATACTAAGGAAATCCCAAAGAAGTTTCATTGGACTAGGTGCTATTTTGGCAGTCTCCAAGGGTTCATATCCAAAGGGGTTCACATATAACAATATTCTATATGCTGAAATCAATTCCATTTAATATGTTATGTATTATTCTCTGTTATGTCTTCTTTGGGTCACAATGACATTATCTTTGTAACTTTCTCTAAGACCGATTTTCCTTCCAAAGGAGACGTAGACGATATAGGATTGAATAATGAGAATGCTAGAAACTATAACACCAGATTCATCAAACATGTTACTTCCAATTTAGGAACTCCAATGAGGCCCAATAATTTCATAGAGACATTTATTTTTGTATTTTTTAATGAGAACCATAAGCCCAGGCCAACGACTGAGAGGAACTTTGGGCTACTAAACTCAGATGGTTCAAAACTATATGATGTAGATTTGAGTTTTGGTTGGTGTGAATCCCCTCCTCCACCATATTCACCTCCTGCAAGCCCACATCTTAGCCCAATTTATTTATTCTCAAGACCACCAAAAGGTTCAAAGGGAGGCCTTGACAATGTTGTTTATTGCATTTCCAAACCAAGTTCTAATCCATCTTTTCTTCAAGAGTCTTTCGATTTTTCTTGTGGGATAGGTGGTACACATTGTGCTTCAATTCGTTAGGGGGGACCTTATTATAATCCAAATACCGTTCATTTCCATGCTTCATAAGCAATGAATAGTTACTATCAGATTCACGATAGAAACTACTGGAATTGTGATTTCAAAAGCACTAGTCTGGTCACATTTATTGATCGAAGTAAGGATTCTACCACTCATGTTTTCTTCTAGGGAATGCCTTCCTTTACTTTTTCCTTTTTTTTGGCTACTTGAAAAATATGATGGATTATTTTTTTCTTTGCTTTATATTTAATCTTACTCAATACATCAAATTTCCATAGATTGGGAATTGGCCATGGAATTATTATTCAATATTCTAATTTATGCACTATATCAATCTCATAATGTATAGTTCAAATTCTTAAACCAAAATTTCCATGAATATACCAGCTTGCAGGTTGCTAAAATTTTCAATATAAACTATTAAAATGAGGATTTGACTACTTATATCTCATGTTATTTTGGTTCAGGCTAATAATATTATCAGTATCCTCATGAATGAGCTTCAAATAAAACTGGCAAGGTGCTTTTAGTAACTCAATATTATCCCTTCCTCTTGGATATCAATGATTGTAAAAGCTAGTCCTTTTGCTAGAATAGTGCATTGAATGTAATACTCATTATCTAAATCAGTTGGTAGTTATGATGGTGTGCTTACAAACAATTTTTTCAACCCGAGGAATTTTAGTAGGTTATCCAAAATGTGATTTAAACTTAATTGACACATGTATTAATAGAACCACTCGGATATTATTGGGCATATTTATTTACAATACCACTTCCTAGATATGAAATTCAAGCAACTTTATCTACTTCTCCAATGAAGCTTTTTGTTTATGTTTTTCATACACTATATGTTAAGCACAGGCTATTGCAACCCAGTGGATTGGATAATTTGTACTGTTTTGAATGTATGGAGTAGAATTATTACATCCAATGAGGAATGAGAAGGAAATTTTGATGTGGTGTCAAATTTGTATATTTTAGAGAATACATGAATTGGTATATATACGATGTCTATAATTGCAAGATATATTTACTGTACTAGTTTCACTTTGTTAAACATAGCTTATAATTGAAATTCTTGTGAATTATCCTTGTTTATTATCAAATGAGTGGATCTACCGTGAAAGAGTGCTTGAATTATTCGATGTATGTGTTTTAGGCATGTTAATTAGCTGGTTCATTCATTTTTATCATGACTACATTGTTTTGTGTGAGTCCACGCCTGAGAGTTGGAAGCTAACCTTGGGCTCATTCATTTCAGAGGAGAGCTAGAACCACATTTCATTCAGTAACTCTAGATCACATAGTAGAGTTTCACAAGGTTGTCTCTTTGATATTGGAATCTTTGATCCTGGACGAGAGCCAGAACCATGTTCCATTCAATTCTAGGTCACATAGTAGAGTTGAATAAGGTTGGGATCCATCAGGTTTTCATTGTCTTTTTTTTTTTTACCTCTGCGTTGTTGAAATTATCTTTATCCACATTCTTGGATTTTCATGCCTTTATTTTCTCGATTAAATATTTATAATTTAATTTCAAATTGTGAGTGCTTTTATTTCCATGGTAAAGGGAACAATGGTCTTCTAAATTACTTCTTTCCATTGTAGAGGAAATATACTAAGGTACCATGCCAAGCTGCAAAGAGCATGATATTGGTTACTTTCTCTAGAATTATTATTTTCACTTTAATAATTAAAAAAAAAACAAAAAAGAAAGGATACTTGTACAAGCCTTGAGAATATTTGTTTCTCATGTCATACCCATTTTCAATTCTTGTTTCTGATAACATAGGAGTATTTGATACTTGAGGGTTAATATGAATAGCAAGGAAGTGAGTATTTGGGTTTTACTTTCTTCTCCAAGAAGTTTCATTGTGAATTTTATTTTGGATACTTACTTCATGCAATGACCTTCTGTTCTAGCGTTAAGTTTATGTTCAAATGAAAAGAAACAATTTCTAAACTTGGTATGAGAGCTGAGATTAAGCTGTGTTTCCATTGATTATGTCTAGATAGCTCTCTTAATTTGGGGTCAAAAGAGAAAGAACGGGAAAGGAGTTCAATATTAGATCTCTTTTTCTTATTCTAACATGGTTGAAATAGGTACAACAACATTTGCAGCTCTGAATTGCAGCTCAGGGTAAGTACTTGCAGTATGTGCTGCAAAATGTTGAGGAAACTCTTGTTGGCCACCATTTCGGTTTTGTTGGACTAGAATTTTCCCATGTAGAAATCATAGAATTCACTTCAAAAGTGTCTAGTGAATGCCTTGAAAATGACTTTTCTACTTTACCTGAAATGGCATCATTATATAAGAAACAACAACATATGGAATAGGCTAAGCATAACCTTAATCAACAATGTCAGGTCAGAGATTATTCAATGGAGATTTTTTTGACATCAATTAAGAGTTACGAAAATAATTTAGATCAGAATATGCAAAACATTGGCAAGAAAAGATTGAGAACATTACAAAACATAAATGGAACTTTTTGGCAGGTTGAGTCCAGAGAAGATGCTAGTTTGCGAGAATTGAGTTCCATGCTATTGGGTTGGGAAGAAAATTTGAAACACGACGAATATTTTTTTTCCTCTCCAACTAATCCAAAAGATTTAGAAAAGAATTCAATTCCAACCTAAGGAAATTTATGAGAGAGGACCACAAGTTTTAGGGTACAAACATAAGAAAATGGATATGGAATGTTTGATGTTATGGAAAAATAGATGGAAGTAAATGGATCATGTGTAGGAAAACAAGTAATTATACTAGAATTTCATAGGAGCTTCTCTCTGCAAGAAGTTTTCCACAAGGGTGAATTGACAGGGATTCATAGGGATGAAGATGAAAGTACTTCGATAAGTTTTAACAAGATTTCCAATCTCACTGAAGAATTATACTTGAATGCTAATGATGACACCAGTATAACATCCAATTGTAGGGAGTTATATTTGAGTGGTTTTGGATGGAGCATATGAAAATTAATATTAGCAGCAAATTTGAGAAATTTGTGGCTTCCATCTTTGACAAAAACCTTCATAACTCACTAAATCCTAGGTTCATGAATCATAATCAATAGTGTGATTTTATTGTTCATGATATATTATCTAGAAGCTAAACTCCTAAGATTAATTAGACAAGTCCTTCTTCCTTCTTATTGTAACCTTCTGATTGGAAAATGTATTTACTTTGCAGACCTAGTGAGAAAGAGTGTGTGGTGGTGTTGCAAAAATAAGAAGAATCCCATGGGATTTATGCTGCTCAGTTCCATGGAATTGGGAGGAGTTCATGAGTTGAAAAGTGAAAGGTACATGGACAAGCCTACCAAAGGGAAGCAGTAGGCAAAGAGCATGGATAATAATGTAACTTGTGGATACCTTGTACCTTCAAGTTTTAAAATCTGTGATTTGATATACAATGAGTCTAATATTTCTCTACTTCATGATCTAGGTTTCAAAGGCCAATTCTCCTCAAGAATGGGGCTACAAAATGTCTTATTTATCAATGTAATAGGGGACAAAATGACTCATTCTTATTTATTACAGTTAGTGTGTTTGAAAACATATAAATTGTAGTTGCAAACCATGGCATGTTCCATTACAAATACTGTGATAACATTCACATATATAATAGTACAATTATTATAGTGCTACTATTCCTATGTCAATAATTAGCATGATTAAAGAAGGGTGTCTTTTATATGTATGTGTATTTATTAGCACAACTCTCTTTTGTTTACTTTTATCCTATGTGCCACAAGATACCAGTGTAGTGTTGTAAGTCTTCTTCGATTTACATGTTTGGATTTAAGATCAGTGATAAGATTCTTGCTCATTTATTTTTTTCTTCAAGTCTCTGCTATTACAAACAATGTTTCCTACTATATCATCATTTCTAATAGAATTCCATTTATACATAATTAAATACCTAAAAGGACAAGTATTTTGACTACTGTCAACAATATTACCCAGTCATTGAAGTTAAAAAATTTCCATCACTCTTTAAAAAAGCTTGTAAGAAGATGTGATAGTGAAAATATGTTCTTAAGTAGCCAATGCAGGCCACATAAATCATGATGAGAATGTGGGTAGATGACTAATAAGCATGTGTTATGTTTGAGCCCAAGCATTATCAATTGAAAATAAAAAACAAATGCAGTGATATAGTGGAAGGCGAATATGGTTGCAACACTATGAGCTTTTATGATACTGGGAAGGTCCTTTGCCAATCTGATATTATGTGTCCCTCAAACGCATCCTAAAATTCATCGTAAGTCTTGTACAATTTATTTGCACAAACTTGTGCAAAATCCAAACACCTATGCAAGTGTCATTGGAAATTCCTAGACTTTGATTTCTTACAAGTAATTATTTCTAAATTTTGTGCATTTATTTCTACACACCGCAACTTGGAAGAATGGATAAAATGGTAAAATTTTAAACTTTAAATATTAATGCCGCAAGACTTAGTTTTGTATATTTTTTTGATCAATTCCTATTCTACCCCACTGGAGTCAAGGGATGAAAGATGTATCTTGAGAAGAGGGACACGTAAACATGTTGAAGACAATGTCAACTTTAGAAGCCTGCATGCATTCCTTTTCCTTAATGAAATTCTTTGTTTCATTTTCCATGAAAGTTTATTGTAATATGATATATTAAACCGATGAAATAGAAGGAAAAACAATATATCATCATGAGCAACAATTTATCTTTTTAAGTGTTAAGATTACAAACTCTCATTACCTCATCTTCCTTGTTTTGTAGCTTGTAATTTGTGATGCTTCTTAATTTTATTGTCCTTACAATTGAGACATTCTCCATTGGGAACTTGGAATGACCATAAGTATTAGGATATCGACAATATTTCATGGTCCCTTTATTGTCACTACATTTTATTTTGTGAGTCCAGGCTTGAGAGTTTGGAAGCTAACATTGGGCTCTTTGATCCTGGAGGAGAGCTAGAACCACATTTCATTCAGTGTGACTCTCAATCACATAGTAGAGTTGCACAAGGTTGTCTCTTTGATATTGGAAAATTTGATCGTCGAGGAGAGCCAAAGCCACATTCCATTCAGTGTAATTCTAGGTCACATAGTAGAGTTGAATAAGGTTGCGATCCATCAGGTTTTCTTTGTGCTTTTGTTTTTTACCTCTGCTTTGTTGTATTTATCTTTATCCGCGTTCTTGGATTTTCATGCCTTTGTTTTCTTGATTAACGCTTGAGAATTTAATTTCAAATTGTGAGTGCTTTTATTTCCATGGTAAAGGGAATGGTGGCCTTCTCAATTACTTCTTTCCTTTGTAGAGGAAATATACGAAGGTACCATGTCAAGCAGCAAAGAGCATGAAATTGCTTACTTCCTCTGGAATATTATTTTCACATTATTAATTTTAAAAAATATTAAAAAACCAAAAAAGGTTACTTGTATAAACCCTGAAAATTTTCATTTCTCATGTCATACCCATTTTTCAATTCTTGTTTCTGGTAATGTAGGAGTATTTGATACTTCTAGGTTAATATGACTAGCAATGAAGCCAATATTTGGGTTGTAATTTCTTCTCCAAGAAGTTTCATTTTGAATTTGATTTCGGATATTTACTTCATGTAATCACCTTTTGTTCTAGCGTTAAATTTATGTTTAAATGAAAAAAAATAAATCTTGAACTTGATATGAGAGCTGAGATTAACTTGTGTTTCCATTGATTTTGTCTAGATAACTCTCTTAATTTGGGGTAAAAGGATAAATAATAGTAAAGGATTTCAATATTGGCTCTCATTTTCTTAATTTAACATGGTTGAAACAAGTAAAACAACATTTGGAGCTTAGAATTGAAGCTTAAGCTAAGTAATTGCAGTCTGTGTTGGAGAAGGGTAGGTAAATTCTTGCTGGCCACAATTTGGGTTTTTTTCGACACAAATTTTCTTATTCTCATTACAATTTATTTCTCCAAATAAAACAGAATATTGCTGTTGTTCAATCATAAAATCCCCTTTTAGGATTAAGAGTCACAATTTGGTGGAAAATGTGAACAATGTGTAGAATGAGAAGAAATAATAAGGTCTATATATATGTATATATATTTGAACAACCTGTAATAACACAGTAAAATATCCTACAACAAGAAATAAGGGTGAAGCAAAAAAGAAGTATCGTATTTTGTTTAGTGCTTTCATGGTTCTTAAACAATGCAGCTGAGAATGCCATACTTTGTTCAGTATTCTTGTGCTTCTCAAATAGCACAACTAATGCATGTTAACCACATTAGCTAGTGATTTCCCTACCAGCCACATCTTATAAGAATGATAAATGGTTCCATAACAAATTCATCAATGTTTGAAACTTATATGCCTTGAACATGAAAGCATGTACAATTATCAAAGAAATTTTCAGTATTATTTTGTATTTTCTACATTGAAAAAAAAATATCCTTTGTTGACCCATTTTCCCTCGTTTTTACAATAATGCCACTATACCTGATACATTCCCATCATAAAGGTATATCTTCACCATACAATGAACGCAAAGAAAAATGCAGACACTCTGATCTAGTCACAAGAACATATGGGGCCACGTTGGGACATAAATGGCACTTGCATTTTCCCTTCTATGGAAAATAGCAGACTAGATAATATAGACCTGCTATATTCCAACTAAACAAGAAATCATCCAAAATCAGTAGAGATATTTTGGTTGAGTCAAGAACATGGCTCATACAGTCTGGAAGAAAGAAACATATCAACATATTGTGCTTTAAACTCATGCATAAGCCATGTCTCTAAAAAAATTTCTATCGGCTTGAAGTCAGATTCTTTGACCCATCTCTCAACATCTATGTTTCCATTGACATCTACTTACAAAATTTCCAATATATCATCCTCTCATTAATCTCTACCATTACACTCATTGTCATCAAAATTATCATACCCTACTCAGAAATTCCTGTCAGAAGGTCCTTCTTCCTTATATCGATGACCACTGACTCCACCATTCCTGTATGGGAGTTTGTCAAGCTTCGGCTCTAGAACATCTACTGATCTCTTTTTCGAGACCCTCTTATTGGATAATATCCACTTCCTCATCAAGCTGGATATCTTATTTCTCAACCTGAGAAGAGGATATTGATCCACTACTTGACAATTTTTGTATCCCTCTTTGAGCACCACTGTTGATGTAGAACATGTTAGACTAGAATAATAAAATATTCTGAGATAATCCGTGAAAAGCTTCGTAAACCTTTCAGGGAAAATAATCTCCTAACAAAAGAAATTTATATTATTTCTCTGAAGTTTCTTATGAATGGTAAGGCTTAACAGCTCGTGATAGATACACACAACACACTTCTCGATTACACGACTCTTAGGATAAAGATTGGAAGGATCCTTGTAAGGAGACAGATATGGGAGCCTTTTCCATTCCTCCATACACTAAATCACCTTTTTCATGCATCCATACCCCTTTGGAAAATTAATTTCATAAGTCAAGTGCACATGTGATTTGAATTTCTTGTAAGTCAAATGGTTTCCACCAATGGCATCATCATCAACTTGCTGCTGGAGAGAATATATAGAAAACTCATCATTCCATCTCAAAAGCTTCCACCCTGGTCCCCATCTTGGATCTTTACAATGCTGAAATAATCACTATACTTTGGGATCAAGGTCTTTACATAATCCTGTGGAAGACCCATATCCCACTTCAATGGCTCTATTCCCTTCAAAAAAAGTTTCTTGCTGCAATTCATTGTGATCATCTTACAAAATATCTTCACAGAGTCTCGTGCATTCTGTTCATGGATCCTTTTCTCTTCTTCGTCAAATTCAAGGGCCTCCTTTGGTCAATCCAAACCATGAGACATCATATTTAGGGCGAAAAAATTCCCTAACAATTGTATAGTATTTCTCATAAACCTTAGCACCTGGAAGGTGAGACCCAACTTCTTCTGCCTCTTGGAAACCACAGTTATCGGCAATGACTTGTCATCATGAGAAGCTTGCACCATCTCTTCACATAGTCTCCTGCATTCTATTCATGGATTCTCTCCTCTTCTTCATCAAATTCAAGGGCCTCCTTTGGTCAATCCAAACCATAGGACATCATATTTAGGGGAAAAAAGTTCCCTAAAAATCCTACGGTATCTTCTCATAAACCTCAACACCTAGAAGGTGAGACCCAACTCCTTCTGCCTCCTGGAAACCATAGTTATTTGCAATGACTCGTCTGGATGTTTTTTGATGATGTCTTTGAACATGCAAAAATCCTTCAAATCAACATCCCTCTCAATTATATATATAAAATACTGAGTGTTTAAGCCATTTAAGCCTCATGAGATAATTATTTTAGCATATAAATGACAATAGTGATCTGTAGAAATTGGGTTGAAGTAGAATCTGCTAAATTGGCCCATAAATTATGGGTTACATTGTGGAAAGTTGTAGGATGTACTGCTCCAATTATGTGCTGTAGAGAATGTATATCCTGGAAGATGACTTCATTAGAAATACAACAAACAAAGAGTTTTGGATATGGAATTTGACCCAAATGATTCAAATCCATTCCAGTGCATAGTTAAGAAGAAAGATGAAAAATCCAAATGCTAAAGGACAAATTGAAAATACTAACAGGGAAGCATGTACAAATTGATGAATTGAAAATTGTCATAGAAGAGAAATTATACATTACAGGTTAATTGTCTTATAGGTTTCATGTTACAGGATAATTTTTTGATGAAAGGATTATTCACTAATTGGTTGACAAAAGTCACAATGTGAGTATGATTAAAATCACCATGAAACGTTATGGGAGTAAAAAAGGCTCAGAAGAAATAAAATTGGATGAATTATGGGGTAGTATTAAAGGAGAATGGTTGATTATCGCCTCATAGTTCCAAAATTATGCACAGGTGTAATATTGGAAGAATTATTATCAACTATTTGACAAAAAAAACCTAGAGTATTGGTTCAATCATGTTTTTATTTCACAAAATTTGAATATTGTAAATCAATTGTGTGGTTTTAATTTGAAATAAGTTCCATTAATATAATCGTATTTATGAATCTTCTTGATCATTCAGAAGTAATTACACATTATACAAAACCAACTAATTGACAAAATTCCAAGATGGGGTATTATCCTTGGACTGCAGTTAAGCATACTTGGCAGGTTCATAATTACATATATAAAACAAAGATTAAGTTAGAAGTTTATTTTGAGAATACTATTGTGGTTGAGTTTGATATAGATTACGAGTGACATTTATTTGATAAATTAAGGATTAAAATGATTTTTGGAGGAACGTTAAGACTTGGGTTCAACTTCTTGTAAGTTAGCCAAATACCATACTTTCAAAACTATATTCTCAATTAAGGTGGTTTGAGTACACATTCTGTAGTTTTATTTTGGTGGTGAAATTTACGCCATTATTTTTTTGTTGAATTTTATTTTTATTAAATGGATACGCAAGAAATGAAGGACTATTCATCAAATCTTCATGTCTTCTAAGTAATGTAAGTATTTTTTATATGTGCAGATTTTTTTTCCCAAAGAAAAGTTTTAGAGTATCTCTTACTCATCCCTAGAACATTCATAGGGAGAATAGTTAAACCACCACTAATAATAGTCTCTTGTAACTGCTTTTAACCCATGAATCAAGAGCTCCCCATCAACAACATGCCTTGGTTAAATGGTACAACCAATTGAGCTAACACTTAGAGAATGTATATATATGGATAATATTAGGTGCTTCGAAATTAGATGAGTGCAATAAATTTATTCATGCAGCGAAAAGAAATGTGCTCATATAGGTTGTGGTGTATGAGATGTGTCTGTAAAATAAACACATAAAATCTCAAACTGAATATAAATAATTACCAAACATATTAAAAATAAAAAACTACTAATAAATACATTAAAAAACTAGCATAGATCATAAAAGGTGAGAAGTTTGTAGTTGTTTTTTTCTTTTTGTTTAAATTTTAAAAATTCTTAATACAATGAATGATGTAGTTCAAAAAATATATCTATTAAAAAAATATCAAACTATAAAATACCAAGACTAATTTTTTCACTTGCTTCATATGATATATACATAAATTTTGAGCTCATTCAACATCGCAATATGAGGGAGATGTGTAATTAATTCTATGCTCAAAGCTCATTCAACATCCCAATATGAGGGAGATGTGTAATTAATTCTATGCTCAACCTCGAGTTGATAGGTGTCCCTTGTAAAAAAAATCTTAAAATAGAAAATGCCGCCTATAATAGAAAAACAAAAATGAATATACATTTAAGTATGAGGGGTTTTATATTAGATATCATTTTGGGATTCAACTGCTTTAAGTAAGTCATTAATCTATGACCATTTCCATGAAAGCTAGTCGCAACTAACTAATTTCTCGTGATTTTTTAATAGTCCACTTATCACTCATTGCATTGGGTGATGCTCATAGGGGTGAAGAAGTGGGATTGAAACTAGTCATCTCACTAGTTTCAATCCCACTTCTTCATCCCTGTGAGCATCACCCGATGCACTGAGTGCTAAGAGGACTATTCAAAAATCATTAGAAATTAGTTAGTTGAAACTACCTCTCATGAAAATGGTCATAGATGAATGACTTACTTAAAGCATTTGAATCCCAAAAATGATATTTAATGAATATACATGTTTTACTCTCATTCTCATCTGTCATGTGTAAAATTTTAATTCAATTTAATCCCTCTTGTCTCTTGTTAAATTTGTGGTTAAAATGGATCTATGGTTTTAAGATAATATACATTAAAATATTTTACTTAACATTTCATGGAGACATTTTTTAACTTTCAATTTTTTTTCTTTTTCTTTTGATATTGAATATTTTATAATATAAAACATTAAAATTGTTACTTTTAAAATATATGAAGTTGCTATAAATATAAATTAGTTAACATAGATTTTCAAATAGTTTATTAAAATACCATGTTGGAATATTTTGAATAACATAAGTTTAAAGATCTTATTTATGCATTTTTACATGAAATTGTATCAGTTCATATGGACAATTAATTAAAATTTGCATAGCATATTAAAATATTTTATTTTTATTTTTATTTTAAAAAAGACACGTGTCAACTCCACATTGAAAACACATGGAATTGCACATTTTCCTCTATGTTCTAAAATGAGCCTCTCCAATCAATTATATAGACAGTTTTTTTATGTTAAACTAAATTTGTAAGATAAATTCAAAATCTTGAGGTTGCTAAGACATTCTCTAACTAAAAATATCTTGTAAATAGAAACTTGTAAAAATAAACTACCTATATTACCAAACCCTAACATACATCTACCTCAAAAGAAAAAAAAAACTATCAATATTGCAAAATAAAAAAAATAGTAAATTATAACTCAAAAACCAATAAATATAAATAATAAAAACCATTGGACAAAATATATTTTTAAATTTTATTGTTATAGTTATAACCAATAATTAATATATAATTAAAAATGTATAGTAAATTTTTTATTAATATTAAAATATAAATATCATTCACATATTATTATGGGAAAATTGGGCTAATCATTACTACATATACCTAATTATATCCATTACTCTCACCAACCCATGAACAAGACCACCATCATAGTGGCATCATGAATCATTCCGTCGAATATTATGTGTGCTTGTCTATTTCTCCATTGTTGGATAAAAATTTATGTTTTTCAAGTCCAAAACAAAAGAACTACAACAAAATTTCTTTCCAGCTGACTATCATATTATCAATCTGCTAGAGTACATCCACGTGGAGAAATTTCTTTGGTTCCATGTCAACAAGAGTTGTCGTGTTGTTGAGTTATCCTTTAATGATCAAGTATCCGGAACTTGAGTTCAGGCTTGCAGTCAGCCACAGGGCAGAGGCTTACCAAGTCAGTGAGAGGCCTTGCATTGATGTCTAGAATGTAAGCCATTGTTAGAAACATTGGAATCTCCAAAATTTTAATATTTCAAAGAAATCTTTCAAACATCATTCATATGCTAGAACATACCACTACTTTAGCTTTATACTTTGAGTCTTTGGCATCTTCATTTTTTACTTTGGAATGCTGGTCTGCAAAGTCTATTTGTGGTCAAACATAAGAAAAGGATATGTCAACGTCCATGTAAAGGAGCAGCTATCCACCAGAATGCATGGGTACCAATCGCTGCAACCACTAGTCTCGTAGGATGTCCTTCGCACACATGGTTCTATCAACCATTATCTTTGCATACATGTACTTGTATCTACATATCCCCCTCCAACGTGGGTTTTATCGGATGACCCGTAACCATGTTAAAAAAAATGTTTGAATGGATTAATATAAATCCCACTGGTCCGCTCCTCTCTATCGCAGAGGGCAGCGGTCAATGACTCAGCACTCAAGTAGGCAACGTAGATTTCTCCTCTAGGTAGGTAAGCAAGTGGACAACACTCCTCCTCACACACTAGCAACGATGGCAGCGCAGATAAGTAGGAAAGCAGTGCAAGGCTCCTCCTCACACAACAACTCTTCTCTCGCACAGACCTGTTTCCATTCCACTTCACTGTTACACATGGTTTCTGGCTGACCACAAACCGACACTCCAAAATGGTTTCTGGCAGACCACGAACCTGTAATTACAAAGTGGTTTTGAGATTACTACGAAATTTACGGGGATACACATGCCTACATGACTTACAACACAACTCCAAATCTTTGAGTTATTAGGTGCATACTTTACAAAGACCACTACAAAAACACCCTAGAATTGCTTACAAATGTGTGACTCATAATACAACATGTTATTGAGTCTATTCCAGGAAAATCACACAAAACAAACTTTCACTTTCGTTGTCCATCATCCTTTAAATGTTGCTGCTGCTCTTTTACATCATATTTTGAAATGTTCACATCTTGGGCATCTTTGTATTTGTCAATTAAAAAACTTGGAACTCCATCCTTAACCTACCATTTGTTAGAGTAGTCAATTCTAACAAAAATAAATTCATATTGAGGTGAATAATCTCAATATGCATATTAATTTTTGTTCCAAAATACTTTCATCATTAAAAAAAAGAATCCCAATTACCCAAGCATGCACTAATAAATATATTCACTCAACAAATTCACTAGCTTATACAAGCATCATCTCCACTGCACAATATGCAAAGACAAATGTCATGGGCCAAATGGATCCCTTCCTCACCCAATTCACAAGGGCATGTAGCTTTAATATCACGTACTCCACCAGATTTGAAATCCCTGTGGGGCAAACAACGAGGATGAACCCGTCGCTTCAGCGATAGTTGGTGCAACTGTATGCACCATTCTTGATGATGAAACCATAGCTAGTCGAGAATTTCTAGGAAACCTCCTGTTTCTCGCTACAGAAATGAAACCCTGAGCATTTGAGAAGTAGCTCCATTTGATTAATCAGTGACAACCATCGTCAAGCACTCTCATCTTCTACCTCCAAAAAAAAAGCAATATAGCGCGAATACTCCAATCCACAAGTGTAATCCAGAGATCTTGGGTGGTCCCAGTCCACTCGAACCGAACCTGAATAAAATCAGCGTTACACCGCTCCTTGGCTGTGGGAAGCAAATCTCATTTGTGGGATGGCATAATCTGCAAACTGGACGACAGGCCTCATCTTCATTGTTCGACGGTAGGTATTTCTGAAACACTTTTAGTGAGGATCCAACCATGGCTCCAACATGCATACTACTAGACATCGAGACTGACAAAATGCTATCCATGGTAGTTGGGTTCCGCAATTCGAATCGTTTTCGCAGGGCTTGTATATCACTGGGGTGAGAGTAGGGTCGAAGGCCTTGTTGTAGCCCTGGGAGCCCCTCGTCAAAATGTTTCCATCTGGGAAAATCACAATGTCGCCTCTTTGCAGCAATCGGCGAGAACACGCAAAAACTCTAAACAATAACCAGGGAGAACACGCACCAGCTCTCCCCCTCAACTGTTGTCGAAACCTTACAGCATGCCGGTCCTCCCTTAAAAAAAAACTAGGATGGCACTCTGGCAACATTGAGCAATTTGGAAACTTGGCAGCATTGGAGAGTGGAAGCAGTAGTATAATGTATGTGGCAGAAGGTAGAAGCAGCAGTGTTCCTGCATTTCTGTTCTTGGCAGCAGCAAAAACGTTCAAAATTTACAGCCCAGTCCACGCAGGCTCAGGCTCTTGGATGGCAGCGATGTCCAGCAGCGGCACCGGCCTTCACCACTCCACACAGGCACAACTCCACCAAGTGGCAATGTTCCTGTATTTGTCTCTGTGGCCCAGCGGTACTGGAGACAACGTATGCAGGAGGCAACGTTCCAGATCAATGCTCCTTCTATTCAGGTAGCATTGGTAAAATGGCAGCTTGATACCGTATCAGGTAGGCAATGCTCTCTCGGCCCAGAAAATGACTTATGCAACAAATCTGAGCATAAAATGTGATATGCAGACCGTGTACGAAGGAGGAAGCCACACTCAAGCAGTGAGGTTGCGACTATACCGACGCTCTGGGTAGCAGATCTTCATGGGCCTTGCCTTGTTGAGCTCACGGTCTTGGAGAGCTGGAAACATAGCGCTCCTCACACAATGCTTCTCACCTGTTGGAAACGTTCCTCACTGCAACACGATCACTATGATAGGCAATGATCTTAGCGTTGTGGGCACCATCGAAAGATCAACAGTACCCTCCCTCTACTAGGTCGCTCACCACCCTCGCAACTCCCCATGGACAACAAAAAATATTAATACAATCACACTCATTTATTTTCTTCGGCCCAAGAGGGGCCAAGGCCCAAGCCCATACGGGCTTTGATACCAAGATGAAATCTTAGATACACCGTGTATTCTATTAATCAAATAGAGTTACATATATACATGATATTGTGTCAAGATAGGGAAGATATCTTGGATGCACAATAAGTTGGTTGAGAGAATATCTCAACCTCACAAAAAACTAGGAACTTAGCTTTAGCTAACTCCTATTGAATAGGAACAGACTCTATACATAGAAAGTCACAACTGAAGACAAGTAGGAATTACACATTCCAACATTTTCCTCTGCAAATATTTCATTTACTATATCTTAATCAGCAAATCAAATTTTGGAATTTACTGGTAATAAAAATAACTTTATCAAATCATGGTAACAATAACCTATTTAGGTATGTAGCCCCGATTTCTTATATTTTTCTTTTGTATTATTTGTATTCCTGGCCTGAAAAGTCACCACAAAATGTAAGCTCAACGTCAAATTAATGTCATATGTTCATTAACGCCAACATTAAAAACTTAATATTAAGGATTTGTGCCATAAAACAAGTGTCCTTTTCATTTGTTATTTAATATCCGATTAATATACTTATCATTTATTTATTAGCGCAACTACTCTATGTTGAAGATTCCATCTTTTGGCATTTTCCATTCGTAACATTAGTTAGTCTCCTTTTCATTTGTTATTTAATATCCGGTTAATACATTTATCATTTATTTATCAGAGCAACTACCGTATGTTGAAAATTATGTCTTTTGGCATTTTCCATTCGTAACATGCGTTCTTTTAAGCATTTTCAATTAATACGTTTTTGGCATTTTAACTTTATATACGAGAGTGATTTTAAGCATTTTCCATTCATAATTGTTTTTTTTTTTTTTTTTTTCTCAGTGAACACGTTTCGATCCAATTTCAAGGTCTCCCATGGATAAATTGTATTTAAAAATTTAATGATTGCCAAATAATTTGGTTTTTAAATTTCAACAATAGACCACCCGCATTCTTTTTTTTTTTAGAAAGAAAAGAACGTTGTTTTTATTAATAGTGCATATATAAAAACATTACATTCTCATCTTGAGTAGATAAGAAAAACATGATCCAAAACAACATTTTCCATTGTGACAACTTCTAAGGAAGAAACGAGTAAAAAACAAAAAATATGTTGGGATCATACATAACTGGGGGCAGATACCACCCAAGCCAAATATCGAGTCCAGAAAAAAGAAAAACATCCAAAAAAACCCTATTAAAAGAGGATATTGAAGTATTCAGATACTGGAATCATCAAGGAAATGAAGGAAAAAAGGGTAAACAGAGTGAAGAAGTGTAAACTGTCTCGCTTGAAAAAACTTCTGAGGCCCTGTTGATGTAAAAACGTCCAGGAATATTGTAAAAAAAAAACCACTGCATCATGGGAGAAAAACGAGTGTTCCATATAATTGAAAGCTTTGATAAATATAGTGAACATGCATGTAAAATAAATTTGTAAACCGGCTCGCTTGTATTATTTTTAACTGGCTCGCTTGTTATATATCATCTAATCTAGTTTCGCTTTAAAATCAAAAAATATGAATAAGCAATGTAACAGGATCGCTTGACAGCTCCTAAAGAGGTATATAGACAGGCTCGCTTGTATGAAACATCCATATCTATCTCTCTTGAGAAATCAGAAAAAACTGTAGAAGGATATGTGATAGGGTCGCTTGACAGCGTCAGAAGAGGATATGTAATAGGCTCGCTTGTATATTTTAGTAACAGGCTCGCTTGACCACTTTTCAGATCAGATAGTAAACGGTAGGAAAGTATAAAAGCAGGTCCAACAAATCTATTAGGATTCCGCGTGACTGATCCAAGATCATAAAATCTGTTATATAGAAAGTACTAAAGGAATCCGAATAGAGTAGCAACAGTATGTATCAGGCTCGCTTGTTTATAGAAGATATAATTAGGCTCGCTTGTATGAGGCACTTTAGTAACGTAGGAAAATGAGACAACCAAAAATAGATCAAGATTAGAAAAACAAAAAACTGAACCATGGAAACATATATTACCAGATGATAGCTTCTTTTGTAGAGTGTGAGTGTTATGGAATAGGAATAATGGATTCCCATATTTGAGCCCCATCCCTGTATTGAACCACCTGTATTTTACCGATATTGGAATTTAACCCCATTTTGGATAGTCCATCAGCTCGCATATTCAGATATATATATATGTGGGATATAGGTGGGGAGCCCAGTCTATGCCATAGCCGACGAACTCAGCTGATCCATCCCTGAAGATCTGGGATATATATTTGTAGTCGACCCATGATACATCTAATAACCAGATCAGAGTCACCATATATATGAACCTCAGACAATTCCATGTTAATAGCAGCTAAAAGCCCTCCCCAAAGGGCCATGATTTCAGCTTTGTTATTTGTCCCTGGGCCACCATTCCAGTGCATGTGGATCCTTTCTCGACCCAATAGTTTTATCCAAGCACCACATCCCATGTTTCCATCTTTGCAAGCTCCATCTAAATAAACAGCAGGGATGCCAATCTCATGTGGCCGAATCCTACGAGATCCATGAATTTTATTATTAAGGTTGATGGGTTGATCATCGATCCATCTCATAATGGCACTATAGATGTTGGGAAGGTTGAATGGTGTTCCATAAAAAATGAACCGGTTCCTGGAAATCCACACTTCCCAAATTAAAAAGAAAGGCATCGATCGAAATTTGTTTTTCATATAATCCCATTCACTTGCGACAGTGATAAAATCAATCGGAACCCGGGCAGGATTTATGAGATGTACAGAGAATAGTTTCCATAGTTGAAAGACCACAGGAAATTGAAAGAAAAGATGCACGGTTGTCTCCTCAGATCGACCATAGATGGAGCATCTACTAGGCCCCAAAATACCTCTCTTCAGCAGATTATTCCAAGTGAGTATTTTATTCTTCCAGGTGAGCCACCCAAATATGATAATTTTCGTAGGAAGATTTCTCTTCCAAAAAGGGGAAAAAAATCGGGTGATCTGTTCAAAGTATAACTGAGAGTTGATAAAAAGAACAAGTGACCCCAATATACCAATAGTTGAGATAAACTGCCTGTATCATAATGTATCTACTTCCCAAAGAAAGCCATCTGTGAGTCCATTTATTGATCTTCCCTTTGAATCGCTCAACCAGCCAAAGCCAGTCCAAATGCTTGTATCCACAGGGCTTGATTTTATATCCTAGATACTGTAATCCCTCCGTGAGCATTTGGATGTCAATTCCAAGAAATTCTGCTATGAAATGGATTTCCTTCTCATCACCAAACTCATATAATAAAAAGGACTTGGCCTTATTAATACATAAACCTGTGGCCGCAGAAAATCTGTTGAGAAGGAAGTGGACATAAAACCAGTGATTCCTTTTAAGCCTTCCAAATAGTAACATATCATCCACGAATAATGAGTGGGAGGCAGATGTAGATTCGGAGAAATGGAACCCGAAAATGTAACCTTTTTGTGTGGCCATGTGCATCAGCTTACTGAATCCATCCATGACTAAAATGAAAATAAGAGGGGACAAAGCACAACCTTGTCTGAGCCCTCAACCTGCCTCAAAAAAATTTTTAGGTAGTCCATTGACAATGACAGCATATCTGACCGAGGTTATGCAGGAAATAATCCATCGGATGATCCTGATCGACAAACCAATCTTCAATAGGACTAGACTGATATAAGACCAATCTAGTGTATCGAAGGCTTTATATAAGTCAACTTTCATTATCAGGGCCTCTCGTTTCTGAAAAATGCATGGAATGTAGAATCTCTTGTGCAATAGCGATGGCATCATGAATAGACCTGCCTTTAAGAAAACCATATTGTTATGGAGAAATATGGTTTGATAATGCCTATTTTAACCGGTTAGCAATGATCTTGGATGTAATCTTATACAACATATTACATAGAGCAATAGGGCGGTATTCTCCAAATGATGAAGGGTTGTCATTTTTCAGGATAAGAGCTATAAATGTAGAATTTAAGTTTGATGGAATATGACCTGTGGATCTAAATAATTCTGTCATTTCCGTCAGCTCGGCCCCCATAATGTAAAATAAAATTAAGAAGAATTCAGATGTCCACCTGTCAGGTCCCAGGCACTTGTCGTGTGGAAGAGATTTGAGCACCCCCTCGACCTCCTCAGACTTGATCTATTCATCCAGAATTTTTATATCATCCTCCTCATAAATCCTGTGAACATGGTCTAAAACCCATTGTTGGCAGGTGAAATCAATCTCCTGGTCCTATTGGTAGAATTCTTTAAAATGTCAAAGGGCTTCATCCTGATATATAAAGAGTCTCGGAATACTTTCACGGGAAAGCTTGAAAATGGATATTGCATTGAATTTCAATGGAGACTCAAATTTGGAACGAAAGAAGCCCCTATTTAAAGCCTAGTTACCAAATTCGTTCGAATTGAGAAAAAAAAAATTCAGAAATTAGGGAGCAGTAATACTCGTCACGTGAGATTTTTGTGCATAATACTATTAAATTAATACTCGTAAACTAAATGAATACTCGCTAATAACCATATTTTAATTAAATACTCGCTAATAACAATGTTTTAATTAATATTCCAAAGAAAGTTAGGAGTGCTCAACAACCAGTGTCGACAAACAATGAGGTATGCTTTAGTTTTGTAAAGGGATTGTGAAGATAGGATTTGTGGACATAGAATGCTAAGGCTTGAATATATATGAGGGTTTCTCTAGTGCATTATATTAGATATTATTTTTGGGATTCAATTGCCTTAAGTAAGTCATTTATGTATGATCATTTCCATGAGAAGTAGTCTTAACTGACTAATTTTTCATGATTTTTAAATAGTCCACTTAGCACTCAGTGCATCGAGTGATGTTCCTAATCGAGAATAAGTGGGATTGAAACTAGTGAAATGAATCACATAGCGTTAATCATCACTTCCAGGGCTTGCATCCGGTAACCAGGACTTCTCTGGAGGTTACTCATCCTAGACCTCCTCTAGCTCAAGAGCCCTTAATGTGTAGTTTTCCCCACAATCAAGCCCACTTAGCTTGCTACCCCATTTGCAAAACTGTAGCAAGTATTGTGCCTCATGAAACTCCTCATACTTAAAATACAAAGAGTAAAGGGAGCTCTTCTTGAATGGTTCACGAGGCACAATAATTGCTAAGGTTTTGCAAATGGGGTAGCAAGCTAAGTGGGCGTGATTGTGAAAAATCCATAGTTAAGTGCCCTTGAGCTAGAAGAGTTCTGGGAGGGTGACCTCCGAAGAAATCTTGGTTACCGGGTGCAAGCCCCAGAAGTGATGATTGACCCTATGTGATTCATTTCACTAGCTTCAATCCCACTTCTTTACCCCTGTGAGCATCACCCGATGCAATGAGTGCTAAGTAGATTATTTAAAAATAATGAGAAATTAGTCATTTAAGAGTACCTCTCATAGAAATGGTCATAAATGAAAATTTTTATTTTTGTTTTTATTTAGACAAATTATAAATTAATAAGCTTAGAACAATGATTTTTTTATTTATTATTAGATAAGAATTTTGAAAGAAAAAAAGTTTTGAAATTAAGGAGCCATGTCAGATTTACATTTTGGAAGGAAGAGAAAACATAGTTTTTTTTTTTTTTTTTTTTTTAAATTGTATTTCTAATATTATTATATTTTCTAGAGTTATTAGAAATTATTCAAAATTTAAAATAAATTAGAAAAAAATTTATCGAAAACAATTAATTGTTACTTGAGTTTTTAGATTAATCAAAGAAATTTTATGAAGTACCTAGAAAAAAATTTGGTGCAAAGTACAGAGCTCTGCACACTGGAAAACACAACTCTATGCACAGTGTAAAGCTCCACACAACAGAAACCACATGGAAACTGCACATATGTTCAAAGTGTTGAGCCCCACACAACGGTTCAGTTTCTCTCTACCTAAGTATTTTCTGGAGTTGTCATACCTCTCTTGGAGATAAAGATATTAGTGGTAGCAGAGATAAAGTCATATTGGAGATAGCGTTGCATGGGTAGTCTAGATTTTATCAATCCTCTTCATTGTTACTTGTTTTTTTAGGTTGACGAAAGAAATTTTAAATTTTATGAAAAGAATTTGATGCCGAGTGTAGGGATCAACACAATGGAAACCACACTTTTGTGTGGAGTGTGAAGCACCATATTCTTTAAAATTTAATATGGAAAATTTTCTTGAGTATACAAAAATACTTAAAAATAAGGTCCCATCTCACCAGATGATATTTTCCTCTATCCTCCCTCCCATTCCATATAAAATTCATAATTACCCTTCTTATATTGTTGAGAATCATTTTTGGAATGGCATATAAATGAGCCCAGAAAACCATAACATTCTGCATTACTGCCTATACCAAGATAAATCTTCCACCGCCAGTCAGCCACTTTGATGTCCAACCCCTGATTTTCTTTTCAACCTTCTCTACCATCCAGTCCCAATCCTTAATCTTATAATTATTGGGCTTCAAGTGAAAACCCAGGTATTTGAACCCCAAGAATAAGGGAGCAGTACTGAAATTGAACATATTAGCTATGTCAATCACAAATACTTTCCCTTCCTCATCATGGTATATACAAGATTTCCCCATGTTAGCCAGCATACCCAAGGCACATCCAAATCTAAGAAAAATCTCGTGAAAATTATTCCAGACCGATCTAATAAGCATCCCAAAAAGCAAAACATTGTCAACAAATAAATTTTGGCTTATCTCTCTACAATGGGACAACTTGATGCCCCTGATGCTACCCGATCTCATTGCAGCACTAATTTTTAGAGTCAAGGAGTCCATGACCAATATGAATAGTAGTGGGTAAAGTGCACACCCTTGTCTCAAACTGCGCCCAGGTTTGAAAAATCTCGAAGCCATACCATTGATGATTACTGCCATGGATGTATTAGACATACAACCCATTATCTAGTTAACTAAAGCCCTGTCAAGACCAATCTTATATAGAATCATCCTAAAAAACCCCTAATCGACCCAGTCGTATGCCTTAATGAGATCAATCTTCATGACCATGGCGTCCAACTTATTTGTGTGGATTGAGTGTATTACTTCCTGAGTAGATGCATCCGCGTCAGGAATGCTCCCGTTCCTTAAAAAACTTGATTGTTCAGGAGAAATGTGACCGAAGAGAACTCTCCTAAGTCAATCCGAAATATTCTTCGAAACTATCTTGTACAATGTATTGAAGAGTGAAATATGCCTAAAATCAATTAAATTAGTAGCGTCGACCTTCTTTGGAATCAGTACCAGAAAAGTAGAGTTAAGAGCCCCTTTCACCTTTCTAGTTTTTCTGGCCTCCTCAGCCATCTCAGTAATGTAGTCGATAAAGAGATCAGTAAAATGAATGAAGAAGTTCGGGGTCTAACCATATGGACCCGAACTTTTTTCCACCGAGAAAGATTTCAACATAGTCATTATCTCCTCTTTAATGATCGACTTATAGAAGTCTGAGCGTTCCCTATCATCAAAAATCTTAGGGAATTCCTCAACAACCCATAATTGCTCCTCGTGGAGACCTGACTCACCAACTTTAAACAGATCTTGAAAATGTCTAACAGCTCCTTCCCGAATGTCTTCCAAGGAAATAAAGGATGAGCCGTCCTCATCAATCTGCCAGTTCGAGTTGTGGTCTCTTCTCCCTTTTGAAAATGCATGGAAAAACTTAGTGTTTTTATCTCCATCATTTAACCATATAGCCCTGCTCTTAAGACTCCATATCTTCTCTTCAATAAGAAGGATTTTCCTTCTTTCCTGCTCCACTTCCTTCAGTCTTTTCCAGATGCCTTCTCTTGGATATGTAGTTTCCAATTCATTTATAAGGAGATAATTCTCCCTCGAAAATGCCATAAATCGGACCTTTAGAAAAATCTTCTTCCCCTGTTCCCATCCCTTCACTTCTTTCTTGAGCCCCCTAAGAGTGTCCATCAGGTAATTTGTCACAGTTGTTCCCACCTCCCTACGGTTTTTGCTCATGTATTCCACCACCATAGTGTTATAACCGGGGTCCTTTAACCACACACGGTTGAACTTAAAAGGAAACCCACCCTTTTTTATTTCAAAATCCCAAGAAATAATTATGGGTCTATGATCTGAGATCATAACGTCCCCAATGGAGGCTGACCAATCTCCCATCCTGGTCAAAAAATGTGATTTCACCATAAATCGGTCCAATTACTTGCATATCGATGCAATACCTTGTCTCCCATTGAACCAAGTAGGGCCAGGATTTTTCATTTTCAAATCGACCAAATGAATAGAGTTAGAAATCATCAAAAGAGTGTCTGGCAGTGGATCCTTTCTACCCAGTACACCCCGAGACTCCAAATCAGGAAGAGTAAAATTGAAGTCCCCTGCAATAAACAAATTCTCCAACAGAAATATGTAACTGCTAACCATCCTTCTCCAAAAAATGACCCTATTCTGATAGGGAGCATATAAGTTGACAATGTGTACCCTTTGGTTAAAACCTCGAAAATGACCCGAGAGGATAATCCCTCCATAAAAACCACAAGATTTAAAAGATGCAAAAGCAGGATTCCACATCACGAGTTCCCCACCAGAAAGACCCGCAGCATCCCGAGCCGCCATGTGCCACACTCGGAACATAGTGTGGAAATAATAAATAGCCCTGTCAGCAGTATTAATCATCTCTTGGATAAATATAATAATAGGATGATGCTTCAGAAAAAAAAAAATCACGCATAGACAAAAAAATTTCTTTCCCCCCCAGACCCCTGATATTTAACGAGACCAGCTTAATCGCGTTGCAACCTTGGATGGGTCAAGTGCTCTAAGAACCTGGTCTAGTGCCAAAGTGACAGGAATATCTCAGAAATTCCCATTAGCCAAAGCCCCATTCTGTGAATTCAAGGATATAGACTTCTTCTTAATCCTCAGCCGACCCTTGCCTCCCCTTATTGTGACATTCAATATTGAGGATGGACTAATAATCAAAGGAGGGGATGGCTTCTTACCACTGTCCATATTCAGGGGAACAAGGTTAACATCGGGGTCCAAAAGTAAAAGCTCAAGGTCACTGCCAACAAAATTTCTAGGAGTCAGTGATGGGCACGCAATGGAATGTGCCCCGTGTGCCTCTGGGTCCAAAGGATGTAGATCAAGGTCACTTCCACCAGAATTTCTGGGAGTCATATGCGGGTGTGCCAAGGGAGGAGCCCCATGTACCTCGTCCTCCGACGATGGCACAATCAACAACATAGTGGATGATGGGGAGAAAAGAGAGGGTGGTAACAGGGACGACTGAGCCACATAGGAAGAAGGGGAATTCTGTGCAAGGTCAAGTGAATCAACATGGGGAATGAAAAGACAAGGTTTAGCAGGAGAAACTGCGATCTTCACCCGAGAACCCCCACCAGACGGAGAATAGTCCTCAATAGGAGGCACCGAGACAATTCCATGTCGACCCAACACGCCCACAATCGTCTCTCCACAACAATCTTCAATCCAATTCCAGTTAATAGGAAGAAGAGACTCTACCCAGGAATCCAGGTCCCGAAGGAGCCTTCAATACAAGTAAACCTCCGACCATAGACAAAGTACCTGCACCAGTCAAATTACAAACCGCAGCATTAGACACAAGATCAACATCGAGACCTGACTCGCTCTTATACGACACCCCCCCACTATCACTAACCTTAAACTGGGATAAAGGCAAATGAGACTTACTCGAGAGAGGAATTCCCGAAGGTGGTCATGCAGGCCACAAGGAGATCCAACGATCCACTCGCTGGTTTTGATGGGCACCCTGAGCAGACCTGATATGATCTTGTTTACATCACAAGTAAGTCCGCATAAGATGCCCAATGTCATGGCATAGGTGGCACCAGAACGGAGTGTTCCAATAGTCCAAATGCTGTCAAAGGGTCTTCCCTTCCTACTCAGGATCGACCTCTGCTGGTAATCCCCCAACAAAGGACAACTCCACGAGGATCCATGCAAATCATTTGTCAAAGATCTTGGTACACTTCGGGTCCACAAATATGCAGACACCTATTATGTTCCCAATAGTCTGAAAAACCACTTGTGACCAGAATTGAATGGGAAGACCCATAAGCTTCACCCATAAAATATGTAATTTTGGCGCATTTTCAATCGGGTGGAAATCCACCATCCACCTAAACAGAGGAAGAAAAGAACATCCATTAACCCACGTCCAAAGGAGAATCTCCGGGACGTCTTCATCCTTCAAGAAATGATAACAGTACTAGCCATTTGGTAATTGGTTGATGTGAGGCTCGTAACTTATGATCAAATGCCACGCCCCCATGAGCCAATTCTATAAATCAATCATGTTGTGAGTAGAAAACTCCCACTTGCCCACCAACGCCCTCGAGAGTAGACTCTAAGCCCGCTTCCACATCACATCGCTTCCAAAACTGAGGAGATGATGCACAACGACTGGCTTAAATGGCTTAGTCAATCGATGGTAGCCCAAATTACTCTAGAGAATAGCCTTATCCTCTCCCCCCTCTCTAGGCAGAGACACTTTTTCCCTCACAAAACTAGAAACATTCGGATCACACCCCGAAGATGAGGCTGTCCTCGAATCGAAAATGGGACCAGAACCATCCCCAACCTTCTCTAGTGCAATGAACCCTGATAGAGTAGTAGAGGAGGGAATAACATTATGGTCACAATTACCGGAAAATTTAGCATTAAGTGCTTCAGCTTCTGCCAGCTCGAGCGCATGCAAAAATGCGTTGTCGAGGAGCACCAGATCAGGATCAACAAAAGAGCCACCTGTCACAATGAGACAGTCTCAAGTACCAAAAATACCAAAACCGTGTAAATGCACACCACCCACCTTAGTCAAGTGCTATAAATGGAAAAGCCATTGGCACGTCAAAAGCCAGCTACGAGTGGTACTCGACGTTAGTAACATAACCCACTCCTTCCAAGAAATAACACAAAGTCACTATCACCCACCATCACAATTATAGATGAGGTCCCACGAGGAATGGCCCGCTGGCAGAAGTACCTCAAGCCATCCTGAGGTGTACAAAGTGGGGCATCCTTAAAACCGGAAAGATATCCCCCCACACCTGAAAAAATTTTGAAATATCGTTCCAGGGAAAAAACGATCTGACTCCTAGAAAAACTAGGGAAAAAATGGTCATTCCTTAACCAAATTCCTCCTCAGGCTTCTGCACAGTAATAACAAAAGCATTTGCTTATATTTCACCACCGCTCACACAACTGGACCTTCAAGCTCCTAAAAGGTCTATAAATAATCCAATAATGACACCAACCGTCATGTTTCGGGGCAGAGGAACTATGCTGGTCGATGTTACTGGGAAAGAATGAAATCAAAAGCATCCTAATCCACCACAACATGAAGAAACCAGGCCTGAAAACTAACCCGCTCACAATGCATGGAAAAACATAGTGTTTTTATCTCCATCATTTAACCATACAGCCCTGTTCTTAAGCCTCCATATATGCTCTTTAATAAGAAGGATTTTCCTTTTTTCCTGCTCCACTTCCTTCAGTATTGTCCAGATGCCTTCTCTTGGATTTGTAGTTTCCAATTCATTTGTATGGAGAGCAGTCTCCCTCACAAATGCCATATATCGGACCTTCAAAAGAAACTTCTTCCCCTATTCCCATCTCTTCACTTCTTTCTTGAGCCCCCTAAGAGTGTCCATCAGGTAATCTATCACAGTTGTTCCCACCTCCCTACGGTTTGTGCTCATGTATTCCACCACCGTAGTGTTAAAAATGGGGTCCTTTAACCACACATAGTTGAACTTAAAAGGAAACCCACCCTTTTTTATTTCAAAATCCCAAGCAAGAATTATGGGTCTATGATCTAAGATCATAACGTCCCTAATGGAGGCCGACCAATCTCCCATCCTGGTCAAAAAATGTGATTTCACCATAAATCAATCCAATTTCTTGCATATCGATGCAGTACCTTGTCTCCCATTGAACCAAGTAGGGTTGATATTTTTCATTTTCAAATCGACCATATGAACAGAGTTAAAAATCATCAAAAGAGTGTCTGCCAATGGATCCTTTCTATTTAGTACACCCTAAGACTTTGAATCAGGCAGAGTAAAATTGAAGTCCTCCGCAATAATAAAATTTGCCAGCAGAAATATGCCACTACTTACCATCCTTCTCCAAAAAATGACCCTATTTTGATAGGGAACATATAAGTTGACAATGTGTACCCTCTGGTTAAAACCCCGAAAATGACGCGAGAGGATAATCCCTCCATTAAAACCATAAGCTTTAAAATATGAAAACGTAGGATTCCACATCACGAGTTCCTTGCCAGAAAGACCCGCAACATCCTGAACCACCATGTGCCACACTGGGAACATAGTGCAGAAACAAGAAATATCCTTGTTAGCAGTATTCATCGTCTCTTGGATAAATATAATAACAAGATGATGCTTCAGAAAAAAATCATGCATAGACAAAAATTTCGCTTTCCCCCCCAGACCCCTGATATTTAATGAGACCAGCTTAATCATGTCGCAACCTTGGATGGGTCAAGTGCTCTAAGAACCTGGTCTAGTGCCAAAGTGATGGGAATATCTTTGAAATTCCCATCAGCCAAAGCCCCACTCTATGAATTCGAGGATATAGACTTCTTCTTAATCCTCGGTCGACCCTTGCCTCTCCTTATCGTGACATTCTATATTGAGGATGGACTAATAATTAAAGGAGGGTATGGCTTCTTACCACTGTCCACAGTCAGGGGAACAAGATTAACATCAGGGTCCAAAATTAAAAGCTCAAGGTCACTACCAACATAATTTCTAGGGGTCAGTGACGGGCACGCCATGGAATGTGCCCCGTGTGCCTCTGGGTCCAAAGGAAGTAGATCAAGGTCACTACCACCAGAATTTCCGAGAGTCATATGCGGGTGCGCCAAGGGAGGAGCTCCATGTACCTCGTCCTTCGATGATGGCACAGTCAGCAGCATAGTGGATGACGGGGAAAAAAGAGAGGATGGTAATAGGGATGACTGAGCCGCATAGGAAGATGGGGAATTTTGTGCAAGGTCAAATAGTGAATCAGCATGAGGAATGAAAAGACAAGGTTTAGCAGGAGAACTCGCGATCTCCACCCGAGAACCCCCACCAGACAGAGAACAGTGCTCAACAGGAGGCACCGAGATAGTTCCATGTCGACCCGACACACCCACAATCGTCTCCCCACAACAATCTTCAATCTGACTCCGGTTAATAGGAAGAAGAGACTTACTCATGAATCCAAGTCCCGAAGGAGCCTTCAATACAGGTAAACCTCCGACCATAGACAAAGTACCCCCACCAGTCAAATTAAAAACCGCAGCATTAGACACAAGATCAAAATCGAGACCCAACTCGTTCTTATATGACATCCCCCCACTATCACCAACCTTAAATTTGGATAAAGGAAAATGAGACTTACTAGAGAGAGGAGGTCCTGAAGGTAGTGGCAAAGGCCGTAAGGAGATCCAATGATCCACCCGCCGGTTCCGACGGGCACCCTGAGCAGACCTGATATGATTCTGTTTCCATCGCGAGCAAGTCCGCATAAGATGCCCAATGTCGTGGCATAGGTGGCACCAAAATGAAGTGTTCTAATATTCCAAACGCTATCGAAGGATCTTCCCTTCCCACTCAAGATCAACCTCCACCGGTAATCCCCCAGCAAAAGGAAAAATCCACGAGGATCCATGCAACTCGTTTTTCAAAGATCCCGGTACACTTCGGGTCCACAAATATGTAGACACCTATACTGTTCCCAATAGTATGAAAAACCACCTACGACTAGAATTGAATGGGAAGACCCATAAGGTTCACCCATAAAATATGTGATTTTGGCGCATTTTCAATCAGGTGGAAATCCACTGTCCACCTGAACAGAGGAAGAAAAGAACGTATATTAACCCACATCCAAAGGAGAATCTCCAGGATGTGTTCATCCTTCAAGAAATGATAACAGTACCAGCCATTTGGTAACAGGCTGATGTAAGGTTCGTAACCTATGATCAAATTCCACGCCCCCATGAGCCAATTCTATAAATCAATGATGCTATGAGTAGAAAACTCCCACTTTCCCACCAACGCCCTCGAGAGTAGACTCTCAGCCTACTCCCACATCACATCGCTTCCAAAACTGAGGAGACGACGCTGAACGACTGGCTTAAATGTCTTAGTCAATCAATGACGGCCCAAATTACTCTGGAGAATAGCGTTATCCTCCCCCCCCCCCTCACCAAGCAGAGACACTTTCGCCCTCACAGAACTAGAAACATTCAGATCACACCCCAAAGATGAGGCCGTCCTTGAATCGGAAATGGGACCAGAACCATCCCCAATCTTCTCTAATGCAATGAACCCCAATAAAGTATTAGAGGAGGGAATAACATTATGGTCACGATTACCAAAAAATTTAGCACTAAGTGCTTCGGCTTCCGCCAGCTCGAGCGCATGTATAAATGCGTCGTCGAGGAGCATCGCTCAGGAAAGAGCCACCTGTTGCCATGAGATGGTTTCAAGTACCAAAAATACCCAAACTGTGTAAATGCACACCACCCACCTTATTCAAGTGCCATAAATGGAAAAGACATTGGCACATCAAAAGCCAGCTACGATTGGTACCCGACGTTAGTAACGTAACCCACTCCTTCCAAGAAATGACACAAAGTCACTATCACCCACCACCACAATTATAGATGATGTCCTAGGAGGAATGGATCGCTAGCGGAAGTACCTCAAGCCATACCAAGGTGTACGAAGTGGGGCATCCTTAAAACCTGACAGATATCCCCCCACACCGGAATTTTTTTTTAAATATCGTTCTAGGGAAAAAACGATCTGATTCCCAGAAAAACCAGGGAAAAAATGGTAGTTCCTTAACTATCGATCAATAACCAAATTCCTCCTCAGGCTTCTGAAGAAGAATTTTCTAATATTCCACCACCGCTCGCACAGCTAGACCTTCAAGCTCCTAAAAGGTCTGTAAATAGTCCAAGAATGACACCAACCATCGTGTTTCGGGGTAGAGTAACTCTGCTGGTCCATGTTATCGGGAAAGAATGAAAGAAAAAGCTTCCTAATCCACCACAACATGAAGAAACCAGGCCTAAAAACTAACCCGCTGACAATACTCGTATATACCTTATGAAATTAGTTGCACCTAGAAGTAGAACCCATTAAAATGAACCACCCTTTAAGCAGAGTCATAGATAGATATCTGAGAAGGTAGAAACAATCTGGAAATAGATTCTACCCTTCATAGTAGAAAGATGATAAACCAAACAAGCTTTCTCCGAGCGCAGAAAACATTGGCCTTCATCTATACTCCCATCATCAAATCTAACCTGCTGTTACGATTTCCTTCGCTGCATTCCTATTATCGTTGAGTTATCCTTTACTGATCTAAGTCTCCAGACTTGAGTACGGGCTTGCAGTCAGCCACAGGGTAAAGGCTTCCCAAGTCAGTGAGAGCCCTAGCATTGATGGCTAGAATGTAAGCCATTGTCAGAAACATTGGCACTACAAGAGCATTGGAATCTCCTTCAAAATTTTAATATTTCAACAACATTAAAGTCAATTTCCAAGTAAATACTCATAGTCATATTTACCACAACATAGATTAATATACTAACATTTATATACTAACTTGGATATTATGTGGGGGAGGAAGTTCATTTTGCAGGAGTGGGGAGCTCCTGCACTTATCAAAATGAACTTCCTCCGCAAATATTTCATTTACTATATCTTAATCCGCAAATCAAACTTTTGGATTTACTAGTAATACAAATAAATTCATCAAGTCATGGTAACAGTAACCTATTTAGGTATGTAGCCTCCATTTCTTGTATTTTTCTTTTGTTTTATCTGTAATCCTGGATATGAAAAGTCACCAGAAAATGTCAGCGCAACGTCAAATTAATAGCTTATCATATAATATCATATGTTCATTAACACCAACATTACAAACTTAATATTAAGGCTTTGTGCCATCAACCAAGTGTCCTTTTCATTTATTATTTAATATCCGGTTAATATATTTATCATTTACTTATTAGCGCAACTACTCTATGTTGAAGATTCTGTCTTTTGGCATTTTCCATTTGTAACATGAGTTAGTGTCCTTTTCATTTATTATTTAATATCCGGTTAATACATTTATCATTTATTAGTCCCTACCGGGGACTATTGTAAACGAAATGGCTTCGTATCATTAATCTCTTACGTAAATTATTTTCCTTTAAAAATTTTAAACTATGCTTTGTTACATAGTGTGTCCCCACCACTTTTTTATCACCAATCAAGTGTATCGACTCTTTTTATTGATCAATAAATGTGATTTTCATCTTATTTGGCCTTATATCGAGTTAATATGATGAAAAACTTAGGCTAAAGATGGAAAATTTATAAAATTTGAGTTTCAGATGAGTTAATGCGAGCATTAATTCTAAGCATTATATGTTAAGAAACCATAAAGCTGGGAAAGTAATATGGAAAGTTGTTGAATTATTTTTTAATTTAATTTATCACAACCTGCATGGCCAAGTGTCTGTATGGGCACGTGTTTTCTTCATGTATATTCATGTAGGGGTAAGACATTTAACAATTCCTCACATAGGCACCGATTCATTTGCCTTGCTAGCCCAGTTTCTGCGCTCTGTGAATGGTGCTCACCAGCTTCTCATTTTCTTTGCTCGCCTAACTTCTGGAATAACGATGCTCACCAGGTTCTGCTCTATGAAATATGTCGACACTACCAAAGCTTCTGTTCTGTGAAAGATGTCGGCTCGACCAAGCTTTTGCTCTCTGTGAATGATTCCTACCAGCTTTTGCTCTATGACTGATGACTTGATGACTTGGCTGTTTGTTTGAATGCTACCTTACTCCTAACGCCCTTGCTCATGTTTCTTCTGTTTTTCTCACGAAAGCTGCTGGTGGCTTGACCCCTGCTACTACTTCTCGATCTCAATCTAGCGCACTTGAATTTGATCCTGGAACCAGGCTAAGGGAAATCACCTCTTAGTCATATACGGAGCAGGAATGGCTGGCTTGAATAAGGAAGAACATTACCTCAGATGAACGTGAGCCAACTAGTCCTCTCTTTTATTTATCGCGATCTGCTATGGCGCTTTTGCCTCTGCCTTCGCTTGTTCTATCCCCATCTATGCCAACTGGTTATTTGGCTCACTCTGGAAAAGCAGAGAAGGTAAAGAGTTGGATGCTTCACGGATCAATGGGCTAAAGCAGGGGTTGGGTTATTTTTGAAGCCCCTCGGCTTCTTATTAACCACCGTCATCTCTAGAGCTAAGCCAAAGGAATGGGCATTCTAGTAGCATAGATGGCAGCAAACCTTTGATAATTTTCTGATGGCATAGCTTTGTTCTCTAATAGTGCTAGCTTGTTCCTTTTATGTTGTCAAGATTAGAAATTCCAAGTTGCAGAAGGTAGTGTTTCAGTGATTGAAAACGTGTAAGATGCTTTTCCTTTGATGCATGTCTCTAGATAGACATTCAATATTGCCAAAGGTACTTCAATTTTGTCATTTTTTCTTCAAAATTCTTCACTTAATATGATAAAGTATACTGAAGGTTGCTTCCCCTTAAATAATTCACTGCAAAAGTATTAACATTACATGAATTGGGAACTTTGTGCTTTTCTCCATTTCATTACAACATTAATGGTAATTTCAAATTTCAAAAGGTCTCTGTGGATAGTTCCTTACCTAATCTCCATGGCTCGTTCCCTAGCTTGTTGATAGGTACTTTCCCCTCCTTCAATGGTATTTAATTGAATGACCTCGTTAACTTGATGGAGTTCATTTTATCATAATTAGAATAAAAACCTGGGCACAGTTAGAAACCGCTCAAATTGAAATTTTCTTGTGTTTTATGTAATAGTGTTATGGCCACAAATATTATCAAGGTTTTGTTTCCCTTCAATTCCTTCATAGAGCACGAACAACATTACCAAAGAAACCCCAACAATCCACACAATCTTCTGCTGGAGAGAGAGAGTTTCCTTATTTTTTCTCTGTGTGATGGGTAGGGAGTCTGATGCACCATTAGCCAGGACGTATTATTGCGGAGCCGCACTGCTCACTGGTCGGTTTGAACCTGGTCGGTTTTCAGATCTGTAAAGAAAATAAAGGTGGTATTATTGGTTTTCCCTTTGGTCAAGTGTCTAAAGACCGTGAAGTCAGGGGCATTTAAGGACTTTCCTGGCCACCTAGGTTTATTTCTCCCTAGTTCTCTTCTGGACAGGCATACAATGGTAAAGAAAAATAAGCCTGAACGTTGGATATTGAAATCTAAATCGCCACTAAAAAAATTTAAAATTGTCTTCTAGAGGAGATGGAAGCACATGGGCTGCATACGCTGGATATTGAAATCTAAATCTCCACTAAAAAAATTTAAAATTGTCTTTTAGAGGAGATGGAAGCACATGGGATGCATACAAACTCTAGTCTAATCATATTTTTTATTTAGATTAGTTTTATTATTACTTTTTATAAAAATATATAAATTTTATTTTAATTATTAAAATCGATTTAAATAGATGACAACATGCAGTTCTATGAAGTAAGTTCCAAAGGAGGTGTCTTGTGTTTCTTTATGGATGCTGTGACTTTAATAACAAGATATGTTTGTTTCTTTATGGATGTTGCCGCTTTAATAACAAGATATGTAAGAGTGAGTGGGCATGGATGACAGGTGTAGCTCTAAACCAATTCGGCGGCTTTAATAACAAGATATGTAAGAGCGAGTGTGCATTGACACGTGCAACTCTAAAGCAATTCTAACAGAATATTTTTTCTTCTTATATTTCTTTAGAATATGGATTCTCTAAAACCATTACAACATGGCACCTTGCACATGAGCTATGGACGAAATCTGCTTCCTGAATAGCTGTCGAAAACCATTACAACATGGCCGCATGCACATGAGCTATGGACCAAATCTTCTCCCTGAACAACTCTTATGAGGTCGGTAACTCTACCATCTACCTCTTCTTTGGCATTTGAAAACAAATTTTAAATTTATTTTTGCAATTTCCTTTTTTCATCATTCAGTTTTTTTTTTATTTGTAGGTTGATAAATTTTGATCCAATGGATTTTACCATCTTCGCACTTTCATCTTTGAGAGTTCCTGAATCCCTCCATTTTCAGTTTATCTCTTTCGTTAGTTTTCTACATATTTATTTATAGATTTGAAGCATTTAGCAACAACTGTTTATCTCTTTCATAAGTTTTATACATATTTATTTATAGATTTGAAGCATTCAACAACAACTGTTTAGGGAAATCTACCATTTACCTCTTCTTTGGCATTTCAAAACAACTTTTAAATTTATTTTTGCAATTTCATTTTTTCTATCATTCAGTTTTATGTTCTTTTCAGGTTGATAAGTTCCTTTTTTTTTTAGAGAAAAAAAAATGATGTTTCATATTGATATATATAAGAACAGTACATTTGATCAATCAAATATCCTTTACAAAAAGGCAACAACAATGGGGAGGCTTGAAGCCCCTTTTAGCATGACATAAACCGGGATCCTGGAACATGAGCTATGAGTTCTGATATTCTTTGTCATTATGAAAAAACCAGAGTACCTATTAAACAATAGTAACTGAAACTCTATGTTAGATGCCAGGAGACCATAAAATGTGCTTGAGGCAATCCAGAGCGAGATCGATAACTGAACACTAGACTGCAGAAAAAACTGTGCAATGAGACTAATGTCAGCCCGCTTATGGTAGCATATCCCAGACTCTGTTGAAAGGAAGGATCTCTTTTGTAGATCTATCCAGGCATTAGGTCTAGATGATTGAAACCGTCTCGCTAGCTCTTATAACAGGCTCGCTTGCACAATTTTAACGGCTCGCTTGCACATATTAACAGGCTCGCTTGTATCCAAAGATCAGGCTCACTTGTCATTACTGGCTCGCCTGCGTTCTGTACATGTAAAAAATTGAAGGACAGAAATGTCTGGAATTGTCCAAAATTCGATAAAACAAAATAGGTAGGATCCTGACAAGGTGCCTTGCCCTCAAAGATCACAGAATCAGAATGTCACTGGTCCACACCTTCTTGTTGACATTGTACTGTGAAACTTGTAATACTCCAAATCTCATATCCACCCCTCGCTTGGAGAGCCCATCAACTCTAGTATTCAATTCCCTGTATATGTGAGTAATGGGGGGGCGATTTAATCGCTCCCAAAGGAGCTTGGTAGGACTGAACCATCCATGAGAAGAAATCATGGAACTGGTAGAATGTCGAAGCATAGTATCAATGACCAGCTTGGAATCTCCGTAAACCAAGACCCCTTGTAGACCCAGATTCACAGCTACGTTAAACCCACACCATATGGCCATAAGCTTGGCCAGATTGTTGGTGCCCTTCCTTATATTCCAACATATTTCAATCCTTTCATCCTCAGATAATTTTAACCATGCTCCACACCCCATAATCCCCCCTCGGCAAGCTCCATCAAAGAAAATAGTCGGAAGGGAGATTGGGTGAGGTCTATTCCGCTTTGATCCATCCTGTATCAACGGAGAATGAGATCTCCTATCCCGAATCCAAGACATGATAGTGAAGTATGTGTGATGTAATTGAATGGGCACATTCTGAAATATAAATCTGTTCCTGCATCGCCAAACTTCCCATACAAAAAAGAATGGAAGGGATCTGAATTCACCCAAGAGCCTATCCCACCTATGTGCTTCTTCAATAAAACTTGTAGGAGACCATGTACCATCCAATAAAGGCTTACAGAACAGTGACCAAAGATGGGCAGTCCATGGGCATGAAAAGAAAATGTGACTGATGGATTCTTCCTCCATCCTACAAAAATAACATCTGATAGGACCATGAAATCCCTTACGTCTTAGCATATCCCAAGTAAGAATCCTCTCCCTCCACACTAGCCATCTAAAGAGAAGGATCTTGGTAGGAATTTTCCGCTTCTAGAATTCAACAAATCCCATGTTCATATTGGAGCTAGTATAAAAAAGAGTTATGTTGAAATATACCTGTTTGACAACAAGGTTTCCATTCTTAATGTCGCCTGCCCAGATCAGGGTATCACCAGCCCGCTCATAAGAAAGCCTAGCCCATTGGAGCCCCTCCCGATATTTCATCCACTCTTGTCCATCAGAGCCGATAAGGTTGAGCTGTCCCGTCGTTTTAAATATCGGGGCAGAATGCTGCCAGTGACTTATCAATTGACCAATATAAAAAATGCTCCTGTTATTGAAGATATGCAGGAGACTTGTACTCATGAACAATATTTCAGGAGCCCCCAGTAATTTCTCCCCACTCAATCCAATTTTGTAACCACAACCAAACTTCCATACTAGACCCTCTCAGATGATGTGATGCACTTTCTTGAAACTGCTCCAGATCATAGATCTATTCCTAGGGAAGGAGATTTTCTTGCAGTATAAAAATCGCAAGGCATCGACAGGTAAGTATTTAGCCGATATGATCTCTGCCCATATACCTCCCCCAGTCAGCGATCACCAAAGATATTTGGTGAGTAGGGCATCATTGAACACACGCGGGTTAAGAATACCCCAACCACCATACATTTTCGAACAGAATAGAGCCTCCAATTTACGAAGGTGAAACTTCATGTTTGAGGCAGTCCCGCCCCAAAGAAAATGTGCATGATAGATTTAATCAATGAGATAATACCCTGTAGAAGGTAGAGAAGGTGTCCCCAATAAAATAAGAACTGAGAAAGGACAGATTGTACTAAAACATAACGTCCCCCCAGGGAAAGGTATCTATGAGACCAGTGTCCAATTTTCTTTTTAAATTTCTCAAAAAGCCACGACCAATCCTTATTCCTATATGAAGATGGTTTAATCCTAAATCCAAAATATATGAAACTTACAGCTACAAGTAATTTCCCAACCCCCAGGAAACTTGTAATGAAAGAGATCTCATTCTCATCCCCCTCATCATAAACTATAAAGGACTTGCAATTGTTTATACACAACCCGGATGCAGATGCAAAACGTATTAATAGATAATGCCTGTAAAACCAACATTTTCTTAAAAGCAGGCCAAATATAAGAAAATCATCCACAAAGAGGGAGTGAGAGATACTTACAGTCTTAGATAAAGGAAAACCAATAAAGTATCTAGCCTGAGTCGCCATATGCACGAGACAACTGAAGCCATTCATAATCAGAATAAAAATCAAAGCGGAGAGCGCACACCCCTGTCTGAGACCATTTTCGGCACCAAAGAAAACTGCGGGCTTCCAATTTATGATGACTGCGTATTTGACAGTCATAAAGCAGCTCATAATCCACCGTAAGGCACCCATAGGCATTCCCAGCTTCATCAACAACAATCTGATATACGACCAATCAGCGCGGTCATAGGCCTTCAGCAAATCAATCTTCATTATTAAACCCTCCTTCTTTTTTATGTGTATTGTATGTAACACCTCGTGGGCTATAGCTATGGCATTATGGATCAACTGCCCCTCAAAAATCCATACTGTTCCTTCTCAAAAAAATTGTGCAAGTAAACCTTCAGCTAATTTGTGATGATCTTTGATGTAATCTTATAGATCACGTTACAAAGGGAAATGGGCCTGAAATTAGGGAAATATTCTGGAGTTGTTTTCTTAGGTATTGAAGCAATAAAAGTAGCATTCATGATAGAAGGAATATGCCCCAGGATCTTGGATTGTTCAACCAACGTCGTGATTTCATCCCCCATATGCTCAAAGAAGTGACAATAAAATTCTACCAGCCACCCATCTGGACCAGGACATTTATCCTGAGCAAAAGACTTTAATGTGGAGAATACTTTCTCCTTTGTAATAGCCTCGAATATTTTCCGACCGGCCTCCTCGTCAAAACCTCTTGAGATGTGTTGCAGCACCCATTCCTGACTGTCTAATGAGAGGGAGGAATTGCTAGGATAGCCAAAATTAGCTGGAATCCAGGCAAAAAAAAAATTAAGAAATATTACAATAACAGTGTTTGAATCATGATTTTGATGGTGGAAATGGATTAAGCACCATCAAAAACCGCTAGGGCACCCAAAATATTGAAGTTTGATAGTTATAACGTGGATTAACAAAAATGCTTGCTGGATTTTCTTAAAATCTTACGGAATTTCCATGATTTTTAGGTGAAAAAATAGTCTAGTTAGACTACGGGCTAGTAAATTAATACTCGTAAACTAAAGAGATACTCACTAATAAATGTATTTTAATTAAATACTCGCTAATAACATTGTTTTAATTAATATTCCAAAGAAAGTTAGGAGTGAAGGAATTGTGAAGATAGGATTTATGGATATAGAATGTTAAGACTTGAATACATATGAGGGTTTTCCCAGTGCATTATATTAGTTACCGTTTTTGAGATTCAATTACCTTAAGTAAGTCATTCATCTATGACCATTTCCATGAGAGGTAGTCTTAAGTGACTAATTTCTCATGATTTTTGAATAGTCCACTTAACATTCATTGTATCTAGTGATGTTCATAGGGGGTGAAGAAGTGAGATTGAAACTTGTGAAATGAATCACATAGCGTCAATCATCAATCATTACTTCCCAGAAGGTCACTCATCCTAGAACTCCTCTCGCTCAAGAGCCCTTAACTTGGAGTTTTCCCCACAATCAAGCCCACTTAGCTTGCTACCCCTCATACTTAAAATACAAAGAGTAAAGGGAGCTCTTCTTGAATGGTTCGTGAGACACAATACTTGCTAAGGTTTTGTAAATGGGGTAGCAAGCTAAGTGGGCATGATTGTGGGGAAAACTCCACAGTTAAGTGCCCTTGAGCCGAAGGAGTTCTGGGATGGGTGACCTCCCCATAAATCCTAGTTACAGGGTGCCGGAAGTGATGATTGACCCCATGTGATTCATTTCACTAGTTTCAATCCCACTTCTTTACCCTGTGAGCATCACCCGATGCAATGAGCGCTACTTAGACTATTCAAAAACAATGAGAAATTAGTCAATTAAAACTACCTCTAATAGAAATGGCCATATATGAAAATTTCTATTTTTCAATTTCTATTTTTGTCTTTATTTAGACAAATTCTAAATTAATAAGTTTAAAACAATAATTTTTGTATTTATTATTAGATAAAAATTTTGAAAAAAAAAAGTCTTGAAACTAAAAAGCCATGTCATATTTATATTTTAGAGGGAAGAGAAAATGTGATTTTTTTTTTAAAATTTTTAAAATTATTTTTTTAATATTATTATATTTTCTAGAGTTAATAAAAATTATTCAAAACTTAAAATAAATTAGAAAAAAAATGATCAAAAACAATTCATTGTTACTTGAGTTTTTAGATTGATTAAAGAAATTTTATGAAGTGCCTAGAAAAAAATTTGGTGCAAAGTGCAGAGCTCTGCACAATGGAAACCGCAACTCTATGCAGAGTGCAAAGCACCACACAACAGAAACCACAACATGGAAACCACACATCTGTGCAGAGTGCAGAGCCCCGCACAACGGTTCAGTTTCTCTATACCTACGTATTTTCTGGAGTTGTCATACCTCTCTTCTCAAGTGGCATTTTCATGACTCATACAATGCACTTAAGCAATGGTTGAGTAGTGGATTTACAGACATGCGTAATAAGATATTAGTGGTAGCAGAAATAAAGTCATATTGGAGATAGCGTTGCGTGGGTAGTTTAGATTTTATCAATCCTCTTCATTGTTAATTGAGCTTTTAGGTTGACCAAAGAAATTTTAAATTTTATGAAAAGAATTTGATGCCGAGTGCAGAGATCAGCACAATGGAAACCACACTTTGTGCGGAGTGTGAAGCACCATATTCTTTAAAATTTAATATGGAAAATTGTCTGTAGTATACACAAATGCTTAAAAATATTATTTGTTTCCAAGTGTAAAAGAATATTCATGAATTCTCTAACATTAATGTTTAGTGGGTAAAAGATTAGAAAAATGTTCAGTTTCAAATAATTCAAAAAAATGAAATAAAATGTATTAAATGAAATAAAATGTATTAATATTATGTAATAGAAAAAATACATAATAAAATTTATTAATAATTTTTTTTTTAATATTATATAGTAGAAAAAATATATAATAAAACTTATTAATAAAAAAATCTTAAAAATATAAATATAAAAAATAATTTAAAATTATCTATATCCAATATTTTTCATGTCAACTATTAAATAAAATTATGTAAATTTAAATAATATTAAAAATTATTTACATATTTAAAACGATTAGACCATATAATATATATTTATTTAACAATAATGTCAACAAATTAATCTTTTTAATGATGCTCCATTAAAAACGAATTCCTCTCATATCACCAATTCTCGCTATTTCAGTGAACATAGAATTATTAACCACAATCAATGATGATTAAGATTTGAGAGTTTACAGGCACTGATAATTGTTTAGACGCCCAGTTGTACTTCAGTTGTGGAATCTTTTTAGCTCCTGCCTATTCCATTCTAATTGGTTTCTACAAGATTTCATATCAGCTGCTCACGAATGGGAGAAGCTTAAGAATCGATATAGATCTCTGCCTTTCTTCCTGATATGGGAAGTTTCGCTGGAGAGGAATAGAGTGATATTTGAGGGCAAGGTTTTTACCCTTTCTTCGGTACATACGGCCATTATGAGATGGATTCCTCTACAGACCCAGTGCCAAAGAACATGCTCTGACAGGTCTCACAAAACAAGACCACATGATATCTCTCTCCCAGTTGTTTTCTTTGATGGGGCGTGCAAAAATGGGAACACAGGGTGTGGTGCATGGATCAAATTTTCGGAAAAGGACATGATTCATTTGTTTTGGAACAGAGGTCCGGGGACCAATAACAAAGCAGAATTTATGGCATTATGGGGAGCCCTTTCTGCAGCAAACAATTTACTATTGATAGATATACACATTTATGGCGATTCCAAACTTGTTGTTGAATGCATCTCAGGTCGCCAACATTTGAATGCTCCAGAACTTCAGGGATGGTACAATCGGACTCAGAGTTTATGGGACAGAATGGGAAAGACTCACATCACTCATATATATAGGGATAATAACTCTAGGGTAGAAGGAATTTCCAAAAGAAGACTTCGAGAAGCTTTTGGCATGATGCAGATGGAACGTTTCAGAGATCGGGACCTCATTTGGAAGTCAACGGAACCCATCCTATAAACACTGTTATGTTTCTTCTATATGACATGTCTTTTCTTTTTGTTTTTACCTTAATAGCCATTTCCTTTCTACAGCCAACATAGTCATAGTCTACTTCACAAGTGAGCCTGTACAAGGTCTACAAGCGAGCCTGACAAAGATATATTTCAAGCGAGACGGTTTTTTTCCCCACTTGTATACCGATTTCCTGATCTACCTATAACAAAGACGGCAACTACAGGCATGTTTTTTGTTTTTTTCCAGAGCATCCATAATATCTTTCACAAGCGAGCCTGTACTAAGACCACAAGCGAGCCTGACAGTGAGATTTTCAAGCGAGCCGGTTTCACTCTCACAGGATTCCGATTACCTGATCATCCATAGCAGGGTCGACATCCACAGATATGTTTTTTTGAACTTTTGGCAGCGCATCCATAGTTTTTCTTTATAAGCAAGCCTGTTAAATGATTACAAGCGAGCCTGACAGAGTTATACTTCAAGCAAGCTGGTACTCTCTCACAAGTTTTCCGATATTCTGATATTCCAACGCACAGTCCTCCATAGCGCACCTTTTCATACAAACTTGCGCAGAGAATCTGTCTGATGAACGGAGCAGGCCATCTCCTTTCTCATCGATATAGTGCTGTGCATTCGTGAGCAGCATGCTAGAACTTTACAAGCTATAGCATTTCCCCTTTATGTTGTCTTTATGCTATCTTATTGACTTGTTTAGTGTTATATTTATTGATGCATCTAGGAGGACTGTATAAGAAGCAAATCTATGATAATCATGTAAGGAGTGAGTTCATACTCCTCCGTAATGGAAGTTATCTATGACCACAGGGGATAAATTTTTTTAGGCAAGGAGTGAATCATATTTTTTCCGAAATAGTTGACCCTCATGAAGATTTGATGGACTTACTTCTTTCTTAGAAGCTGCTCATAGATCTCTACATGTTCAAGATTTGTGTATTTTCCAACAATCAGAAGCTGTGAAGGTAATGAATGTAATATGAACTGTTACTAAACATCGATTTTTTTTCTTCTGAAAAAAAAAAATTGTGATCTATTATGACGAAAACCATCTTAGTGTGGAGTATCCAGAACCTCACAATATAAACTATTTTAATGAATTACAATCAAATTTAGATTACAAACAAATATATAATGTAATTAATCTGAATCACAAAAATCTTAAATATAATGAAATTATTAACATCATATTTTGATAGCATTTTCTACAACAAAATAGATACAAATTAACCCCAATGAAATCATAAACGAAATTCTTAATAAACAAGTATGCTTGCAAGCGACCAGAGTTACTTTACAAAAAACCTTTAAACTTATACGATTGATAAATATTATGTACCTCAAAGTAAAATAATTAATTCTGAATACAGAAGACTACTAGGTCATACATATGGATATATAAAATTAAGGGTTGCAATGATTCCATTCTATTCCGTTTGCATCATTAATTTACGGGCTACCATTGACATATTTTTTATATAAATATTGATATATATTACTAAATTATTAATAATATAAAAATAAAATTAATATTGACAATATTTCATAAATAAAATATTTAAATACAAATATATGTAAAATATTTTAATATTAATTATATATATTAAGTATGTTTAAAAAAAATATTATGTATTTAATATAATAATAATAATAATCTAATTTTAAGGTTATAATTAAGTCAGACACTAAATTGATGTATGAATAATAATCTAATTTTAAGGTTACAATCAAGTTAGACACCAAATTGGTGTATGAGATCTCTCTTGTTTGTGGGATAAAGGAACCACAAGTGTTTGAAAATAAATAAATTTGTATTGTTCAGTTAGTCTTATTTTTTTTTATATTTTGGTTATTTCTTTTTAAATCTAGCAAATATTTATTGGAATTACAACTTTTAACTTTGTAGTTAACATATTCCGATTACCCAAAACTATTTATAAAACATTGAATCTATTTATACATTCAAAAATAAAATTTTAATATATATATATATATATATATATATATATATATATATATATATATATATAACAATTTTATTCTATATTTTGTATTATAAAAAAAAATTACACCTTAAGACTTTAACTCCTCTCCACACTTGTTAAATTTATAATTAAAATAAATCTATATTAATTTATATCATTTAATAATTTTTCATTCTAATTACTAATTCATAATTAAGTGAATAATAAAATATTTTTAAAATCACCTTAATGAACTACTTTTAACATCTTGATATTGAAATATCAAAATAAAATTAAAACTAAACCTTATAACCTTAAAATTCTACAAGAGAAAAAACTTATAACTTTAGAGTTCCATAAAAGAGGGAGACACGAGATTGTAGAATTTACATAGAACTAAGGATGACGTGGATAATAATGCCAAAACTAGACTTATAACCTTAAAATTCTACAAGAGAAAAAGATTATAACTTTAGAATTCCACTTAAGAGGGAGACACGAGATGGTAGAATTTACATGGGACTAACGATGACATGGATAATAATGCCAAAACGAGAGTTAAGAAACTTGTCATCCTAAAAATCCATTAATAAAAAATCATAACGGGTAAATTAACCATTAATATTTTCTTACTCTTCTTTTTCTTTAGATAATATTTCCTAATTAGTTTTAATGGTGTTTAAGTCTATCTTCAAAGTATGATGAACAAATTGTAATATTTTAGTTTCACATTTCTATGTAGTGTTATCTCTTTCACTCATTATTCCATAATCATGGTTGTGCTTTTCTCATTTTCTGTATCGTCATTACATAGGTTTGTCTATTCATATCTTCACCATATTGTCAATTGTTCACAAAAAATGTTTTTCAGTTTAAAGCTCATAAGAAGTCCAAAATTGAAACTTAGCTCTAATACCATTTATGATGTACTTCACTTAACTCATTAAAATAAAAACTAAAAAATTATATATATTTAAACATGTACATTATTGTCATTCATTTTTGTCAGATTCAAACATCTTATTAATTTCAACTCATTATCTATATTCAAACTCTACATATTTCCCTCTTTACTTTTTCTCTAACAAATTTCATCTTTACTTGTTCTCTAGCAAATTTCATTTACAAGGTTTTGATTTGCAATATCTTTCAATAATATTAAATGTCTTATAAAATATTTGTATAAATAGAGTTCATAATACGTCTTTAAAACTATCAAAATAATTTAGTCAACAACTTTCCCTCTTTACTTGTTCTCTAACAAATTTCATTTACATTTACAAGGTTTTGATTTGCAATATCTTTCAATTTTCAATAGTATTAAATATTTTATAAATTATTTGTTTAAAAGGAGTTCATAATAAGTCTTTAAAACTATCAAATAATTAAATATCCTTCTTTACTCGTTTTCTAACCAATTTCATCTACAAGGTTTTTATTTGCAATATCTTTCAATAGTATTAAATGTTTTATAAATTATTTGTATAAAAGGAGTTCATAACCGGTCTTTAAAACTATCAAAATAATTAAATGCTATATAAAAATATAAAAATAATTAAATGTTCTATAAATTATTTGTATGAAAGAAGCTGATTATATGTCTTAAATTAATTCAGATTGCATTTTGCAGTTCTTCGCATTAAGGACATTTCACTACATTTACTTTAATAAATGTAGGGCTTTAGATTACAATTTGAAGTTCTTCCAATTAAAAACATTTCACTACATTTAATTTAATAAATGTAGGGTTTTGGATTACATTTTGGAGTTCTTCCAATTAAAAAAGTTTCACTACATTTAATTTAATAAATTTAGGGCTTCAGATTACATTTTGGAGGTCTACCAATTAAAGACACTTCACTACATATAATTTAATAAGTGTTCTTCCAATTAAGGACATTTCACTACATTTAATTTAATATACATTTTGGAGTTATTCCAATTAAAGACATTTCACTACATTTAATTTAATAAGAGTTCTTCCAATTAAGGACATTTCATTACATTTAATTTAATAAATGTTTCGGATTACATTTTGGAGTTCTTCCAATTAAAGACATTTCATTACATTTAATTTAATAGGAGTTTTTCCAATTAAGGACATTTCACTACATTTAATTTAATAAATATAGGGCTTTGGATTACATTTTGGAGTTCTTTCAATTAAAGACATTTCAATACATTTAATTTAATAAGAGTTCCTCCAATTAAGGACATTTCACTGTATTTAATTTAATAAATGTAGGGTTTCGGATTATGTTTTGGAGTTCTTCCATCTTAAGACATTTCACTACATTTAATTTAATAAGAGTTCCTCCAATTAAGGACATTTCACTACATTTAATTTAATAAATGTAGGACATTTTTCAGTTCTTCCAATTAAAGACATTTCACTACATTTAATTTAATAAGAGTTCTTTCAATTGAGGACATTTCAATACATTTAATTTAATAAATGTAGGGCTTAGGATTACATTTTGGAGTTCTTCCAATTAAAGACATTTCACTACATTTAATTTAATTAGAGTTCTTCCAATTAAGGACATTTCACTAAATTTAATTTAATAAATGTAGGACATTTTGCAGTTCTTCCAATTAAAGACATTTCACTACATTTAATTTAATAAAAAATCTTTCAATTGAGGACATTTCACTACATTTAATTTAATAAATTTAGTCAGATTTAGTTATTTTTGTTAGATTCAAACATCTTAATAATTTCAACTCATTATTTATATTCAAACTCTACAACTTTCCCTCTTTACTTTTTCTCTAACAAATTTCATCTTTACTTGTTCTCTAGCAAATTTCATTTACAAGGTTTTGATTTGCAATATCTTTCAATAATATTAAATGTTTTATAAAATATTTATATAAATAGAGTTCATAATACATCTTTAAAACTATCAAAATAATTTAGTCAACAACTTTCCCTCTTTACTTGTTCTCTAACAAATTTCATTTACATTTACAAGGTTTTGATTTGCAATATCTTTCAATTTTCAATAGTATTAAATATTTTATAAATTATTTGTATAAAAGGAGTTCATAATAAGTCTTTAAAACTATCAAATAATTAAATATCCTTCTTTACTGGTTTTCTAACCAATTTCATCTACAAGGTTTTGATTTGCAATATCTTTCAATAGTATTAAATGTTTTATAAATTATTTGTATAAAAGGAGTTCATAATACATATTTAAAACTATCAAAATAATTAAATGCTATATAGAATATTAAAATAATTAAATGTTATATAAATTATTTGTATGAAAGAAGCTGATTATATGTCTTAAATTAATTCAGATTGCATTTTGCAGTTCTTCCCATTAAGGACATTTCACTACATTTAATTTAATAAATGTAGGACTTTAGATTACATTTTGAAGTTCTTCCAATTAAAGACATTTCACTACATATAATTTAATAAATGTACGGTTTTGGATTACATTTTGGAGTTCTTCCAATTAAAAACATTTCACTACATTTAATTTAATAAGAGCTCTTCCAATTAAGGACATTTCACTACATTTAATTTAATAAATTTAGGGCTTCAGATTACATTTTGGAGTTCTACCAATTAAAGACACTTCACTACATTTAATTTAATAAGAGTTCTTCCAATTAAGGACATTTCACTACATTTAATTTAATATACATTTTGGAGTTATTCCAATTAAAGACATTTCACTACATTTAATTTAACAAGAGTTCTTCCAATTAAGGACATTTCATTACATTTAATTTAATAAATGTAGGGCTTTGGATTGCATTTTGGAGTTCTTCCAATTAAAGATATTTCACTACATTTAATTTAATAGGAGTTCTTCCAATCAAGGACATTTCACTACATTTAATTTAATAAATATAAGACTTTCGATTACATTTTGGAGTTCTTTCAATTAAAGACATTTCACTACATTTAATTTAATAGGAGTTCCTCTAATTAAGGAAATTTCACTACATTTAATTTAATAAATGTAGGGTTTCGGATTACGTTTTGGAGTTCTTCCAATTAAAGACATTTCACTACATTTAATTTAATAAGAGTTCTCCCAATTAAGGACATTTCACGGCATTTAATTTAATAAATGTAGGACATTTTTCAGTTCTTCCAATTAAAGACATTTCACTACATTTAATTTAATAAGAGTTCTTTCAATTGAGGACATTTCACTACATTTAATTTAATAAATGTAGGGCTTAGGATTACATTTTGGAGTTCTTCCAATTAAAGACATTTCTCTACATTTAATTTAATAAGAGTTCTTCCAATTAAAAACATTTCACTACATTTAATTTAATAAATGTAGGGTTTTGTATTACATTTTGGAGTTCTTCCATTTAATAATCCGATTACATTTTGGAATTCTTCCCATTAAAGACATTTCACTACATTTAAAGCCAATGAATCAAACATAAATTTAAGGGTTCATATAACTCTAGTAAAACTTACAGGTTCAAACCAATGCATATATGAATGACCTTTGTAATACTACATGTATCATTACATTATTATAAAGTATTTTGGTATAAATATTTGTTAACAATGTGGTATATTGTTGAGGTCATCAGCCCTTGGCCCAAGGTTATGTATCAAATTTCATATTTATATTTGTCGAGAAAGTTCCATACATTGAAATTTCAACGAATAACCCTTCCATGATTTGCTTGTATGCACCTACCAAATTGTCGGTGATTCTATTTTGAATAAATAAACGATGTTTGTTATCCTTAGGGTCTAATTATTGAATTAATTGGGTTTTTACAACATATTTAAATGTAATTTTTTTTTTGTCTACTGCATGGTATACATGTCTATTCATGATCCCTCCACAGAGGTCTTTCTGACCTAACCGATATACAATAGTGAGGGATCGGCTCTGAATCAATGATGATTTGATACTCTTATGGTTTAGTGGAAAGTTAATGCCTATAGTGTCTTTGCATTATGTGTTATTTCATTTTTCATGGATTTTTTTTTTGACAAAGCTATGCAACCTTGCAACCAACTCGATCTATTGGAGTCCTCCTTTACCAACCTCACCTCTTTCTTTCTTCCTCTGTTTTTTTTTTGCCCGTGAATGTGTTTCTTGGCATCTATCTGCTATTTTCCTGGTGGTTTCAACTTTTCTTTGTCATGATGTGCCGACTTAGTTATGTGAATGGTTCTCCTAATAATTTTTACTTCTTAATATTCTTATAATTATTCTCCATTACTTCGAATATGTTGCTTAAGATTAAAAATGTGCGCAATATTTCATGATTTTAACTTATTTATTCTATTACAGATTTTTTTTCTGTAGAGAAATGGTTTCCAAAATATCACAAATCTATTTACCCTTACAACCATGAATTCTTTACTGGTTACATTTTGAGGAACAATTGGTTGTTGTCACTATACCCAGGTAGTGAGAAGAAATCTCTTTACAAGTTGTTTCCCTCTAGGAAGTTTTGCATAAAGGCATGCTAACTTGTATACACTTACACTTCCGTGCTTTTATACTATCGGTTTTAAAACTTGTTAAAATATGATGGAGAATCCTTAATTTGTGAGAGTTGGTTCATGAAACCTTAGGATAGGAATTAGTTTATATTTCTTAGGGTATGGTTATAACTTCCATATATGTATGTATGCTATATATTGGTTGAGTTGTATTGAGAATGTAGAGCGCTCTACAGAGTTAGACTCTCCTGGTTCAGTCTCTCCATTGTAGAGTTGACCAAATTTTTATTAATGAATTCAATCCATAATATTTTATCATGGTATCAGAGCTCCAGGGTCAAATCATAGCCAGAGTGTTGTGATCCCTATGAGTATCCAGGTGGTAGAGGAGAAGCCCCTGATGATTGAGTGAATTTTTTTTCTTAGGTATTGATTGGTCAACACGTTATTTGGAGGAGAAGTTGCACTGATAAACATGATTTCATAGTGATTATCCACGTCGATAAGTGTGGATCTTGTTGGTCGCTTTAATTGTTTTCACAATTCAAGCTCCACATAAATTGTCAACCCGAGGAAGTCTGTTTATTCCAAAGACAACCACACACTGGATATGCTCAATTTCAAAAGCAAAAACAATGTTGTAGTAAAAAGCCACATAATTATTAATCATACAAATCTAATTATTCACACCCTGTTTAATCAAAGCTGAAGTTACTTATGTTATAGCAGAAGTAATTCCTATATTGCAGTTAAGAATCCAAATAAAGGGAAATCAATCTGCAGGAAAGGAAACCAATCAACCATAACAGGGAACAGGACCCTATTCCTTTATATAGGAACTTAAGCACCTGCTGCCTGACACTAATTACTCTGTAGAAAATATAAACTCAAGAGAACAGGACCCTATTCCCATGAACAAGAACCTTCAGCACCTGTCTCCTGTTTCTAATCACACTGCGGGAAAAGGAACGAAATCAATGGAAACAGGACCCTATTCCTTTGTATAGGAATCTTCAGCACCTACTTCCCAGCATCAATCATACATTCAAGCAATTAACAGAAATAGATCTCTTAACTTCTTAAGAATGAATGTACTAAACACATGCAGTGTTAAAGGAAACAGAATGTTCAATAAACTACAGAACTGTGTAACTGGTGTTTCAGCAAACAGAATCAAAGTAAGTGCGAATGTCACAAAGAAATATAACAAACTACAGGAACAGTCGGGCGAATCTTGTGAGGAAGGCGGGCCCTTTCCTTCTCACAAGATTCCCCAGGAAAAGGATTAAATTGAAGCGCTCAAAAGGAAATTTTATTCATCTGTCAAAAGAAATGATACATTACAAATGGAGTCTAGCTCCTGCCCTCTCAAACACAATGTTCTCTTGTAGTTTTCGAGCTCTTTTCTAATGATGATGTCTCCTCTTTTTAAAGAGGAGACATCTCTTACAATTACAGTAGAGCAAATCTATATTTATCCCTAAATCTGTTCTTCTTTCTTAAAACAGGGCTACTCTGTTCTTCCATAAAAAGATATCGTTACAACAGATACAAAAAGAGTACGATCTTCCGAATAATCCGTGTAACCACGTCTTCATGTTGTTGCCATTGTTCCAAGAAATACTCTTCCAGAATCGCAAATTACGAATAGTGACGGAATTTGCGTGCCTGCTGGCTGTTTCAGCAATGGAGTCGACTGTTTCAGCAACGGAGTCGACTGTTTCAGCAACGAAGTTTGACTGTTTCAGCAACGGCCGATTGTTCCAGCACAGCATATAAGTTATCTGCGATCTTTTAGACTTATGTTAGCAACAATCTACTTCGATTAATGATGAAATATAAGAGTAATATGGAATTATATGTAAACATATTAAATATATAATAAAGAAGAGGATTTTATATACCTTTGGATAAAGTGAATGAAAATGATGATGGAATCCTTTTTAAACATGATTATAAAGGTAAGGTGGTGTCAAAATATATAGTAAAAATGATACATAGTGAGGTCCTAACATCCCCCCCAGCTGAAAGGGTTGCATGTCCTCAGGCAACTCCTAGTCTGAGTCAGAGTCTGAGTACTGATTCTGGGCATGCAAGTTGCTCAAGCAGTAGCTGGAGAAGGTGGCTTCTATCGGAGCTCGGAATCCTCGATTATTCTGCAATTGCTGCCATGCTACAGCTTCATCTCTGTCAGCCAATTGATAGTGACACTGATATTTTTCTGAAGGCATCCATAGAATTGGAAAATGAAAATGGTAACCAATCCAGTTTTCTCCACAATTCCGAATACATCTGATATAATTAGGTACCCTGGAAAGTGCAGCTTGAAGATTATCAGGGCTGAAAGGGTGATATTCTTGTCTTTCCTTACATGACTGCTGCCAAAACTTAGTGTTGGCCTTCAATGCAGCAGCCTCCTTTACTCTGATTTGTTGTAGACACTTTAAAAGTGTTGAAGCCTGTAGTTGTTGTATGTACCTATGCATTCCTGGCTTCCGCAAGAATTGGTGATATTGTGCTACAAACATGGCCGGACTTAAAGGTTCCGGTCTAATCCAAAGGAGCCTATTCTCCTCATTATGCCTACTTGCAATAAACGCAGTTTTCCAGGTGAGCTGATTGGCCAGGAATGAAACAAATGCCCTTATTTGTACATCACCTACAATTGGAGTGAGATTGACTCTTGTATTCTTAGGCATGGCCTCGTTATGGAGATAAAGTTCACACAACAAATGTTGGTCACTTTCAGGGGCCTCAGCAAAAGTCTTAACAAATTATTCTGCAGTAAGCAATTCATGAGGTCTGCCATCCTTTATTGCCTTCAATTGAAAATAAACCAAACGTTCAGAGAGGAAGAGAGAATAATTCACAGAGGGTTTTCGAGTAGCCATCAACTTTTGCACTAATGAAAACATCAAAACTAACTTTTCCTTTGATTCCTTGACTTCTTACTTGGAATCCCTGAGCTGTTGTAATGTCTGTTCCCAAATATCCCAGTTGGCATACATGTGATTCTGCCATGCCAACTTATGCTACTGCAATATTTTATCTTGTTCTACAGCATATTGTTTCTTCCAGTTGTTCATAAGTTCTAATTGGTTCCATGGCAGAGTCTGTGTCCCGGCATTAGAAGTACTGGGTTGGGGTATTGTCTGAGTGGCTGAACTGACTAACTCAAGGGTAGATATCTATGGTTGGGGCATTATTTGAGTGGCTGAGCTAACTAGCTCAGGGCTAGATATTTGTGGTTGGGGCATTGTCTGAGTGGCTGAGCTGACTAGCACAGGGCGAGATATCTGTGGTTTAGTTTCTTTTTCCAAACTTTTTGAGAGCCCTACTAGTTCTTGTGGAGCAGTAGGGCGTTCTTCTTTAATTGCAGCTGATGTAGATGCCTCAGATACCTGAATTTTGACTACTTTATATCCTGCCTGTTGGTAAATATTACCACACTCATGGCACATGTATTCTCTGCATGGATCCTTATTTTGTGCTGATGCTGTGTGTGCTAGCATGTAGAGATTCAATTCTATATCAAAGGCTTCTCGTGCCATGATTAATTCATTCTTATAGGCCTCTAGTTCTGACTTCAAAAACTCCTTTTCCTCCAATAAAGATGCCATAGTGTGTGAACCCTGTGTGCTGGTTGATTCTGCTGGGGTTGCCTGCTGATCCGCAGCTGTAGCTGGTTCTTGTGGAGCAGCTACAACTGGTTTCCCTGTATTATCATGCTTGGTGTATGATTCTTGTACCATAGTGGCTGGTTCTTGTGTTTCAGCCTCTGGGTAAGTGACTGGTTCTTGTGTGGAAGTCACTGTTTGAGCCATAAACGATGTCATGTTATCCCGGGGCACTGGTTCTTGTGTGGCAGTGCCACCAGATGAGACGGGTTGGGTAATTTGGAATGGAGGTGAGGATTGAAGTTTTAATAGGATAGTGGCGGGGTCAGGAAAAATGGGAGTAACTCCTGTTTCAACAGTCATTTTCATTTTCCTTTTTGGTAGGAAAGCAGAGAAGTCATTGTCTTTCCTTTTCTTTGTAGGGGAAGATTCTTTTCTGGGGGAGGGGCTTTCGGAAGAAGTGAAAAATTGGAATGTGGCCCTTGTTCATCGTTTTGAGACAGAGACTGTTGGGGTTCGTCTCTTTCTTTTATGAGTAGGTGGAGATGGGGGTGTTGGAGAGTCATTGATAGGGATAGGAATAGTGGGAAGGGGTGACTCTACTAAGTGGGACGAACTTGGGGGTGGGTCAACTGGCTCTGAGGATGGAATTACTGGGGAGTCTGGGATATCGTCCAGTTTCCCTTCATAAGGACTCTCAGGAGTTTCTTGGGAACTTCTGGCTTGTTGGGGAATTTCGGCTTGCTGGGGAATTTCGGCCTGCTGGGGAATGAGGAGTGGATTATTCAGAGGGGGGTTTTGTTGAGAAAAACCCCTCTGAATTAATAATTGGCATAAACGATGATGGGTAAGGGATAACAATGGGAATTTAACCCGTCTGCAATAATATGACATGTTTTTGATACAACCAAGAAGATAATAGGGAATATTAACTAATCGACCATGCCTCAAATAATTCATCAAAACGAAGTCGTGTTGATAGACTACCTGGTAACGCCCTTCGCATGTCAAGTAGTGCTTGATGAATTCAGCTACTGTTGGCCATGGTCGAGGAAGTGAATGCAGACTTATACCACGGCCTTTAAGTTCAACCGGTTCGTCTGGAAGAAGAAAATCTTGCTGTGCATTTAAAATAACTTGCTTCCTACTGAACCAACGAGTCCCTATAACTGGAAAACCTGAAACTTGAGCTATGTCCTCCTCTGTTACTGAAATTCGGACCCCTTGAACGACTGAATAATTCCCTTGAAGATTCTGTGCGAACTCTAAAATTTGCTGCTGATCAAATTCTCCTAACCTTTCGAAGTATGTTGTCCATCCTGCTTGTTGAAAGATTTGATAGACCTCCGAGAACAATTGAAGAAGATTTATCGAACCAGGCTCGTGTCTGATAGCCAACCCTCCCATAGCTACTAGCTTGAGTCACATGCAGAGGCGCAGAGAACAGAAACATAGGCTTTGGTCAAGCCAATTGTTGCAACAGAGGATATGGAGTCTCAATGACGACGGAAATGGATATAAAGAATGACGGAGGATTGGATGATGTGAAATGATTATTCAGTTTTCGAAATCCCCCCCCCTACGTATGGTGCAATGATATTTAAGCGTGTGGAGATTGTATTCATTATGAGCAAGATCCTCTCTTTAAAATATGATTTAACTGCATTACATAAAAACCGCATACCTTATATTTTTACCTTTGTCTTTAAAATTCGAAGTATAGAGTGCTTCATAATGGCTTGATATTAATGGAAGAATCTGTAGATTTCTCTGAAATGTAGAACAGGAGCATATTAGGATCTGCCGAGTACTGAATAATATTCACCCAAAGGATCTGAAGAGTAAAAGTGGAGAACTGAAAAGATTGTATAGCAGAGGAAAGAAATGATGTTTTAATGATGAAAAGATAAATGACAGGTTGCTGAAACTGGTGTTTCAGCAACGGAAAAATGAATGACATGTTGCTGAAACTGGTGTTTCAGCAAAGGGAAAAATCAGGAAAATGGGATATAATGATTTGGGTTTAAGACAAGTGGGGGAAGTATTTGATGAGGGATAATTTCAGTAGTAAGGAATGGGAAATACTAGCTGAAGGATGATATTTCAGGAATGGTAGAAGTGGGAAAAATGGGAAAAGGGAAATAATGTAGAAATGGGATAAAGGGATATTGCTAGGAAATGGGTTGAAATGAAGGGAACAAGCTTCCGTGATTGAAGCTTCGGATCTTCTTATGGTGAATCTGTCCTCCTTAATAAGCTTTTCCAGAATCTGAAAAATTCAATTGTAATATGCCAACCCTTGACAGGGATTATTATTTTTAAATATAATCTAATCTAATACTAAAAAACAGTGCAGAAAATTAAATGCTGTGAGGAGCAGAAGACTCCCCTAGAAAAATATAATGTATATCAGTCATGCAAGCAGTCTTGAAATCCTCTTTAGAAACAGGGCGCTGGTATAAATGAAGCCTATGACCATTGACTAGTAGAGGTGTTTTAGAATCATCAATTGTTAAAAGTCTTACCGTTCCATTAGAAAAAACAGCATCTACCTCATATGGTCCAAGCCAACGTGTACGTAGCTTACCCTGAAAATTTTCAAACCGAGAGTCATACAACAAGGCCCAATTACCTTTTTGGAGCTGCTTGTGTTTGATAATTTTGTCATGCCACTTCATTCTCTGTTGTTGAATCATGGTGGTTTGGTGAATGGCATCTAATCTCTTTTCATCCAACTCAAGAAGCTGCTGCAACCTAGTTGTCTGCACATCAGTCAAATCAAGATTAACAGCTAAAGCAGTTCTTAGAGTTTTGATTTCAAATTCCACAGGAAAAACAACATTTTTACCATAAACCAATTCATAGGGAGAAAAACTTGTAGTGTTTCTCCAAGTAGTTCTGTAAGCCCATAATGCTTCAGGGAGCCTTTGAGACCAATCCTTCTGGTTGTCCTTCACTGTTTTAGTTAGAATGGCTTCTAATACTTTGTTTGTGCTTTCCACCTGCCCATTGGCTTGGGGGTGGTATGGTGTAGTCATTCTATGATGAATATGATATTTCTGAAGGGTAGACTTAAAACCATGAGAATTGAATGGAGGTCCTCCATCTGTAACTAGCTCTGTAGGAATTCCAAATCTAGTGAAGATTTCTTCAAATAAGAAAGCTAGGATAGCCTCTTCATTGGCTCTAATAAGTGCTTTGGCCTCCACCCATTTAGTCATATAGTCTATAGAGACTAATATATACATTCTTTGATTGGATGGAGGATTAATGGGTCCTATGAAATCCAAGGCCCATCTTTCAAATGGTTCAGAAACTACCTGGGGGTTTAATGGCATTTGATCTCTATGATTGGGTTGACCCATTCTCTGGCAGTTGTCACAAGCCCTCACATATTTCTTTGCATCCTTAAATAATGAGGGCCAATAGTAACCCATCCTCAAAATTTTGTGTGTTGTTCTTTTATCAGCAAAATGCCCTCCACAAGGGCCATCATGACAAGCTTTTAGTATGTCATACACTTCATCTTCCCTAATACATCTTCGAATTTCCTGATCAAGCCCTGTGTAGAAAAGACACCCACTTATCCAGCTATACCTGGCACTTTGTTGAACAATTATTCTCTTTTCTCTGTATGACAGGTGTGATGGTAATTTTCCTGCAACCAAATAATTGGCAATATCTGCATACCATGGAGAGTGAGCAGAAACTGCAAACAAATACTCATCAGGAAAAGAATCATCTACTGGAATATCATTGTCAGTTTTTAATCGTGAGAGGAAATCAGCCACCACATTTTCTTTACTCGGCCGATCTACAATTGTGATATCAAATTCTTGCAGTAATAATAGCCATCTGGTAACTTTAGCATTTGTAACAGATTTGTTCATTAAATACTTAATAGCTGAGTGATCAGTGTGGAAAAAAGTAGAATAACCAGTGATATAGTGTCAGAATTTATTTATGGCATAAATTACTGCAAGAAACTCCTTTTCGGTAACTGTATAATTAAGCTCAGCAGGGGTCATATTCTTACTGATAAAATAGATAGCATAAGGAATATGATTCTCCTCTTGTCCCAAGACAGCTCCAATTGCAGTGTCTGAAGCATCAGAAGATATATGAAAAGGGAGGGCCCAATCAGGTCCCCTCAAAAAAGGAGCAGTAGATAACTGATGCTTGAGTTCTTCAAAAGCTCTCTGACAAGAATTAGTCCACTTAAATTCAGCATTTTTCATAAGCAACACAAATAATGGAGAAGCTATCTTAGAAAAATCTTTAATAAATCTTCTGTAGTATCCAGCATGTCCTAGAAAACTTCTCACATGAGTTTGTGTTTTAGGAACAAAAATATTCTGAATGACCAATATTTTAGATGGATCTACCTGAATACCTTGAGATGAAATAAAATGTCCAAGCACTACTCCTTCACTCATCATCATATGACATTTTTCAGTACTTAGGGAGAGGTGAGCTTGTATACATCGCTTAAGTACCTTCTCAAGATTTTGTAATGCATCTTCAAAAGACACACCATAAGGAGTAAAATCATCCATAAATATTTCCATAGAGTCATTCAGCATATCAGAAAAGATTCCTATAACAGCCCTCTGAAAAGTTGCTGGTGCATTACATAGCCCAAATGGAAGAACTCTATAAGCAAAAGTTCCCTAAGGGCTAGTGAAAGTGGTCTTGTCCTGGTCTTGGGGTGCAATTCTAATCTGATTATACCCACTGAATCCATCTAGAAAAGAAAAGAATTTCTTCCCTGCCAGACTATCCAACACCTGATCAATGAAAGGTAAAGGAAAGTGATCCTTTTGAGTAGCTTTGTTCAAGGCTTTGTAGTCAACACATACTCTCCATTTCCCGTTTTTCTTAGGGACAATTACCAATGGGGAAACCCATTCACTGTCAGATATGGGGTATATAAATCCTGCATTAAGCAATTTCTGAAGTTCTTCTTTAACAATTTCTCGTAAATTAGGGTTCATTCGTCTTTGGGGTTGACAGATTGGTCGGCATCCCTCTTTAATATAAATTCGGTGAGTACATAGTTCAGAAGAGATCCCTTTCATATCTGTGTAATCCCTTGCAAATGCTTCCTTATTTTCATGCAATAAATTCATTAACTGTTGTGTTTCAGCAACTGTTAGATTAGGATTTATGTTTAATGTCTTGCCAGGTTCAATTTCAACTGTTATGCTTTTAGATGAGATGGTGGTTAATGTCTGAGATAAGTCTTCAGATTCAATCTTTTCTTGGGTATCTGTTTCAAAAATTGCAGTCAATTGATTGTGTGTTTCAGCAATTATAGAAGAAGGTTCAAAAATAAAATTATTAATTATTTCATCCTCTATATTGTCTTTAAGAGTTAAGGCTTGTCCAATAGTTAGAATGGGCTGAACGACATTATCATCATAATCCATCCACATAGAATCTTCATTATTAATTATGGGTGTAGCATGAGGATAAAGAGTAAGATGTTTGGTTTCATAACCATTAGAAATTGTCATTGAACCAGATCTGCAACTGATAAAGGCATCAGCTGTGGCCAGCCATGGCCTCCCTAGAATTAAAGGATGTCCCCCCAGCTTTGTTTTAGTCTGCAATACAACAAAATCAGCTGGGTAATTCCAGGATTCAACTGAGATAAGTAGATCTTCAACAACTCCTTCAGGTTTAATTGTAGAACGGTCATCCAACTCTAGAATGGTAGGTGTATCTCTGATTGTGTTATTCAGCTGTAACAATTGTGAAGTTTCAAGAGTCATTATGTTTATTGCAGCACCTAAATCTACCAGAACTTGAGGAATCATTTTTTTACCAATTTGAACTATCACGGTAGGATGGCCGGGGTCACCATATTTCACAGGAGGGGTTTTTCCGGACATTAATGCAGATAAATCACCCATCACATGTACTGTAAGGGGATCTTTAGTTTTCCTACCAGGTTTCTTAACACAAATATCCCTTAATGTTCTGGCATAAATTGGTACATCTCTTAATGCCTGTAAAAGTGGAATTTTAACATACAAGTTTTGCAATTCCCCTAAAAGATTAAAAGCAGGTGTTTCAAGCGTTCTAGTTAAAACCAAACACTCGGGGAATGGTGGTTCTGTTATTTCAATACCCTTGTTAGAGGGTGGTTGTGCTTTCTTATGTTTCTCAGTTTCCTCTTTATCAGAATCAGAAGAAGTTATATCATCAATAATAGGCTCTACTATTTTCCCGAATCTTAAATGAATATCATTACATTGCATAGTAGGAAATATAGACTGATTCTGAATATCAATGACTTGCACAACTTTATTATTGGGGTTAGTATTTGGTTGCACAGGTAGCTGGGGTCTCATTTGGTTATTTGGCGGAGCATTTGATGGCAGAGGAAGTGGTTGTTGGAATTGAGGCAATTGATTTGGATACGAGAGTTGTTGGCTTCTCCAATTTGAATTCCAAGGGTTAAAAGAAGATGGCTGCTGTGGAGGCCAAGGAGTCCACATTGTAGGATCAACAAAGGGAGGATTTGATTGTTGCATGGGTGGGAAATTCATTTGATTAAAGGGTGGGTATTGCATTTGATTAAAGGGAGGGTAATTTGTTTGACCGAAAGCAGAATAATTATTCCAACGATTAAATGGCATACTAGAGTTCATACCTTGTCCTTTTGGTTGCCATTGTCTTCTTTGAGTTAGAAAGTAAACTGCTTCAGCTTCTTCTTCCGTTGGCTACAATGCTGCCTTTATTCCTGGTAGAGATGGACATTTTTTTGTTTCATGATATTTCTCACAAAGGGTGCAGATTGGTATTTTGTGTAATGGGCACTCCCTTAGTGGATGTTTGTCTCTGCACTTCGGGAAAAAGACAGCCAGAGTTGCTTCTGCTTCAGCCTGCTTCTTCTTAACCTGCAAAGTGTCAATTTGTGAAGCAAAAGAACTTAACATCTCAGTTTTAAATTCTTCAAGTAAATTACCTATTTCAGCTCTTGTTTCTCCCCCACTGGATTATTTCTGCACTCTTGAATAGGTGGGATCTTTATTACTTACTCTGTTCCTTGCAGCTCCCCTTGAACACCTCTTACAAAGTTCAACAATCTCATCATATGATTCTTTAGATATATCTCCCTTGCCAAGCATGTTTAACATGTCTAAACAATCATCCCTTAAACCTCTAAGTAATATTGTTTTGCAAATTTCCTTACTTATATTCGGATGATCAGATCGCTGTATATTGTACTGTAGCCTTTCTACATAGTCCTCCAGTTTTTCGTCCGGCTTTTGTGCCATATTGAATAGTTCATCCTTCGTTTCTCTCGTCCGACAGTAGTCTTGATATTTAAGTAGAAATTTATGTTTCATCTGCTCCCATGTTGTGATTACCTGACTCCCAAGGCTCATGAACCATCTTAAAGCATTTCCTTTTAATGTTGCTGGAAACAGTTTCAACTTTTGAGCATTAGTAACATAATCATAACTTTTGCATAATATATCAAATTCAAAAATAAATTCATCCGGATCTTCAGAGGATAAACCATGGAAGTTAGGTAAAGCTGACAATGGAATGTTTTTCATAGGAGTTGTTCCTCTAGGGAGATCACTGATAGGAAATCCCAAGGTAGAGAGAGAATTTTCATCCTTTCCTTCTCCTTCAGGATCTACGTGTCCTCCACCAAAGAAGTCCTCATTCTTTCCTTCCATTGTCTGTTCTCCCACTGCACTTGCTCGATCGTCAAGATCTTCTACTGGCTCCTCAATGTTTTCCACTGGTCATCCAATACTCTCTATTATTTCCTCAACGTGCTCTGCTGATTTGCTAGCACTTTCTTCTGACTCTTTAACACTGACTGCTAGTTCTTTAATCACTGGCTCCTCTATGTTTTCAGGACCCGCAACTTCCTCTGTTTTGTAATATGATTGAGGGGAGTGTTGAAGTTTTGGTCTTTGAGAACTTAATCTCTGTGATGATTCAGCCTTTGATACAATCTCGTTAATGAAAGTCTTTCTTCCTCCCCTTCTTTTGCCTTTGCCACCTGTGGGGTTAGTTTTCTTCTGGTTTCCGCGTTCTCTCATACAATCTGCACATCTAGAAAGAAAGTATTAATGCTTTTGAAATCTATAATTGCCTTCCCCAGCAACGGCGCCAAAATGTTGGTCGCTTTAATTGTTTTCACAATTCAAGCTCCACATAAATTGTCAACCCGAGGAAGTCTGTTTATTCCAAAGACAACCACGCACTGGATATGCTCAATTTCAAAAGCAAAAACAATGTTGTAGTAAAAAGCCACATAATTATTAATCATACAAATCGAATTATTCACACCCTGTTTAATCAAAGCTGAAGTTACTTATGTTATAGCAGAAGTAATTCCTATATTGCAGTTAAGAATCCAAATAAAGGGAAATCAATCTGCAGGAAAGGAAACCAATCAACCATAACGGGGAAAAGATTCAAGCCTGGGAGAAGAGAGCGAGAAGGGAAAAGATGACATTGAAGATGTCAGTGAAAGACTGTATCATACCACATATCAGAGAATGCAAATCTACAAGTGAAATTTGGACCGTGTTGAAGGATCTGTATGAGATCGGGAATACAAATTGTCTCATGTTCTTGAAGAGCAAGATTGTCTCCATAAATATGGAGGAGAATGAAACAGTTGTTGATTTCATACCGTGGATCAAAGATCTGAAGAACAAATCGGCAGATATCAGTGAGATAGTTGCAGACACAAATTTGGTCATGATCACCGTGAATGGTATGAATGACGATTACCAAATTTTCATCACTGGGATAAGTGCGAGGGAGAAAGCCCAAAAGTTTGAAGAATTGACAAGAATATTAATGCAAGAAGAAGAAAGAATATTGACTCTAAAACCCCAGAGTGTAGATCTTGCGTTAATGGCAAAGAGTAAATTCTTCAGAGCAAAAGGAAATTCATCACAGAAAAATGGAGGAGATCCACAGAAAATACCAAATCAATCTCAAGGTATGTATCCGAATAGAAATGATTTTGTATTAAAATGTTTCTACAGTGGAAAAATCGGTCATATGGCTAAGCATTGTAGGAAAAAGAAATTTGATGAAGGACAGAAGAGACATAAAAGACATGTAGGTCATTTCGTAGATGATGATTATGTTTAGGATTTCAGATTGTTCATGGCTGACAGTGACGAAAATTATGTGGTTTCAGGAGCATCCACACACATGACAGGGAACAGGCAATGGTTTGAAGATCTTAAATAAACCAACAACGGAGCACAAATATAGCTTGGATATGATACATGTTATCAGATCAAAGGGTACGGGAACATTCCTGTTATTTTTCCTGATGATAATATCCGACATATCCAAAATATAATGTATGTACCCAAAGTTACAAAGAATTTTATTTATGTATCTATGATTACAAATCAAAACCTCAAGGTAGAATTCTTTAAATGTAATTGTTATATTAAATATTTGTTGGATGGTATGAAGAATATTTATTCAGGAATTCAAATAGGAGGTCTGTACAAATTAAATGTGAGGATAACACCACATTGAGCTTTGATAGCATCGAGTTTGACTACATAAGAGCTATGGAACTAGAGACTTGGTCACATCAACTTCAAAAATCTGTTGTTACTTCATAAAAAGGAAATGGTAAGAGGTCTTCCTATTTTAAAACATGTGCATAATGATTGTGAAGCTTGTGCATTAGGAAATATGCATAGAGAATAATTCCCTGTTCGAGTAGAAAATAAAAAGAGAGATATACTTGAATTAGTGCACACTGACCTATGTTGACCCATGCAAATAAAGTCATTAGGAGGTTCACTATATTTTCTACTGTTTGTTGATGACTGCAAAAATTTTTCTTGGGTATATTTCCTTAGTAATAAAATCTATACATTTTAATACTTTAAGCAGTTCAAAAATATAATTGAAAAGCAAACATGGAAGTACATAAGTATTCTCCGCTCCGATCAAGGGGGAGAATACAAGAAGGTTGAACTTACCAAGTGTTGTAAAGACCATGGAATATTGTAGCAATTGACAGTACCCCATACTCCTCAGCAGAACGTAGTAGCAGAAAGGAAGAACATAATGTTGGTGGAGTGTGTTCGAAGCATGTTGAAATGTAAGGATCTTTCAAATAGTTTTTGGGCTGAAGCATTGAATACTGCAGTTTATTTAAAAAATAGGAGTCCTACAAAAAGTCTCGAGTTTAAAACTCCTTTTGAAGCATTATATGGATTCAAGCCTGCAGTAAAACATTTGAGATTATTTGGGTCTAAAACCTTTTCCCATATTCCAAAGGAAGACAAAAGAAAATTAGATTCAAAAGCCATCAGATGAACCTTTGTAGGGTATTGTTCACAATTTAAAGCTTATAGTTTATTTAATCCCTCTACTCACAGAATATTTGTTAGTAGAGATGTCATGTTCCATGAGCATTTTTATGATGAATTTGATAAAAGAAATGAGGAATGGGATATTCCTTTGTTGGTGGAAGGAAGTGAAGAAGCAGATGATAGCCATGAGAAGCGAAAAAAGGCAGAAGAAGAAAGTTCAGGTACATCAATCAAACCGAGTCTTTCAAAGGAAATTCAGAATAGGTTGGAAGCCACACCAACGCTCAGAAGAGAAAGTAGGCAGACTCAATTGCCTGCTAGATATAGGTAAAATGCCTTTATAACTAGTATGATGAATGTTGTAGAACCTTCTAGTTATAGAGAATCCAATCAAAGTAGTGAATGGAAAGAAGCTATGGAACAAGAATATGAATCTATTCTTAAAATAAATACTTGGGAACTAGTTGAACTACCCGAAGGGAAACAAACCGTAGGTTGTAAATGGTTGCATAAACCCAAGATTAATGTAGAGAGAAGCATAGATAGATTAAAAGCTATATTGGTAGCAAAGGGGTATTCACAAAAAGAATGTATTGAATATGAGGAAGCCTTCTCCCCCATAGATAAACTAAATACTATCATACTGATGATTTCTTTAGCTACTAGAAAATACAGGATGATTTACCAACTAGATGTAAAGTTTGCATTTTTTAATGGGGAGTTGAAAAAGGAAGTCTACCTAGAGCAACCCGAGGATTTTGTCTAGAAAGGGAAAAAACATTTAGTCTGTAGATTAAAGAAAGCCTCATATGGACTAAAACAAGCACCTAGGTCATGGTATGAAAAGATAGATTCATTTTTTTTGCAACACAGTTACAATAGAAGTAAAAATGACCCTAATGTCTACACTCTGAAAGATGAAAATGGATGTATAGTGTTGATTTCTTTGTATGTAGATGATCTAATCATTAGAGCAGATTATGTCGATCTAATCAAAGAAATTAAGGAGAAAATGTCATAAATGCTTGAAATGAAAGACCTTGGTGAACTAAGATACTGTTTGGGTCTTGAGATCTGGAGAGATTCAGGACAAAATTTTCTATCCCAGGGTAACTATGTCAGGGGTCTACTGGAAATATTCAAGATTGATTAGTGTAAGGCTGCAGTAGTACCATTATAACAGAACATTAAACTTTAGAGTGAGGATGGCTCTAAAGAGGCAGATGCAACACTCTATCGACTGTTGGTTGGGAGTTTGATATAATTAACCACTACTTTACTAGATTTGGCTTAATAAGTTAGTGTGCTAAGTCAATTCATCTCCAAGCCATTTGAGAGTCACTGGATTGTAGCCAAAGGCATTCTAAGGTATCTACAAGGAACTATAGATTATGGTATTATTTATACTGATTCTTCTGATGTTAAATTGATAGGGTTTACAGATTCTGATTGGGCTGGAAATGTAGTTGATCGAATATCCATAATAGGCTATGCATTCGGCATTTGATCTGGGGTAAATGGATGGAGCAGTAAGAAACATAACACAGTTTCCTTGTCCTCAGCGGAAGCAGAGTACCAAGAAATGTGTGCAACAACATGTGAGGAAGTTTGGTTGCGGAGACTTCTCCAAGATGTCGAGGAAGAAAATAAAGATGCAACAACAATCAGATGTGATAACTAGAGCTCAATCAAACTGGCTAATAATCTGGTGTTCCACAAAAAAACTAAGCACATTGATAAATAATTCCACTTTGTCAAGGAGAAAGTTAAATCTAAAGAAATCCATCTTGTATATTGTAAAACTTGTGATAATGTTGTTGACATTTTCACTAATAATCTTGGAAAAGTTAAGTTTTAAATGTTTAGGGAGATGTTAGGTATATTTTTGAACCCCTTCTCCATTAAGGGAGATTGTTAAAAGATAACGAAGAATCCTTAATTTGTGAGAGTTGGTTCACAGATTCTTAGGATAGGAATTAGTTTCTATTTCTTAGGGTATGGTTCTACCTTCCCTACATCTATGTATGCTATATATTGGTTGAGTTGTATTGAGAATGTAGAACGTTTTGCAGAGTCAGACTCTCTTGGTTCAGTCTCTCCATTGTAGAGCTTACCCGTTTTTTATTAATGAATTCAATCCATCATGTTTTATCAAAACTTGTATCCACCAATAATTCCATAAGGTTTTTATGCCTATGTCACGATTGTTTAATAAGAACCCTCTGTGATATCTTATTTTTCTTTTTATATGGTTAAAACTAGTATGGTGTTCAATTAATCTTGTAATTTAATTTTTTATATATCTACTATACAGTTCTCTATTTTTGAAATATATTACAGGTTTTTGCAGTATTTTGGTGCACCAATCTCATTTTGAACTCCTACAGATTTTGTAGTCTCTATTTAGGGTTATGTATTTCATTTCCTTTGAACTACGATTACCATTTGGAAGTTTAATTTCACCATAACAATCTTCTTTATTGTTCCTGTATTATACATTCCAATGCTTATTTACTTGCCTCGTCCTATAAAGTTATTTATATGGTAATTTCTTTCAATATCTTGAATCTTAAAAAATATTCTTACAGCCTTTAATTCTTATTGTTTATTTATGTATTTATGGTAATTTCCTCTTTGGATTCCTAATTCACTGACATTATTCTTTGTTAGAAGAATTGGAGCATCAACGGTCTATATAAAATCAAAGGTAATTTAAAGCTATCATAATTTTATTGTTATAGTCATCCTTTGAGCATCTCATTATATTTACTCTTCTGTATTAATTGCTTGTTTAGGTGCTCAGGTAACCCTTTAAACACTTCAGGAGCAGATAATTTTCTCCTCCAAAGTATTCAATTTCAAGTTCGAGTATAGAATGTCTTAATTTCTCAACTCCCTCTTTACTAGGTCAAGTCTTATGCTCACTCTGGAATTTATAGAGTTCATCAAGACAAAATTAATGTTTGTTTGAATTAATTTATTATTCTTAATTGGAAGAACATTTTCATGGCTTCGACCACTTGTAACTATGTACTGCATAGGATTTTGGGATAGTTACAATCTATTTGATTTTAATTAATTTTTTGATAACATTTTTGTGGTCCTTTGCACCGAACTCTATGTAGTTCAATTTTTTTTTAAAATAAAATTGTAAACATTTATATGCAAACAACCAATCAGACGATGCTCTCTGTAGAAACATACGTATGTATATTTATTGTCTATAGAAAATACTCCACTGTGTATTATATCAAGTAGCATTCTCCGTGTTTTCCTTTCACTGTTAGATTTGTGCATGAAACTTGTTATTTTAACAATCTTATTATATCTCCTTAATCTTGTGCCTATCAAAAATTTATTTTTATAGTATTTCGATTGTATTGTTAAGGGATAACTTTTTTTTACAATACCTATCTACACATTATACACTTAAATTTTTAATCTAGAATTTTTCATATATATATATCCTACTTGAGCATTCTATGCAATATTGGAAAAAAAAACTTTGTATTCAACTCTTTATATATATATATAACCTCATATTTCATTTTTGTTTTGAAAATTTTTGTTGTTCTCTAACATCTTAATCAAAACTCTACTCAATAAAAGAATATTCTAATGCTTACACTTTTTTTTCATTTCTTTCATTTTTTTTAATAATTATCTAATAAAATATAAACAATATTTTCTTCCTCTTTTGCTAAATTCATGCGTGTTGTTTAAATTACACTGTACACATTAGATAAATAAAGCATAATATTTAATATTCTATTAAAATTTTTCTTTTCTTTTTCTATTGCGTAAAAATTATATATAATACATAGCCAAATCTATTCTTTTGACAAATAAATAAGTACAAATACTTTTCTAAAAATATAATATCCAAATACTTGGCTTCTCCTAACTTTGACACTGAAAAACAACAAAAGAAAGTAAAAATAGAAGATATTATCCATCTCGTATATCACTCTTTTGGTGGTTACTAACTTAAGGCTTATTGATGGGAAATAAATATTCAACAATAATTTGTAGCCCGATGTCATTCAACCATTTGTACTCAACAATCAATTTTCCATATTTTATTTATTTACAAAAATAAAAAATCATAAATTACAAACTTACAATAAGTTATTATTAGTAATAAAGTATTGATAATTAAAATTTCCAATGTTTCTTTAGACCAATATACTTTAACCAAAAGTAAAAATATGCAAACTTAATTACATAATTTATCAAGCCAAGGGATATCATATAAATCATTGCACCTCCTAAATAAGATATGCCCTTATCTCTCAAAGCTTCCATTAGATAGAGCTCTAGAGTATAAATATTGATATGCACATGTCTAACTTTGTTTGTAATAAACCAATTTTGTAGTTAATTAACACTAATTGAACCTAGAATTTTGAGTTCCCATAATCCCCTGCTTGGTAAGAAAAATTATAATGTAGCACGGGGGCTCCTCTCAATGAACTTCTGAAATATCATGTGTGTTTGTGGAATTCTAAACAATACTCTTAATTTGACTACATATTGGAAAATATCTTTAAAAATAACACTATTTAACCCCTTACCAATACAAACCCAATACACCTTCCCAATTAAAAAACCCCTACTTTGACTAGATATTGTAGGTATCCATTTTTTTATTAACATTTTTTATACTCATTTATATTTTTTCATTATTTTTGAGATCCATTTTTTTTATACCTACCAATATAAAAAATCTTTGCTCCCTACATATCTCTCAATATATCATGTCATTGTTTCCTCAATATATATCCCGCAATATGAATACATGTGTTATGCTATCTCCCCTAGTGAAGCGCCGTTAAACTTATTCCATCGTCATTGTGAAGTAGACTACGTGCCTTCCAAATTCATCCTTCTTATATATAACTGATTGATCCATGATGAAGCCCATACCACGATCCATCAATCCTACATACAATTTTATGAGCACTCTGTAAGCTGATATTGACTGTGTTATGGTCGGGATATTCTTATAGCCAAAAATACCCGTCCCCATTTTCTCTTCAAAATGAATACCATTAATTACCCTTTTAGTCCCAGATGCAAACATTTGATCTATGTACCTTCTTCGTTAAATCCTCCCATCGCCCTTACAATATTATACCTCATACATGTTATCTTCTCCTTGGAATTGATAGATGCAATCCTATGAATCTTTTCATACTTAATGTTGATAAATGATGACATCTGTATATCCCTTTTTCTGCATGTTAACACTTGAACTAGCGGGGTAGGCTCGCGGAATCAAATCCTGTCATGGTGGAGGGACTGCAAAGGATATGAAATGATCGAAAGTCTTAAATGAGTATAAGCCGATGACAATTGTTCCAACATTATTTTAATTCTAGCGATGATAATACTTAAAGATATCATATCTCTTGTGCTCCAATTTGTTCGATGATATTTCATGGAAAATATTTATGTACCTAGTATCATTGTCTTGGACCATGATTCCTTATTCCTCGGAGGCGCCCTTATTTTCTAGTGCATCTTCTTTAACATTGAGGTGTTGCTTGATAGGAAAGAACTCAACATCTTCAAATTTTGAAATCTAAAGGCTTATTCGTTGCCAGATGGAGGATTGGGTCTGGTTCAAATTCTCTTTGAGATTTCTTACATGTTAGATGAGAATCAGGGAATCTCCATATATTATTAACTGTCAAACTCTTTTTGAGATGGCAATTTCTAACCCCTATCACAATGCTGGAAATTGAACTTGACTATTTGTAGTATGTCCCAAACCCCACACATTGTATCTTTATTTCTTCATTGGGGGCACAAGATTACCTCTCCTGCTGTAGCCTCCAATGAAATATTTTATTATTCCATAACTTTCAATGAAATATTTTATTATTTTAAACATTAAAGTGTTTTTTTTCTCTCTATACTTATATATGAAATTTTTATTGAAATAAATTATTTTATATAAATATTCAAATAGTTTATTTAAGCCATATATTGAGATATTTTTAAAAATCATATTAATTGTACATGTTTTGTATATTTAAAAATTAAAATATATGATTTTCATTTATTTATTTATATGTATGTATTATACCTGCTAGTGCATATTTACTTGCTCGGTCTTGTAGATTTATTTATATGGTAATTTCTGTCAATATCTTGGATCATGAAAAATATTCTTACATATTATTTTAATGGTTATTTCTCTTTGGGTTCCTAATTCACTGAAATTTTTCTCTGTCAAAACAATGGGAGCATCCAGGGTCAAGGTAATTTAAATCTGTCCTAATTTTACTTCTATAATCATTATTTTAATATCTCATTATATTTTCTCATTTACTATTCTAATTGCTTGTTTATATGATCAAGTAATCCTTTAGCCACATCAAGAGCAAATTCCTTCCTAATTCACTGAAATTTTTCTCTGTCAAAACAATGGGAGCATCCAGGGTCAAGGTAATTTAAATCTATACCACTGTTCTTTCGCCAAAGATTCTCTGTCTTTTATCTGTGGATATTTGAATATTTAAATGCCACTCTATAGTACAACCAAGGAGTGCTTGGGATGGTGGTTAGCTAGAGGAAGGGTCACTTGGGCTATCCCCATATTGTTTCATTGGCACATTTGGTGCAGCAGGAACATAATTTTTTTTGAGAATGTGCCAAGTTGACCCATAAAAGTTTCTTATCAGATCCTTAGCTCATGGGAAAGCCAGAAGACCAGTCAAAAACCTCTGAGAGACTTATCCATTAGACATAGACCACATGAAGTCCAGTTCCCAGTGGGTTATTTTGATGGGGCTTCTCAGCACTCAAAATGTGGTTGTGGAGCTTGGCTTTTGATCTCTCCTAGGTGTCACTACAAAATATTTTGGAATGGGATAAGCGGAACTAATATGAAGGCGGAATGTATCGCTCTACAAGGGCTCTTATGGTTTTCTTGTCATTTATATGTGGAGAAGATCTAGGTTATAGGGGATTCCAAGGTACTGATTGACCACATGAATCAGGAAGCTACAATTAACCCAGGGACTTTAACTCAGTGGCTGGAAATAATCAACACACTAAAAAAGACTTTCTCCATCATCTCTTTTCATCATGTATACAGGGAGAAGAACAATATAGCTGATAGATTATCAAAGAAAGGGTTGGATGGTGCTTTTGGGGAAATGCACTATCAACTCTTTGATGCTGATGGACAGGGCGCCAAAGGGAAGATATATTTTTCTTGAGACGATGATAAAGTCGTGGGAAGGACAGCTCATGATGTATGCTTTTTCTGCTGTATTTATTGTCTTGGATGAGGCCAACAAGCTTTTTTCTTTTTTGTAATGGTTTAACAGTGTTTTCATGCCCATGTTGGGAGACTTTTATCCAATGCCTATTGATTGTGCTGAAGCATAAGTTTCAATGTTTCTTCAAACTCTTTTTGAATGAAGCAATTTTTTGTAAGCAATATGTTTTTGGATCACTTTATTTTTGTCCTGGTACAAAATATAAAGCAGATTTAGTATTTTTCTTGCTGAAAAGGTAATTTAAATCTATCCTAATTTTACTTCTATAATCATTATTTTAATATCTCATTATGTTTTCTCATTTACTATTCTAATTGCTTGTTTATATGATCAACTAATCCTTTAGCCACATCAAGAGAAAATTCATTCCTCCTAAAAAGATTTCAAATTCAAATTTGATTGTACAATGTATTTATTTCTCAACTCCCTTTCTACCAGTCGATTCTTAGGCTTACTCTAGCATTTATACAGAGAATCAAGACGAAATTAATCTTTGTTTGAATTAAGTTATTCTTCCTAAATGGAAGAATATTTTCATGGCTTCGACCATTTGTAACTGTGTACTTCACATGATCCTAGGAAAATTGAAATATATTTGATTTTAATTAAGTTTTTGATAAACCTTTTATGTGGCCATTTGCGCCAAACTCTATGTAGTTCAATTTTTGTTTTAAACAAATTTGTAACAAATTATATGCAAACATCCACTCGGATTATGTTTCCTTTAGCAACATATGTATGTATATTTATTTTGTCTAGAGAAAATACCCAACTATGTATTATATCAAGTGGATTTCTCTATGTTTTTGCTCTTCATTGTTAGATTTTTGCATGAAAGATGATATTTTAACAATATTTTTCTGTTCAATTAATCTTGTGCCTATCAAAAGGAAATTTTGTAATATTTTGGTTGTATTGTTAAGAGAATAAATCTTGTTTTTTTACAATACCTATCTACATAATATATACTCTTAAACTATATATATATGTCCCCTCGAGCTCACCTGACCAACACTTTTCTTTATGTTTTACATTTCTTGTTTCTCTTCAATCTCTTCTACTCTCAGAATGAGACAAAAGAAAGAAAAAGAAAAATATATTATCCATCCCATTTGCCACTCTTTTTGTCATCGCTAACTACCTCCACCTCACCAATAGGTAACATGTAGTTATTAGTTCATTAATGAGCTTATGTTTTCCAATCTTGAGGAAAACTTTGTGTCTTCTAGGAAACAATTAATTGGTCAATATCATTATTCCTTAATTAAATCTAGTCATCCATATTAGATTCCTAGGACTTATTGATGGACAATAAATATTACGCAATAATTTGTAGCCTCATATATTTCAACCATCTACACTAAATAATTAATTTTCGAGTTTTTCATTATTTACAAATATAAAACATCATCAATTACAAACTTAAAATTGGTTATTATCAGTAATAAATTACTAATAATTAAATTTCCAATGTTTTTTAAACCAACATACTTTAACCAGAAATACAAATATGCACATTTAATTACATAATTCATCAAGCTAAGAGATGTCACATCCTCCCTCACTTATATTTGACACCATGCCGATGTCTTGATAAATGTGTTTTTGGAAATACACTCTAGTATTTCATCTAGAAAGATAGGGATATACTTCTTTAAAAGAATCCCATAACTCCCAAGTTTCTTCTTTTGGACTGGAACATTTCCATTGAACCTTTAATTTCACTAAATTTATACTTCGTATCATGACTAGCCTCTGGTATAGAATACAAAGTGGTTCTAGTAGGAATTCTCCCCCTGGTTCCTCCTGTATAACATTCCAATCAATTACATGAGATGAGTCATGTACATAATGTTTAAAAAAATATACATGAAACACATTATGAATTTTAATATTGGCTAGTAGGGCTAGGTGATAGACCATATGTCCAATTCTGGTTAACACCTAAAGAGGTCCACAATATCTAGGTGACAATTTGGCATGGTTGCCAAGTGTGAGTGTGATTTTCTTGGGTTTAACTTTTAAATAAACATGATCTCCCACATTAAACTCCTTGTCAAACATTTTCAAGTCTACATAACTCTTATGACGATCTTGGGTTGTTTTCAAATTTTGCTTAACCTGCTTGACCAGTTCTTCCATTTCTTTTATCATATTTGGCCCCAATAATAATCTATCTTTTGGATGATCCTAGCTTAAGGGTACCTTGCATATTCTCCAATACATCACTTTAAAAGAGTTCATATTTAAGGAGGTTTTGTATCCATCATTATAATAAAATTTTACTATGTGAAAATAATTATCCCATTTATTTTGGTTGTCCTTAACATACATATTTAACATATAATCCAATATTTGATTAGTATTTTCTATTTGACGATCATTTGATGATGGTAACATTTAGTAAAGTTTAATTTTTTTTCCCATACCTTCAAACAACCCTTTCCAAAACTGATATGTGAAGTTTGCATCCCTATATGAGATTATAATTTTATGTATCCCATCGAGTCTAAAAAATTCTCTCATGAATATTTATATGATGTTTATTTCTTTAAAAGTGGATTTTATAGGAATAAAATGTGTTTCATTGTCGACCTTGTCAACTATGACCATAATGGAGTCATGTTTCCTCCTAGTCTTTGGTAGTACAATAATGAAATCCATTGAAATGTCTCCCATTTCTATTGTGGAATGGGTAGGGGTTGCAACAACCCAATAGGGTGTTGATGAGAAGAATTAACTCGTTAACACTAAAGACATTTAGGCACATATTTTATTATCTCATTTTTCATTTTTGGTTAGTAAAATTTATTTCTCAACATAGTAATCAACTTTTTGTAGCCACGATGGCCAATTGTTGGTTTTTTGTGCAACTTGTCTAATTTTTTTTTTCCATATTTGTATCATCTCTCACATAAATGTTTCCTTTAAACAACAATATTTCTCAACTATCTATTGAAAAGTCACTCGCCTCTTCATCCAATTCTTTAGTTTTCAATAATTTTTCGTTAATTTTCAGTCATTTTGAATCACAATTTGCATCCATTTTCATTATGTCTATTAAGCTTGTTGACCAAATTGTTGGTGATGTAGTACAAATTTGATTAATATTTCTACTCAAAGTATCATCTATTCCATTTTCCTTTCTTTTAATATGTGTAATCTCAAAATTATATTCACTAGTAAATGTTAATCATCTTACTTATCTAGCATTTAGATTAGGTTGATCAAATATATATTTGAGACTAACATTATCTGTCCTTAATTGCAATTTTCTTCCTATAAGATAATGTCTCCACATTTTGAATGCATGAATGATGGCTGCTAATTCTAGATCAGGAGCAGCATATTTTTTCTCATGCTCTTTCATATTTTTAGATTCATAAAAAATATCATGAGCATCCTGCATAAAAACTCCTCCTAAACCTTCCTTACATGCATATGTACATACCACAAAATCCTTGTTGAGATCTTCCAATTTTAAAATTGGAGTTGTGGTCAAGAGTTGTTTTAACTTATTAAAGTTGTCTTGATACTTTTGACTACATTCAAAATTAATTCCTTTATGTTGTAAATAAGTAATTGGATATGCAAGTTTGGAAAATCCTTCTCTAAATATCCTACAGTAACCTCTGATTCCCATAAATGAACTGATTTCCTCAAGATTTTTAGGTATTTTCCACTCAATTATTTCCTTTATCTTTTCTGGATCAATAACAATTACTTATTATGATATTACATATCCTAGATAATGAATTTTTTTCTCTTAAAATTAATACTTGTTGAATTTAACATATAATTCATTATCTCTAATAGTTTGAAGGGCCAACTGCAAATGTTGGTAATGGTCTTCTTTACTGTTCGAGTGTACAAAAATATCATCTATAAATAAAATAACAAATTTTTCTAGGATTGGTCTAAGTACATTGTTCATAAGGAACATGAAGGTAGCTAGTGCATTATTCAGTCCAATTGAAAGTACTACAATTTCATAATTCCCATAACGTGTGCAAAATGTCATTTTGTAAATCTCATCCTTAATTCTAATATAGTGGTATCATGATCTTAGACTAATTTTAGAGAAAATAGAAGCTCATATCACTTGATAAATCAAGTCATCTATCTTGGGTAAGGGATATATGTATTTGTGGTTATTTTACTAAGTTATTTTTAATCTATGCACAACCTAAGAGTACTGTCATTTTTGACAAACCAAACTGGTGTCCCCCAAGGAGATACACTTGGTATTATATAATTTGTATCCAAAATTTCCTATAACCGAATATTCAACTCCGTTAATTTAGGAATACTCATTCTGTAGGGGGATTTTGACACTAGAACAAATCCAGGTATGAAATCAATGGTGAAATCAATATCCCTTCTTAGAGGAAGTCTTGTATTTCTTCTCGAAAAACATCCTTGTACTCTTCCAATATAGGATAATCTTATAATGATGGTTTCCTATTATAGAAATATTTTGTACTTGGAATATGAAAATTTGACATCCTTTTCTAGCATATTTCTTCATATGTACTAACAAAGATCCATCTGAAAAAAATCTTTCTCGGTATCCCTTGAACCATGCCGAATTTCCCTTTACCGTCAATATAGGTAAAATAATTTTCTAAACAATTTAATATCACCCTATGTGATTCTAACCTGTCCATAGCTATGATAATACCATACGACCCCAATGGTAATATATTCAGATTTAGTGTGGCATGCATTCCATTGAGATGTAATGTGCAATTTTTTCTTATTTTAGTAACTTTTCTTTTAGTTCATGTGGCTAATTGTACTAACTAAGGATTTCTTTGTTGCTCTCTTACAATATTACCCCTTTTAATTATAACAGGGTAAATATAACTTAATGTAGATCATGGATATAAGTACAAATACATATTTTTCAAGAATTTTACCTTGGACTTCCACCATGATGGACAAGTGATTTGCTTGCCTCCCATACAATGGAAGATTGATTCTGGGTATGTAACAATCAACATCGTTTACAATAGATGATTCTTGAATATAGTTTAATGTTACTTTTTTATTTAATGGATTCTATGGGTAATATATCCATAAGTGATTTTCATTACAACCCCAATAATTTATTAGTGGTTTTACTGATTCAATGAAATTTTTGTATCCTATTCGCGATCCTCCTTTCTTCCCCATATTATTTTGTTGGCTGACATTTCTATTATAGTTTTCGCATCCTTTGGAACCTTCTCCTTTTTTTTTGGTCTGATTAAAACATAATGTTTCCTTTCTGATGGTCTCTCTATAGTCTTTTGGTTATCAAATATAATTATTTCTTTATATGAAAAAGGTAGAAGCTGATAAACATATGTATTTTTTCTTTCTCCTCTTTCAAATAAGGCACATATCTTAATCAAATCAGATTTTTTTTAGCAAATTCATCCATGGTAGACTAACCAAATTTTAATTCATGAAACTTTCCATCCTTTTCATCAAAGTACCTCTTAGTGAAATATATATATTTTTAATTCTTTCTTAAATAGTTTTGTTGTCAATTTTTTTCTTTTATCCTTCTTACAACTTTATTTTCTTCCCACCGTAAAGTTGTCTTTCCAGTTAACTAATATGTGGCTAGTCACGCCTTCATATTTCTAGGATATTTATACACAAAAAAGTACTTCGAAATATTCATAAGCCATGCTTCCGCTCCATCTTCAAATTCTACATCAAAATTAAGGCACCTAATATTTTTAAAATCTCCCCACAACTGATAGGTAAACCTCCTTTTCCTAAGAATAAAGGTACTACTACCTTATTTTTGTTCTCTTTTGTAACTAGAATCGTTTTTTTTTCTTTCACTAGAAGTTATGAAGCTGGTTCTTTCAATAGATTTTGATGCAAGAGCATGAGGCTCGAGGGATAAAAACATCATTTTTTATTCCAAAAATAAATAAAAAATTTACAAGCAAAGGAGTGGGATCCTTTAGCCTACAATTTACTGATTTACTATTTTTGGTAGATAAGATTGGATTGATATTTAGGGATTTGATTCAATGTATTTAGTTTTAGTTGAGGATTTTTAGGTAGATATTATGTAAAAATATTTTATTTAAAGTTGGACAAATTGATCCATAGAATGTGATCAATTTGTTTGTATGAACAATATATAGTTTAGAATGTAAGCTGAAATGTAGACAAAGGGAGATAGAAATATTTTATAAATTAAAGAAGTTTTAAAGGAAATTCGATTTTCCTCTGCAGTTGGGTGAAATTTCCAAATCTTGAATGGTTTTTATTCATTGGAAATACACTTGATTCGGTAGTTTCAAAACATATTGTTTATTTGATTTTTAAGTGTATATTTTCAATTAAGATTCCGCATTTCTCTCTGGAAACTGAAATAGGTTAATTGTGTTAAATGCAACAGTCATTGACTGTACAGATTCATATGATCTAACAGTCTCATGTTAAGATTCCCCAATCCTACAGATTTCACAATTCTACTTGCAAACGAGTTAAGGTTTTCGACGGACCCGATAAACTTATAAACTAGATTTCATTAAATCAATTGGTTGTTAAGTACTCCAGTGATCCAATGGTTATTGCAAGAGGGTTCGAAGATATGTGGATATCACAAATTTAGATGCAAGGAGGTTAAACATTCAGATGGATCCGATAAATCATAAAATTTAGTTTATAATAGAAGCTGCTTGCCTGTACTAAAACTCATCCAACGGTTTTCGCGCGATGGACTTTAATCTAACAGATTTTGCATAAAAATCAATTTGGAGGTTAATCCAAATAATGGATGCGATCAAATATTAAAAATTATTTAATTTTGTGTTAAGTCCGTCCTTGATTACAAAAAATTCGTAATATTTGTTATGTATGGGTTATTGTAATGTATATATTGTATTTTTATAAAACAATATATATATCCAATAATGATTTCATTAATTATGTGGGAGTTAACAACCGATCTTAATGAAATTTAAAATTTGTTTTACAAATTTTAAATGCAATAATATTGTTAGTTGATGACTGAAGCTGAGAGGGAAATTGGGGAAATTCCATGAGAATTAGCAGAAATTGTCACAAAGTTTGAAAGTTTGTCGCTAATACCTACATCCAGACCATGAGATTTCCTTCTAGATCTTTTCCTATGAGTGTATTCAAATCTTATGCTACTCCTTTTTACTTCTAATTTTCTGAGTATATAGCCATTAATATTTTCTTACTCTTCCTTTTCTTTGGACAATATTTCCTACTTAGCTTTAATGGTGTCTAAGTTCACCTTCAAAGTGTGGCAACTTGTAATATTTTAGATTCACATTTCTATGTACTGCTATTTCCTAAAACCATCATTACATATTCATTTTTGTGATTATCTCCTTCTCTATATGATCCTACAGAGGGTTTTACATTGATATCTTCAGCCATATTATCAATGGTTCAACTTTATATATCATACATATTTTTTTTTTCTTCAGTTTGGGACCCATAAGAGGTCCAATGTTGAAAATTCTCTTTGATACCACTTGTAATGTATCTCACTTAGCCCCTTTTTTTGTGAAGAAAACTATATATATTTAAACATGCACATCATTGTCATTCATTTTTGTTGTGTTCAAACATCCTATTAGTTTCAACTAATTATTTATATTCAAAGTTTACAACTTTCCCTCTTTACTTGGTCTTTATCAAATTTAATTTACAAGGTCTTGATTTACAATATCTTTTAATAGCCTTACTTTTTTTATAAGTTATTTCTATAAAATGAGTTCATAATATGTCTTTCAAACTATCGAAATATTCACAATAGTTGTTTCCTTTGCACAAATATTATTTTCGATATCAATTCAGATCATATTTTCTATTTGTACTAGAGTTCTTCCAATAAAGGACATTTCCCTACATAAAATTTAATAATTGTAGGGCTAATGAATAAAAAATAACTATATCATATACCTCCCATACGACTTAAGGGTCCATATACCTCTCATACAACTTAAGGGTTCAACCCAATGGATATATGAATGACCTTTGCAATACTACATCACATTATTATAAAGTCTTTTGGTATAAATATTTGTTAACAATGTCGTATATTGTTGAGGTTATCAGTCGTTGGATCAAAGTTATGTATTAAGGTTCATATTTGTATTTGTACATAAACTTCCATACATTTACATTTCAACGAATAACCCTTCCACGAATTTCTTGTACTCACCTACAAAATCATTGACAATTCTATAGTTCGAATAGATTGACAATAATTGTTATCCTTAGGGCTTAATTCTTGAATTACTTGGGTTTTTACAAAATATTTAAATGTATTTATTTTTTTGTCTACTCCATGGTATACATGTATGTTCACGATCCATCTAGGGATTTCCTTCCGACCTAACCGATATATAATAGCGAGGGATCTACTCTGAATCAATGATGATTTTCTATTGATATGGTTTAGTGGCAAGTTAATGACTATTGTACCTCTACATTATGTGATATTTGATTTTCATGGAGTTTTCTACAGAATAATCTCTGTAACCTTGCAACATGATCGATTTATTGTAGTTAGCCTTTACCAACCTCACTTTTTGTTCCGTGAATGTGTTTCTTGACATTTCTCTGCTAGTTTAGCGGTGGTTTCAACTTTTCTTTGTCATGACATGTCAGCTTAGTTATGCGAATGTTTCTCCTAGTAATTTTGCTTCTTAATATTATTATAATTATTCTCAATTACTTCAAATATGTTGCTTAATATTAAAAATGTGGGAAACATTTCATGAGTTTAATTTATTGCTTCTATTATAGGGTTTTTCTGTAGAGCAATGGCTTCCAAAATATCACAACTCTGTTTACCCTCGCAACCATGAATTATTTACTGGATACATTTTCAGGAACAATAGGTTGTTGTCACTATACCTAGGTTGTGAGAATAAATCTCTTTACAAGTTGTTTCTCTCCAGGAAGTTCTTCATACATGCATGCTAACTTGTATACACTTACACTTTAGTTACTTTCTATTATCGGTTTTAAAACTTATATCCACCAATAATTCCATAAGTTTTTTATGCCTCTGTCAGAATGTGGTATCTTATTTTTCATTTTATACGGTCGAAATTAGTATGGTGTCCAATTCATCTTGTAATTCCATTTGTTATATATCTATTGTACTCTTGATTTTTGAAATATATTAGAGGGTTTTGCATTATTTTGGTGCACCAGTCTCATTATGAACTCTTACAGATTTATTAGTCTCTATTTAGGGTTATGTATTGAGTTTTCTTTGCACTGTGGTTACCATTTGGAAGTTTACGTTCACCATAACATTCTTCTTTATTTTCCTTGTATTATACATTCCATTGATTATTTACTTGCCTAGTCTTATAACGTTATTTATATGGTAATTTCTTTCAATATCTTAAATATTCAAAAATATTCTTACAATTTTTTATTCTTATTTTTTTATTTATGGTTATTTCCTCTTTGGATTCCTAATTCCTTGACATTGTTCCCTACTAGAACAATTGACACATTTTTTGTCTATATAAATTTAAAGGTAATTTAAATCTGTTATAATTTTACTGTTATAGTCATTTTTTAACTTCTCATTATATTTCCTCTATTTTTTTTAATTATTTGTTTAAGTGTTAAGGTAACTCTTTAAACAATTGAGGAGCAAACACTACAAGGAAAATACCCTCTATCGGAGGTTATAATAGAGGGTTTTAGTGTTATAAAATTGGGCAAAATTGTCAAAAAAGCATTTTCTACAACATCTGTTTTCGCTAACAGAGGTTTTGGCAGAGATTATAACATAATTTCAACACAACTAAAAAAAATGGGCGGCCAAAGGGTGTTACAGATGTTTTTCTCATCGATGCACTAATCAAGTGTTAACGCATCGGTGCGTTTTACGATGAATGCACAGGTACTCTAAACCTACCAAGCATAGGGACGAAAAACAAATTTAGGACACCCCAGGGCATTTAGCAATGTCCCGATGCGTGTCATCCAGATAGTCACCTCAGGGTGGTCGAAGGTGCATGCACCAGGATGTTAAGGTGTAAAACTGCACAGGGTTCATTGTAGGCGATACAACACACCAGACTATTCTAATTGGTATTGGTATTTTTCCAGTGCCCATAGGTTGTATCAATGCACCAGTGTGCAGTACTATACAAATGCACCAGTGTGTAGTATCACACAAACACACCAAGCGTTCTAATTGGTATTGGTATTTGTGTAGTGCCCATAGGTCGTAGAAACACATCGGTGAGTAGTCTCACATGAACGCACCGGTGCGCAGTATCACACAAACACACTGAGCGTTACAATTGGTATAGGTATTTGTGCGGTGCTCATAAGTCGTAGAAATGCACCGGTGTGCATTATCATACAAATGCACTAGTGTACAGTAACTAACACATACCAATGTTCATTTTTTATTTTTTAGAAACATCGACTTGTGAGAGTGAAATTATTGTTATTTTTTAAAATTCATTAGTCATCAAAAGTCGACACATATCTTATAACAATATTCATATCAATTAAATTTTTATTAGTGCATTTGAATGTGATGTTTGGATTGATTTTTTATATCATATCATTATATTTCAAATCTTTTCATTATAATATTTAATCATCCATATATTCAATCACTGGTGTTACATTTCATAGCGACAATGGAGAAAACAATACAATAAATTAAAACGTATTTTATTATATATATGAATAATACACTCTTTTTCATACAAAATGGGATAGTTATTGGTATCCTTCCGTCTTTCAATTGGGACACTATGTCCTTTACAAAAAAAAAAAATGTCTGATTTCACATAAAAATATTTGAAAAAATACAATGCCTTGCTTTGATATTAAAACACATTGATCATCTTTCTTCGCTTGAACTGTTGTTATTACTCGAGCTACTTCCATGAATTGGAGTTATTTTGAGGAATTATTTGTTCACGATGTTGATTGTTTTCTTCTTCTTCACCTTCCATCTACAAACATAAAAATAAAATGTAATGAGCGTATATACATTAGGGAGAATAATGAAAATTGCAATATTAAATAATATACATAAATATAAATTGAAAAGAAATGGCGCACCATAGCAAGAATTGACTCATGAACTATACACTTTCTTTCAAAACCAAATTTCATGCCATATTTCAACATTTCATTTATTGGCGCAGTTCCATACTTTGTTTCCTGCAAGATTTATACCCATTATAAATCATATATTTAATATAATAGATTTTTTTGTTCTATTAATTATAGACAAATCTAAGTAAAACAAGATTGATAGATGCTTGCAAATTCCACAATTAATTTCTAATATGCCCAACATATATTTACAACCCATATTTAACCCAATGTTAATCAATTCGTTCGATTTTCTTCTTTGTATGTTAGCACCTGTTTGAAGACATTCAATGATGATTGTTATAAAAAAACTTAAAATATACAAAAATGAAATCTAGTTAAGTTGTTATAAGGAAGTAACAATTACTCACAAACTTAGATATCAACCCTTTTCTTCCTTGTTGTCCTGTTTTATGTGCTAAATGGGTTCCATTTTCTTTTCTTTTATTCAAGAAAATACTTGAAAACTAATATTTAATGCTAAATTGTTTACTTATTGTACATAATCAAAAAATTCAATGATTACATATTACATTTAAAGCATGTTGCTATTGAGATGGCTCTTGATGCGATGCAATTGAGTCCATTTCTTTGACCATTTTCTTGCACACCTTTTTGGACATTCCTACTGGCATATTTCTGATATCAACTCGTTCATCCTTTGAGATTTTCATAATCTTCCTGAAAATGTAACATGAAAATAAACTATTTAATTTTTATATTGATATATGAAAAGTAAATATATAATAAAAGTGATGTTTATAAATGATTGTTTTCTAGTAATATATACATATAATTGTAGAAATTTTTTTAAAGGAATATTACTTTTTCATTCCTTATTTTTTGTTGTTGTACATTTTTTCTATTAGAAGTCTGACATGTCTCATTGACCAATGCTCTGGAAACTCATCCTGTAGTTTAGATAAAATTTGGTTCTTTGAATCATTATATTTATTTTTGTATTGTAAGTGGAAAGAACGTCTATACATTCATTCTACTAGATCCCTCAAATTTTTGTAAAATTTTTTCCCCCTTTCGTTAACCTCCACCACCACTCCAGAGGAACTAAGGAGTAATTCATTTTCATTTTCATGTTCTATTTTTTTTTCTTTTTTGAGAACAACATTCCTTTTCTGAGTTGTCATCCGTGTAGAACATTAAACATATGTGAATTAATAGATTGTTTGAAACATGCTATCTAATATTTTTACGTATATTATTAATGAAAATAAAAAATAAAACTCATATTGGATCGATAATAATTTTTCAGTCACCTGATTCATCCTTCTTGAATTTTTCCATCAAGCTTATTGAGATTTGTCTTTTTGTGGCTCTGCATGATACACAATAAACAATACATATTAGTTAAACTTACATATAGTTCAAAAATAATAATTTTTGTAAATAATTTACAAATAACTTGCCTTTTTTTATTTTCTCGATGTGTTATTGGTATTTTTGTTACTTGATCTCTTATCACCCATTTCTTTATCAATATGAAACTTGTACCATACCATTCATTAATAAATTTTACAAATAAATTACAAATTTTCAGGTAAAAAAAAATCAAGAAACTGGTGCACCTTTCAAGCAGTACACATCGACGTCGGTGCGACTTTTTATTATAAACGCATCGCCAAAATAGTAGAAACACCGTACGATGCTCTTTGTCAACAAGGAGAACCAGTGCGTTATATGTTAACCAGTGCATCGATTAACACATACAAATTAATAAAAATCCTCTATTGTTAATTTTTGTAGCATATGATGTTATGGAGGGGGTGGTGCGGCATGTTCTTATAAACATACCGAGAAAATAGAAGACCATCGTACGATGCTCTTTCTCAACAAGGAGACCTGGTGTGTTATTTGTTAACCAGTGCACCGATTAACATAGACATAAAAAAAAAAAAATGTTTTTTTCAAAAATTACGTGGGCGATGCGCTATAATGAATAGCGCACCTGTGCGCTATAATGAATAGTGTACCAGTGCGATATTTTAGACAGGGCACATGGATTAAAAAAAATAAGTTGTTTTTAAATTGTTTTTATCAAATAGTACATGTGCAGTGTGCTGTGATAAAATAGCGCACGAGTGTGTTATTTTACACAGGGTGTACCGATTTAAAAAATTCTATTTTTCTTAAATTCACGCAAGGGCCGACATGGATTGGGATACAACTCTGCACGTCGTCCTATGGGCTAGATGACATAGGCATATATATATAGAAATACAAACCCTACAAATCTAAAATGAAAATCCCTACTTCTGAAATCACATAAATAGGAAGAAGCAAGGGCAAAAACAAAAATAATCAAGGGTTTAGCATAAGAATGGATTATTTTTGTTTTGTTTTTGTTTTTGTTTGTTTGTTTGGTTTTTTTTTTTCTTTTATTCTGAAAATTAACAGTAAAATTTAAATTTTTTACTTACCATGTATTAAATCAAACATAAAATGTAAAAAAAAAAATTATTACAGTAAAATTTAATCACCATATGGTTTGAAATTCTATGCTACAGGGTTTGAATCACCAGAGGTTTGGAATTATAATTGTCTAAATAGTTCTGTTTGAAAGTATTTCACTCCACAATGCTCTCATGCTCTCATGATCCAGGTATATCTCTTGTGAAATAATGAGATAATGGAAATTTTTTACTATTTAAAGAATTGTTTTATGAAATTAGATTTTTGAAAATAATTTGCCACCGAATTTTCAATTTACCACCTTTTTTTCACTTAAAAAAAATAATTTTTGCGCTTTTTTTATTTGTAGCTATTCAACACCGTTGCGTCAATTAATAACACAACACCAATGTGAAGTAAATAAAATGCATCAGTGCAGCTAACTATACATTAGCACTGATAACAATAAGTTTATTTTTAAGGCACCAAAATTACTTTTAGGTGTGTACACCAAAATTTATTGTTGATTTTTCTCAAGTGTGGGGAGAAAATATCATAATGATATCGAATGGAAAATTCTTCAAAATCCAGCTCGTTCCATAATATTTCTCAAAGTCCATCGCGGAGCTCTCCCTATCCATCTCCAGACGTAATATTTACTTCATATTTTATTTATATTTTAATTATCTAATTGATTTTTTTTTAATTCATTTCAATCAGAGTAATAAAATTAGTGTATACAAATTTGTAGGTTCACGTAGATTCAAAATCGAGTTCATATGCACAAAATATTCAAACAACTCCAAAACGTAGGAAGCTCTTATAAGGAGCAGCATACCGCAAGGTGCATTTGGTAGATGAAAATGGATAGCCGCTTCACCTTGCCAATTGTAACATTGCATCTTCTAGCCACAATCCTTGGACAATGATGGTAATGATATTTTTTTGGTATATTAGTGTAATTATTTCAACGTCAAAGAAATTAATCATGCATTATTGACATGCTTACTAATCAATATCAGAGATTTTGTACTAACCATGATCAAATATCTTTTTTCAAATTATTAAGATTTTAGTGATGATGAGAGACCTACCTACCATCTTCTGTTGCACCCTAAGACAATGTCAAATCGAGAGAAGGCTGAATTAAGAGAAAAAAATGGAGAGGAACAATACCAAGAATGGTTGAATCAACTACCTATTCAATTCCCACTATGTCCAGATTCACCAATTAGAAATGACTAAAACAATAATGGTTCTTCATAAGCTGGTAATGGAGGAAATCAAATAGAGGTTGGTATGGATGATTACTTAAGGGATACAACTTTCATGGAGACAATGTTTTTAGATGAATTCTAGAATGATGATCAACTAGGGGATGATGCTCATATCGCTGGTACCTTTTTCGAAAGCCTTAAATTTTCTATGATACCTTTTTCGAAAGGCTTAAATTTTCTTCAACCACCCCTTTCTTTGGACCTGGTGGTCAGTCGAATTCTACCCAGTTGGGGACAACGATGTTACTGTACAACTTGAAAGCAAAGTTTGGCTTGTCGAATGCATGTTTCTCAGAAATTTTGAGGTAATTGACCATTAAGTCCTCCCTTATATTTTGATAAACATAATCACAGAATGAACATTACAAATGGTCAATTTTGATCAACGTTAATAATTATATCAACATTAATGTACATTTAACATTGTCCATGATTACCAACTATAGGTTATTCAAAGATAAGGTTCTTCTAAGTGATAATGTCTTGCCCGATAGCTGCGAAGAGGCATAGAAACATTGGGTGTTGATTACATATCATATCATGCATGTCCAAATGATTGTATTCTATATAGAGGAGAATATGAAAACAAAGAGATATGTCTGAAATGTGGGAATGATAGGTATGATAAATCAAAAAATAAGGGCAAATCACTTGGTCCTCCTTTTAAGATATGGAGGCACATGCCTATAATCCCAAGGATTCAAAGGTTCTTTCATTGCAAAGAATTAGCTATGTTGCAGGGATGACATGCCTCACATAGAGGTGAGTTGGGAGCTATGTGAATCCCAAAAAATTCAATAGACATGAAGCATATAGAGGATACATGGCCCGAAAAATTCAAGGATGAAGTACGAAGTCTGCGACTGAGCATAGACATGGATGGCGTCAACCCATATTCCCTCTAGAACACCAACTATTCTATTTGGCATGTAGTAGTGTTCAATAACAATATCCCCCCATAGTTTTCCGTGAAGAATGAACATCTTATGTTGGCTGTCATAGTCCCTGGTAGAAGACAAGTGAAGAATATGGATGTCTACTTACAAGCATTGGTAGATGAATTGAAGTAACTATGGGATGGGATAAATGTATACAATGTATCAAGACCCATCGTAGTAGAGAGGAGTTTTACATTTTATGGCATATGTGCTTACATGACACATTATTATCTAGGCTTAGGAGTTTTCTCTCGTAAATTACATGTTTATTGATTTTCTTATATACATAACAATATTCTTTCGCATATTACTTATTGCATTCGTTGTAATTGTTTTGATCGTCATGATATTCTTCACAATTCCATGCATATATATTGTATATAATAATCTCACAGGTCTTGTAACAAAAGGGTATCTTGGATGTAAATGTTGTGGACCTTCTATGAAATCTAGATGGTCCAATGACCTACTAAAGCCAGTGTATGACTGCTCCAGTGTATTTCTCCCAGAATAACACCCTTACAGAAGAGCAGCATCCACTTTCAATGGTAAATGAGAGAGAACCCAAAGGCCTCCAATAACGACACTGACTGAATGGCTTAGCGAATATGAGAGAGAGAAGGAGAAGAATTTCATAGAAATTTTTGATTCAAATGGGGAGCCTCTGTTCGATGATCCAAAATTATTTGACACCTCTGCTGAGAAATTGCCCATTGGGATGAAAATGAAATCTATATTTTATAACCTCGCATATTGGGAGCATCTTAAGATTACCCACTTATTCGACCCCATGAATATATTTTAAAAAATTTCATATTCTTTATGGAGGCACATATCATCGAAACAAAGTGACACATTGGATGTTATGAAATATCTTATTACTTCAAAAAAAAAAAAAACATTGGCCAAGACGATTAGAAAGTATAGGATCAGAGGCAGGCGCTGGTCCCTCTAATTCATGGTATTTCAAAGAAGGTGATGTCCAATGGATTTTAAAAAAGATGATATTTCTTTGGAAAAGGAAGTTATAATGGGTGTGAGATTGCCATCTTCATATGGGTCTTCACTACAACGCTTCTTCACCATGGATGACCATTTGTTGGGGTTGAAATCACATGACCATTTGAATCTTCTAAGAGTACGTATAATGACAAAAGCATGATTTTATTATTTGTTATATTAATAAATTTTATCCCATTCAGGGATTATAAAACATAACTATTTTTTTATTATATATTATTACATGTTTTTATAACTTTGCAGTGTCATTACCCTTTTTTTGTGCATGGTTGTGTGAAACATGAATTCCCCCAAGACCTAGGATGTGCCATATTTAAATTATTTGCATTTGTACATTGGATCACGTCAAAGGGGATTCATGTGGCTAGCATTCCAAGGTGGCGTCAAGAGATAGTTGATATTGTTTGTATGTTTGAGAAGGAATTGCCAACGAGTTTCATGGACTTGCAGGTTCATATTCTAATCCACCTAGTAGATGAGGATGAATTAGTTGGAGTGGTTTCTTGTCATTGGATGTTCTTCTTAGAGAGGTACATGAAGAAATTGAAAGGTTTTTTTCAACAAAGGGCAAAACCCGAGGGGTCTATGGCAGAGGGGTACATATCGTATGAGTCTTTATATTATGACAGTGAGTACATCAAGAAAATAGACAACAGACCAGGTGTGGTGATTTGGGACGATGAAAGGGATGAAGACAAAAGAGAAGGGAAGTTGCTCCAAACAAATGGAAACAAGTGCTTCATAAAGAGCAAGTGACTTATAATTTTTCAAATTTACACAAATTAAATATTCATGTTGAACTTCAATATAATATATATTTTAATCTCAAATGTACTATATGTCAGTTTTGTTTTATTAGCGAATGCAGAAATTGAAGCAATAAATAAATTCATTCTTTACTATTCCGAAGAGACACAACCGTGGGTCGCATTGTATGAACAAAAGAGGACGAAATGGGATAGTGACAGGAAATAATTTAGATGGTTGAATGGTAGAAGTGCTCCTTATCCAAATCATTTAAAAGAAAATATGCCAAAAATATGCCCCAACAGTTGGGTTGTTGACCAAGTTAGAGAGAAATAAGGTGCAACTGGTTGTTACCCGCATACTGAAGAAGATTTACTAAACATAGGGATTGGGTGCACCCACTCAGTAATAATCTATTTATGTACATTTTAAACTTAACACTGCATCTTTCAAATGTAATTACATCGATATTTCATATTTTCACTATTGGGTTATTATAAGACACATGACAGTATGATTTTTTAACTTTTTTATAGGTGCATTTGTTCCCATCTGTGTGGGCATATGGACACCATTTTCGCACAGAAAATTCCGATGATGAAAACATGACACAAGACTGTGGAGTGAAAGTCGAGTTTGATCAATATAATCTATCTAGCCATTGTGATCAAAACCTAGTACGAGGGACGTTAGGTAACGTCAGAAAGATACAAGAGATCATTGAAGTGGATTTCTCTTCTTTCCAATGTGTTATTTTTAGGTGCAATTGGTGGGACACCTTTGATCAGAATAATGTAAAGGAAGATCACGATAGTAGGTTGATATGTATCAACTCTAGAAATACGTGGGATCACTAGTACAAAATGGCTAATTAATTACTATAAAAACGACTAAAATTTGCATATAAATGACTAATTTTTAGTCGGTAAACAATAGTATCTAATTTACAGTATCTTATAATGCGACCAAATTTTAGTCGTTTTCAGCTTAGTCATTAATTGGTTGTACTAATTTTATTCTCTAGTAGTATATTTAGTCATTAATTTGGTCATTGATTTAGTCATTAATTGTCACAATTAATGACAAAATATACCACAAAATATATTACTATATGATCACCCAAGAAAACCAATTAGTGACCAAAGAAATATGACCAAAATATTGGTCATGTTATAAGATATTGTAAATTAGCTACTAATAGTCATATATATGCAAATTTTAGTCATTGTTTGAAACCAATTAATGACCAAAGAAATAGGACTAAATTTTGGTCATGTTATAAGATACTGTAAATTAGCTACTAATAGTCGTATATATGAAAAATTTAGTCATCATTTGTAATCACAAATTTATTATTTGCAGTAGTCATTTATATTTTTTTAGTAGTTTCATATTCATTATATAAAGGACTCATTTAGTAGTTTATATTCATTTCATTTACTTTTATTAATAATCATTATAAATGACTAATTTGGTCATATATTCATTTTATTTGTGTTCATCGTTAATCAATGTAAACTACTAATTTAGTAGTTTTATATTGATTTTATGTGTTTATTATTAATCAACATAAATTAATTAGTATGATTTTGCAACTAAATTTAAAAAATGTTATATAATGTGCATGTTGATTTAATATGCTCAAAGTTGCATATGTTAATTACAATAGTAAACAATATCAAGTGAAACTATAAATAATTTCAACTACATAAATTATATTATATGAAATGTTAAAACATTACAATATTAGTTTCCAACTTAATATTGGTTGGAATATAATTTACACATGAAATGATGTTTCATCACCTCAAAACGTTATCATTGTCTTGGCAAGGCATTGTAGGTGAATTCACCAACTTTGAAGGCTTGACCGTCAGTCTCTATGTGTGTGTCTTATATGGGATATTGTCTCTAAGGCTATCACTAGACCATTTATCTTCTCTCTCTCTCTTTTTGCATTTGTCGCTCTAGTGTTATTGTTCTCCTATGTCTTTAATTCATGCTTCTTACCATTAATATTGAGTTCTTTTTATGAAAACAAAAGACGAATATAAATTAAATTATACGATAAGGAGTTTATACGACATATACCTCAATATCAGCAATGTCAAATCCATTTTTCCCCACATATGCAAGAAAATCGAACAAGTTTTCTTCAGTGGGGAGATAGTGGCTACTATCATGTGCCAATGTGACCTATATAAAAAAATAAAATAAAACTTCACTATAGAAAAGAACACCTTAATAACTTATTATTCAACCTTCAGGGAAATATTAGGCATAATCATGTCAACTAAGTTACATTCTAAAAATCTCAAGTTGTCGATAACTTGTGAAAACAAATAATCTGAGGTGTCATGTTTAATCCTTGTCGTTTTATTCACAACAACATTTAATTTTCTAACGAATGAACTTCGTCAAGTAAATAAATAACATGTTCTCAAATACTAAACATGAAAGTAAACTTTCCTGATAGTCATGAAAATATTTCGACCCAAAATAGCTAAAGGATTCCAATAAATATCATGTAATAATAGTTTCATCTTCAATATTTGGTTTTGTTTAAATGAATATGATACCAAGTATTTTCAATTTCACAGTAAAAAGAAAAAGGAAAATAAAAATAAATGTTCAAAATACAATCAAACAATAAAAGAGGATATCATGGAATGGATATTGTAATTATAAAAAAATTGTTTACCTGTCCACCGATGTCTTGTTTGGCATTCCTAAAACATTTTCTTGCCCCAAATAACCATGAGCTGAAAGAAGCATAACATTAAAAACCATAGGAATCCCCACTAGAAACATTTTCAATGTCGATGGCTCAGGTGCCTGAAGGATCTCTAACAAAAAATGAATCATATCAAATACATGCTCTACATTATCTCCCCATCCTTTTTCCAATCACATTTCTTGTAACATGCCCACATCATAGTCAAGTAACAATCAAACGAAGGCATTTCCATCTATTTTTATCTTCTATATCTCTAAAATTTGAATTTCGTTTATTTCATGAGCATATTAATTCATATTCAAATCCTCCATGACATATGAGAATCCATATATCAAGTAGGTCATCATAAAAATTGACCTCAATGAGGCCCTCAAACAATTTCTACAATATCAATATTTTTCTTGCTATGATACCTTGGGTAGAAAAAATAACATATCTGTAAAAGAAAAGTCCATATTACTTATTTTTAAACTCTATATATGGTGTATTCTTAGGAAACTTTTTAAGATATTCCTTCGCCTTTAACAAAGAGAGCTATATCTTGGTTAAACTTTGTATCCTTTCATTCAACATCAATTTCTTCAAGATAAATGTCACACATTATTATTTCCCATTTCTCAACATGCTACATATTATAAATTGAAAGTCACAGAAAACCAAGAGAAAACCTTTTTTTCTAACCAATATAAAAAAATTAACAGTGCCTGTAATAAAACATCATTCTAATATCAATAGATGAAAAGAGAGTGAACCATTTTTCTGCTTGACTTTTCTTGTGTTTGTTATAACAATGCTCAAGCTTTAGGAACCAACAAATGTGAGGAAAGTTGTAAAGGTGAAAATAATTATGTTGTGATGGGACCAGCCCTTCTCAAACTCTGCGGTTATTCAATAATAAATATATGATTATGTGGTGATTTTTAATTAGCAGATTCTTGCTGATTTTGTAATTGATATTTATTTGATTTTTGATTTATTACTCGTACTGGTGGTTGGTGTGAGGGAGACACCTGTCCCATTCCTCGGAATTCGCTATCCCGCCCTTTCTCACACACCTAACCTCTGTTCACTTGGCATTTTATCTGTGCTCTCCGGTGGCTGTGAGGGTTCGTCGACTGTTTCTCTGCGATTTCTGTTGCTCGTTTCTTTGTGGCGCTTTGTCTGGTATGTGGTCACGGCTCCTGCTTATCTTACTGGATTCTATCTGCAATGTTCAATCACCGTTCAACTATACATAGTTGGGTTCAATTGATGTAATGGCTCTGTGTGTATTTCTTGTTCAGTCTATGAGCTTGAGGGTTTCGAGACTCAACTCTTTGCTGTCTGCAAATTTTTTTCTTTACCCGGAAGGTTTTATGGATTTTAATAGTGCTCATCATCTCCCAATTGAAATTGCTCTTATACTGTTTTGTCCGCTCATCGTATGCATTCTTCTATTTAATTGGTTCTTTTATTGTGGTTTTTTTCAGGTCGCAGCCATCAGGGAACTCGTCGTTCGACCTCGGTTCGAAAATTGCACAATGGTAAGTCTTCTTTATCTGCTTCAGCTATTCGGTTGTTTTTTTCATGGTTATACTAAGGGTTTTTGCTCCTTGTGAGTAGGGTTCCCTTGTTGGTTTGCGACTGGTTGGATTCTTCCCTCGATTCGTCACTACTCTTCTGGTAAGCTTAAGCTTACAAACCCTCACTTTCTTTCCTTTGTTTCAGGGTTTCAACCTTTTTGTGATTCTTAACATCGATGTATTTCTCTTGCAGGTAATCGGTTGGTGCTCCAAGTGTGGTCTTCGGTTTCACCGTTGATGACCCAAATGGGTAGGGTCTCCTCTTGTATTCGTTTCTAGTAATTAGCATTTTATGAGACTCGGCTCCACTGTCAGTCACCTTCTACGTTGGCTTCTCCGTTAACTGTTTTTAATATGGGTACGCTCCTTTTTGCAAATGGACTTTGGAACTATAAGCGGTCTCCGGTTTTGGCATTTGCCATTAGTTGTGGGGTTTTAGTGTTGGGGTTTCAAACCCATTTACTCAATCGATCATGGCATATATTTAGTCATATTTTAGACTGCAACAATTTTCTTGGCATTTGTAAATAACTACTTTGATAATGCTCAAAAGGGAAATGGATTGTTTCTGTTTGAATGATACCTGTGATTTCTTTGCTACAATGCTTGCGTGTTTCTATAACTATAGATCTCTATCGATAAGGAACGTCTCGGCTCTCGTATGTAGTCATGTTCGTATGTTTTATGTAGTCACTCCTGCATGCTCTCGGCTGCTTCTTAAATCCCTATAGAAAAGTTATTCTACCAGTTCTTGCCACTGTTGTAAATGCATTCAATTTATTGAGAAAATAGAAAGAAGTTACATTTAAGCTGTGAATGGATTCGGATGGTTTTTTTTCAATTCCCTTGTATGATTTTATTCGTCTTTTTCTCTGATGGAAAAATCAAACTTACAATGTCTCAGTTTTTCCCTTTTGTGTGATTTGTTAAACAGTTTGTAGAACTGTCAACAGTTACAGGTAGTTACATTGGGTAACTATTAATTCATGTTTACCTAAATTATATGCTTAATTTTAAAATAGTAAATAAAAAGAAATTAAAAATGAAATTAAAACATACTTGTTGTTAAGTTCTAAATTCGAGGAACTAAGGAGATTACAAATAAAACTCAGGTACAATGACCTGTAAACCTGTGAGACAAACACTCGTGTTTTCGTTCACCCTGAGCTGGATGCTCCTGCATCATGTTGACCTTTGTATAATTCTCCAAAATGATGTAAATTAGCCATTATTGGTCGCTTTTCACTTGTTCCATCTCAAACATTGTAGACCGAAAGATGTATCCCATTGAAGTTTAAGCAAACCAAAATTTGACTCCCATCATTCCTTCCAAGTACACAAGCAACAATGTTAATTGTTAGTCATGATTATAATGTTAAAATGACTTTAAACATAAAGGATATGTTTCATGAACTTAATATATGATATTTAAAATATATAATTAAAAATAAGGATATAGGAAAATGTTACATAACCATATGGACTGCACCTTTCACTTGTTTCATATTAAACATTCCATACCCAAAGGTGTAACCCACTAGTACATAGAGCATGCCATGGTGAACTAGTTGTGTTATAGCTATCAATTTGCATGTTCCTAGTAACATATCATGAGATGCAAAAAACAAAGTGAAAATATGGAACAAATGTTCAAGAAAACAAAGCTATGTGCCTTTATGAAAAAGAAGCAAATCCATTCTCCAAAAATACCTACGGTTGACATTGTATTAACATGGAAATATAAATTGTATTAATATGAAAACATAAAGCGTATTAATATGGAAATATAGAGTATATGAAAATATAATGTGAATATTCCTTGTCACTGAAATTATGAGAATAATGATTCTCAATATTGAATGTAATTATAAAATAGACATATACAAAGGATAGCGTACATGAAAACAACTCAAACGAACATCAAAATTTTACTCTCTCTTGACTGTAAATTATAAAATAGCCACCTACAAAGGATATATATTATACAAAAATAGTGAAAAAAAAATACTAAGAAATGGATTGAATAAAAAGAAAGATAAAATAGTGGAAAAACCATTTATTGGAGAAAAATTTCCAACATGTGGTGAAATCATATCAAGTGGAACCTCTCTTCCATCGAATAGAGGAATTAATGCACCATAGGATAATACTCATCCAAGAAATATGTGTTGTAATATGGCTATTGAACAAGTTGAGGACACCTGAATGTATTTGTCATATAGGTGTTGAAAAATTTAGTAGGTCCCAATGTCTATGAAACACTAATTAATATCAAATATACCACATATTACAGAACTGAAAGGAGATCCTAGCAAAATTTGTTGATTGTATCTTAGATGTTTTTTAGTATGATGCTTCTTTAGTACACTATAGTGGCGAACATCAATAATCCTAAGGTAAGAAAGTAGTTTTCCTTGGTAGGGGAGTGTCCAAATTAGATTATTTTTCTAGCATAGCCTGAAAAAAACATTATGGCCATTATGGTTTGCTCACAAGCAACGCCATACTCTTTGTCAAGCTCAAATGACCACATATTCCACTGGAATTTAAAAATTGGCTCGACAAACACTTATTATTGAACTCCTAACCTCCTATAGACCCAATAGTTAGTTGGTCAGTTGGGCCTCATCTTAACAAGGTTGACAGGCTCCACATCTGCTAAACCCTTCCTCTTCTATTTTATGCTTTAAATAGTTATATTTTTTGGCCTCATCTTATTCAATAATAATAGGGTCTAACCTTGAGTTGGAGGCTATCCCTGTTTTCAGTATTCCTTGGCATTTATTCCAAAAAGAGTCCTTGAGGAAATTGGGAAATTATGTTTTAAATACCTATGGTAAAGGAAAAAGAAAATTAAAGGCCTTCCTTTAGGGTTTAAAAAACATCCATTTTTTTAGTAAATCATTTGAAGCTAAAATTTTGTGGAACGTTATGTTTAAAGAAGGCTTGTGGAGGAAAATTATATAATAAAAAGAAACGAAGTTAAGCTCTATGATAAAATAAATTAGAAGTCGACGAAGAAGCATAACAAGTGTTTCAATCCATTAGATAGAATTAATTAAGGGTTTTGATGTGAAAAGTAAACATTGACTTGGAGGGTTAGCAATGGTGAATATGATAGTTTTTGTATAGGAACCATCCCACCTCCCCCATGGATCAAAGGAAAAAATCGGAAATCGTGTGGATCCATGCTTGAACCATGGACAAACCGCAAAATTGAAAAACAAAACCACACTTCCCTTGAATAAGCACAATTATTGGACATATGGGAACCATGATGTTTCCTTTTATGGCTCCATAGGCCAAACCGAAATTCAAACATGGTTCTAGGATGCTTCCTGCATGGTTCCAAATGACACACACACGGTTACACAAGGCGGATTTTTTTTTTTAAATTTTGCTAACTTTTGGTTTCAATGGGGATTATAGTGAGTTAGGGGTGAGTTTAGGGAAATGGAGGATGAAGTTAAAATACATATTCCCCCTCTTGTTTCCTCATTCTTACATATTTGGATTGATCTTGGATAAGAGAGGAGATAGGAAGCTTTTGAGATAATATTTGTGAGAGGTTGGAGGAGATACCAAATGAGAGCTTGGAGGAGTGAAGGAGGGGGAGCTTGGAGGAGTGAAGCAGGGCTTCCATCTACCTCAAGCTCTCAAATTATCATGAGATAAGAGGTAAGTGCAAACCCCAATTAATCCCCTCATTTTTTAATCATCTTTTCTTGTATTTTTTCTCCTCCTCTCGTACTCTTTCCCATTATTTTTTCATGATAATTTTATTGCAGGTCGTCCATATGAAATGGTGTTATTTTGGCTTATCATTCAATTTTTGGTTTTCACAGTGTTTGTGGAGGGTAGGCATATAAGTGGATTAAAGGAAGAAGAGGATAGTGTTCACACTCATACTAACTTAATGTATGATAAGGATGAAGGTTTTGAAGGGGAAGAGGATGAATAGGGAACTGAAATTCAAGGGAGAAACATTGTAATGAGAGCCTTGTGGAAATTTGTGACAAAACTAAGGGGGGAGGGTGACGTGGTGGAACCTTCAAGTTTATATTCCCTCATGATTTTCATGAAGTAAAACATTATAGAAATTCATATACCAGTGCAAGGAAGCATCTTTGTGGAGTAATGATAGTGCTGAAAATAAAGGTGCCATAGGGATATCAATTTGGCATAAGGTGTCAATGGAACAAAGGTAAAAATACATCAAAATAAAGGAGGTTACACAAAAATGAGAAAGTAAGAAATACAAATTTCAATCTGATGCAGGTGCAACCTCAACATTTGGTGGCCACACCTCGTATCCTCTTGGTACTTCTGGAACCTCTAAATTTAGAATAAAAATAGAATATTTCCTAAATATTGGTGGGAGGGATGATGTGGATGAAAAAGTGGTATGATTTATTTCTGCTTGTGATATACCATTCAACATGCTTTTCTCCCCCTACTGGCATGATTTGGAAGGATACAAGAGCCCCAAGTATGATAAAGTTAAAATTTTTCTATTATAAAAAAACCATAGATTCATAGAGATTTGGCATGGTTTACAAATGAGTGGGAGAATTAAGGGGTATCCATTATATCGGATGGTTGGAAAAATGTTAAAAACAAACATTTGAAAAAATTTCTTGGTGCTTCTACTAGCAGTGTAATGTCTCTTGCAAGTCATGACTCTTGCATCACTGCATCTAGAAATTTAGTGGTGGATACTTATCTAGAAATTGAGAGTGCCAAATAAGACTACAATATTTCTCTACCTAACTCTTAAAAATAAGGCCCTAACATAGGAATAACTAAAAATGAGAAATAGGCATGAACATAGGGTATGCTTGTTATGTAGAAAGGAAGATGAAATCATTTCCCACTTAATGGTAAATTGAACATATAATCACCAAATCTGAAAATTCATTGAACAAATCAAAAGTAGTGTTAATGTGTGAAATGGTGGCTCCGTGGAGTGCTTAAGGCGTCAGTTCAATAAAAAGAGTTAAAGTTATTTAGGGCAATTCCATGTTTGTTTCTATTAGGATTTTCACTTCCAAAGAATTACAAAACATTTGAGCACAAGTTCATCCATTATTTTCAAATGTTTTCTCAATTTAATTCCTTCTTAATGCATTAAAAATCATTATAAATAATGGAGTGCATCTTCAATTTATGGATGATTAATTGATCAATCACAACCCTGGGGTTTTTCTGATAGAGCGAGGCAAGGTCATAAGAAATTTAGTCGTGTTGGTGATCACCTCCATATTTCAAATGTGCACAAAGTTAGTTTCAAAGTGAGGCTATGAGTTAGATATAATAATTACATGAAGTTTATACCCTCAAAATGCTCTTGAACTGTGTTTTTTACATATTTATAGTGGCTCCTCACTAGCGATAATTTGGATGCCAGGGAAATTGCGGCTTTATGATATTTGTCTTAGGGATTTAGATAACCAGATAAAAATGGTAGCATCCTCCTCTGAAGACATTTAATTTATGCATACTTATAGGGAATTGAGTTTGGAAGAAAATAATCTGTTAAAGGAAGCACAATCTCTGGAAGAAGGCATTATGACTGCATGAATGTAGGGATGAAATTTTTGTCTCTCTAGTTGCCAACTTCTGAAGAGTTTTATTGGACTGTAAGAAATATGGAAACATGTAATCTGGAGCTCTTTTTCTAGGTGATATAGATACTATATGCTTATCTCTAATATTTTTTTTGAGTGCAACTTTTGTTTTTTTCAGAATGATGTGTATTGTACCTGAAAAATATGCAAGTGGTGATAAGCAATAACCAAGGGAACAAGAGTAAAAACACCAAAGGCCAATCATGAGAGCATTGAATATGTGTCATGATTCTCTACTATTTATAATGTATTCAAAATATAACATCAATGTTGATATATTCGTCAATTTTTTACCATTAACAATGTCTATTTATGAAGAGATGAGCTCCTTTTCTGAAACAAGTAAGTTGAAATAACAAAACTACAAGTATTTGATACCAACCGTAGGATCCATGTTCACATCGTCATCTTCCATGATTTGGTACTTCTGTGTCTATGTGGTTGATATAGATGCAGCTAAATCCTGCATTCAGAATGAAATTAGTGGCAACTTAAACCCCTGCGTTCATAAAGAGACTATTACAACCCATAAACTGCAATTAAAGAAGTCTACTTCACTGTAGAAAATTTAGATAACGTACTATAGATTAATATCAACATTTTTTTAAAATAGGTTCCATTAAACTTCAGAACCATTGCAATGGGTCTCGAGTATTAGGCACAACAAGCAACGCACTTTCATGGGCAAGACACGCCTTCGAGGACAAACAATTAATCAAAAGCTAAGTTATTGTAAGGAACCTCAAAATCACCACGACGTGCACTTGGCACCGAGTGCTTAGTCATGCTTCTGCGAGAATTGAATAAGTTGACTATATGGGAAAAAAAGGACAGAGATCTATGAAAATGTACTCACTTTTTTATAATATATAAAATTCATTTCTTTTTCTTAAAAAAAAAACCAATAACGGAAGATGAAGTTTGCAGTGGTTAAAACCGATAAGTATTAAAGTGTTATGGAGATCATTTTATAGTAAATGTTAAAGTAAACTTGAATAAAAAAATACAATTATGACAAATTGTCCTAATTCAGTGTAATAAATATTATGGATCAACCTGTGCTAGTATGGAAAAGGAATGGGAAACCTTACAAAGATCACTTGATTGTAGAACCATTAAGGGAAATGGCTATGGGGGGATCTCCCTTGGAGGATGATCATCATCTTGCTCAACGTTATAAACAAATGCGACAAGAAGAAGAGGAACAGATGGCTAAAGTTTGAAGGTGCCAAATGAAAGCTAGAGAAACTACAGGGAATCGAGACAATGGAACGAAGTTGCAAGCAGCTGAAAAAAGTTGTAACAATTGAAGAAAAATATGGCGGTTTTGGTAAAGGAAGCTGCAGTTGCAATGGCAATTGTGGACGAAAAAAAAAAAAGGTTGACTCTTCCACGTCTTATTGCCATGGTTGAAGAAAAATGCAAATTCCATCACAGAGTAATGAAAGTTCTTGCTGAGGTTCATGGAGAGATGGTTTCTGACCGAAAACATATATAATCTGCACATTTTGCAGTTTTTGATAATCCCATTCCACCTCCAACATATGAGGAGTCAAATGTGAGTGATATTCATGCATCCCAACATTCATCCTTTTATACAGTTGTTAAGAATGTCCCACACTTTCTGAGAGAGATAATATAGGCATTTCAATCTCAGGTTGAGACTGATGTGGAGCTTAATATGGCAGTTGGTGATTATGTTGTTGTTTGTCACGTCTCTCCTACAGTTTGGGATGAGGGTGAATGCAAAGGAAAGGTTGGTTGGTTTCCATCAAGTTTTTTAGAGAGACGTGAGCGTGTTCTATCCATCAAGATCTGATTTTTGTGATGGTTGGTAGGTTTTGAAGGGTATGCCAATATTTTAGACTGCCACCTGAATCCATTGATTTATTGGTAGACTTTTGAAATTTCTTTGAAAATATCAGTTAGTTTTTTTTATTAAAATATAAGCATTTACCTTCTTCTTCGACATGCCACCCCTCTTCCTTCTAATAGTGATTTTCTTCTGTCTTCAAAGCACTACACACAAAACACAATCTTCTTCAAATCTCAGCAATGCATATATAGAAAAAATAGTTGGAAAAACAATAAGTGTAGTGACAAACAGATGAATATAAGATCAATTCTTATGATTAATCACTTTTTGCTAGGACAGTTGTAGGTGTTACTTCATACATCAGATCCATCCTAAAAAGTATCTTGAATATATATGATGGGCCTCGCAAAATACTTTGCGCTAACTGAAAAATCCAAACTAGAAAATAGCAATAATGATTTCTAAATAGGATTACAATGAAAAATGTGTTAAATGAAAATTGTTTCAATAACAAACGAGGTTGGTGCTGCGTATATGATGCATTCCCAACGACGGGAAATACAGTGGCAATGAAGGACTACACAGTGACGACGATGATGGCGTGAATTGCGATGTTGAGTATATGTGTGACTACCTCCATGGCCGACTTCTCCTTCACCTTCGCCTTCGCCTACTTCCCCTCCTTTGCGATTAGATCCATCCAAGAAATTTCCCCCAGTAAATTAAAATCCTAAAAAAATTAAAAACTATAAGAAATTACAAGCGTTCATGAATCCATCCATTCAACCCATTGGTGAGATCCATCCATCTTGCTAGGAATAGTTGCAGGGGTTACACCATCCATCATATCCATTCGTGAAAACTTTTAAAAACTATAAGAAATTGCAAGTGTTCACGAATCCATCAGATTTAGACTTCGTGAGACCTCCAAATTCAAAAAATATAAGGAATTGAGAACTGGTTCAGCGACAGATCCAACTAAAGATTGTAGAGATTTCCTAGAGACATATCAACCCGATGAGCATGTTGAAAAGGAGACAAAGCGTTTTCAGATTCGTGAGATTTCTGAGCGATGGTGGAATGGAGCCAGCCAGTCGTTGCAGGTACGACAATTCCAATATTTGAAGAAACTCGAGATCTCCCAACGAATCCGAGATTGTGCCCTCCATATAAGCAACTGTTGAATTACCGAATATGAGCCCCGACATCACAAGCCCTACAATGTGTCTGGTTTGTCTATTGGAGGATATCCCCGGTCTGTGGCAGCAGTTGGTGCCCTTCCATGACAACAAACGACCAGAGGGATCATCTTTAATCCCAAGAAATAACGTTGAGACCAGGTCGTTAATGGAAGGGAGGGAAAGGAATCGTTAATGAAAGAAAGGGAAATGAATTTTGAATTAAATCAATAATTCTTAATATTATTTTATTAGTTTTTTAATTTCTTATAGTTTTTAAAAATTTTGGGATTTTAATTTATTGGGAGAAATTTCAATTAATTTTTTTTTTAAATTTTTTAGGTTTTTTATTTACTGAGATAAATTTAGCTCTGCCACTTTTAATTGTGGCTAGAGGTTCTCTAACCTTTATGGTAGAGATGTTTTCATGTCTAGTTAAAAGTGTAATGTCTAGTTAAACATCTTGACTATGTAAAAATAAACAAAATGAAATATAAATATAAATAAAAACCCAACATAATAGAGATGTTGTAATGTTTTGTTAAACATTTTTACCTAATAAAAATTTAATTGAATTAAATTTATAATTAATTATAATTAATTATTAAACTATCTTAGATCCATCTTAACTCCAATCTACCAAGCACCAAGAGAGATCAAATATATTGAGATGCAAATCTATTTTAGAGTGAATAAATTTGATCCCTCTAAGTGCTTGATAGATTTGTAATTGAAATGGATGTAGGTTGGTATAAAAGTAAGTTACGATTATTTAAAAAAAGAAGAAGAAGAAGAAGAAGAAGACACTAAGAGAGAGGTGTTACAATGTTAAACTTTTTATTTTATTTTAAAACATTCCTACATAATTATAAAAATTTAGTGATTATTTAAGCATGTTATATAATTATAAAAATTTAGTCATTTCAAGTAGTGATAGAATTTTCTAGTTAGGCATCACGATCTATGCTTAACCAACATGTTTTAATTGAACCCAAGGTAAGCACCTTAAATTATAAAAAATGTTGAAATGCCCATTTAGTGGTAAGTAATGCTACATCATAACCACCCAACCATAGGAAATATTCTACCACCTCCTCTAAGCCAAGAACTCTTGAAAAACTAACCACCCAATATAGAATTGTGTTGTCTCGATCAAGGCCAACCCGGTGTAGTCTGCAATGATCATGTACCTAATGGAAAAAATATTCCACTTACATTTCACTCATCAAGGATGTTGCCTATCCATGCTAACACTTATTCAACACATCGTCAATTTACATCATCCTCCCGTAAGCCTGTGTTACAATGCTTTGTCAATGATCAACCCTTGTTAAGGGGATCTCCTAGTCCACACCAAACTAGTACACCATCCTAATTGTCTCATGAAGCAACCAAAGTCACTAACAAAGTATACCAAACATATAAACTCATTGTCAACTCTTAGTAGTGTTTACCCGACATGCCATCCATTGTGCCATTTCTAATGGAACCTCAAGTAAGATCCTTTCATTTCCCCCCCACTTTAATTATTTGCATCTTCAACAACATGGCTCTATTGGATTCTCTAATGGAAAGGGCATTGATGGTGAAAATAAACTTCATAATTTTTGCATTTAAATGCGGTGTTGATACCAATTTTCATGAGGGTAAAATTTTCAATCCACTTAAGCATCTAATACCACTCAAGAAGCCTAGTTGTTTTATGACATTGATGTGACATTACTAGTTTTGCATGACCATCAACCTCTTGTATCACTCCAACAATGCCTAGCCAACATGTCCTAACCGAACCCAAGTTAGGCACCTTAAACTATAGGAAATGTTGTAGTTTGTGTTTCATTATAAGTGATGTTGTGTCATCACCACCCACACATAAGCAACCTTTCACTCCCTCCCTCAAGCCAACACACTTGAATAAATAACCACCTAGTGTAAGACTATGTTGTCTCCATCTGAACCAATTTCTTGTAATTCTCCAAAGGTCATGTACATAGTGGCAACAAGCTTCCACTTACCTTAAATACACTCATCAACTATGTTGCCTTACCATGGATAACACACTATCAAACAAATTTCCAGATTTTGAAATCCTTAGGTGAATTTGTGTTGCAACACTTCATTGATCATCCATCCTTGTTAGGCTAGACATCATTCATCCTCCTAGTCCACATGAAACTAGTACATCATACTAAATGTCTCAAGGATCATTGTGAGTCGGTCTCGAGGAATACGAAACATATAAACTATAAGCCATCCACCCTTTATCATATTTGCTTAGAATGTTATATAGGATAAAATTTCCAGTGGATCCTCAAGGAAGGTCCTTACATTCTTCCCAACTTGAATTGTTAACATCCTCATCAATACAACCCCATCAATATCTACAATGAAATGGGTGTGGATAGTGAAAAAAAAAAACACAATTTTGCATTCAAACATGGATTTAATACCATTTGTCATGGGGCTAGAAGTTTTATTTCACTTGAGTGCCTAATACCACTTAAGAAACATGTTCACCAAGCATATTAAATCTGACCTTACAAGTTAAGCATGACCAAAAACCACATATATCACATGTGTTGCACTTAACTGCCATATCCTAATCAAAGCTAGGCTAGGTACCTCAACCATGAAGTAACCCTAAAAAAACCACATAGATACTCTTTAAGGGATATTTATATTTCAAGTTGGATAATATGGGAGCCATGACATGTTATTCTACATAAAGAGCCACAATAGTTGTTAGTATGTATGGTTGTCTAATAATAATGTGTGCACATTATAAGAATGTGAATGTGCCAATAGAATTTGTGCATATTTTTGTAATGCATGTATCTATAGAATTATTTATAGAATAATATGGCTTTAGATTAATCTAAATTTATATTAATTGACCAAGTCAGTAGTTTCGGCCAGCCCAAGGCTCAAGGCCATTTATGAGGGGCTACAAGACTCTTCCTGGGATTTTCTAGCTTTGAGTTTGGTTTCCCTTTCATCCTAGAGTTCAGGGAAATGCATGAAATGTATTATGACTTTCTTAGGGTTTTTAGAAGTTTCAGAAGTTATGAATTTCTCCGGTTTGTTTTTTTTCTTGTCCTTCATCTCAAGTGCCATTGGTCATGCCCTCCTTAGATGAACTAGTGAAGGAGAGCCTTTCCCCGATGATGAAAGAAGGTCAAACTGATGTTGAGAATATATGAATCCATTTGCAGTGTTAAAATTTGGAGACAAAAGGGTATTTATAATTTTAACATTTTAGACGGATTCAAAGACCCCTCTATCTCTAAATTTTAACACTGCAGATAGATTCAGAGACCCCTATAGTGAAATTAAACACTTGAGTATCAAAATTGCAATTTTCCATTTATGGAGTTACAGTATTAAAATTTCTAACATAAATAACTAATTCATATACTTTTTGTACTTATTATTTGGTCATATTTTTATTCTTGGACTATGGTAGTCATTTATGTTAATCATTATTAATTTGGTCACTTATTATCTAGTCATATATTTTAGTCGTAGACTAAATTAGTCATTTTAGTTAGTCTCTTTTAGTTTGGTCACTTATTATCTAGTCATATATTTTATTTCTAAACTAAATTATTCGTTTAAATTAGTTATTTTTAGTTCAATCACTTAAAATTACTCTAATTTAGTAGTAATTCACTTGAAATAATTGTAGTGACTAACATTTTTAGTCACCTACTTACTAATTTCATCATTTTCTACTAGTGGGTGAAGCTAAGGAGCTCTATGTTTTCCCCAAACATTGCAACCAGGTGTTTTTTTACCCAGATGTGTTGGATAGGGATTGGTGGTTTGTATTGAGAGATGACCCTAGATCAAAACATATTTTTTGAGAAAAATATTGTTATCATGCCAAGCTAGCTGGAAGATAATGAGGGTGATCACGAGAAACGAGAGTGATATGATACATGTGTTATTTCATCATTTACACATTTTAAGATGGGTTTTTATAAAGAAGAGGACTTAATTACCTTATAACTAAGAGTATTTTTTTCCGAAACATTATAATATGTATTTTGAATTAATTGTTAATTTTAATTGTGTTAATGCTAAAATCATTTAACTTGATAATTTGCAATTATGTTGATCTCGAAAAAAATGGCGTACTGTTCTTTTTTTTTATAATGTCAAATCCTAAAATAATACAACCATATGATTTCTTTAAATGTGTGTGAATGATATCTTCAAAATGTATATTGTTATTTTTGGTATGTAAGATCATAATAAAATAATGATAATTCTAAAGTACATGAATATATCTGCATTATTTTCTAAACTTTATTATGTTACAAAAATTCATATTATTTTAGATTTATTATTTTACAACTATTTATAATCATACAAATTTACAATTTTAAAATTATGGTAGTTTAACAATATTTACGGTATACATTTTACTTACGGTAGTTATGGTTCAAAATTGACAATTAATTTACAATTTTGCAATTTTTTTTTTTTTAAAAATAAATTTGAATGATGACAATACATACAATTACAATTACAATTTTACAATTTCACGATACTGTAACACCCCTAGTTTATGTTTTCTTTCAAAGCTGGACAATTGAACTTTAATCCAAGGGGGAGTGGACCCCAAATGGATAAGTATTTTATGGATGTAATTAAATATTTAATTTTGAAAAAATGAATAAAATAATTCTATGCGGATTGACCAAAATGAGAATTATGAGATCTCTCGCTAAATCCATGAGGATGGATAAAGGGTTGTCCCCAAAAATCTTTCAAAAATCCTTGAAGGAACTTATTTCCAAATTATATTTTAGGAAAATCTAGTTTCCCCAATGATGTGGAGAGTAGTTGGGAAGAGGTAAAAAGCTGGGAAAAGCAGAAAGCAACTTTAAAATTTCCTAAATAGGGAATCCTAGGCAAACAGGAAGAAAAGCATCCTGATATTCTGGACGCAAAATTAGAAACAGGCTTTGGGGAGCAAAACCTTAAATAAGCTATTCCTGAATAGATTAGAGGGTGGGTCTCAAATGGAAGTGATCTCAGCTCGGGGGTGAGTTCGGGAGATAGAGGGACTCTACGGTTGGGAGGACTTGTCAAGTACCAAAGTGGTATGCACACAATATTGTGAATGATTAAAATTAATTGTTGTTAAGTGTAAAGGTTAATGACTGTAGCTGTATAATTATTTCAATGTTTTGTTTGTGCTGGTGTTCCGTACATTTACAGAATGGTAGAATAATTAAATTCTATCAGTCCTACATGGTTGTAGGAACCAGAAATATGTGGAAAAATCAGCCAGAAATTCTAAACCAGTTCCTGGTTTAAATCTGGAGATTATGTTACCTCATAATTTATAATTATGTAACTTTAATCTGTTTCTGTGAAAATTAGAATTAATTCATTCAACACTATGGAAAACCCATAAACCTGTGGGCAGGAGGAATTAAGTATATACATAGCAGAACTATAGATTTCTGAAGTAATTAAGTGAGGTACAAAGACATAGATTTCCAAAATAGTATTGCATGAATATTTATAAATTTCTATTTTATAATGAGGACAGAATGGAAGGAAAGATACTTTAGTACCATGGAAATCTTTAAATAGCAATGAAATAGAACTAAACATAATTGCCAAACTTGTACATAATTGTGAGCTAAGAGTTATGTATAAAATTGTGACTAACATCCTTTACCAAGGAATAATCAAAATTGAATACTTATTGGAAAAATAAGAATTGCATGGAAATTTATATAAAGGCCTGCTAACTATATAAACTGGGGAAGGTAGAAATTAACAGTTTATCAGATCTATAAAAAAAAATGAGAATTAATAATGCTAGTAAAAGTATTAAATAGAAAATAAAACCTATTGAACATATGAGAAAATCAAACAATAGATTTCCAAAAGTAATATCTACAAAATTTAAGTCAAGAGACAGGGGAAAGGGTATGTTACTGGAGTAGATAAATACATATAACTACATAAGCCAGATGTCAAGCCCCAAAAATTTATTTCATAGGTAAGTACCCTGGTGAAATAAATAATTACCTACTGTTGTAAGAAATTAGTACAGGAAGCAGAAATACAATATAAGATTAGTAAAATTATCAGTTCTGTCTAGCAAATGGAAACAGACAGATTTAACAGGAATAAAATTCTCATCATGAGTATCAATATAACTAGACATCTGAAATCACCAGAGAGTAACATAACTCTGTCCTTATCAAACAGGAAAGGAATATATATGTATATATCTGGAATCCATAGGTAAAGTTGTGCAAACAACGGAAATAAATTATTATAAGCACGTCCCCAGATAACTTATTAAATTTAGGAGGTCGCAGTGACCATATCAACAGATTCTTAGTAACACAGACCTGGTTCAATGAAATCATTCTTTTACAATATCGAATAGAGAAATTACGAAGGTAAGACCGAATGGGCTGGACAAAAAACTATGTACAATAATGATATGCGAGTCTGGTTACATTTCAATCCAGATGCTTTTGATACCGACCTGAAAGGGAAAGGTGAAGCGAAATTAAAATGAATGAGACATTCCTGTCAAGGTATCTATGAGAAGAAATTGGTATGGAATTCGGATTACCTGTATAAAACAATAACATGGTGAATATACATATTGATTAATTGAGGTGAAGTATAATACAACCAGAAATAATAAAGGGATTACCTGGCAAATGAGGAATCCCTCTTTTTATAAAAACGACCTGAAACAGAGATAATTGAACAATATATAAATAAAAAAATTCGAAACCCAGGAAGCTCAAATACGAACGAGAAAGACAGGATTCGAGTGATAAAATCGAATTGATTTCTGGACTGGGTTATGAATTTCTTACTGTATAAGAAACGAAAAAAATCAAGATGTCCCTCATTCACACACCATTCGTAAATTCACCAAAGACGATGAGGAGTAAACTCTTGTCAAGAACGATAGAGTATTAATGTCTTACATCCTCAGAAGACTATACGAAATGTAAAAAGGGAGATTGGGATAGACAAAAGCATTAATATACCTGAACTGAAAAATCTCCACGAGAGATGTGTCTAGCAGTCTCGAAATGATTTCTCGACAGTAAACGAGACTGTATATGAAAAAAAAATGTTTATAGCTAATTAAACCCAGCTCTAGCCCTATTAACAGAGCCTAGCACCATGGAGAAATAAACATATCCAGACATAGTATTCAGGGCGTAAGCATACAGTAGGTTAGTGACATGCGTAGAAGCTCATACCTGAACCGTAAATTCAATGACGAGATAGATACAACCGAGGTCTGAGCGATCCGATGCCTCGTTCTCCTACGTGTAGGGTCTCGACACTGGAATACAACCAGAACAACTGGGAGTGAAAGAACCACTTGACAATAACACAGAGATTTATACAATTATCTCCAATCCAAAAAATGAAAAACCCTAATGGACAGGATCAATCTCCATCATCCAAGTGGCCCCAGATCAATGGTATATACACGGATTGAATGGGTGATATTGGAAATTAATACCTACCGTCCAACACATAAATACATAGATCTACGAAATCGACTCCATAGTATCTTCACTAATGTCGTAGGACCAGCATGAATGAAAGAGTACTCTGGCATGGCGTCTATAAGTGAAGAATAGATGCATACAATCCTGTGTGTGAATGCAACGAAATCCAAAACAATGGGATAAATCAACCAAGTACCATTGAAAAAGATGATTTGGGAAGTCTGATAGGGGTTGAAGTGGCCGACTATGTTGAGCCAAAATTTCTAACGAGACGAAATGCATGCATTGAAAGTTAATACGCCTATCTCCACAATGAAATCACCATAAATTGAACTGTACATGAGAAATCTATGATATGATGGTAACTCTCATTCACATTGGAATAATGGCCACAAAACTAAAACCAATTCAAATATGTGACATAAGTCGTAAATAAAAATAACCATTCGATGTGTTGAGTAAAGTGAAATGAAAAACAAAGTTAAATCATGGAATATACAAAGGCTAAAGATCAACGAATCATATACTAACGTAAAACCCATAAGAGTTTACTACTGTACATCAACGTGTAGGTAGTGTTATGTGAACAAAATTATTGAATTCAATGTATTGAATAGATCGAATGGAATGGGTAGATATATTTATAGATAGAAAAATGTTGGAATAAATGCCACCATATAGCAATGGTAAGGGAATAAAATATTATTGTAAAGGGTCATATAAAAATATATGTGGTTAACATAAGCCTCCAATATTGTGTGAAGGAGAGCAATAAAAAAATTTCCTTACAAGAGTATTAAAAGGAATAGGAACCCTATTCTAGGTCAGATTATAAGTTGATGAAGTTGAAAGTAAAACTAAACAACTGTGGCCAAGAGGCATAGAAATAAAATATAAAAAGAAAAAAAAAAGAAAAAAATTGTGGTGGAAAGGAAGAGACGTTACAAATGGTATCAGAGATCATGTTACATAACACTGGGCTGTTGTTGTTGTGCTCATTGTTGTTATGTGCTCATTGTATTTATTATTTATATTTTTTTTCTATTATTACTGATCTCTGTTTTTTAGTGTACAGTGTGGTGCTGAAACAAACAATTCCAATGGCTGGAAATGATGAAATTTATGTTGATCTGCGTGATGAAGATAATGCGCCAGATCCCAATGCTCCAGTGATGTCTATGTTGCACAGTTTGCAATGATAAATGGCTGAGCTAAGAAGCCAGAATGACAGATTGTCATTAGCCAGTGAGGATCAGGAAAGGCTCATCAGAGAATTAACTTCGTGGAACAACCAAGAGGGTGAAGGTTCCGGAAAGAGGAAGAATGATGAGTCTGAGGATGATGATGCTGTTAGGCATCAGTATAAGCAGAAAAAGGAAATACAGGGGGAATTTCAAAAGATTAAACCTCCCTCCTATGATGGGGAGAAGGAGGAAGATGCTGAAGCTTGGTTTTTTAACATGATTAAGTATTTTCAGGTCTATGAATATGAAAGCAATATGAAGGCCAGACTAGTTGTCTACCAGTTACAAGGTAAGGCTACCTTGCGGTGGGAGGAGACAAAAATGGTTCATGCCATTGATGAAAAGACAGTTACTTGGGAAGATTTCCAGGTTAAGTTTAAAAACCGCTATTTAAATGAACGTTATTATGATGATAAAGCAAAAGAATTTCATGACCTTAGACTCGGACAACTTACTATTGATGAATTTGTCACTAAGTTTACAAATCTATTGAGATATGTCCCTTACATCCGTGAAGAGAAGGAAAAGGTGCAAAGGTTTCTAAACTATTTTCCTGCTGTATACAAGGAGAAAATAGAGTTTGATAATCCAAAAACCATCGATGAAGTGGTGAGAAAAGCTAGATTATGTTACCAGCAGTTCAAAGGCCAAACTGAACATGGAAAAAGCTGGGTAAATAAGAGTGATTTCAAAGGAAAGAAACATAAACCAGCTTATTTGAAGAACTTTGGCAGGGATCATCAACGGAAGAAATTTAACAAACCCAAAGAAAGTCAAACTGCTCAGTCCCAAGTGGGTTCAAAACACATAGATGGAGACAATAAGAAAGAAGGCACAATTAAAATGAGGGAACCCTTGAAATGCTTGGGATGTGGAGAACCCCATCTTTTGAGGGATTTTCCACACCAAAACATTCAGATGATTATGAGAGATCAAGAAGCTACCACAGTAAATGACATAGCAAGAAATATACCCACTATCAGTGCAGCCTTGGAGAATCGACAAGTAGAACACCAAGCTACCATGGTTGAGATGGAAGGTAAGATTGTTGACAAATCTGTTACAGTTTCAATTGATCCAGGTGCTTCCTTGGGTTACATCAGTCCAAAAATTGTAGAAAAATGCAATCTCAAAACTGAAAAATTTCAGCAGTCTTGGCTGGTCCAGTTAGCCACTGGAACCAAGAGGAAGGTAACACATAAATTACCCCAAAAAACAATTAAATTAAATGATTTTCAGACAGAAGTAAATCTAAACATTCTGCCCTTAGGCTCATATGACTTGCTGATAGGAATGGACTGGCTGGAAAAGAGAAAGGCGATGATGAATTGTTGGGATAAAACTCTGCATTGCATAGATGAACAAGGGAAACATTTTGTGCTCAAGGGAAAACCAAAACCCATCTCTGTAAGACAAATATGAGCACTGCAATTAAAAATAAAAACTAGGAAAGGATATCAAATTTATGCATTACATGTTGAAGAATTAGAACAGCAACCTGAAGAAAATCTGTTGGATACTTTGCTAGTAGTGAGAGAGTTTAAGGAAGTCTTTCCAGATGATATTCCTCATCTTCCCCCCAAAAGAGAGATTGACTTTTCAATCGATTTGGTGCCGGGAGCAACACCTGTTTCCTGAGCCCCTTATCAAATGAGCCACCCCGAACCCATGGAACTGAAAATGCAATTGCAAGAATTGTTGGATAAAGGCTATATCCGACTGAGTGTGTCTCCTTGGGGAGCACCGGTGCTATTTGTGAAAAAGAAGGATGGAACCTTTAGAATGTGCATTGATTATCGTCAGCTGAATAAGTTGAGAATTAAAAACAGATACCCTCTGCCCATAATTGATGATATTTTCGATCAAGTGAGAGGAGCTTCAGTATTTTCGAAGATTGACTTAAGGACTGGTTATCACCAGCTCAGAATTAAGGAGGAAGACATTAGTAAAACAGCTTTTCGAACCAAGTATGGTCACTATGAATTTTTAGTCCTACCTTTCGGTTTGACAAATGCCCCTGCCACCTTTATGTGCCTAATGAATAGTGTGTTAAACAAGTACTTGGATAAATTTGTACTTGTGTTCATAGATGATATTTTAGTTTATTCAAAAAGTGAGGAGTAGCACAAAGAACACTTGAGGATAGTGTTGCAAACTCTGAAAGAAAACCAGTTGTATGCAAAATTCAGCAAATGTGAATTTTATAAGGACAAGATCCAATACTTGGGACATATTATTTCTGAACAAGGGTTGGCTGTTGACCCTGAAAAGATAAAGGCTATTAAAGAATGGCCTGTGCCAACTGATGTTTCAGCAGTGAGGTCATTTATGGGGATTGCAGGTTATTATCGCAGATTTGTGGAGAGATTTTCTGCGATAGCATATCCCATAACCTCACTACAAAGAAAGGGGGTCAAATTTGAGTGGACTGAAAAATGCCAAAACAGTTTTGAACAAATAAAATTAGAACTCACCACAGCCCCTATATTGAAAATTGCAGATCCTGATAAAGAATTTGTTGTATGTACAGATACTTGTAGAGAGGGGTTGGGAGGAGTCCTTTTGCAGGAAAATTCAGTTATTGCATATGAGTCTAGGAAACTGAAGACACATGAATAGAACTATAGTGCATATGATTTGGAGTTGGCTGCTGTTATGCATGCCTTGAAGATGTGGCGACACTATCTTCTTGGAAAAAAATTGACATTGATGATTGATCATATTAGTCTTAAATATTTCTTTTCCCAAACTGATTTGAATGCTAGACAGGCCAGATGGATGTCTTTTCTGAGTGAATTTGATATGGACATAAAACATATCAGAGGAAAAGAAAATAAAATTGCGGATGCTTTGAGCAGGAATGCTTGCCAAAATATAAATAGTATTGGAAGTAGTGCTAATTTTGATTTAGAAGATTTAGTGAAAAAGGCAGCAGACCAGGATCCAAATTATGAAACACTACAGGTGAAACTACTAAAGAAGGAGATGGCTGATTACGCTCAAAACTAGAAAGGGCTGATCTACTACAAAAACATATTATATATCCCCAATGTGGAGTCCTTGAAAAGAGATATTCTAGATGAATATCACAAACAGCCGTATGCAGGGCATCCTGGATATCATAAAATGTTAACAGCTTTGAAAAAGAAGTTGTTTTGGCTAGGAATGAAAAGAGATGTAGCAGAATATTTAGCTAGATGCATGGAGTGTCAACTAGTTAAAGTTGAGCATCAAAATCCTGCTGGTCTTTTAAACCCTTTGCCGGTTGTAGAATGGAAATGGGACACAGTTTCTATAGATTTTATAATAGGGCTACCCAAAACTAAATACCAACACGATTCAGTGATGGTAGTAGTAGACACTTTAACAAAAGTTGCACACTTCATACCTGTAAAGTCTACTTTTGGGACAGCCCTAGTAGCAGATGTGTTTCTAAAAGAGATAGTAAGATTACATGGGGTCCCAAAGATGATTGTTTCTGATAGAGATGCTAAGTTCACAGCAGCCTTTTGGAAAGGTCTATTTGGAGGTATGGGCACTAAGTTGAATTTTAGTACTGCCTATCACCCTCAGACCGACGGTCAGACAGAGAGAACTAATCATATTTTGGAGGATATGTTGAGAATGTATGTGATGGATAGGCCATCAAAATGGGAAGACTACTTGCATTTGGCTGAATTTGCCTATAATAAAAGCTATCAATCCTCCATCAAAATGAGTCTGTTTGAGGCACTCTATGGAAGGACATGTCGTACTCCTTTGAGCTGGAGCCAACCTGAGGATAAGCTAATGTTGGGACCAGATGCTTTACAAGAGATGGAAAGAATTGTTAAACAAATACAAAGAAACATCAAGACAACAAAAGATCGCCAGAAAAACTATGCTGATAAGAAGAGAGTAGATCGAGAATTTAAAGTGGGGGAACATGTGTATTGGCATATTAAACCCAAAAAGAGCACACTTTATGCTGGAAGTTGTGCAAAACTGGCTCCTAGATATTGTGGTCCTTTTGAAGTATTAGAAAGGGTGGGACCAGTGGCTGACAAGCTGGCCTTACCGCCCCATGTTAAAGTTCATGATTCGTTTCATGTTTCATTATTAAAAATATATATACATGATGCTTCTCACATTGTTGATTGGAATGTGATACATGTGGAACCAGAAGGGGAGTTCCTTCCCAAACCGCTTCAAATATTGGAGCGGGAAGAAATTGAATTGAGGAATCGAATGGTAACAAGAGTAAAGGTGCAGTGGAAGCACTTTAATGCTGAAGAAGCTACCTGGGAAAGAGAAGCTGAAATGATGGAAAAATATCCATTTTTGTTTCAAAAATGAACTCTAGTAATTATATATTAACACCGAGGACGGTGTTTGCTTTCAGAGGGGGAATATGTAACACCCCTAGTTTATGTTTTCTTTCAAAGCTAGACAATTGAACTTTAATCCTAACGAGAGTGGACCCCAAATGGTTAAGTATTTTATGGATGTAATTAAATATTTAATTTTGAAAAAATGAATAAAATAATTATGTGCAGATTGACCAAAATGAGAATTATGAGATCTCTTACTAAATCCATGAGGATGCATAAAGGAAAATACTTTCCCCAAAAATATTTCAAAAATCCTTGAAATAATTTATTTCCAAATTAGATTCTGAGGAAAATCTTGTTTCCCCAATGATGTGGAGAGTAGTTGGGAAGAGGGAAAAAGCTGGGAAAAGCAGAAAGAAGCTTTAAAAGTCCCTAAATAGGGAAGCCTGGGCAAACAGGAAGAAAAGCATCCCGATATTCTGGACGCAGAATTAGAAACAGGCTTTGGGGAGAAAAAGCTTAAATAAGCTATTCCTGAATAGATTAGAAGGTGGGTCTGGAATGGAAGTGATCTCAGCTCGGGGGTGAGTCCGGGAGATAGAGGGACTCTACGGTTGGGAGGACTGGTCAAGTACCAAAGTGGTATGCACACAGTATTATGAATGATTAAAATTAATTGTTGTTAAGTGTAAAGGTTAATGACTGTAGCTGTATAATTCTTGCAATGTTTTGTTTGTGCTGGTGTTCCATACATTTACAGAATGGTAGAATAATTAAATTCTATCAGTCCTACATGGTTGTAGGAACCATAAATATGAGGAAAAATCATCCAGAAATTCTAAACCAGTTCCTGGTTTAAAACTGGAGATTATGTTACCTCATAATTTATAATTATGTAACTTTAATCTGTTTCTGTGAAAAATATAATTAATTCAGTCAACACTATGGAAAACCCATAAACCTGTGGGCAGGAGGAATTAAGTATATACAAAGAAGAACTATAGATTTATGAAGTAACTAAGTGAGGTACAGAGACATAGATTTCCAAAATAGTATTGCATGACTATTTATAAATTTCTATTCTATAATGAGGACAGAATGGAAGGAAACATACTTTAGTACCATGGAAATATTTAAATAGCAATGAAATAGAGCTAAACACAATTGCCAAACTTGTACATAATTGTGAGCTGAGATTTATGTATAAAACTGTGACTAACACCCTTTACCAAGGAATAATCAAAATTGAATACTTATTGGAAAAATAAGAATTGCATGGAAATTTATATAAATGCGTGCTAACTATATAAACGGGGGAAGGTAGAAATTAACAGTTTATCAGATCTATAAAAAAAATGAGAATTAATAATGCTAGTGGAAGTATTAACTAGAAAATAAAACCTACTGAACATATGAGAAAATCAAACAATAGATTTCCAGAACCTATTATTAGTTATCCAATAAGTAATATCTGCAAAATTTAAGTCAAGAGACAGGGAAAAATGTATGTTACTGGAGTAGATAAATACATATAACTACATAAGGCAGATGTCAAGCCCCAAAAATTTATTTCAGAGGTAAGTACCCTGGTGAAATAAATAATTACCTAATGTTGTAAGAAATTAGTACAAGAAGCAGAAATACAATATAAGATTAGTAAAATTATCAATTCTTTCTAGCAAATGGAAATGGACAGATTTAACAGGAATAAAATTCTCATCATGAGTATCAATATAACTAGACATCTGAAATCACCAGAGAGTAACATAACTCTGTCCTTATCAAACAGGAAGATAATATATATGTATATATCAGGAATCCATAGGTAAAGTTGTGCAAACAACAGAAACAAATTATGATAAGCATGTCCCTAGATAACTTATTAAATTTAGGAGGTCGCAGTGACCATATCAACAGAGTCTTAGTAACACAGACCCGGTTCAATGAAATCATTCTTTTACAATATCGAATAGAGAAATTACGAAGGGAAGACTGAATGGGCTGGAAAAAAAACTATGTACAATAATGATATGCGAGTCTGGTTACATTTCGACCCAGATGCTTTTGATACCGACCTGAAAGGGAAAGGTGAAGCAAAATTAAAACGAATGAGACAATCCTGTCAAGGTATCCCTGAGAACAAATTGGTATGGAATTCGGATTACCTTTATTAAACGAGAACACGATGAATATACATATCGATTAATTGAGGTGAAGTATAATACAACCAAAAATAATAAAGGGATTACCTGAAAAATGAGGAATCCCTCTTTTTATAAAAACGACCTGAAACAGAGATAATTGAACAATATTAAAAAAAGAAAATTTCGAAACCCAGGAAGCTCAAATACGAATGAAAAAAGCCAAGAGTTGAGTGATAAAATCGAATCGATTTCTGGACTGGGTGATGAATTGCTTACTGTAGAAGAAACGAACAAAATCAAGACGTCCCTCATTCGCACGCCATTCGTAAATTCACCAAAGACGATGAGGAGTAAGCTCCTGTCAATAACGATAGAGTATTCACGTCTTACATCCTCAGAAGTCTATACGAAATGTAAAAAGGGATATTGGGATAAGAAAAAGAATTAATATACCCAAACTGAGAAATCTCCACGAGAGATTTGTCCAGCAGTCTCGAAATGAGTTCTCAACAGTAAACGAGACTGTATATGAAAAAAAAATGTTTATAGCTAATTAAACCTAGCCTAGCCCTATTAACAGAGCATAGCACCATGGAGAAATAAACATATCCAGACATAGTATTCAGGGCGTAAGCATACAGTAGGTTAGTGAAATGCGTAGAAGCTCATACCTGAACTGTAAATGCGATGTCGAGATAGATACAACCGAGGTCTAATCGAGCTGATGCCTCGTTCTCTTACGTGCAGGGTCTCGACACTGGAATACAACCAGAACAACTGGGAGCAAAAGAACCACTTGACAATAACATAGAGATTTATACAATTATCTCCAATCCAAACACCGACAAACCCTAATGGACAGGATCAATCTCCATCATCCAAGTGGCCCCAGATCAATGGTCTATACACGGATCGAATGGGTGATATTGGAAATTAATACCTACCGTCCAACACATAAATACATAGATCTACGAAATTGACTCCACAGTACCTTCACTAATGTCGTAGGACCGGCATGAATGAAAGAGTACTCAGGCGTGGTGTCTATAAGTGAAGAATAGATGCATACAATCCTGCGTGTGAATGAAAGGAAAGCCAAAACAATGGGATAAATCAACCGGGTACCATTGAAAAAGATGACATGGGAAGTCTGATAGGGGTTGAAGTGGCCGACTATGTTGAGCCAAAATTTCCAATGAGATGAAATGCATGCATTGAAAGTTAATATGCCTATCTCCATAGTGAAATCACCATAAATTGGACTGTACGTGAGAAATCTATGATACGATGGTAACTCTCATTCACATTGGAACAGTGGCCGCAAAACTAAAACCAATTCAAATACATGACATAAGTCGTAAATAAAAATATCCATTCGATGCGTTGAGTAAAGTGAAATGAAAAACAAAGTTAAATCGTGGAATATACAAAGGCTAAATATCAACGAATCATATACCAACGTAAAACCCATAAGAGTTTACTATTGTACATCAACGTGTAGGTAGTGTTATGTGAACAACATTATTGAATTCAATGTATTGAATAGATCGAATGGTATGGGCAGATATATTCATAGATTGAATTCAATGTATTGAATAGATCGAATGGTATGGGTAGATATATTTATAGATAGAAAAATGTTGGAATAAATGCGACCATATAGCAATGGTAAGGGAATAAAATATTATTGTATAAGGGTCATATAAAAATATATGTGGTTAACATAAGCCTCCAATATTGTGTGAAGGAGAGCAATAAAAAAATTTCCTTACACGAGTATTAAAAGGAATAGGAACCCTATTCCAGGTCAGATTATAAGTTGACGAAGTTGAAAGTAAAACTAAACAACTGTGGCCAAGAGGCACAGAAATAAAATATAAAAAGAAAGAAAAAAAATTGCGGTGGAAAGGAAGAGACGTTACAAATGGTATCAGAGCTCATGTTACATAACACTGGGCTGTTGTTGTTGTGCTCACTGTTGTTATGTTCTCATTGTATTTATTATTTATAATTTTTTTATTATTATTACTGATCTGTCTTGTTTAGTGTACAGTGTGGTGCTGAAACAAACAATTCCAATGGCTGGAAATGATGAAATTTATGTTGATCTACGTGATGAAGATAATGCACCAGATCCCAACGCTCCAGTGATGGCTATGTTGCACAGTTTGCAATGAGAAATGGCTGAGCTAAGAAGCGAGAATGACAAATTTTCATTAGCCAGTGAGGAGCAGGAAAGGCTCATCAGAGAATTAACTTCGCGGAACAACTAGGAGGGTGAAGGTTCCGGAAAGAGGAAGAATGATGAGTCTGAGGATGATGACGCTGTTAGGCATCAGTATAAGAAGAAAAAGGAATTACAGGGGGAATTCCGAAAGATTAAACCTCCCTCCTATGATGGGGAGAAGGAGGAAGATGCTGAAGCTTGGTTGTTGAACATGATTAAGTATTTTCAGGTCTATGAATATGAAAGCAATATGAAGGCCAGACTAGCTGTCTACCAGCTACAAGGTAAGTCTACCTTGTGGTGGGAAGAGACGAAAATGGTTCATGCCATTGATGAAAAGACAATTACTTGGGAATATTTCCAGGTTAAGTTTAAAAACCGCTATTTAAATGAACATTATTATGATGATAAAGCAAAGGAATTTCATGAGCTTAGACTGGGACAACTTACTATTGATGAATTTGTCACTAAGTTTAAAAATCTGTTGAGATATGTCCCTTACATCCGTGAAGAGAAGGCAAAGGTGCAAAGGTTTCTGAACTGTTTGCCTGTTGTATACAAGGAGAAAATAGAGTTTTGATAATCCAAAAACCACGGATGAAGCGGTGAGAAAAGCTAGATTATGTTACCAGTAGTTCAAAGGCAAAAATGAACATGGAAAAAGCTGGGTAAATAAGAGTGATTTCAAAGGGAAGAAACAGAAACCAGCTTATTTGAAGAACTTTGGCAGGGATCATTAGCGGAAGAATTTTAACAAACCCAAATAAAGTCAAACTGCTCAGTCCCAAGTGGGTTCAAAACACATAGATGGAGACAATAAGAAAGAAGGCACAGTTAAAATGAGGGAACCCTTGCAATTTTGGGGATGTGGAGAACCCCATCTTTTGAGGGATTGTCCCCACTGAAACATTCAGATGATTATGAGAGATCGAGAAGCTACCACAGTAAATGACATAGCAAGAAATATACCCACTATCAGTGCAGCCTTGGAGAATCGACAAGTATAACACCAAGCTACCATGGCTGAGATGGAAGGTAAGATTGCTGACAAATCTGTTACAGTTTTAATTGATCCAGGTGCTTCCTTGAGTTACATTAGTCCAAAAATTGTAGTAAAATGCAATCTCAAAACTGAAAAATTTCAGCAGTATTGGCTGGTCCAGTTAGCCACTGGAACCAAGAGGAAGGTAACACATAAATTACCCCAAACAGTAATTAAATTAAATCATTTTCAGACAAAAGTAAATCTACACATTCTGCCCTTAGGCTCATATGACTTGTTGATAGGAATGGACTGGCTGGAAAAGATAAAGGTCATGATGAATTGTTGGGATAAAACTCTGCATTGCATAGATGAACAAGGGAAAACTTTTGTGCTCAAGGGAAAACCAAAACCCATCTCTGTAAGAAAAATATCAGCACTGCAATTAAAAAGAATAGCTAGGAAAGGATATCAAATTCATGCAGTATATGTTGAAGAATTAGAACAGCAACCTGAAGAAAATATGCTGGATACTTTGCCAGTAATGAAAGAGTTTAAGGAATTCTTTCCAGATGAGATTCCTCATCTTCCCCCCAAAAGAGAGATTGAATTTTCAATCGATTTGGTGCCCGGAGCAACACCTGTTTCCCGAGCCCCTTATCGAATGAGCCCCCCCGAACTCATGGAACTGAAAATGCAATTGCAAGAATTGCTGGATAAAGGCTATATCCGACCGAGTGTGTCTCCTTGGGGAGAACCGGTGCTATTTTTGAAAAACAAGGATGGAACCTTTAGAATGTGCATTGATTATCGTCAGATGAATAAGTTGACAATTAAAAACAGATACCCTATGCCCAGAATTGATGATATTTTAGATCAAGTGAGAGGAGCTTCAGTATTTTCGAAGATTGACTTAAGGAATGGTTGTCACCAGCTCAGAATTAAGGAGGAAGACATTAGTAAAACAGCTTTTTGAACCAGGTATGGTCACTATGAATTTGTAGTCCTACCTTTCGGTTTGACAAATGCCCCTGCCACCTTTATGTGCCTAATGAATAGTGTGTTAAACAAGTACTTGGATAAATTTGTACTTGTGTTCATAGATGATATTTTAGTTTATTCAAAAAGTGAGGAGGAGCACAAAGAACACTTGAGGATAGTGTTGCAAACCCTGAAAGAAAACCATTTGTATGCAAAATTCAGCAAATGTGAATTTTATAAGGACAAGATCCAATACTTGGGACATATTATTTCTGAACAAGGGTTGGCTGTTGACCTTGAAAAGATAAAGGCTATTAAAGAATGGCCTGTGCCAACTGATGTTTCAGCAGTGAGGTCATTTATGGGGATTGCAGGTTATTATCACAGATTTTTGGAGAGATTTTCTGCCATAGAATATCCCATAACCTCACTACAAAGAAAGGGGGTCAAATTTGAGTGGACTGAAAAATGTCAAAACAGTTTTGAACAATTAAAATTAAAACTCACCACAGCCCCTATATTGAAAATTGCGAATCCTGATAGAGAATTTGTTATATGTACAGATTCCTGTAGAGAGGGGTTGGGAGGAGTCCTTTTGCAGGAAAATTCAGTTATTGCATATGAGTCTAGGAAAATGAAGACACATGAACAGAACTATAGTGCATATGATTTGGAGTTGGATGTTGTTATTCATACCTTGAAGAAGTGGCGACACTATCTTCTTGGAAAAAAATTTACATTGATGACTGGTCATATTAGTCTTAAATATTTCTTTTCCCAAACTGATTTTAATGTTAGACAGGCCAGATGGCTATTTTTTCTGATTTAATTTGATATGGACATAAAACATATCGGAGGAAAAGAAAAGAAAATTGTGGATGCTTTGAGCAGAAATGCTTGCCAAAATATAAATAGTATTGGAAGTAGTGCTAATTTTGATTTAGAAGATTTAGTGAAAAAGGCAGCAGACTAGGATCCAAATTATGAAACACTACAGGTGAAACTACTAAAGAAGGAGATGGCTGATTACACTCAAAATCAACAAGGGCTGATCTGCTACAAAAACAGATTATATATCCCCAATGTGGAGTCCTTGAAAAGAGAGATTCTAGATGAATATCACAAACAGCCGTATGCAGGGCATCCTGGATATCAGAAAATGTTAACATCTTTGAAAAAGAAGTTGTTTTGGCCAGGAATGAAAAGAGATGTAGCAGAATATTTAGCTAGATGCATGGAGTTTCAACTAGTTAAAGTTGAGCATCAGTATCTTGCTGGTATTTTAAACCCTTTGACGATTGTAGAATGGAAATGCGACACAGTTTCTATAGATTTTATAACAGGGCTACCCAAAACTAAATACCAACACGATTCAGTGATGTTAGTAGTAGACACTTTAACAAAAGCTGCACACTTCATACCTGTAAAGTCTACTTTTGGGACAACCCAAGTAGCAGATGTGTTTCTAAAAGAGATAGTAAGATTACATGGGGTCCCAAAGATGATTGTTTCAGATAGAGATGCTAAGTTCACAGCAGCCTTTTGGAAAGGTCTATTTGGAGGTATGGGCACTAAGTTGAATTTTAGTACTTCCTGTCACCCTCAGACCGATGGTCAGACAGAGAGAACTAATCAGATTTTGGAGGATATGTTGAGAATGTATGTGATGGATAGGCCATCAAAATGGGAATGCTACTTTCATTTAGCTGAATTTTCCTATAATAACAGCTATCAATCCTCCATCAAAATGAGTCCGTTTGAGGCACTCTATGGAAGGAAATGTCGTACTCCTTTGAGCTGGAACCAACCTGAGGATAAGATAATGTTGGGACCAGATGCTTTGCAAGAGATGGAAAGAATTGTTAAACAAATACAAAGAAACATCAAGACAGCACAAGATCACCAAAAAAAATATGCTGATAAGAAGAGAGTACATCAAGAATTTAAAGTGGGGGGACATGTGTATTTGTGTATTAAACCCAAAAAGAGCACACTTTATGCTGGAAGTTGTGCAAAACTGGCTCCTAGATATTGTGGTCCTTTTGAAGTATTAGAAAGGGTGGGACCAGTGGTTTACAAGCTGGCCTTACCGCCCCATGTTAAAGTTCATGATGTGTTTCATGTTTCATTATTAAAAAGATATATACATGATGCTTCTCACATTGTTGATTGGAATGTGATACAGGTGGAACCAGAAGGGTAGTTCCTTCCCGAATCACTTCAAATATTGGAGTGGGAAGAAATTGAATTGAGGAATCAAACGGTAGCAAGAATAAAGGTGCAGTGGAAGCACTTTACTGCTGAAGAAGCTACCTGGGAAAGAGAAGCTGAAATGATGGAAAAATATCCATTTTTGTTTGAAAAATGAACTCTAGTAATTAGATATTAACACCGAGGACGGTGTTTGATTTCAGAGGGGGAATATGTAACACCCCTAGTTTATGTTTTCTTTCAAAGATAGACAATTGAACTTTAATCCTAAGGGGAGTGGACCCCAAATGGATAAGTATTTTATGGATGTAATTAAATATTTATTTTTGAAAAAATGAATAAAATAATTCTGTGCAGATTGACCAAAATGAGAATTATGAGATCTCTTACTAAATCCATGAGGATGGATAAAGGCAAATACTTTCCCCAATAATCTTTCAAAATCCTTGAAAGAATTTATTTCCAAATTAGATTTTGAGGAAAATCTAGTTTCCCCAATGATGTGGAGCATTGTTGGGAAGAGGTAAAAAGCTGGGAAAAGCAGAAAGCAGCTTTAAGGGTCCCTAAATAGGGAAGCCTAGGCAAACATGAAGAAAAACATCCTGATATTCTCGACGCAGAATTAGAAACAGGCTTTGGGGAGCAAAAGCTTAAATAAGCTATTCATGAACAGATTAGAGGGTGGGTCTAGAATGGAAGTGATCTCAGCTCGGGGGTGAGTCCGGGAGATAGAGGGACTCTACGGTTGGGAGGACTGGTCAAGTACCAAAGTGGTATGCACACAGTATTATGAATGATTAAAATTAATTTTTGTTAAGTGTAAAGGTTAATGACTGTAGCTGTATAATTCTTGCAATGTTTTGTTTGTGCTGGTGTTCTGTACATTTACAGAATGTTAGAATAATTAAATTCTATCAGTCTTGCATGGTTGTAGGAACCAGAAATATGAGGACAAATCAGCCAGAAATTCTAAACCAGTTCCTGGTTTAAATCTGGAGATTATGTTACGTCATAATTTATAATTATGTAACTTTAATCTGTTTCTATGAAAAATAGAATTAATTGAGTCAACGCTATGAAAAACCCATAAACCTGTGGGCAAGAGGAATTAAGTATATACAGAGTAGAACTATAGATTTCTGAAGTAACTAAGTGAGGTATAGAGACATAGATTTCCAAAATAGTATTGCATGACTATTTATAAATTTATATTCTATAATGAGGACAGAATGGAAGGAAACATACTTTAGTACCATGGAAATCTTTAAATAGCAATGAAATAGAACTAAACACAATTGCCAAACTTGTACATAACTGTGAGTTGAGAGTTATGTATAAAACTGTGACTAACATCCTTTACCAAGGAATAATCAAAATTGAATACTTATTGGAAAAATAAGAATTGCATGGAAATTTATATAAAGGCCTACTAACTATATAAAATGGGGAAGGTAGAAATTAACAGTTTATCAGATCTATAAAAAAATTGAGAAGTAATAATGCTAGTGGAAGTATTAACTAGAAAATAAAACCTACTGAACATATGAGAAAATCAAACAATAGATTTCCAGAACCTATTATTAGTTATCCAATAAGTAATATCTGCAAAATTTAAGTCATCAGACAGGGAAAAAGGTATGTTACTGGAGTAGATAAACACATATAACTACATAAGCCAGATGTCAAGCCCCAAAAATTTATTTCAGAGGTAAGTACCTTGGTGAAATAAATAATTACCTAATGTTGTAAGAAATTAGTACAGGAAGCAGAAATACAATAAAATATTAGTAAAATTATCTGTTCTGTCTAGCAAATGGAAACGGACAGATTTAACAGGAATAAAATTCTCATCATGAGTATCAATATAACTAGACATCTAAAATCACCAGAGAGTAACATAACTCTGTCCTTATCAAACAGGAAGGGAATATATATGTATATATCTAGAATCCATAGGTAAATTTGTGCAAACAACAGAAATAAATTATGATAAGCATGTCCCCAGATAACTCATTAAATTTAGGAGGTCGCAGTGACCATATCAACAGAGTCTTAGTAACACAGACCCGGTTCAATGAAATCATTCTTTTACAATATCAAATAGAGAAATTACGAAGGTAAGACCGAATGGGCTGGACAAAAAACTATGTACAATAATGATATGCGAGTCTGGTTACATTTCGACCCAGATTATTTTGATACCGACCTGAAAGGGAAAGTTGAAGCGAAATTAAAACGAATGAGACATTCCTGTCAAGGTATCCCTGAGAAGAAATTGGTATGGAATTCGAATTACCTGTATAAAATAAGAGCACGGTGAATATACATATCGATTAAGTGAAGTGAAGTATAATACAACCAAAAATAATAAAGGGATTACCTGACAGATGAGGAATCCCTCTTTTTATAAAAACGACCTGAAACAGAGATAATTGAACAATATTAAAAAAAAAAATTGAAACCTAGGAAGCTCAAATACGAACGAGAAAGTCAGGAGTTGAGTGATAAAATCGAATCGATTTCTAGACTAGGTTATGAATTTCTTACTATAGAAGAAATGAACAAAATCAAGACGTCCCTCATTCGCACGCCATTCATAAATTCACCAAAGACGATGAGGAGTAAACTCCTGTCAAGAACGATAGAGTATTCACGTCTTACATCCTCAGAAGACTATACGAAATGTAAAAAGGAAGATTGGGATAAACAAAAGAATTTATATACCCTTACTGAGAAACCTCCACGAGAGATTTGTCTAGTAGTCTCCAAATGAGCTCTCGATAGTAAACGATACTGTATATGAAAAAAAATTGTTTATAGCTAATTAAACCCAGCTCTAGCCCTATTAATAGAGCATAGCGCCATGGAGAAATAAACATATCTAGACATAGTATTTAGGGCGTAAGCATACAGTAGGTTAGTGACATGCGTAGAAGCTCAAACCTGAACTGTAAATGCGATGTCGAGATAGATACAACCAAGGTCTGAGCGAGCTGACGCCTCGTTCTCCTATGTGTAGGGTCTCGACACTGGAATACAACCAGAAAAACTGGGAGCGAAAGAACCACTTGACAATAACACAAAGATTTATACAATTATCTCCAATCCAAACACTGATAAAAACCTAATGGACAGGATCGATCTCCATCGTCTAAGTGGCCCCAGATCAATGTTCTATACACAGATCGAATGGGTGATATTAGAAATTAATACCTACCGTCCAACACATAAATACATAGATCTACGAAATCGACTCCACAGTACCTTCACTAATGTTGTAGGACTGGCATGAATGAAATATTACTCTGGCATGGCATCTCTAAGTGAAGAATAGATGCATACAATCCTGTATGTGAATGCAACGAAAGCCAAAACAATGGGATAAATCAACCGAGTACCATTGAAAAAGATGACGTGGGAAGTCTGATAGGGGTTGAAGTGGCCGACTATGTTGAGCCAAAATTTCCAACGAGATGAAATGCATCCATTGAAAGTTAATACGCCTATCTCCACAGTGAAATCACCATAAATTGAACTGTACGTGAGAAATCTATGATATGATGGTAACACTCATTCACATTGGAACAGTGGCCGCAAAACTAAAACCAGTTCAAATACGTGACATAATTCATAAATAAAAATAACCATTCGATGCGTTGAGTAAAGTGAAATGACAAACAAAGTTAAATCATGGAATATACAAAGGCTAAAGATCAACGAATCATATACCAACGTACAACCCATAAGATTTCACTACTGTACATCAACGTGTAGGTAGTGTTATGTGAACAACATTATTGAGTTCAATGTATTGAATAGATCGAATGGTATGGGTAGATATATTCATAGATTGAATTCAATGTATTGAATAGATCGAATGGTATGGGTATATATATTTATAGATAGAAAAATGTTGGAATAAATGCGACCATATAGCAATGGTAAGGGAATAAAATATTATTGTATAACAGTCATATAAAAATATATGTGGTTAACATAAGCCTCCAATATTGTGTGAAGGAGAGCAATAAAAAAATTTCCTTACAAGAGTATTAAAAGGAATAGGAACCCTATTCCAGGTCAGATTATAAGTTGATGAAGTTGAAAGTAAAACTAAACAATTGTGGCCAAGAGGCACAGAAAAAAAATATAAAAAGAAAAAAAAAAAAAAACTTGTGGTGGAAAGGAAGAGACGTTACAGATACAATTACAATTACAATTTTAGAATTTTATATACAATTACAACTAAATTAGAATTACAATCATTTCACATTAATACAGTTAAAAATTTACAAATATTTTACATACAATTACAATTACAGTTAAAATTAAAATTAAAATTTTACAATTTTACATATATACAATTCCAATTAAAATTACAATTACAATCATTTCACATTAATACAATTAAAATTTTACAAATATTTTACATGCAATTACAATTACAATTTTACAATTTTACATACAATTAAAATTTTACATACAATTACAATTAGAAATACAATTACAATTTTACAATTTTACATGCAACTAAAATAAAAATTTTAATTACAATAACGACATAATATTTAATAAATATCATGATTTAATATTAAAAATAAACATCATGATCATGATAACCATCGTACAAACATCATATTCGGCTAAAAAACAAATTCCAATTCGCTAACATCATCTAATCATCGTGATCATGATCATCTAACAAAAACAACCATTGTATAACATCATCACCACACAAACATCAAATATACACATCATGCCAAATAACTGCTATCACATACACATCTATCTGCAAGAAGCACATTAAATGAACATATCTAACATGACCTAATAATATACACATCATGGTGAACACCAACATGTAAATTAAGTACATCTGCAACATGAACATAAAATAAATGGACTATATATATATATAAAGCATATATATATAGTATATACAGGATATATATATATATATATATATATATATATATATATATGTATAATGTGTCAAAAATATACTACTGTAATATAATTGCATATAAATGTCAAATATCAGTTGGTGGTACATCAATAGTAGTATTAGTCGAGGCCTGCTCAATCGATGGTGCATCGTCGACATGGTCAGAAAGATTCTGATCACGTGCCTGATGATCTGGAGGTGCCTCATGCTGATCAAGATCAACTTCCTGCTCATGATGACTCATGGATGGTCCAACTTGCTGATCAATGGATGGTACAACGACGTGCGTAGTTGATGGACCTACCTCTTCAAATGGACCTGCGCCCTCCTTAGGATCAGGTGTCTGGTCATGATCATGACTGCAAGATGCTGCAGGATTCTCATCATGATCATCTTCGATGCGAGGTTGAGGAGGAGGTGCAGTACTAGAATGACGATCACTCCCTTCATGATCATCAGATGATGCACTCCTCCACTATCGACGTATTGCATCTCCACCATGCCTACATCGACCGACCCTCCTCGCCCATGCCAGTAATTTGGTAGCTACAACGATATGCCACATCAGGGTCAACATATCACGAGGCATGACTCTCCATATCTCTGTCAGCCTATCATCAGCCTATATCTCTTTGATAGTGACCGACCTAACTCCCTCCTCCACTAGGAGTCGATAGAGTTGGTTGCCCAACTCCATCCTAAATTGAGTGTCAGGCCTATCCCTCGCACCTGCCGGTACCTGCGCCTAATCATGAGGACTAGGTCTGTCACCAGCCTTATCCTCCGCATCTGCCATCTCCTCGTCAGTAGGATCTACACCTGGATCATTTGGTGGCGGTGACATCTCATTGCCAACAAATGACCCAATATCTAGAAAATATATAAAAGTACACAACAATACCTAGAGAATTTCATTAAACAATTTAATGAAACAAGTCAATGAACATGTTAGAATAAATTTAAAGAAAAATCTAATATTACCTCTCTCATTCGGTGGATCATCATCTATGAAGAAGATGTTGGCATGCCCTCACTAATCCAAACCAGCATACGAACATGACATGAGAATGAAGGTGTGATCATCAACAATGGATAGCAACTCGATTGCATCATTAGATATCCTGTTGGAAAAGTCAGACTTGCCCCTGTTGGGCATCATCTGGCCCCACATCTCCATTTTTTCGTGCAACGTCGCCCTACGAGGCTGCCGAACAAAATTAGGCCTCGTCTCTAGAAACCTATGAAAAAAAACAAAATAACTCTGAATAAAAATAGAAGTTCACCCTCCCATGTGCCTGACAACAACATCTATCTAATGCAGTACAAAACTGCCGCAAAAAAATCACGGACCACCTCACAAGTCATGGAACCTATAATAAAGAATCAACATAAAATAAAAGCAGGCAACTAATGCGTTACCCATCACTGGTATGGTGTGCAATGATTGTCAGCAGTAGTGAGAGGAACCTCACCTCCTGTGCATCAAATGAAGAAATATGTAACTAACCATTGGAGATCTGAAAATCTGTAGGATAAAGTATATCGAAGCTAATGTATCTCTGGGAGTACACCAACCGACTCCCTACTACATAGGCATCAGGGACCTCTGGGAATAAGGGAAAATCCTTCCTTCTCCTAGATAGGCCAGTAATAGAATATATGTCCTCCTCAGTGGGTGTGTACCGCTGGTTAGGACCAACCCGGAAAGACTGTCGACAGGCATCCCACCTGAAGATGAGTTGTCCGAATAACCCATTATGGCCCTTCAAGGATGTAGCCTCCTCATAGAAATTGAGGAGGCCTACCTCCCTTAGGAGCAACTGGGTGGCTGTCACAATAGGGAAAGGGTACATAAGTATCTCCCTTTCTCATGCCTCCCACAGGCGAACCATGCTATACTGGTCTGCCATATGTTCTTGTTGTTCCCTTTCTTCTCTCGTTTGACGTCACTGCATGATTGACATACTAAATACATTTTCTTTAATTAAATGAGACAAGTATTTAAATATATATATATATATATATATATATATATAATTTTTTTGAAAAAAAATCAGTCAGTGCACCAAAAAATAAGGTCATGCGCTGGTTTCGGTGCATCTATTTTTATCGTGCACCGTCCTTGGTGCGCATTGGTCAGTGCGACACCCTCGTAACATCAGTACATGGTCAATAGTGTGGTCTTTTAAACAACCACACAGTTGACTATGTACCAAAGTCCGTAGGGCAGTGCATTGATCAAGCTATCCGCACTGGGGCAGATAGTTTATTCAACGCACCACCCTCCCGACATTGGAACATAGTCACCGTGCAGTCATTTAAATGACCGCACCACCATATTGGTTTTTAAAAAATCATGGTGCGTGTTTTCGGTATTGCACCGGACCCGATGCGGTTTTCGTTAGCACTTTTCGCAGTGCGGCCTATAAATTTACAGGTAGCACCATGAATGGTGTGAGTAGAATGGCTCGAGCGCACCTCGCAGGAAATAAAAACAAAATGGTAAATTTTAAGTTTTTTGACAAATATAATCCCCTAAAGAGTTTAATGATTGATAAAAAGGTAAAATACCTGTACATTTGGGCGTTGAGGAGGCATATTTGCTAAATAATTTGAAAACTAAATTTTCCCATCGTTTTGCAAAAGTCGAACTCGAGAAGGTGGGAAATGGACGACAACAGTGTGTGCAATGGGAGCACTGATGGTAGGGCACCTCACACAAGGGAAATTCAAATTGGTGCTTGAGAGCTCTGGAGCACTAAAGAAGTGAAAATGCGTATTTTTAGGCCGGTAATTTTTTTTATTTAACCCTGTTTCGGTGCGTGTGTTTTTGAGGCGCATTGGGTAGTTTATGCCTAGCGCACCGGGCCTTTTTTTGTTTGGGCATGGGTTTTAAGATGCACCAGGCCCATTTTTGAGTAGCGCACTAGTGCATGACAGTAATCAGAGACACGAAGTGGGTTTATATGTAGAGAATGGTGTCTTGGTGTGCCAATTTGTAGTACACACTGGTGCTTTGTGAGTTAAATGCACCGGTGCAGTTTATAATTAGAAACGCATCAGACAAAAAACATTCACAAAAACCTCCACCTGCCAACCTCCTTTAGATACCTCCACTGCAAACATATATCTGGGCTATTTTTATAAGGGGTTCCTAAAAAACATCTACTAGAGGGTCTTTTCCTTGTAGTGAAATTCCTTTCTCCTCCAAATTTTTCAATTTCAATTTCGACTATAGAATGTATTAATTTCTCAACTCCCTCTTTACAAGGTCCAGTCTTATGCTCACTTTGGTGTTTATAAAGTGCATTAAGACGAAATTCATGTCTGTTTGAATTAAGTTATTCTTACTAACTGGAAGGATATTTTCATGGCTTTGACTACTTGTAACTATGTACTTCACAGGATTCTTGGATAGTTACAATCTATTTTATTTTAATCAAGTTTTTCATAAAACTTTTTTGTGGCCATTTTCACCAAACTCTATGTAGTTCAATTTTTTTATTTAAATAAAATTGTAAATAGTTATATGTAAACAACCACTCATACGATGCTTCCTGTAGAAGAATACCTATATATGTATTTAGTTTGTCTAGAGAAAATACTCAACTGTGTAATATATCAAGTATGATTATTCTTTTTTCCCTCTTCACTATTATATTTGTGCATGAAACTTGTTCTTTTAAAAATCTTATTCTATTTCCTTACTCTTGTGCCTATCAAAAAGTGATGCTATAGTATTTCGATTATAATGTTAAGAGAAGAACATTTTTTTTTTTACAGTACCTATCTCCATACCAGTATATATTTAAACTGTTAATCTAAAAAATTTCCTTTAGATACACAATATGATAATGTGTCTATATATATATATATATATATATATATATATATATATATATATCCTCCCTCAACATTCAAATTTTCAGTGTAACCCAAACAATAAATTTCTATGCAATATTAGAACAAAAACATTGTATTCAATTATTAATCTCTCTCTCTCTCTCTCTCTCTCTCTCTCTCTCTCTCTCTCTCTTTATATATATATGTGTGTGTGTGTGTGTGTGTGTGTGTGAATTCATATTTATTTTTTGTTTGGTAAAATTCTGCTTCTATCTAACATCGTAATCAAAATTCCACTCTATGGAAGAATATTCTAAAGCTCATGCTTTTTTCCTTTTTTCATTTCTTTCATTTTCTGTATAATTATTTAATAAAATATAAACAATATTTTCTTCTTCTTCTACTAAATTCATGCAATTTTTTTTAACTTACATTGTACAGTGTAGATAAATAAAGCATAATATTTAAGATTTCATTAAAATTGATTCTTCTTTTCCTCTCTTTTTTCATTGCATAAAAACTATATGTACTACATAACTATATCCATTCTTTTGATTGGTAAATAAGTACAAAAGTTATAAATACTAATTTGATACAAAAATTATTTTTCTGGAAAAATAATACTCAAGTACTTGGCTCCTCCTAATCTTGATAGTAAAAAACAACCAATGTCCCTGTGAGCATACCACGCTTGCAATATTCTTTCTATTTTTTAATTATTGATTCTCTTTAGTCTCTTCAGCTCTTATAATGAGACAAAAGAAAGTAAAAATAGAAGATATTATCCATCCGATATACCTCTCTTTTGGTGGTTACTAACTGTATGCACCTCACTAACTCGTGGCGGGTAGTTATCATCTCGTTAATGAACTCATGTTTCCCACATTTGAGGATGACTTCATGTTTCCTAGGAAACAATCAGTTGGCCAATATCACAATTCCTTAAGTTAAATCCAATCATACAGATTAGATGCCTAAGGCTTATTAATGGGAAATAAATATTCCATAATAATTTGTAGTCCTATATCATTCAACCATATGTACTCAACAATTAATTTTCCATATTTTCTTTATTTAGAAAAATAAAAATTCATAAATTACAAACTTACAATCAGTTAGTATGACTAATTAATTATTGATAATCAAAATTTCCAATGTTTTTTAGACCAATATACTTTAACCAAAAATACAACTAGCAATTGCACCACATGTTGCAAAAGAAATGCCTTAAGGCAATAGAATAGGAAAGAGTAGCTTAAAAGAAATAAGATCTTGCAGAGAAGGAGCTATCGTGAAGGAATGATTGGCCAATTTTACTTCCATGGAAGCATGTCGTGGAGGTTTCAAAGATATTGATGATAAGAGTTATCAACCAGAAAGATATTGTTCTTAAACTCCGAAGCCTGTTATTGATTGAAAGAATACTAAACTGATAAGATATAGCAAACTTCTTGGCACAATATGTAAACTTACAACACGTCCAAATAAAACAACTAAAGTAAATACTATCAGATGGTTTTCAACACATTTATGTAATTAAAATAGAGCTAGGAACTTTTGAAGACCACTTCATTGAAAATTAGAAACATCTTCATGCCTGTTGGTATGAATGTCACTAAGATGATTAGCATATATCATTGCAAACATGGTTATAGTTTTTCATGGATTAGGTGGTATGTATTAGCAAGAAAGGATATTAAATTATGTTATAAGTAATGCAACTGTTACACGAGTTATTCATAGTCCTTAATGATATACTCAAATTTATTTCACAATACTAATCAAGTGTCTAAAGAAGCCATCATCACTTCCAAAATCATATATTTAAACATAAAAGTTGTAAAAAATGAATTTGCTCCTATTAAAACATACAAGCTGTAAAATTGAATTTGTTTCATAAATTTTAATAGAATCATGTGCTCAGATCTAAGATATAGTTCTTAAACTCTGAAGCCTCTTCTTGATTGAAAACATACTAAACTCATAAGATATAGTTGAAGAGAATATGTGTGTGTGTGTGTGTTTTAATTTAATTTAAAATAAAAAATTGATTTATTTGAATACATTAAATAAATAAATTTTAATAACAAATAATTATATCAAGAAATGGCAAGGACCATGTTATAGTGAAATCTTACTGCAATATTGCTTCCTTGAACCTTACAAATCATGAGGCCTATGTTGAAATTAAGTTAAAGACCTTGTCTGATCATGCCAACATGAATGCCTCATCAATGAAGAAATAGATCATGATTTTCTACCTTCAAAATCAAAAGTATTTTTGGTGTAGTTCCTCCATATTTAATCTTTACCACTTCCTATTGAGTAACCTATGTATTAGTTTTTCATGATCTTTGAAAATATTCAAAAGACCAGTGATCTCCCTAGTGTCTACCATGTACTTGTTTTTTCAGTGTCGCTGATATGAATTTAGTTTATTTTGTTCTTTGTGAAGATAGTAAAAAAGGTATGGAGAGGTGGCTTTCATCACTTCAAGAGAAGTAAAAATAATGCTATTGAGAAAATAACTCCAACACCGAGAGAGATTTCGCAGCATTTATGGAATTGGCAAACGTGTCTTGTTCTCTAGAGTTGGATACTCAGCATAGATTTCTTGATCTTGTGTAGAAGAAATGAATTTGTATTTAGCTTATATTACATTAACAATGAAATTTTCAAAATTCATGGCAGGCTTTTGATCACATTTGTAGAGAAAATTATAACACAATGTCACAATTTGCTTATGAGAGCTAAATGCTCCGATATGCATGATGGATTTCATCACTTAAGAGCAGTAAAAACAAGTTTATTTAAAAAAAAACTCCAACACATTTGTAGAGAAAATTATAACACAGTATCACACTTTTCTTATCAAAGCTAAATGCTCCTATATGAAACAACTATGGATTTCATCACTTAAGAGTAGTAAAAACAAGTTTATTGAGAAAAAAAAAATCCAACACATTTGTAGAGAAAATTATAACACATTATCACACTTTTCTTATCAAAGTTAAATGCTCCTATATGCAACAACGATGGCTTTCATCAAGATCAAAACAAACAATTTTATTGAGAAAACAACTCTAGAAATGAGAGAGATTTGGAAGCAATTTTTGAATTGGTGAACATGTCTTGCTCTATGTTGTTGGATATTGGGCATAGATTTCTTGATATTGTATACAAGAATGTAAATTTTCATGTAGTCTATACTACATTAACCATGAAATTGTCAACATTTAGGGAACACTTGCCATCACATTTGTAGAGAAAATTACAATATAGTATCACATTTTTCTTATCATATCTAAATGTTCCTATATGCAACAACTAGTGCAAGCTAGAATAAGAAGAGAAATAAGAATCTTGTTTGGGACTTGAGATAGATTCATTCTCTGCACATCTAGATTAAAGCTTAATAAAACAAAACTCACCATACTTTCAATTTTTGAAATAAATATCTTAAAAATTAGAATATCAATTTAATACATTTTACTAAATTACACATTTAACAATACTCATTTAAAAAAATACAAATACAAATTACTATTTTAAATAAAACTATTCTAAATAAAAAAAGTACAAAGAATAACATTAATTACTATGGTCCTCGTGTACATTCCTCTTATTACTTATGTTTGTAACTTATTCTTAATCACATAGTGTCAATTTATTAAAACTATAATCTACAAGTCTCACTTTTATAGCTTTGGTGGAAGGATAGAGTATCTAAATTCCCTTACCCTTTAAGAAGCATCCTCAATTACTGTACCACCTACCTCGACATTCAATATAGAGAATTTAGGTTATTCTAAATTGATCAAGAGTATCGAATTTTTAGGGTGGTGTTTTATGTGCACTAAAATTCCCATGAGGTCCATCACTATGTATGCGATTCATTGCAACCTTGGATATACTCTATGAGTTGTTGTGATTTTTTGCTTGTGGCTACAACTTAGTTTTGGTTGTCACCTAGTTATCATGATTCAAAACTTTGGTATCATCTCAAATCCTTATAGCATTAGATATATTATGTGAGCTAATGTGATGTTTTTCTTGTCACAATGATTCAAAAATCAATTATTATACCACAAGATTTATTTTCTCATTATCTGTTTTGTTTATGAACCCTTTAAAAACCATAGGAACATTTTATTTTACACTCTGATCTCCCCAGCATGGGTGGGGGTTTAAAAAATTGAAGAGTAAATTGAGCGGTTATTATTAGAAATTGTTGTATAAGATGGAAAATTTGGATGGTATGTAGACAATATGGATGCCATAACATATATCTATTTTGAATTTTTTCATGTCCCTGGCCACCATTTCAACTGAGAATGTCAATACATCACTATGCGAATGATAACTTGTGACATCACTAGCCATTTTCTTTGATTGTGGATCAATTTATAAACTAATAACTTGTGAAATCCATAACCATTTTCTTTGATTGTGGGTTTCAAAAACTTGAGATTAAATTGAGTGGTTATTGTTAGAAATTGTCAATGCATCTAATAGGATCCATTTCAACTGAGAATGTCAATGGATCATTGTGCATCTAATAGGATCCATTTGAACTGAGAATATCAATACGTCATTGTGTGAATGACAACTTGTGACATCCCTATCCATTTTCTTTGATTGTGGATCAAGTTATAAACTAATAGCTTGTGAAATCCATAGCCATTTTCTTTGATTAACACATTATCACACTTTTCTTATCAAAGCTAAATGCTCCTATATGAAACAACTATGGAGTTCATCACTTAACAGCAGTAAAAACAAGTTTATTGAGAAAAAAAAATCCAACACATTTGTAGAGAAAATTATAACACATTATCACACTTTTATTATCAGAGCTAAATGCTCCTATATGAAATAATGATGTCTTTCATCAAGAGTAGAACAAACAATTTTATTGAGAAAAAAACTCTAGCACTGAGAGAGATTTGGAAGAAACTGTTGAATTGGTGGACATGTCTTGCTCTATGGTGTTGGATATTGGGCATAGATTTATTGATTTTGTATACAAGAATGTAAATTTTCATGTGGCTTATACTACATTAACCACTAAATTGTCAACATTTAGGGAACACTTGCCATCACATTTGTAGAGAAAATTACAATAGAGTATCACATTTTTCTTATCATATCTAAATGTTCCTATATGCAACAACTACTGCAAGCTAGAATAAGAAGAGAAATAAGAATCTTGTTTGGGACTTGAGATAGATTCATTCTCTGCACATCTAGAGTAAAGCTTAATAAAACAAAACTCACCATACTTTGAATTTTTGAAATAAATATCTTAAAATTTAGAATATCAATTTAATGCATTTTACTCAATTACAAATTTAACAATATTCATTTAAAAAAATACAAGTACAAATTACTATTTTAAATAAAAATATTCTAAATAAAAAAGTACAAAGAATAACATTAATTACCATGGCCCTCGTATACATTCCTCTTATTACTTATGTTTGTAACTTATTCTTAATCACATAGAGTCAATTTATTAAAACTATAATCTACAAGTCTCACTTTTTATAGCTTTGGTGGAAGGATAGAGTATCTAAATTCCCTTACCCTTTAAGAAGCATCCTCAATTACTGTAGCACCCACCTCGACATGAAATCTAGAGCTCTTAGGTTATTCTAAAATTCCCATGAGGTCCATCACTATATATGTGATTCATTGCAACCTTGGATATATTCTATGAGTTGTTGTGATTTTTTGCTTGTGGCTACAACCTAGTTTTGGTTGTCACCTAGGTATCATGATTGAAAAATTTGGTATCATCTCAGATCTTTATAGCATTAGATATATTCTGTGAGCTAATGTGATGTTTTTTTTGTCACAATGATTCAAAAATAAATTATTATACCACAAGATTGACTTTCTCATTATTTGTTTTGTTTATGAACCCTTTAAGCAAACCACAGGAACATTTGATTTTACACTCTAATCTTCCCAGCATGGGTGGGGGTTTAAAGCATTGGAGAGTAAATTGAGCGGTTATTATTATAAATTGTTGTATAAGATGGAAAATTTGGATGGTTTTTAGACAATATTGATGCCATAACAGATATGTATTTTGAATTCTTTAGTGTCCCTGGCCACCATTTCAACTGAGAATGTCAATACATTACTATGCGAATGATAACTTGTGACATCATTAGCCATTTTCTTTGATTGTGCATCAATTTATAAACTAATAACTTGTGAAATACGTAGCCATTTTCTTTGATTGTGGGTTTCAAAAACTCGAGAGTAAATTGAGCTGTTATTGTTAGAAATTGTCAAAGCATCTAATTGGATCCATTTCAACTGAGAATGTAAATTAATCACTGTGCATCTAATAGGAGCCATTTCAACTGAGAATATCAATACATCGTTGTGTGAATGACAACTTGTGACATCCCTAGCCATTTTCTTTGATTGTGGATCAAGTTATAAACTAATAACTTGTGAAATCCCTAGCCATTTTCTTTGATTAACACAGTATCACAATTTTCTTATCAAAGCTAAATGCTCCTATATGAAACAAATATGGATTTCATCACTTAAGAATAGTAAAAACAAGTTTATTGAGAAAACAAATCCAACACATTTGTAGAGAAAATTATAACACATTATCACACTTTTCTTATTAGAGCTAAATGCTCCTATATGCAACAACGATGGCTTTCATCAAGATCAAAACAAACAATTTTATTGAGAAAAAAACTCTGGCACTGAGAGAGATTTGGAAGCAAATGTTGAATTGGTGAACATGTCTTGCTCTATGTTGTTGGACATTGCACATAGATTTCTTGATATTGTATACAAGAATGTAAATTTTCATGTATCTCGTACTACATTAATCATGAAATTGTCAAAATTTGGGGAACACTTTCCATCACATTTGTGGAGAAAATTACAATAGAGTATCACATTTTTCTTATCATATGTAATTGTTCCTATTTGCAAAAACTACTGCAAGCTAGAATAAGAAGAGAAATAAGAATCTTGTTTGGGACGTCAAATAGATTCATTCTCTACAGATCTAAAGTAAATCTTAATAAAACAAAACTCCATACTTGCAATTTTTGAAAGAAATATCTTAAAAATTAGAATATCAGTTTAATACATTTTACTCAATTGCACATTTAACAGTATTTATTTAAAAAAATACAAATACAAATTACTATTTTAAATAAAACTATTCTAAATAAAAAAAGTAAAAAGAATAAAATTAATTACCATGGCCCTCGTGTACATTCCTCTTATTACTTATATTTGTAACTTATTCTTAATCACTTAGTGTCAATTTATTAAAACTATAATCTACAAGTCTCACTTTTTATAGCTTTGGTGGAAGGATAGAGTATCTAAATTCCGTTACCCTTTAAGAATCATCCTCAATTACTGTACCACCCACCTTGACATCTAATCTAGAGATATTAGGTTATTCTAAATTTATCAAGAGTATAAAATTTTTAGGGTGGTGTTTTATGTGCGCTAAAATTCCCATGAGGTCCATCACTACGTATGTGATTCATTGCAACCTTGGATATATTCTATGAGTTGTTGTGATTTTTTTCTTGTGGCTACAACTAAGTTTTGGTTGTCACTTAGTTATCATGATTCAAAACTTTGGTATCCTCTCATATACTTATAGCATTAGATATATTTTGTGAGCTAATGTGATGTTTGTTTGTCACAATGATTCAAAAATCAATTATTATACCACAAGATTGACTTTCACATTATCTGTTTTGTTTATGAACCCTTTAAAAAAACATCACGAACATTTGATTTTACACTCTGATCTCCCCAGCATGGGTGGGGGTTTAAAAAATTGGAGGGTAAATTGAGCGGTTATTGTTAGAAATTGTTGTATAAGATGGAAAATTTGGATGGTTTGTAGACAATATGGATGCCATAACAGATATCTATTTTGAATGTTTTAGTGTCCCTGGCCACCATTTCAACTAAGAATGTCAATACATCACTATGAAAATGATAACTTGTGACATCGCTAGGCATTTTCTTTGATTGTGGATCAATTTATAAACTAATAACTTGTAAAATCCGTAGCCATTTTCTTTTATTGTGGGTTTCAACAAATCGAGAGTAAATTGAGTGGTTATTGTTAGAAATTGTCAATGCATCTAATAGGATCCATTTCAACTGAGAATATCAATGCATCACAGTGCATCTAATAGGATCCATTTCAACTGAGAATATCAATACATCACTGTGTGAATAACAACTTGTGACATCCCTAGCCATTTTCTTTGATTGTGGATCAAGTTATAAACTAATAACTTGTGAAAAATCCCTAGCTATTTTCTTTGATTGTGGATCAGGTTATAAACTAGAATATATTCTCTTTTCAAAAGACTTTGGCATATATATTGGATGGATGGAAACGTTATGGTAAAAATTGTACGAAAAACCCCTTAGGGTTGTCTCAACATACTCTATTGTTAATCATATAGTGTCAATTTTGTAAAACTATAGGACTTAGAAAGGGGAAAGATGTTATGCATATAACACAGTGACCTCACGATGAAGTTGCAGTCTCTATGGAAGAAGGGTATTTCCAACAAGATGGAAAAATGTCATGGAAGATGAAAGAAATTTCATTCATCTATTTTATGATCTTTTATTATGGGGACACTATTTCTACAGATAGTAATGATGATATCAAAGCTTACCATCAAGCATGGCCCCTCTTGGATATTGTCGACGCTCCAAATAAGAGCACCCACACACACAGACACATATATATATACTTCTAGGTTGAAATGTACAAAAGAGTATTTTTAAATTCAAAAACTTATAAAATACTTGATCATATCATGCAAACAAAATTTATATTTCAAATAAGAGCACAAATATATACTTCATAGCTAGGAATATTGTTGATTTTTACAACTAGGCATATTGTTGATAGTTTTTTTAGAGAAAAATTTGTGCACCTCTAGATAACATTACATATCACATATGGCTTCATCTACACTCTTCTTATATTTGTTATTGAGTATGCTATCGACTTACAGTGTTTCCTTTGCAACATTTGGTGCAAATACTAGTTTATATATTAAAAAATACTACTTATTAATAATAAAACAGTTGTAACATAAATAATATATAACAAAAAAAACCATGTATTTTTGGAATAATAAAATACATTTCAGTAGTTTCAATCCCACTTCTTCACCCCTGTGAGCATCACCCGATGCAATGAGTGTTAAGTGGACTATTAAAAAATCATGAGAAATTAGTGAGTTACGACTACCTCTCATGAAAATGGTCATAGATGAATGACTTACTTAAGGCAGTTGAATCCCAAAAATGATATCTAGTAAAATAGTTGTTAGAACAAGAAAAACTATGTATATTTGGATGTATGAAAATTTAGATGCATTCTATTAAGTAAAATTTTAAAAGAATAATGGTTATAAACATTTAAAAATAATTTTATTAAATAATTAGTTTAGATCTATACTATTTATGATATGGATCAATTCTCTTTTCACTCTAAAATAGCTTTTCATATCAAGACATTTGATCTCTCTTGGCTCTTGATATTGACCTAGGCCATCTTAATTCCTCCTTTAAATAAACTACATTCCCCATGAATACAATGGGACATTGACCCATGGGCTGTTTTTATAGTTTATTATTATTTTTATTTTTTATTGTATTTTGACCTACTTAAAGTGTTCATTACATTATCTCAATCATTTAATTTAATTTACTTTTATTTTTATTTTTGTGTAAATTGACATAGTCAAAATGTTAAACATGGCATAACAACATTTCTATCATACTTTGTTGGAGAGCATTGTGACACAAAAATGTAATATTTAAATACATAAATAGTTATTTTCCTTTGTTATAGTGTTTTTTATTCATGCAATTTAAATTAATTGGTTTGTGTGGAGTTTAATTTTATGATAGAAATTTTATTTAAATCTAACAAATTTTTAATAACATCATTTTAACTTAAAAGTCACAAAAACGTAAATACTTATCTTAATTTCCCCGTTTAAATAAACTACATTCCACATGAATACCATGGGTTGTTTTTATAGTTTATTATTACTTTAGTTTATTATTTTATTTTATTATTTTTATTTTTATTGGATTTTGACCAATATTTATTTTCCTTTTCTATAGTGTTTTTTATCCATTTATTTTAAATTAATTGGTTTGTGTAGTTTAATTTATGTTATAAATTTTATTTAAATCTCACAAATTTTTAATAACATCATTTAAACTTAAAACTTGTGGATCTAATGGCCTAAAATGTTTCAATCATCTAACATTTGATCCAATGGCTCAAATATGGATACATTGGCAGCTAGGGGAGTTTTTTTCAAATAAGAACGCCTTAAGGCATAAATATGTAAATTTAATTACAGAATTTATCAAGCCAAGGGAAATATGTAAATTTAACTACAGAATTTATCAAGCCAAGGGATATCAAATAAATCATTTCACCTCCTAAATCATTTATTCCCTTCTCACTCAAGGATTCCAATTTAGTTAGATGGAGTTCTAGAGTATCAATATTTATCTGCACCATGTCTAACTTGGTCTGCAATAAACCAATTTTCTAGTTAATTAGCACTAATTGAGGCTAGAATTTTGAGTTCCCCATAACTGCCTTCATGGTAAGAAAAGTTATAACGTATCATGGGGGCTTCACTCAATGAACCTCTGACATATCATGTTCGTTTGTGGAATACTAAACAATACCCCTAATTTGACTACATATTGGAAAATATCTTTAAAACTAATATTATTTAACCCCCTACCAATACAAACCCAATACACCTTCCCAATTAAAAAAACCCTACTTTGATAAGATATTGTAGGTATCCATTTTTTCATTAACATTTTCTATACCCCTTTATATTTTTTCATTAATTTTGAGCTCCATTTTTTATAACTACCAATATAAAAACCATTTACCCCCTATATATCCCTCAATATATTATGTCATTATTTCCTCAGTATATATCCCCCAATATGAATGCATGTGATATGATCTTTCTCCCCTATTGAAGCCCTCGTAGAACGTATTCCATCGTCATTATGAGGTAATCTAGGTGACTTCCAAATTATTCCCTTTTATTTACAAGTGATTGATCCATGATGAAGCCCATGCCATGATCCATTAATACCACATACAAATTTATGAACACTACGTAAGTTGATATTGATCGTGTTATGGTTGGGATATTCTTATAGCCAAAAATACCTGCCCCCATCTTCTCTTCAAAATGAATACCATTACTATACCCTTTTAGTCCCAGATGAAAACATTCGATCTATGTCTTCAATTCTATATTAAATCCTCCTATCACCCTTATATTTTTGTACCTCATACGTGTTATCCTCTTCTTGGAATTGATAGATGCAATCCTATGAATCCTTTCATACTTAATGTTGACAAATTTTCACATCCATCTATCCCTTGTTTTGCATGTTAACACTTGAACTAGCCATGTAGGCTTACAGAATCATATCCTGTCATGGTGGAGTGACTGCAAAATATATGAAATGATCGAAAAAAGTAAATGATGATAAATCAACAACCATCATTCCAACATAATTTTAACTCTAGTGATGATACTACTTAAAGAGATCATATCTCTTATACTCCAATGTGTCTCATGAAATTTCGTGGAAAATATTTATGTAGCTAATAACATTATCTTGGAGTATGATTCCTTATTCTATGTTGGAACCCTTATTTTCTAGTGTATCCTCTTTACCATTAAGGTGTCGCTTGATATGAAAGAACTCAACGTCTTAAAATTTTGAAATCTAAAGGCTTATTCGTTGTAGGGTGGAGGCTTGGGTCTACTTCAAATTCTTTTTGATATTTCTTACATGTTGGATGAGAATCAGGGAATCTCTATATACTATTAACTATTATATTCTTCTTGAGATGACCATTTCTAACCCCTATCACAATGCTAGAAATTCAATTTGATTATTTGTAGCATGTCCCAAACCCCACACATATTGTATCTTTATTTCTTCATTGGGGCACAATATTACCCCCCCATTCTTGCCTCCAATGAAATATTTTATTGTTGTTAACATTAAAATAATTATTTTTTTCTCTCTCTATACATACATATGAAATTTATATTGAAATAAATTAATTTATATGGATATTCAAATAATTTATTCAAGCCATATATTGAAATATTTTAAAAAACCATATTAATTCTACATGCTTTGTATACTTAAAAGTAAAAATATATGGTTTTCATTTATTTATTAATTTTAATTACTTTATCTCTTTAAAGGTTATATAATTTTGTGTTTTACACATTAACTTCCAAATACTTTATTTAAAGTTGAGAGTAAGAATGAAATATTTTTATTACATATCTTTTAAAATTAATAAATAAACTCACTAAAACATAATGAAAATGGAATTATTAATGTTTTATAATTATTTGAATTAAAATTTACTAAAATAAAAATAAAAATAAAAAACAATAATAATAATAATAATTACACACACCCTTTAAACTAATTGTAAAATATGTTTCATCACTCAAAAACATAAATGCAAATTTAAAAATGTTAAAATTTAAATTTCATTTATCGAAATAATATTTTCACTTTTATAATTAAATTATAAAATTTAATATATACATATATATATATTGTAAATTTCGTGGAACCTTTCCATTTTCTATTTATAAAAAAACAGATTGTTGTACATATACTTATGCAGTTAGTGGCCTCAACCTGCCCGAAGGAAACCAGCTCTGTTGGCCACCTGAGTGAATTAAAAGCCAACCAGTTTTAGAATTGCTTCTTCCTTCTACTTTCCACTACATCTACTTTACTATGCCCATAAAAGTTAAATTTTAACCAAAACTTGTAAAAACTTGCCGCAAAAATCATTAAAAGCTGTTAAAATCAAATGTCACCCATCAGAAGAGTCAATAGGAGCCGGGTATTTTGCAGTAGAACTCGACATATCTACTTGCTGCATTTCTTGAATTTGTCGTTCAATTCTCCCAATTATTGCTACGGCATGATACTGAGACATGCCAATTTCTTGGATTTCCTGTTTGATTTGTTGCAGTACTGAAACCACAGTTGATTTTTCTTTCGTTTCCTGCATGGTAGTCAAGGCCTTCGCCAAAACACATTTAAGTATCCAATAGGTGTGAACTGATTGATGGAAAAGGGAAAACCTTCCTCTTGTATACCCGGGGTCGGATAGGAAGTCCATGGTGGCTTCCTACTGTTTGATGTTGTCTTTGTTGATCAGCGGTTGTCATTGATGTCAACCCAAGTAGCACCAGGGGCTAACCCAATATTGCATGGGAATTTTGACCTACCAAATTAATATATTCTAGTTCAATAATTATTCTGATGGTTTCTACTTGTCGATATGCTTCCGTTGATATATGGCACGCCATGTAATTCTTCACGGTTTGAGAGATATTCATGTTTGAAGTTTGTACCCCAAGTTAGTGGGCTAAAACCCCATGGGGTTGGGGCATGGGTCATTGAAAATTCATAAGTAATATTTTTTAAGCTCCTAAAATCCCTCCCACGTTCACTTGTTGAAGCCCCTCTCAACCTAAGCATTTATATAAATTGTGATCCTCATTTCCTCCTTATGCAAGGGATTTCGCCATATGAAACAGGTCATCATGGAATTTTTTCTCTAAATTTTTTTCTACGAAGGCTCAGAAGCTGAAATTATTATAAGGCAAAGCTGAAATCCTGAGGAAGATGCTTTAAAAATTTCAGATCAAGGTGCACAATATTTTTGGAGATATGGTCTGTGGAAATTAGGGCTTTTGCAAGCTCCCGAAATTCATTTCAAAGAAGTGACCTTGGTAAAATCTTCATAACTCTCTCTTTGAGTATCAGAGTGAAATTCCATAAAACGTGGTAGATAGTGCACATTGTGTAGTTTTATCTCTATTAATTTCAGAGCCAAATGAAGAAACAATGACACATGGTATGTCGTACAAGTGCACTCTACTGAAAGAGTCCATAATTAGGGCATTGTGAGAGATTGGGTATAACTCTCTCTTGAAGAATACAAATTGGGTCAGACCTATGGCATTGGAAAGAAGACTTAGAAGAATACTATAAAACTGAAAATCAGATATTGAGGATCTGAAATAACAGAGATACACCAGATTCAATATCGAGCTCCTAGAAGGCAAAGAAAAAGCTAGATCATGTGTTGTCAAGGGTTGCAAAGGACCAGAATTTCTAGGGAAGAAAACAAAGCAAGGTGCAGCATAGGGTAGCATGAAAAGAGCATCAACCAAGGTGCATAACAACAGCAAGAAGTTCATCCTATGAAGTCTTCAAGTAGGAAAAACTGCATACAATCATTGTAAAAGTATCATTGTACTAAGTCATTGTAAATACATTATTGTAAAAATTGTACTAGTGTCTATCTACCAAGGGTTGAAGAGGCAGTTTTGGGAGGTCTAGGATCATTATTAGGTGGTTGTGTCAAATTTGGGGTTATGGTCTAGTATATATTCTTCTTCTACATCATTCTATATCATTGTAAAGTGGACCATTTTCCATGGTAAGGGATTCCATTCTTATTTTATTCTTCTATGGGGTGGTAGGGTGGTGCTAAGGTGAGTTGTAGCTCATTGGGTGTTGGGGCATCCGTTCATTTGGCTACTGAAGAATCTTGGGCATTGGAACGTCCATCCAGTGGGAGCTGGAGAAGAATGCTTTTCTAGATTTTTGGAAGTTGGAGCTTTATTTTCAATTGGAGTTGAATATTAAAGAATTACTAGAAAAGCATTAGGTGGTTTTTGTCTCGGAGTGGGTTTCCACCTTAAAAACTGTGTGAATTTTTGTTCCTCTTGTTTGTTGCTATCATTGTACAAACACTAATAATAATTAAAGATTAACTAATTCTCTAATTGAAAGGAATAATGATTCACCACCCCCCCCCTCTTACTATTTCCAACAATTGGTATCGGACCTTGGTTCCTTCAATAGCAGTTTAACAGCTGGAAGGAGGTCATGGCGCATACCAAGAATGGTGTACCTCTATTCAATGAAAATAATTATGCACTCTAGAAAGGAAGAATGGAGGTCTATCTCTTGGTGCAAGGTTACGCAGTATGGGACACTGTTCAAAATGGATTTACATCAACCGCTGATGAACAAGGTAAGAATAATTTGGTAAATGATGCAAAAGAAAATAATATTATTATCAGTGGACTTATTGAATCTTCTTATCATAAGGTTTTGCATTTTAAAATCGCCAAAAATGTATGGGACAAGCTTGAGAATATATATGCAGGTGACTTAAATGTCAAAGAAGCAAAGCTTCAAATCTATAGAGAAAAATTTGAGCAACTCAGAATGAAATAAGATTGCAACATTGCTGCATACTTCCAATATGTTGATGAAATAACCAATATATGGAAGGATTTGGAGTTCCAGTTGATGAGAAGACTATTATACGGAATATTCTTAGAATGTTACTAGGGAGATTCAACCCAAAGGTATCAGTCTTAGAATACAGTGCAAATCTAGACAAACTCAGTAAGGAATAATTACATGGAGTTCTCATAGCATATGAAATGAGACTTCATGAAGAAAAGGGTACTTCAAATCTAGAAACTGCGTGCGTTGCATATAAGAAAACCAATAAGGACAAACAACCTTCAATTGAAAAGACATGCTCCTGCAAGTGTGAAGAAAATGGAGATGATGAAAAAGGTCTTTCAGATGAAGAATATTCTTACTTCATGAGAAAAATAAAAATTGGTAAGGGAAAATTCAAAGGTAAACTTCCATTGATATGTTTCAGTTGTAATGAGGTTGAGCATTTTTCAGCAAAATGTCCAAACAGAAATAATGGCAACTCAAAAGGAAACAAAGGCTTTAAGAAATTCAACAAGCAAGGATCCAAAAGGAACTTTATCTCTAAAGAAGATAGCTCATCATCTGATGAAGACAATGACATTGAAGAAGAAGCTAATGAGAGAGTATTGTTTATGGCCAAGCACAATAAACAAGAGGTATCAAACAACGAAGAAGAAGGATGGACCATAGAAGAATTTTATGAGGAAGCAATCAAGCTTATAAAAGATCTCAAGGCGAAGAAGATCGGATTTCAATACTCTTTGAAAGAACTAAGTTCAAAAGGTCTCAAAATTGAAGTTGAAGAACACAAATGCATTGAAGAGTCACTTCAAAAGAAGTCTGAAGAAAGCAACCAAGAAAGGGAAGCATTAGAAGACGAAGTAGTCTCGCTGCGTAAGGAAGTGAAGAAGGGAAAAACTATCCAAAACTATGCCAACATCTCAAGGGCATTGGAAGAACTCATCAACAATCAACGATCTTACAATGAAAAAACTGGCCTCGGTTACAAAGAAGAAGAAGCAGGACCTTCTACAACAAAATACAATGAACCTATGAGATCTGACATACGTGTAGACTTCATTGGACAAGATTCACAAGCACATCCTTGGAAGATGATTCCTTGATGAATACTTTCATCCGGGTACCAACATATTTTTCATGGCTATTGTTATTCATGTGGAAAATTTGGTCATAAAGATGTAGAATGTCGCACGTACCATAGGAACAGGTAAAATTCTGGGAGATGCTAAAATATGAAACTCCCGGTCCATAAAACATCAATAGATTTGAACATTTAAGAAATAATATTGAATGTTGCAAATGCTCCGAAACTTTGGACACTGGCCAAGGTAACGAGACTTGAAAATCTTCTAGAAGAATCTTCCTAGCCATAGAACGAACGAATATGGAAGAAGAAGAAGAATGATAATGTTGCTCTCGCTTTCAAGGCTCAAAAGATCAAAGATGTGTGGTATGTTGATAACGGTTGCTCAACGCATATGACTGGAGATAGAAATAAATTTGTATCTCTGAAAGAGAAGAAGGACGAAACTGTGTCCTTTGGAAATGATGGATCTTCAAATGTTATAGGATCAGGTACTGTCACTCTCAGAAGCAAATATTCTCTAGCCAAGAATGTTCTATTGGTTGAAAACATGAATCACAATCTGCTCAGTGTTGGACAAATGTGTGATCAAGGACACACAATACTATTCAACTCCATGAAATGTGAAATCAGGAAAGGCGTGTATGGTGAAATTGTGGCTACAGCAGGTCGAGCTCCAAACAACATATATGTTCTGGATGAAGCAACTAAAGCATGTCTAATAGCTAAAGAGGATGATACAATAATTGGTAGCAATGATGATCGACTAAGTAAGAAGCTTGCTACAAAGGTGCAAAGTGATTTCGAGATGTTTTTACTTGGTCAGCTGACATACTTCTTAGGGCTTCAAATATCTCAGCAAGAGAGAGGAACATTTAGATTTCAAGCCAAGTACATCAAGGAAATGCTCAAGAAATTTAAAATGGAAGATTGCAAACCCATCCTTACTCCAATGGTAATAGGTTGCAAATTGAGCATAGACGACTCATCTAAGGATATGGATCAGAGGTTGTACAAATCTATGATTATTAGTCTTCTATATGTAACAGCCTCCCGACCAGATGTTATGCAAGCAGTTGGACAACTAGAAAGATTCCAAGTAGCACCAAAAGAATCACATATTAAATATTCGCTAGCATTGGAATATCTTCGCCAGAATATTGGGATTCTCCCAAGTTATCATTAGATTTTCCTTTTTTCAGAATATAAAGGGGGAGTGGAAGTATATTATAGGTCTGCAGGACGGTTGTGTGTCAGGGGGAGTGGAAGTGTGTATAGGTCCGCAGGATGGTTGTGTTTCAGGAGGAGTTACCCTTTTACATTGATGTCAAAGGGGGAGAGAATGTTGTAGGAAGAGGTGTCATGATCGCAGGGGGAGTACTTGTGTTGCCATCAATGCCAAAGGGGGAGATTGTTGATTAGCGGTTGTCATCGATGTCAACCCAAGAAGCACCAGGGGCTAACCCAATATTGCATGGGAATTTTGACCTACCAAATTAATATATTCTGGGTCAATAATGCTTTTGGTGGTTTCTACTTGTCGCGATTTTTCCATTGATATATGGCACGCCATGTAATTCTTCACGGTTTGAGAGATATTCATGTTTGAAGTTCGTACCCCCAGTTAGTGGGCTAAAACCCCATGGGGTTGGGGCATGGGTCATTGAAAAGTCATAATTAATATTTTTTAAGCTCCTAAAATCCCTCCCACGTTCACTTGTTGAAGCCCCTCTCAACCTAAGCATTTATATAAATTGTGATCCTCATTTCCTCCTTACGCAAGGGATTTCGCCATCTCAAACAGGTCATCCTAGAATTTTCGCCATAACAATTTTTCTACGAAGTTTCAGAAGCTAAAATTTTTATGAGGCCAAGAAAAAATCCTGAGGAAGCTTCTGTAAAAACTTTAGATCAAGGTTCACAACATTTTTGGAGATATGATCTGTGGAAGTCAGGGTTTTTGCAGGCCCCTGAAATTCATCTCAAAGAAGTGACCTTGGTAAAATCGTCATAACTCTCTCTGTGAGTATCGGATTTAAATTCCATAAAAAGTGGAAGATATTTCACAGTATTTAGTTTTTTCTCTATCAATTTCAGAGCCAAATGAAGAAACAATGACACGTGTCATTCCGCACAAGTGTGATCTGCCAAAATAGTCCATAATTAGGGCATTGTGAGAGATTGGGTATAACTCTCTCTTGAAGAATCCAAATTGGGTCAAACCTGTGGCATTGGAAAGACGACTCAGAGGACTATTATAGGACCACAAATCAGATATTGAGGATCTGAAATAACAGAGATATACCAAATTCAATATCGATATCCTAGAAGGCAAAGAAAAAGCTAGATCATGTGTTGTCAAGGGTTGCAAAGGACCAGACTTTCTAGGGCAGCAAAGAAAAGCAAGGTGCAGCAAAGGGTACCATGAAAAGAGCATCAACCAAGAGGCATAAAAGCGACAAGAAATTCATCATATGAAGTCTTCAAGTGGGCATCACTGCATACAATCATTGTAAAGGTATCATTGTACTAATTCATTGTAAATACATTATTGTAAAAATTGTACTAGTGTCTATCTGCCAAGGGTTGAAGAGGCAGTGTTGGGAGGTCTAGGATCATTATTAGGTGGTTGTGTCAAAGTTGGGGTTATGGTATAGTATATATTCTTCTTATACATCATTCTATATCATTGTAAAGTGGACCATTTTCCCTGGTACGAGAGTACATTCTTATTTTATTCTTCTATAGGGTGGTAGGGTGGTGCTAGGGTGAGTTGTAGCTCATTGGGTGTTGGGGCATCCATTCAGTTGACTACCGAAGAATCTCGGGCGTTGGAGCATCCGTCTAGTGGGAGCTGGAGAAGAATGCTTTTCTAGATTCTAGGAAGTTGGAGCTTTATTTTCAATTGAAGTTTAATATTAAAGAATTATTAGAAAAGCATTGGGTGGATTTTGTCCCGGAGTGGGTTTCCACCTTCAAAACTGTGTGCATTTGTGTTCCTCTTGTTTGCTGCTATCATTGTACAAACACTGATAATAATTGAAGATTAAATAATTCTATAATTGAAAGGAATGCTGATTCAACCCCTCCCCCCCCCCCCCACCCCTCTCAGTATTTCCAACAGTCTTCAGCGTGGTTGGTCTCTCTTTCCTAGCCTTGAATTGTGTTGCGGATCTGAGTTGGGTTTCCAGCTTCATATAGATCAAAAATATTTTCCACAACTTCTTTTTTAGTTTTCCTACCACGCTTACTTGGTCCCACATTTTGAATTGGTTACTTCTGCTTCCCTTTTCCGGTTCACTGTCGTTTCCCAGGTTGTCCTTTTTCCATGGTTTTGGACTGACATGCAGACCTCGAAAGCTCTTGAAAAATCCCTGTAAAACTATGAAACAATCCTGTATATGGCAGAGTAAAATAAATAATAAAATTTGGGTGAGCTTTGGTGGAGCCCACTACACCCTTATAAGCAGGTGGAGCCTCAAAAGTTGCCGGGAAACCGGCAGCATGAATGGTAACATATAAAATACAGAGACCATCTTGCATAAAGGAATTTGCCAAATTTCTTTGCAGCTGAAGCAGCAAATTAGATGATTCAGATTACTATTGGGGCGATTAAAACACATAAACTGAAGGTAGGCTATCATAACACTAAACAACGGGGAGTTATACTTAGAAGGGTGAATGTGGGTTCGTAATTTATCATTGCTTAGCATACAAGCTTTCTCGTATTCCTGATGGAATTCTTCATTGTTAGATGCCCAGGGAGTCGAGACCATGGGATGAAACTTCTGTGGAAGGAAGCTCAAGAGGACCTGCAATTGAGCCTCATAGGGATGTGGGGAAATACATTGTAAACACAGACCAATTGAGATTAAAACAGTAGCTGACCTTGCTCTATGATGTAAACACCTAGAGGTTTTTAAATGAGGTTCGCCAGAAAACAGAGAATTGACTAAAGATGGGCTTCTAAAACATGGCTCTATAGCTGGGGCCAGATTTATGAGAAGCGGCATGCAATCCACAGTGATATACCCCTCATTATCATTATAATAGAGAGAATGAAAGAAAATTCCAAACTGATAAGCAAGCCCGCAACAAAAACAAAAAACTTCATGCATGTCATTACAATTGTCCTCATCGCCTTCATTACTTAGAACAGGAATAGGTAATTGAAAAACAAGGGTTGCAAGAGCCATGACATACCAAGTAACCCAACATCGCTGTAGGCCTGCCACTGTTTCCTCAGACTGCTTGGAAATTTTCTGCTGAGAACATTCCCTCGCCGCAACTTCCTTTCTTGCCTTAACCCTGTCCGCAAGCGACACTTTTTCCAACTCTGCTTTGAAAGGATTTGCTGGCCTCCAATTTTTTCATAACCTTTCATAATGGTTGAGAGTGTAAGGAACCAGCCTCCAGGCTTCTGCAGCTATATATTTAAATTATTATATATTATATTTTTAAATATTAACCATATCTTTGGGAGTTACACAATTTTTTGAATATACAAAAATAAATGGTTAATGTTTATTAAAAATTATTTAACATATTATTAAACCAACACTCTTTTTATTGATGGAAAAAAATTCATTCATAAGCATAATGCTAAAAAGGCATCTATTTGATGTTCATGAATTAGCCTTGTGCAAAAGGTCATCCGTGTTTCTCATTAGTGAAACTAAATTTCGATAATATTTCAATAATTTATAATATTGTTAAGTAAATTAAATTTATTTCTTTTATAATAATATGTTTTATAAATTTTTTAATAATAATTAAATAAAATATATTTTAAAATATTAAATTTCAACAATTTATAACATTATTAAATTTGAATCAATTTTATTTCTTTTAATTATTTTATTTTGATAAAAATTTTAATACTAATTAAATATAATAAATTAAAAAACCTAAATCTGATCACTATTTAACAAACACATAATACAAATAACTATTAATAAGACACTTCATCATTTTATTTAGAGATTTAAAATTTATGAAAAATGTGCTGAATGATCTATGTTTTCCACAACATATTTGTTTTTTTAGATTCCATCCATGATAGTGGCGACACAATGTGAAGGTGTCATGCATACATTGTTTGCAAACAAGTCAACGTGAATCTGAAGTGTTTTTTTGGAAAATCATAAATGCTAAACAAACTAGTAATAATTGTCCATGAAATAATGATTTCACTATGAAAATTTGGCATATTAAATTTCCATTACTATACATTACTAAAAATAATTGTCCATGAAACAATAATAAGCCAGTATACACTTTTTCTTTAAAAACAACATTCTTGAATAAATAAACGAATACAAGTACCTCAAAATTGATTTCGACAACTTAATTGGGAGGACTGCAGAAAAAATAGAATTCTAGGAGGGTGGAAAACATTATATGCTCTTCAAAACAGATGTAGAGAGACATAGTTATGGTATTCGAAAATAATTAAAGCTCTTTTTAGACTCCTAGTTTGTCTAGTAATATTATATGGGTGTGAATTGTGGGCTAGCAACACCTCTATCCCAAAATGGAAACAAATTGAGAAAATGCTAAAACAATTGATGTTGATCAAGTTCAAAATATAAAGTTCAATTCCTTATGAAAGAATGTTGAGTGAAATAGGAGAAGTTCCCATCTAAGCAATCCATATGGTGCATCTTGTAAGATAACTAAAAATATTTGAGCAAATGGGAGTAGGTAGATGACTTAAATTAACATACTTTTTCCCCTTGTCATCGTCATTACACAAAGCCCTAAGAATTGTTCTTTCATTCCCCAAAGTTTCTACCTGAAAATACATCTTTTGAGCTAGTTTTAGGACCAATTCTCTGTGGCCTTGTTTTGGGCTGCATTCATCTACAGGTTTCTCCACTGTGGCTTGCATTGATCTCCTATAGGTTGATCCCCTTTGCACTTGTGTTGGTTCTATAAATTTGGGAAAACGAGAGAGAATCCTGAAGACTCCATTTCTAGAAGCTTCTAGGATATGTTGTAACCATTTACCTCAGATAAAAATATTTAATCCTATCCTATCCTACCTTGGAGTTTCCATCCCTTATCCTTAGATCTCATACTCCCATCAACAATGTATATAAATCCCTAGATTATTAAAAGGATAAGGACTCCCAACTTACCCCACTCCTCTATATATCCCTTCCATATGCAAGGGGTTCAATTTTGGAGAGTGATTATTTCCTTATGTTGTTTTTGTGAGAGACATCATTTCATACATTTAGGGTCATTGGAGGTGCACTTTGTGACAAAGAAAGGGAAAGTCAACTTGGAGGAGCTCTTCTACAAGATCAAAACCTATTTTGGTTGTAACTCACTCCATTTATATTAATGCATACAATTATCTATATATATATATATATGATGTTTTTATTTCATGTATTTCAGTACCATGTTTATCTATTTAATAAAGTGATTAGATGATTCTACATAGATCCCTTAGTTTCTGGGCTCCTATTTTCTAATGGTGCGGGTTCTAATTTTTGCAATCAGAGCTAGGATTGGAGCATTCAAGATAAAGAAGGAGCGAAGCATGCGACAGATTCCATGTAGGTTTCATCCCGTCATATACCTAATTTAAGGAAAACATTGGGTTCCTTGTCTCTTTGTTGTTCTAGGTTAGAACACCATACCTAGGGGAGATACTTTTGTCCATAGTCATAAATCCCACATAAAAAATGGCGACTATTCTGGGGAACTATGTATTCCCTTGGTGGTTTCTTTTTCTATTTTGTTTGTTTACTTCTTTGATAGAAATTTTTTTCCTTAACCAGCAAAGAACATACCTAGGAAGTGATTTCATTGAGTCTCATTGATAATTTTTGTGTCATAATTCTTTATCCTTGGACCAATGCACTGCCTATGCCTCTGACAGAGCATTGCACCCCACCTGGACCCTCTATGTAGTTGCGTTACAAAGAAATAGTGCCTCTTCTACACCAGCATTGGCCCTTGTTTTTTCATAAAATTTTCTCTTGTTTTTTAGTACCTCTTTGATCAGCTTACTTCCATCTAACCTTCCCTGAGTCTTGAGTGTCTTGTGGTCTCTCTAAAGCCTCCATTCGATTTTCATTTGTGTTTTATTTTCTTTGGTAAGGATTGGTTTCAATTTTTCTTTGTTCTTATGATTAGGTCACTTTAAAACTAATTTCGTTTGGTCATTGATTGCTTGGATGAATTGTTGTTCTAGTCCTCATTTTGAAAAGTCCATTTGAATCACTGATTGAACTTTTGCATCTTAGTTTTCCTCATTTTGAAAATTAAGTGTGCTGAAAAGAAAATTTTAGGGTTTTGTATGTGCATTGATATAGGAGCGGTTACATTGAAAGTGAAAATGGATCTTGCATATTTTTTGCTACTTTTTGTATGCTTCATACTGATTCTTTCTTCCCTTCCTTGGCTATATTTTCATTTTCTCATGCTAGATTTTCATTTCAGATATTCAGGTGACATTTGTGGTGAGCTCAAAAATGAAAATTAATCAAATACCAACCTAAAATTTATTCAATCAATCTAAGGAGAGTTTGCAACATTAACGTAAACAGTTAGATGTATAGGCTAGAGATGTGTTTTGACATTGTTGAACATACGAGTCGTCATTGTTTCCAGCATTGAATTCCGAGGGTGATATCACGTTCCATGTACATAAGTGTATATGATCATTCTCCATGTGCCTTAGGGTATATGGGGCGATCCTCCACACATGATAAGTATATGGGAACCCTCTCATCTAATTGTTATGCATTCGACAACATTACTACAAATTGCATTCCCATGTACCGTCGAGTATATTTTGGGAGTCCCATATAGGTTGTTATCCATCCATTGGTAACCGAGTCTATCGCTTTGTATATCATGATACACTGAACATAACATTCTAGGATATTGGTTTTTGTACGTTAAGTCCTTAGTTCACCAAGGTGTATATTTCATTTCAGGATTGCTTGGTAATCATTTATGCCTAGATTACCCTCATTTTGATTTATTTATTTATTTTAAAAAAAAATTACTATCCAACATGGAACAACAAGATCACCCACTCTATCGTTCACGTAGAATGAAAAATAATCCTCCTCTTCCACCATAGGGATACATGGCCATCATAAGAAGCATAACAAAACACAAAATACCTAATCGAGAAATTCAGGAACTACTTTGGGTCAAGCCTCTTGAATCCAATCAACCAGAATCATCTCTCCATTTCAATACTGAGCCTGAGATTACATCTACTTTTATCATTGATACTCACATAATTGAAACTGAAGTCCCTAAAACCTTACTACTTGAGGTTTTTGAGCCTGGCTTTCTTGAGTCAGAAACTTTTTTACCTGAGGTCATTAAACCTGAGGAGCCTCAACCATGATCATCTATTACTTTAGGTCTTCCCTGTTCTCTTCCTTTGCCTAAAAAAAAACTAACACCTATATATCTCAGTCCCGATGGCAAACTGCTTCCATTTGGACTTGTGAATATAGAGTATATCCCACAAGAAGAAATTTGTCCTTCTACTCCTGCTCATTTGGAAGCACTTTTCCTTTATCCAACTCACCGTCTTATTCCTCCTCCAACTCCTGAAGAAACTCCTTTACCTAATTCATTTGAATCACCGATGAATCCCACATGGAAATCTACATCGTGATTATTAACTATGATTGGATATGATATGGATTGCTGGCCTATGTCAAATGATATGGTTGAGTCACCAAATGTCGCTTCTTCATCCATGTTTGCGGCATCCCCAGAGGCACATTTTTATGGTGGTTCGTCCATCCCACGTGGTTACCAGTCTTTATATGGTACCTTCTCTCATGTATCCTATAGTTCTTGGAATTCCCCTATGTCATTCACATCTGGAATTTCATCTATCACTACTCTCATGAGTGTCATTCAACCTTCTCCTTCTCATCCTACAAACACAATCGAACAGTAGGTTGGCCCTTATGTTAGTAGTAAGGCTATCTTTAACATGCTAAATATACTTATGTCAAGTACCCTAATTGTTGGCGTGAGGGGTCCTGACCCAGGTTCGAAGGTTAAGGTTTTCCAACAAACCCTTATACTATTGGCCCTTTCGGTAGTGACCTGCTTTCGCAGGCCAAAGTCTCACCCGAAGTAGTTTGGGAGGGTGCTGGAACTAGGTTTCCACTCCCTGAGAGAGAGTAGGTAAGTTAAGTTCGCAACTTCTGAGGTTCGTAACAGACAGATCTATTCACTGAAAGGTTCGCAGCAGAAAAAACACAACGTGCAACTCAACCCAAACAAGCCATTATCAAATACAGATCTATTCAAGAGCTTCACATCCACGTGCATCTTGCCAATTATCAGAACAGAGCAAAGTATTCACAGCTAATCATAATTACAGATCATAAATACAGACACTTCGCAGCCTAAGAAAATAACACAATCACTTTCATAGCTCAAATTAGTAACACAGAAGCATCTAGAGCTTAACCATATATCACAGATTCATATCAATAGTAATTTCCAACAGATTCAGATATTCCAACAATACTTCCGCATTTATTAGTCTTTCAAATCCACTTACAATACCCAAAAACAGCCCACGCACATAGCCCAGAGGGGTCCACATAGAAAAGGACTGAGGATCTCCACGCACACAATAGCAGGAGTCCTTACCCTAAACAACCCTAGACATATCTAATAGTTTGCACATAGCATCAATTATAATTATTTCCTACCATGACTCAAAAAGGTTCATCTATTTATAGCATTTTAGCCTATGCATCCAATGGTCCACAAACTGTGGTTTGCAGAGTCCTGGTCTACCCTTGAAACATTTAAAATGCATTAGGGGATTTTACCCACCCCAAAGCCCTTGCATTAGACTAAAATATGCCAAAAATATACAAAAATACTCAAAACTATCCCAAATCGCAACCTTTGGAGGACCTTGTTCCAACACTCATCATGGAAAGCAATTGCCTCCATCATCCCCTCCTCATGTAGCAGGGGAAATCCTATTGTCGGTAAACCTCAAATTGGTAATAAACCTTATTATAGTCCTCTTTATCCTAGGATGGTTGCCAATGTTTGGAAGCCTACTTTTCCCATTCCAATCGGTTCGATTTTGGATGTATCGTTAGTTTCTCAACCTGTGCCATATTCGACTCAAGTTCCTGTTTCTCAACATATAGCTCAACAAGCTCAAATACTTTTAAGTAAACCTATACAAACTATGGTTGTCTCTCAACCCGTTTATTCAATACCTGGCACCTCTCACGTCCAACTTACTCAACCTTTATGATTTCCATTTTAATCTCAAATGCTTGTGCAAAGTATCCCTCAAATGATAGTAGGATAGATTGTTCATAGTATGGCACAACCTCAATTGAACACAAATTATCATTGGACAATGCAAACTACCATCAGGAAACTGTATAAACCATAATAGGGTATTCCTCAAGTACATTATCAACGTCATAAAATCCAAACTCATCCATTCTAGTAGCTTTATGGTCATCCTCGTGCTGGCCAAGAAGTTCGCATATATACTGGTTATCAAAATCATCTTTATGCTAGTACCCAAGCTCCTTATTATCATAACCCTTCTTATCCGAGAATGAAAGTGCATGTTTCTCAAGCTATTCCTTCGTATCCAGGTCATCCTACTCTGAACTTTAACTAACAGTTTCCTTTTGTGACTAATCTCATATTTACAAACTTAACTTGACTCACTAATGACCCCATTTCTCATTTTCTTGGTGGCCAATAATTCCTACCAAACTTCCTTTTGATATCCCAAAATTAAAAGGGAAACCAGGAGAATACCCATCGACACACGTTATGACATATCGTCTATGGTGTTCTTCGAACTCCCTTAACAATGATTCCATTCGACTTCGTCTCTTCCAATGAACGCTTATATGTACCACAACTAAATGGTATATTGATTTACCTAGAGCTTCATTTCATGATTTCAACTCTTTAGCCACCACCTTCCTTACACATTTCCTATTTCCCGTCAGATATGAAACTAGAACAAAACTCTTGAACAAATTCAAACTATCAAATTCCACGAACAACTCAGATCACATTCATAAGTTGAGGCGTCGCTACTGGTTGGTCAAAATTTATGCTCCAGATTAATTTTTAGTGGAATGGTTAACCAAATATCTATTTTCACTTATAACAGAATATGTGGCTAATGGTGGAGTCATGACCAAAGAGAAAGTTATTTCCCTTGCAAAATATTTGGGCCTTGTTTATACCCAATAAAACACGCACAATGATAAGATGTTGAATGCTCTGAGACCTTCAAATATTGTTCCTCCTCCACTTGGTAAATAATATCATGTTGTTGATGGCATGATTGGTTCTTCTAGTTCGCAGTTATCGAGTAAACCATCTAGTGTTGCTCTTACCACATCTCCTCAAAACCCTTAATCCCATCATCCTGTGTCTTCTCCTTCTAGGATAAATGGCATTTCATCTGATAAAGGCAAGTCTAAACAACAACTTGGAAGAAAGAATAAAGGAAAAGGTAAGAAGAATAAGGCCTCCTCACTGCAGGATAAACAAAGAAATCAGTTCTCCGATGAGAAATGAAATCCTCGATACCCATGCTTGATTTGCAACGAGGATCACTTTACACGTGATTTTCATGCCACACTGAAGTGAATACGTTTATTAAATATTCCACTTCTCCCGCTGTGTTGACCAACCCATTTCTTAATCAGGAGACTCACATGGTTTCCCGAGACCCCTCTTCCTCTAAAACAGTTCTAATGCTTTCCTCCTCAAAGTTAAAATCTGATGTTATGGTGGACACTCAAAAAAAGGACTATGGTAATGAGAATACACCAAATGACTAGGCTACTGATCAAATTACTAGTTCTACATCAATTTCATAAGATCCTACTCCACCTCTGATTCCACCAAAATTGAATATCAAACCTCCGAAGGCATTATTCATCAGTCTGATTTCAACCCTCATTCAAGAGCTGCACAAAATTATAAGTTATTTGAAGACTTGGATTAGTTCCATCATCTATGTCAACTCTTTAGGTGTTGCAAAACTTCCCTTCCCAAAAGAAGGCTTTTCTTTCAACTATAGGATGTGTGGATCCATCATATTCCAACCTAGTGGTTTTCTCTCATGAAAACTATACCCCTCAATTTCTGGCTCAATTAGCTTTTATAATCAAGGTCATCATCCATGGTAATAACATACATCACTCTATTGTGGACGAGGGAGCCTCAACCTACATTATTTCCATCTCTTGTTGGAAGGTGATTGTTTCACCTCAATTGAGTCAATCAACCACCGTAGTCAAATCCTTTGATGGAAGAACGTAAAACCTTGTGGGATTCTGAATTCCCTTCAAGTAAAATTAAGGGGAAAATTCCTCTCCATAGAAGTTGAAGTTATTGACATACCTCTCGATTATAATCTTTTACTAGGATGTACGTGGGCTTATGCCATGGTTTTCAACATTTCGAATTACTTCTGTATGATCACATTTCCTCATAAAGGAGAGATTGTAGCCATAGACCAAATCAAACTTTTCACCTTTGGTTCTCACGTTACTAGAAGTTTCCCTCTTCTAGGGGAAACTATACACTCATATCAACATGTCAGAGTTGGATTGTTAAAGGATTCTTCACTTATGGGAACCTTTACATTCGCTCCTCCTCTCCTTCCCAACAACTCATATTCGGTTTCTTATATAAATATGATATCATCCTCTGCTATCCTCGTCGATCCATGGATTATACCTCATGAAACTGACATCCAAATATTTTGCGAAGGAATGCCACGTATCCTCATTGAGATAGATTATGAACCCATCTATTCATCTTGTGTGACTTATTCCTTCTCTTAAATTAATTGGATAGATTAATCACTGGAATATGGCACATCTTCTGATCCTTTTTCTCATGTATTCCCTACTTATGAGAGCATCATGGAGATCATCATACCAGATGAGGAGTCATGGGATGAACATCATGATCATTCCTCCTTACCAAATTCCATTGAGGATAATCTCATTGATGTATGCTTATCGAATTTTGTCAATCCTTCTATGAATTTTGTATCCATTCATGAGGCTTATTATGAAAAGAACCTTTTGAATATAAAAGAAACGATACCTCTCAATATCTGTATCAAAACAGGTATTGTTGAAAATATATATATTGGAGAATCTTGTTTCCCATCTAAGATCAAGAGATATAAAGCCATATTTCGTGAGTTTCGAGATGTCTTCACGTAGACTTATTAGGAAATTCCAGGTATCGAGCCAAATATAGTAGTGCACAATATTAAGACATATCCTGATGCCAAACGCATCTGACAGTGCCTCCATCCGGTCCATATCAAGAAGTTTTTTGGGATTAAGGTTAAAGTTGAAAATATTATTTGAGTTGGATTCATATACCTCATTCCTTTAACTGATTGGGTATCGAATGTTGTCTGTGTCATGAAGAAACAAGGCATGAGCTGAGTATGTGTTGATTACCAACATATAAATCGTGATTGTCCAAAACAAACCTATCTGACCCTATTTATTGACCATATTGTTGATGAATTCACTGGCTATGAGAGTTATTCATTTATGGATGGATTCTCCGGCTATAATCAAATCAACATTATCCCAGTGGACCAAACTAAGACTGCATTTATTTGTCCTTGGGGTGATTTTTCCTATTGGAAGCTCCCATTTGGTTTAAATAACATTGGGTCCACGTTTCAACGTGCTATGGGTTGTGATTTTTATGACATTAAAAACATCTTACAACCATTTTTGGATGATCTCCCTGCTCATTCTAAACATCATAATGATCACCTGATGCATCTTAGGGCCATTTTCCTCCATAGTAGACAATATAAAACTCGACTTAATCCGCACAAATGTGAGTTTTGCATTAGTCCTAGTTGACTTGGAGTTTTTTTATTTTCAAAAAAAGTAAGTCATATTGATTCTCTAAAAGTACAGGTGATCGACGATTTTCCTGCACCTTATTCTCTCGTTGAGATACAATGACTCTAAGGGAAAGCTAACTTCCTACGGAGGTTCATCTGTAGCTATGCTGAGTTTACCAAAGGATTCACTCGGATGTTGAGGAAGGGGGTCCCCTTCCATTGGGATGATGCTTCTCATAAAGGGTTTGATGCCCTAAAAGATGTATTGGTTTGGGCATCTCTTTTATACCCCCCTGATTACCAGTGTTAGCGTAGATTCTTAATGTGAGTGTACGAAAATAGCCTACTTTATCTATGTGTGACAAACAACCATAAAAACATAAATGGCTTCTTAACTTCTTTACATATGTAATCGATAGTTAGAACAAATGCTGCAAAAAACTAGATCTATGCAGTAAAAGTTGTTAAACAGTAAAAATACTTCATGCATGCAATAAAAAAGACAAGATTTAAAGAATGTTCTATATATTATTACACCCGGTGAAGGGGAAAAATATAAGTTACTAGTCCCCCTCAATGGGATGGGTTCTTGGTTGTCCTCAACGCTTCAGTTCTAAAAGTTTCTCTCTCTCAATGGTGCAGAAAACCAAAAATGTGTTGAACTCTATGAGAGCTCAAGAAGCAAAAGAAAATAGTAGCAACAATGAGAATTATCAAACCACGACAATGAAATTGATCAAAGTCAAGAATGAATGGGAAAAACCGTATGTTTATAACAAAATATTGAGTTATCCTCAATAATGGAGAATAATAAAATATTATTAACTAAGATCTAGATCTAACAGCTTGGAATATTTTATTATGTTTTGTTGGAGGGAAAAGGTATTTAAATTGGTTAAATACCTTTATTTAAAAATAATAATCAAATAAATGATCTATTTATCATTTCAAGAATGTCGTTAAAGAATAATAAAAAAATAATGATTTGTTTAAATATTCCTAGGTGATTTAGCCAAATTTAACAATGAATAATAAATAAATATTGATTTAATTAATTATTCCTAGCGAAAAAGAAAAATAATGATTTATCTAATTATTTCTCATAATTGGGTTAAACATGACCAGGAATATTATTTAAAAAATCATTTAATTAATTATTCCTAGAGGAAAATCAAATAAATAAGGATTTATTTAATTATTCGTTAGGAATTCTCTTGTTTAAACCAAAAATAACTTAATAAAATAGGGTTTATTAAATTATTTCTTATAGTGAAAGAAATTTTACTATGGTAAAATTGGTCTTACATGGTATACCTCGATCCATCTAATTATAAATGGTTAGATGAACAAATTTTGGTGATAACAGATTTCCCCCCAATGTGCGAGAATTAGGAGCTAATCGTATGACCGAAGTACATTGTAAGAAAAAAATCACTAAACACCGAAGGGGAGTTAGAGAGAGAGAGAGATACATAGACAAAGCGAAGTGAGAGAGGACAATGGCTAAGGAGGTGAGACCTACAAATGATATAAGTCTCCATTAATGTTGGGGTACCTATTCTCAATGGGGCGGGGGAGGCATACCTATGTCGGCTGAGATGAAAAAGTACAAGGAATGATAATGGGATAAAAAATATGAAACTAAGGAGTAAATTACATAATAAATGGTACATGACATGCTGGCATAAAATGGGCCACACAAAAATATAATGGATCCCACATACATAATTCACCTGGAGAAACATGAGCCAAGATTGAATACAATAATATTTGAGTACATGAGACATGATAACAACCAAAGAAGCCGTACTAAATTGGAAAATGGCTCTAGAAAAATGATTGGATCATTTTAATGATACATGCATGTTATGGGCGCTACAAGCGGAGGAAACCGAACCCATCAAATCTACGGAGCTACATATGATGATGTAGCATAATCTGATGTCATCCAGGCATGTCGGGGGCTACCTGAAGGAACACCCCTTCATGAGGTCTGAAACATCTCACGCACACCCAGGAATCACTGGTACAACCTTCTAGATCACCAGACCATAAAGTATATGAATTTCAATCATGCAATAATGAGATGAGGCCGAGCGGATGAGAAAGAACCAAGTCAAAGGTAAATAATGATTCCCTTTGCTTGATCCAAGGCACCGAACAAGAATGGGAGCTGGAAAAAAGGTACATCACCCTGTAGACCTATCTTCTGGAATGAATATGATGATGTCGACAGAAGGAGGTCTACCATAGGTGAGGAAATGATGAATCCTCAGCTAAGGCACGAGCCATAGTAAATTTACTGATGTAATGACACTAGAGATGATGATCAAATAGGGGAGACTGAGTAGCGGACAGACGACTTCCCTTTTCAGAGAATAAAAATCATGGATAACCTAGAAACGATTAACTTGACTCCGGAGGGGATGGAGGATAGTATGACTGGAGGAAAAAATGGGAAACACGTGAGGAGTGCAAGGAAAAAATGGATGGAACGCTGTAAAAAGAGGCAAAGGGAATTGAGACATATTCCATGAATGCGGTGATGACTCAACTCAAATTCTTTGAGGAAGGGTGACTCGATGATGCTTCCACACAGAATAGGCCAAGCGGGGACCATAAAAACATGAGAAAAATATGGTTACTCATGACGCAAATCAACACATGTGTTGAAAAGTATGAAGGAAAAGTGGTGCCCTAAGTACAAGCAGCACATGTGAAGGGATTCGATTTTAACAGGCGGAAAAGTGACCCTTCTTGGGAAAATGGCTTCTTGGTGAAGTGTTAAATTACCAAAAAAAAGGAAGACCCATTATAGTGCTTGGTGAGAGGTATCCAATGGTGCTAACGGTTCATCAAACAAAGCTATGGTTTGGTTGCAATTGGCAAAGGAAAATTTATGGTTTTTCCTTTAAAAGGGCAATTTCCCTCCAATTTGATTCATTTTCTAAGTGAGATGTGGTGAATTTGGAGAGGCGGAGAAGCCGCTAAATATTGAGGTGATCGTAGTGGTCAAACTGGCTATTGGAATTAATATCTGTCAGTGGCAGGTAAGTGGCCTAACCCTACTCTTCATTTTTTACGGTTTAGTTTTTCAGATGAGGTCCTGGATGATCTATGGGAGACCCCTGCCCATCCTCACAACTAATTCTCACTTTATAGGCCCTGAAATACAACTTGTATCACATTTTTCAGTGGGAAAAAATGTGAGCTCGCAGTTTAAGGGTAGGAAAATGCGAGTTGGAGGTGGGGGTGGGTTTTGTCTACTAGTAGGCTAGGGGCCATGGTTAGAATATTTGTGATGCAGTTGTATCTTTCTGAGCTGATAAACATGATGGTGTTATTTAGGTATGGTAGAATTGAGGATCAACTAGCGTGAGAGAGATTTGGATGCTCTACAGGCCAAGATCCATGAGGATCAGGTGGTACGAGGAGAGCTTTCTAGGTATGGGGTTCTCAAGTTGGTTGAGAACCCACTGATGAGGTTAGGAGAGCCCTTATTATCAAGGATAGTGAGCTATTGGGATCCGTACCAGGAGGCCTTTATGTTGCAGAGGTACAAGATGAAGCTTACTATTCAAGACATTTATTTTTTGACCAGACTCCCACGACTAGGGGTCGTGGGAAACATACATATAGTTTTACCACATGGGAAGAATATATAAGAGTTCATGTATTGCAATTATAGACCAGATGCTCGTGCTAAGGGCACGACCATTCCGATCAGTGATCTAGACAGGCTAGAAACATGGGCTATCACCGTAGCAGTACTACGGATCCTGGGCAACCAGGCATTCCATCACATCACTAGGGGGCAGATGATGTTGGTAGAGAGTGTTTTAAGTGGGACACACTATGGGTTGGCCTAGATGATTCTTTCGTCGATGAAATGCAGTTTTTGCTATGAAAGAGACAAGTGAACCACAATTGTGATTTTGGTACGATATTGTTCTTGTTCTTATTTAAGAAGATCGCCACGATCTGACCTCATGTGTAGATTCAGGATGGGGGCCCATAAGAGCCCAGGATGTGCCACTAGGGGTAGATGCTATGGAGAGGAGGAGGAGCGGGAGTCAAATGGGTGTTTCGACCCTAGTTTTTCACACACTGGGATGAGATGTCACTGTATATAGAAGAATATCCATATAGTGGTATGAGTTTTCAGGGGGCCCTGACTTGCCACTTCCGCCTAATCGAGCATGGGGACTAGATGGTAAGTGAAATTTGTTATGTATTATGGTGCTTTTAATTTTTTTAGAATATGTATTTGGTACTTATTCATGAATTTGGTTATGCAGATATAGCACTGGTGAAGCTGACAAGGTAGGTGGGATGATCCATGGAACCAAGGGTTGCATGATCTAGCGGGGTGAGAGCAGACCAGAGACTTGATTATGAGGCTCTACTAGAGGATGTCAGTCGCAGGTATGATCTGTTTCTGACCGGTGTATCAGAGTGCGGGTGGCATGATCTTGAGGACCAGTACATCGAGGGATGTAGAGGTCTACCCTCTGAGTGGCGAGGGGTCATGCGGTGCATGGAGATGGTCGGGTAGGCAGTTTAGGATCTGCGAGGCAGTGGAGTGGAGCCATTGGTTTAGGACCCTCCAAATAGTTATTAGAGATAGGGCATGTGGTGCCAACCATTTTTATTTTTCTAACATGTTGTGGCCATGCCAGATCTATATAGAGTAGTGGACTCAAAACATTTATGATTTTGCTGAAACATAATATGGATATGCATCTTTTTATATATGACGAGTACATGGTTCACCATTTGATTTATTATTGTCTTGCGTTAAATGCATGTGATAAGTGCCAATCTAGAATATTGTTTGTGACGCTATCTACATAGTGATTCTGGTCTCTAAGTACATGACTGAATGTAATGGATTCGAATTCACGCACTAAGAGCTTCACTCCTAAATATTTTCTAAAAATGACATGGTTATGCACATATTATATGCCATTCAATTGCATGACAAGTAGTAAGGAATCTAAATGAACATGAAGATGAAGGATACGATGGTTAAGGGTATCGACTAACAAACCTATCACTGCATCATATTTGGCCTGGTTATTGATGGAAAATCCAATGCACATGCCATTGGAGAGGAACAACAAATGCAAGGGGGTAAAAATGGCCCAAGCTATCAAGGCTAGATTCCAGGAGAAGCGATTTGGACCATCGTCATGGCAGATATACAGTGTGGATGATGGATCCATATGAAAGGTGCCACAAGACAAAAAATGAGATGAGGGTGGACAATGTAAACTACCTAAATGCATGAGATAAATAAATACACACATTTCAATGGGAGATGCTATGGGTAAAATTTCTTGAGCTAAATTGCATTGTGAGGATTAGGAAGGAGTTGGCCTTCAAAATCCTCTAGAAGGTATGCCCCCTTGCCCAAACATCAGGTGGCAATTTAATGGCCACAAGGTGGATGTAGATTGAATTCGTGGGTTTGATGTAAGGGGTAATAGAACCAATTTACCTCACCATGGATGAATTCTTTGGCCTCCACAACATGTTGGTTGTGGGACTGTTGCGTAATGAAGTACACACAATGGTACATATCATCCCGGGGAAAATCATTGGTGGTCAAGGCTTCTATAATGTCTTCATCAGAATGGAGGATGAGAGGACTAGAGGAAGGGAGACCACATGATGTGACAAGGTTACTTGGCCCATCTTCATGAGAAATATGGTTCACATACGCATTGCTACGGAGGGTAGATGAAGAGCTAGTAGATAAAACATCTACCGATGTTGAGACCAAGGTGTTCGATGAGGAAGGTTCGACCGAAACATAATGGGACACCCCAGAGGGGTATTCCTCCATGGATCTCATGGATGACAAAAAATAGAGAATAACGACCAAGGGGTTTGTCATCTAGACATCGGGGGGAGGTATCAAAATGGGTGCAGAAATGTCCTCCAGTTTTTTTGAAGCATACCTCCCAAGTACACGAGTAGATGATCCACTACAAGAAGGCCTCTGTTTCACAAATTGACTCAAGGGTATCATGAAAGTCGTCGAGATGGGGAAAATGATGAGAATAGTGTCCATAAAGGTCACACAAAGCACAAGGGTGGTTCGTGAACAATGATTTGAGTTTCTTAGCTGAACCAGGTATGGTAAAATGGACCTCTAGGATGTCATATTTAGGAAAAATTTAGTTGACCATAGGCTTGAGACGAGGAAGCTTATGAAATTTATGGGTGGCATCCCCAACAACATCACACAAAAAACACGAAGGTGAAAACTTGGAGGATTAGGAGGAGTTGGAGCTGCTTTTGGGGCATTTTCCTTAGGTTCCTTATTTTTGGCTTTGCCCCCCTAACCAGATGCTTTTGCAACAAGAGTGGGTTCCTGTTGAGGTGGTTGAGGCACTGAAGCAAATGGAGGGGTAATGGAGATCGGTTGAACTAGGGTCAAAGTGGTATAAGTTTTGAGTTTACCAGGTGGAGTGTTTGATGGGGGTTCAATGCACCGAAATAGGATTCCCGGGTTCAAATTGGGTAGAATCAACATAGCCATAACATGCATCGAAAAGATTCCAGAGGGGGGGAGCTAAAAATGGTATCTGACCAGAAGGGTAATGGCTTGGTGGAATGGCTCCCAAATGGTTAAGGCTTGGGGTAACCGTTCCTGGTTGAAAAATATTCGGAGAGACACCATGATAAGGAGAAGGTACTTGAGGATATGGTCCTGAAGGCTTTGTTGAGTGAACAAAATTAGGTTGAAAAGGCGCTAGCTACTAGCTAGTCGAACCAGGCTGCTTTTGGCTAGCCTGATACACTTGCAACATGGAAACACTCGATGAGTTGGGCTCAGTGATAAGAGGGGGGGTGACCAGGGAATGAACTGAGTAAGGTGGAATATTTATAGACTCCTGGTGAAACACTGGTGAGAGGTGTGACTGATTTCATATCAGCCACCGAAGATATGATGGACTCAGGGGAGTTTTGAGATTTCAGTTCAGAACATGTTAACTAATCGATGGTGACAATATTTCCATCATGGGGGAAGCACATATTATGGTGAACCACAAATGTGACTGCTGAAATTGCATAGATGTAGCTAACCTAAGAGGATGTTATAATCCAAGCAGGCATCAATGACTTATATGTCAATACAAACAATCTTTCCCGCAAGTGTGACTGCAAAATTACGGAATATGCCAAGAGGTTGTGAAGGGTGACTATCCCATGCACGCAAAGTAATGGTGGATGGGGAAAATTTGGCTTATCCTAGATTATTCAAAACATAGGTGGACATCACACAGGTGGATGTGCCCTCGTCAATGATACATCTCTGAACACGGGCATTACATATCTTGATTAGTATTTGGTAGGGAACATATGAAGGTAAAGGGGGATGTTCTTACTTGTAAACATCAAAGACAATTAATGATCATCTGAAGGATCGGCATCGCCCAGAGAAGATAGTAGAGCTTTTAGTTGAGATGGGAAAGTCTAGAGGATTCCAACGTTGACATGGTAGCAGGAGACTGCGCCAAGTCATCTACTATGTTTTAGGTGTGTACGAATTTGGTAGAAGCAACATTTCGACGTAATGGCCCTTTGGGGATCTTGTGAATGGTTTTTACCTTAGGATGAGAGAACTGTAAGGGAACATTTGGTGTTAAAATGGACTATGTGGGAGCTTTACTATCGGAATCGGTTTCATACGAAGTGGGTTTCTTTTCATATTGGCATGACCAGGTCTGAAGGTTGAAATCAACGGTATTGACCTCTTCAGAATTCATCATGAGTATCTAGTAGTCAAGGTTACTAGACTATGGAGGTTGATGGGTGACCTGACCTTGAGGTGGTTGGGAAGCAACATATCCTTGCTGAGGTGAAAGATTAGTGAACACAGTCGGTTGAGCTGGCACAGTGTTTGGAGGAAGTAAAGTGGTTCCTTGTTTTCCTCTAAACACTGCTTATGCTTCCCACAACTGGTGCATCTAGGGTAACAGGGGAAAATCATGAGTATAATGGCCATGTACACCACAACATGAACAGGGCTTGTTCCTACAAAGATTCTTGTTATTCTTGGGCTGATTTCCCTATTGTTGGTTTGTGGTGTTAGATTGGTTCCCTTGGGGTGCATTCGGTTCATAACCTTGGCACACTTGGTTACCCTGTGCTTGTTGGTTATGGTTTCCTTTCCCCTTATTCGTTTTCTTCTAATTAGGAGGATTATTTATGCTTTGCTGCGCATAGACCTGACACTGAGGAGGCAGTGACTATTGTGGCAGAGGTTGAGAAGGCACAGGAGGCTGGGGCACTAATGCCAGAGGGGTTGGAGCGTTGGGCTATGCATAAGGATAGAAAGGAGGAGGGGAAAATTTTGGGTGAACGAGTTGAGAAACAATTTTCCCTAGAATCGGTTGATGTGGGTGGGCAAATGCATAAGGCATGCTTTGAACAGGATACAATTTGCTTAGAGGGGGATAGGTGTTGGAGGAACTGGTCCCCCCCTGGGGTAACCATAACCCATTGAAGGATGAGTATACAAATTGTAAAGAGATCCAATGATACCCTCGGTGGCATAATATGCCCGTAGTGCATTAGAACTACCAGGTCTAGGACGATATAGTAAAGCGGTATAAACATAACCAGACTCGGCATAGATCAAGTCATATTTGAATGCGACTTTGACACATTCTTCCTCGGACTGAGGAAATTAATATGCGACATATTTACCAATGTGGTCTAAGAGTGTTCTAAGAAACCAATCCATATAGACGCGGTCATCAAATGTAGGAGCTCAACACAATCTCCTTCTTCTATGCCATTCTTGGACATGGTGAGAAAGGTGGGTGGTAGAAGATTGACAGAATGCGATTAACAACTCGGTACCGGTATCATAATGGAAGGGTGACTGAAAATAGGATAGAAAAAATTTAGCAAGATTCAAAAAAGTAGAATGAGACGTAGTTGTCTGGTCAACATACCACTTTGAAGCTTCTCTAGTGAGCGTACATTGGAACAACTTAAGGCGAATGGAGTCATTGATGATGAAATTAGACTAACACCACATATGAGAGGAGTAGACATGATTGGTAGGGTCCTCTCAAGTGTTTCCCTAAAACTTAGGAATATTGGCAAGAATCTTAGTTGGCATAGCAAGCCAACTTGCATTGTGGAGTATAGGGTCATTGATTAACTGGCTAAATTAGGAATTTGGCTTTTGTGATCCATAAAATGTGTACAATAACTTTCGGTGATGATTTGTTTTTTCAGCATGCTCTGCTAAGGCAGAGGACCGAGATCTACCATGTCTAAGTTCAAAAACATTTTCATGAATTCTTGGATTAATTGATCAACCATTTTCACCTATATAAGGTGTCCCACAGGAACACATAATCAAGTAAACACCCTTACCATCCTTGGGGAAAATTGGGTCCTTAACCGATCTAAGCGAACTTCGAAATGTGTGGAGAGGCTTGAATGTTGAAGAGACATTATGTTTCTTCAAGATCCTAGTGATTTTATTAGTAGTACCTTGGATAAATAGAAGGTGCACTCCAGATAAGCGATCACAAGGATCTTTCTTAACCCTAGGAAAATTTTCAGCTTTTTGAAAAGCTCTAAGACATTGAGCCTTGCTATAACCGTTCTTATAGAAGACATTAAATAACTTTGATTTTTCACCTTTAAAGTGGTGTACATCAGAGATTCTAAAGGCTCTAGTGACTACGGTACTGAGAACCCCAAGCTTTTGAGCCGGGAAATGATGAGAACTAGCATGTAAATACTGCTCAGTATGTGTCTTCTTTCTAAATACTTGATGAGAGAAGGAACCATCATCATTCCTCCAAAGAAGGAAATTTAGAAAGGGCAGGCTACCATCCACTTCGAATTCCATGGTGAAATTAATGAATTCAGGTTGATCATTAAGATGCTGGAAGAAAAGGTATAGTTTCTCTTTACCATGGGGCCACACCACATAGGTGTCATCAAAAAACCTTTTCCAAAGCCTAGGTTGAAAAAGGGAGGAGGAAAGGGCCTTAGAACCCATGGCCACACCATAGGTTTGTTCAAAGAATTTACCCTTGAAACTAAAGAAGGTCGAGGTTAGACAGATCTGCATGAGATGAGCAGTATCAGGATTCGTGACTCAAGAGATGACATCAACGGCTTCCTTAATGGGAATGCAAGTATATAATGATACAACATCAAAATTTACAAAACTATCATCTGGATCCAACTTAATGTCTTTCAATTCATTAATAAAGGAGGAAGAGTCTTTGACGAAGGAGTCAGTGCAACCCACAAGGGGTTTCAGCTTACTTGCTAAAATTTTATCGAGTAGATAAGTCTGTCCACCTATAGTGTTGAGAATGGGGCGAAGGGTAGCACCATCCTTATGAATCTTAGGAAGACCATAAATCGTCGGGGTGAGGGGATTACTTTCAATAATCTCTTTACAAATGGAGCCAACAGTGCTAATCGATTTTATCGCCAAAGAAACCGCTTTAGACACTATTTTAAGGGGATTTTTGTGAAGCTTCTTGTAGATTCCATTATTAAGAAGGTGATCCAACATCTTATTATGATAATCCTTCTTGTTTAAAATAACCGTAGAACCTCCCTTATCCGCCTTAAGAATGACAATGTCCTAGTTATTGTTTAAGGATTTAAGAGCCTCAAACTCAGGTTTGCTAATGTTGCTCTTAGGTGGCTTAGCTTTTCTGAGGATCACAGAACAGTCTTTCCTGATGGTGTCTTTAGTAGCATCAGGAAAATCTCTAATCCCATATTCTATATTACAAATGATGTCTTCAATAGGGATTTTTTTAGGAGCAAGAGCATAATTAAGGCCCTTCTCCGACAAACTGTAGACATGACGATCAAAGGAAAAATGAGAGAGATTAATAACAGTCCTATTTAAAGGGGAAGAGACAGAATTGATATTACTGCTATTGTTAATATTATTATCATTAATAATGTTATTAATATTGGTATTATTATTAATATTATTATTGTTAATACTATTGTAGTTGATATTATTATTAATATGATTGTAGTTAATAATATCAATGATATTATTATTATTACTATAGCTATCAATGATGTTAATATCGTCATTAAAATTATTATTATTATTAATATTGTCATTAAAAATATTATTATTAATAATATGAAACAAATTGATACTATTAATATAAAAAATATTCTCTTTATTATTAATACAATCCAACGCAGGATTATCAGGAAGGATGTTTGAGGGATCACAGATAGAAGACAAATCCAAAGAAACATTACGAGAATTAAAAGAGTTCGAATGCAAACTTGAGTTAGAAGGATCAAAAAGCTGGACCTGGTCAATAGAGGAAGGACTAGATCCATCCCCACCAGATCCCTGCATACTAGAAGAACGAACAACGCTTTCTCTCATTCCGAAGAAAGAAGACATAGTAGGATCTGAAATATGCATCCCTTCCTTAATGAGAGAGGTTGATCGATCATCAGGGATTTGAGTAAAAGAGGAAAGATCAGTGCCAGATGAATTAGGAGGAGATAGTAAATGAGAATACGAAGGGATGACCATCAGTGACTTTGGAGACACCGATTTCGTCGACGCAGCTATAGAAAGAATACTAATTGGAGACCTCGACGTCGCTGGAGAACTAAACGCCTCCACCACGCCAACTGCATCGTTTACCATTAGATGCCCAGATATAAAAGAGGGATGCATACCCGGACTGTGGAGAATACTAGAGGGAGCAGCCTGGGCCAACGAAGACGCATGAAAAGTCAGCGATGATAAATCATAATTCGGAATGAAAGATCGCAAAGCACCAACTTGACAACCATTAACTATGTTGTTGGAGCCGCACCTTCTCTCAGAAAAGAACGACAAATCTTTAGATAATATGAGGAATTTTGAAATATTCTTCTTATTGCATAATTACTCCCAGTGTAGGGCTTTTAAAGCAGAACGGGCCTCAACTACAACCCAAATATCAGGCAGAATTAAATACGACAACTCAATATGAGAAGATAATAGCCTCTAAGAAAAGAGATCGAGGCATTTTCTAACCCTCGAAATCTCAGACTTGATAATGCCAAGACTGGCTGAAATAAAAACTCGTTCATTTCTGGAATTTTTTAAAGGATGCTTAATCCTAGTGAACGATGGAACAGAGGAGGATTCTCTACATCTCTTTAAAAAGCTTAGATTATATTTCATCTTAGATACCCGCAAACATGCCCTTTCAAAATGATGAACTTTAAGTTCTAACGCCCTACTGAGAAGGGTTTCAATATTAGGAATTTGGCTTTTGTGATCCATAAAATGTGTATAAGAACTTTCGGTGAAAATCACATGTAAGAAAATTTTGTTGACATGTTTTGAACCAGCCAGTGTGGTTCATCATCACGACAATATGAGAAATCTGGTCAAGAAACCTGTTTATTTGGTTTGGCAGAGGCATTTAGTTCTCCAGCGACGTCGAGGTCTCCAACGTGTATTGTTTCTGTAGCCACGTCGACAGAACCGGTGTCTCCAAAGTCACTTATGGCCGTCCCTCTGCATTATCATTTACTGTCCCCCCCTGATTCATTTGGCACTGAGCTTTCCTCTTCTAATCAGATCCCCGATGATCAAGAAACCTCTCTCGTTAATGAAGGGATGCGTATTTCAGATCTTGCTCCATCTTCTTTCTCTAGAATGAGAGAAAGCGTTGTTCATTCTTCAAGTATGGAGGGATCTAGTGGTGATGGATCCAGTCCTTCCTCTATTGACTAGGTCCAGCTTTTCGATCCTTCTCACTCGGGTTTGCATTTGAACTCTTTTAATTCTCCTAATGTTTCTTCAGCTTTTTCTTCTATCCGTGATCCCTCGAATATCCTTCCCGATAATCCTGCGTTGGATTGGATTAATAATAAAGAGAATATTTTTAATATTAATAGTAAAAATTTGTTTCAGATTAATAATAATAATATTTTTAATGACAATATTAACATCATTGATAGCTATAGTAATAATAATAATAGCATTGATATTATTAACTACAATCATATTAATAATAATAACAACTATAATAGTATTAACAATAATACCAATAATAATAACATTATTAATGATAATAATATTAAAAATAAAAGTAATATAAATTCTGTCTCTTCCCCTTTAAAGAGGATTGTTATTAATCTCTCTCATTTTTGCTTTGATCGTCATGTCTACAGTTTGTTGAAGAAGGGCCTTAATTATACTCTTGCTCGTAAAAAAAATCCAGATTCAAGACATCATTGGTGATATAGAATACGGAATTAGAGATATTTCTGATGCTACTAAAGAAACCATCAGGCAATAATGTTCCGTGATCCTCAGAAAAGCTAAGCCACCTAAGAGCAACATTAGAAAACCTAAGTTTGAGGCTCTTAAATCCTTAAATAGTAACCAGGAAATTGTCGTTCTTAAGGCAGATAAGGGAGGTGATATGGTTATTTTAAAGAAGGAGGATTATCTTAATAAGATGTTGGATCACCCTCTTAATAGTGGAAGCTACAAGAAGCTTGAAAAAAATCCCCTTAAAAAAGTGTCTAAAGCGGTTTCTTTGGCGATAAAATCGAGTACCATTGTTGGCTCCCTTAGTAAAAAGCTTATTGAAGTTAATCCCCTCATCTCAAGGATTTATGGTCTTCTTAAGATTCATAAGGATGGTGCTCCCCTTCACCCCATTGTCAACACTCTAGGTGGACCAACTTATCTGCTCGCTAAATTTTTAGCCAGTAAGCTGAAACCCCTTGTGGGTCACACCGACTCCTTTGTCAAAGACTCTTTGTCCTTTATTAATGAATTGAAAGACATTAAGTTGGATCCAAATGATAGGTTTGTATTTTTTGATGTTGCATCATTATATACTTGCATTCCCATTAAGGAAGCCATTTATGTCATCTCTCGAGTCACGGATCCTGATACTGCTCATCTCATGGAGATCTGTCTAACCTCGACCTTCTTTCGTTTCGAGGGTGAATTCTTTGAACAGACCTATGGTGTGGCCATGGGTTCCCCCCTATCCCCTGTGGTTGCTAATATTTTCATGGAAGACTTCGAATCTAAGGCCCTTTCCTCCTCCCTTTTTCAACCTAGGCTTTGGAAAAGGTTTTTTGATGACACCTGTGTGGTGTGGCCCCATGGTAAAGAGAAACTGGACCTATTCTTCCAGCATCTTAATGATCAATCTGACTTCATTAAGTTCAGCATGGAATTCAAAGTGGATGGTAGCCTGCCCTTTCTAGATGTCCTTCTTTCGAGGAATGATGACAGTTCCTTCTCTCATCAAATCTTTAGAAAGAAGACACATACTAAGCAGTATTTACATGCTAGTTCTCATCATTTCCCGGCTCAGAAGCTTGGGGTTCTCAATACCCTAGTCACCAAAGCCTTTGGAATCTCTGATGTACACCACTTTGAAGGTTAAAATAACATCTATATAATGTCTTCTGTAAGAACGGTTATAGCAGGGCTCAATGTCAGAGCTTTTCAAAAAGCTGAAAAAGGTCCTAGGGTTAAGAAAGATCCTTGTGATTTTTTATCTGGAGTGCACCTTCTATTATCCAAGGTACTACTGATAAAATCGCTAGTATATTGAAGAAACATAATGTCTCTTCAACGTTCCAGCCTCTCTGCACAATTCAAAGTTGACTTAGATCGGTTAAGGACCCAATTTGCCCGAAGGATGGTAAGGGTGTTTACTTGATTCTGTGTTCCTGTGGGACACCTTACATAGGTGAAACTGGTCGATCAATTAATCAAATAATTCATGAAAATGTCCCTAACCTTAGACATGGTAGATCTCGGTACTCTACCTTAGCTAAGCATGCTGAAAAAACAAATCATCGCATTTGTATTGAAGATATTGAGGTTATTGTGAGGATTGACCCTTTCCACCACCGAAAGTTGAGGGAAGCCTTGGAAATCGAAAAAAGGTCGGTTAACCTTAATAGGGATGATGGGTGGAGTGTTAGCAGATGCTGGATTCCTGCCCTTCACTCTCAGTTGCTTTTTCCCCTTCCCCTGTTCTCCCTCTGGTCATTCCTTCTTCTCTCACTCCCAGTTCCTCTCTTCATGTCTGTTCCTTTCGTTTTATTATTTTAATTGTTATTAGTATGATTTTTATTATTAGTATTATCCTTATGATTTAATTTGAAAATTACATATTTAGTAATATTAAATTTATTATTATTATTATTATTTATTTTAATTTTTTTAATGAATTTTAATTATATAACATATAATTTAAAGTATTAAAATAATAAAAATATTAAATCATATTAAAAAAGTTTTAATATTAAATTATTAAAAAAGTAATAACATTATATTATATTCAAATATAATCAAATTAAAATTAAAATATAATAGAACTAAAAAAAAAATGTCAAAATTTTTATTCAATTTCTCATTCTAGTCAAACCAGCCATTTTTTTCAACGGCTAGTTGGAGCTGTCCTTATCTATTTAAACAGGTTTCTTGATCAGATTTCTCATCTTGTCCTGATGATGAACCACACTGGCTGGTTCAAAACATGTCGACAAAATTTTCTTACATGTGATTTTCACCGAAAGTTCTTATACACATAAATGGCTAAAATCGGGAAGGATTAAACCTGCCATAAAAGGTAGCAAAAGAGTAGCCAGAATGGTCCCAATTGCGGTTTCACTAGTAACGACTCCAACATTAAGGCCAGGGACACCACCAACTTGAGGACTTGCACCTGCATTAGCACCTAACATGGTGACGGTATGAGGGTTAGGGGAACCAGAGTCGGAATAAGTGGAAGAACCCGATGAACGAGAATCAGAGTCACTATGCGTAATCGGTGGAGGCCTAACATGGACCCTAAGCGGTGGAGTATGTCTTCCTAATGGACACTGAGGGTGAAGGCCTTAGAGTCTCCACGATAAACGCCTTGGGGGCGCAATTATGGCAAGTCACAAATGACACGAAAAGGTTGAAGAGTGATAAACAAAATTTATGTGAGGTAGATTGATCAATTATGATGTTTATGTCTTCGATTGGCAGTGTAAACCAAGTGCTATTTGCTTTAAGTGTGAGTGTGTGCAACCCGTATGTTAATTTTAATTAATATCAAACGGTTGTGTAAAGAAAAATAAAAAATGTTGAAGTACTATAAATAAAACTGAAATGACAGTAAAATAAATAGTTAGTCATTCATAAATTCAACCCAAAAGAAGGCTTCCCAAACAAATAGTCTAAAAGGTGGGAAAAATTGACTCAAAACACATAATATGGAAAAAATATCTAAGGTCTAAGGGACATGGATCTAATGACTCAAATTTGTTGGAAATGACACAGAAAACAACAAGAAAACAAAGTGGATAACTTCTGCAAAATGTAAGGCGAAAGGTTAGACTCCTAGGTCTAATAAGGGTACCCTAAGGGAAATACCAAACAAAACTCAAGAGGGTGTTTTGGATGGAATAATATCGTATCAAAAAGGATATGAAATTAGGATAGATAAGACCTTGAAACAATGGATGAAAGTGCTACAAATCTAAGACTACCTACTCAACTTAACCCCTCCCAGAAAGGTGGAAATTTATTGAACCACTAGGGGGATTGGTTATAATTCAAGAGGAAAAACTGAGCATATCCAGGCCTAAGACGAGCTGAGACAGAGGTCATACAACCCAAAACAGTTCTCTCCTCAAACCCTGACAGTTACAGAAAAAACTCATAAAAGTATTCTGGCTTGTAGGTACTGATCTGTGGATTGTTGAAATCGTAGTAATTTGGTAGAAAAGTGCGATTTTGAGTGGAACTCACACTATTTGAGCTAAAAAGTGCGATTTCCGGTTTCTTAATTCTTGAGTGGAAGGTTACGGAAATTTTTCCACCTCTAGCATGACTGATACATGTTACCCTTGTTACCAAAGCGACTGGTCACGCAGTAAATTCTTAATGCGAGTGTACGAAAAGAGCCTACTTTAGCTGTGTGTGACAAACAACCCTAACAATAGCAATGGCTGCTTAACTTCTTTAGATCTACAAAAAATAAATGCTGCAAAAAAACCAGATCTATGTAGTAAAAACAATTAAATAGTAATTACTCAATGCATCCAACAAACAAGACAAGATTTAAAGAATGTCCTATATATTATTACACCTCGTGAAGGAAAAAAATAAAATTTACCAGTCCCCCTCAATGGGATGGGTTCTTGGTTGTTCTCAACGCTCCAGTTCAAGAAGTTTCTCTCTTTGAATGGTGCAGAAAACCCAGAATGTGTTGAACTCTATGGGAGCTCAAGAAGCAAAAGAAAATAGTAGCAACAATGAGAATGATAAAAGCGCGACAATGAAAGTGATCAAAGTAAATAATGAATGAAAAAACCCTTATATTTATAACAAAATATTGATTTATCCTCGATAATGGTGAATAATAAAATATTATTAAACAAGATCTAGATCTAACTCATTGGAATATTTTATAATATTTTGTTGGAGGGAAAAGACATTTAAATTGGTTAAATACATTTATTTAGAAATAATAAAAAAATAAATGATTTATTTATCATTTCAAGAATGTGGTTAAAGAATAATAAACAAATAATGATTTGTTTAATTATTCCTAGGTGATTTAGTCAAATTTAACAAGGAATAATAACTAAATAATGATTTAATTCGTTATTCCTAGAGAAAAAAAGATAAATAATGATTTATCTAATTATTTCTCATAATTGGGTTAAATATGACCAGGAATATTACTTAAACAGTGGTTCAATTAATTATTCCTAGAGGAAAATCAAATAAATAAGGATTTAATTAATTATTCCTCATGGGGTTTCTTGTTTAAACCAGAAATAACTTAATAAATATGGTTTATTAAAATATTTCTTATAGTGAAAATAATTTTACTATGATAAAATTGGTATTACATGGTATACTTTAATCCATCTAATTGTAAATGGTTATATGACCAAATTTTGGTGATAACAACTAGCGCAACTATTTTAAGTATATTCTTGCTTCCATTTCTACTATAGAAATGGTATTGGTCTAGGAAGACGATATAGAGACTGAACATCCCATTTATTATCTGATTCAGAACCTTAACGATACCAAAATTAAGTATACCCACGTAGAATATTTGGATTTGGCGATCGTTCAGGCCGTCCATAGGTTTCGACATTACATCCTGCTTTAGAAAACTACGATTGTTTCATATTGCAACCATATGACATATATTCTGTCACGTCAATTACTGGGGGAAAAATACTCTAAGTGGATCATTATTTTGCAAGTTCATCAAGTCCACGTCGAATAAATCCCTAGTTTTCGTTGAAATAATGTGCGACCTTCCTTCCCCTAATTATGAATGTGCGACGAGTCATTGTTTCTTATTTCGTCATCTAACCTATAATATGGAGATTTTCTTATCTATCTCTATACCTAGAATTTCTGGTTTTATACCTCTTGCTCCGAGCAATGATATATTCCATACCAATCATTAGGGGAATTTTTAGGTCTAAAGTGGGCCTCCTAAGGAAATTATAAAATAATAGTGGAAATAATAAAATAATATTTTATTACATCATCGAATTTTAGAGGGAAAAGAGAAAAAAAACTACTTTTTCAACTCGTATTTTCAACTTATATCCCAAAATATTTTTTCAAATTTTGAGTGGGAGTACTCGTTGGATGCAAAATTTAATTCCTAATCCAAGGAGTACCCATTTTGCATATTTTTGATGGACCCTGCTACATGAAAAAATGACAAATACATGAAAATTGTGATTGCAATCACATTTTTTCATGTATTTCTCTTTTTTTCATGTAGTAGGGTCGATCAAAAGTATGCAACATGGGTACTCCTTGGATGAGGAATTAAATTGTGCATCCAATGAGTACTCCCATTGAAAATTTGGGTAAAACATTTGGGAGATAAGTTGAAAATATGAGTTGAAAAAGTAGTTTTATTATTTTATTATTCTTTTTACCCTTTTACTTAAAAAATGGTGAATCATCCCCCATGGTTCACATTATCACCTTGAATCCTATTGGTTCTTATAAAGTTTATTTTAGTTGTACATTTTTCTTTGGAGGTCTATTTTAGACCTCAAAATTCCCCTAACGCTTGGAATTACGTTATTATCGGCGACACCCTTTACCGTCGTAGTATTGATATGTTTTTATAGGGATGCCTCACCCTTGAGGAGGTTGAGAAAGTAATTAATGAATTCCACTTGGGAGAATGTGGCAGACATCTACCTAGCTACGCTACCATGCATAATATCTTACACGCTGGTTACATTTTCCCTACTATATTTCACGACTGCATTCTCGCTGTCTAGAGGTGACATGCATGCCATATATGTGATCATAAGATCTATGCTCCACCCACTCCATTGCATCCTGTTATCTATGTTGGTCCCTTTGAGAAATGGGGTTTCGACTTCATGACATGTAACCCTAACTCGACCAGGGGGCATGGTTATATGATTTTTGTAGTATATTATTTTACTAAATGAGTAGAGGCAATGCCTACATTTAACAACACTAGTGAAAAGACTACATATTTCTTCTTCAATCATGTTATTTCTTAGTGCGAAGCAATAGTTAAGGATCACAGAAAGAATTTCCAGAATCATATGATGACAGAACTAGCTGCTAAGTTGGGAATTTCCCATTAAATTTATGCTCCCTAATATCCTTACGCTAATCGACACATTGAGGATATTAAAAAATTCCTTTAAGACTATGCTTCAACATATGGTAGGAGTCCATAAATCAAACTAGAATTTTCTTCTTTATGTTGCCTTGTGGGTATACTGAACCTAAGTTCGGACTGCTACTGGATTTAAACCCTTTCATTCGGTCTATGGTTTGGAAGAAATCCTTCCTATCGAATGTGAAATTCCACCGTTAAAACAAGTTTTTGAACTTCTTCCTGCCACTTCCATGGATGAGGAGCGTCTTTTACATCTAACTCGTTTATATGAAACTCGGTGTGATCTTGCTTTAGCTAATGAATCTCATAAAAGACGTATGAAGGTGAAATACGACAAATTTGTCAAGCCTCACATCTTCTCGGAAGGGGAACTTGTTCTATTATATGACCAGGAGGCCTATAAGTTAGGTCGAGGAAAGTTCTAACCTATGTGGCTGGGTCCATACATTGTCAAGTGAGTCCTTGCAAAAGCTAGTTAGGAGACTTAGATGGAGTTCCACTTGCATAGCCTATGAATGTGTTGTACCTCAAAAAATACTATGCTTGATCTCATGTGTAGTAAAATGTGTACATATTATCTATAGGTGTGTTGAGTGTGTATTTTCAGAGTTTCACATGGTTTTTGTTTATTCCATTTATTTTTTGTTTGAAAATGTTGACATCGCTCGAACCGTATATTGGTTATACTGATTATTGGGCCTCCAATTTGTCATGATTTTGTTTATGAAACCATCCATTTTGGTATCATTCCATTCACCCATTGTCAACATTTTTAATCATATTTCTCCATAAATGCACCAAATTCCCGCATACATGTTTCGATGTTTTATTATTATTATTTATATAATTTTTAATGAATTAAGAAGAACTTTGTTTGGTTTTACTAATGATATTTTGGCCAGTTCAAGATTCTACAACTCAAGTTAATTTTCGTAGTTATCTCCGTGGTTAAGGTAGTATCGCCACTCTAGAAGGAAATACAACACTTGGAATTGTTTTCTAGAAGCTCCAATATGGATTTGTATTGGTCAAAATCCACCCAGCTCACACATGTAGACCTCCAGAAAGAGATCAAAAGAAAAATGCAGTAGGTTTCAGAAGTCAACTTCCAACATGTTTTCTATGCAAATGAAAATGAATTTTGGAAAATTAAAACATGGGTTTTTTTTAGCACGGGCCTAGTTATGTTCCATGAGAGAAATTTTCTCAAATTCGTTACAATTTGAGATATTTTCAGGGTTCTTTAGAGACCTATTTTGCATATTGTGTGAGAAAATAATTTGGTAATCTCAAAATCAATGTCGAGTCACCAAAACGATTGGAATGATTTGTTCTTTATAAAATTCGTGGCAAGGAGATAAGTGTGATAAAATATGGACTGATTTTTTATCGTAGAAACCATCAAAATATATCTGATTTTATTTTCAAACTGATTTACTTAGATCTCATGGCCATAGTTCATGCAATGAAATTATGAGTTTCTTGTTGCTTCAAAAATCTATAAATTGCAGTCCATTTGATGAGGGGAGAGATCAAATGTTAATGATGAATATTAACTTGTAATTCTTTCTATTTGAAGAATAAGAACTCTTTTTTTTTCTTCAGTGAATGTAATCTCTAATATGGCACAATTCTTAATGGAATTGGTGATTTGGATCAAGTGATGTGAATTTATAATTCCTCACACTCACCAGGACGCCCCCTTGTGGAGTTGTGAGATAGTATAATTGTCATTTTAATCTCATTTTTTTTTCAATATTTTCTTCGATTTAGTGTTTAATCTCTTTATATTTTTGAATTCTCTATTGTCAATATAGTTTTCTTTCTTTCTTTTTTCTGCCTGTTATAGGTTGAGTGTTCAATATAAACTCAAAAATACAAAAACACTTTCCTTGAATTATTTTCCAAGAATTTCTTACATTTTCATGATTTTTATAGTCATAATTTTTATAAGACATGGAGGCTCTTTCACTTGAAATTTTTTCAACATATAATTGTTGTTCACTTATTTCTAGAATAGTTTCCAATTCCAAGTTTTGTAGAATAGATGTGCTTTTAATTTGATAGTTAGATTTCCTTTCATTATTTTAAATTAGTTTTATTTCAAATCTCGTAGATTAAAATTAAAGTAGAGCTGTTTTACAGTTCATAGAATAAATTTCTCTTTCTCAAGTCAGGTTGTGAGATTTCCTTTCATTGTTTAGTAGAATAACTTTCAATTTTTGTTCGTTATAATAGATTTCAATTTATTTTCCAATTATAATAGATCTAGAAGTTTTAATATTATAGTTTTCCTTAAAAGGTCATTTAATTTCAAATTTTTATGTTTGAATTCATTTTCCTTTTAAGATAGAACATGTTCATATGATTATCAAAACTTAGTCATAAACAAGTTTAAATTCTCTCTTGTAATTATATTAGTTTATTTGAATTGAAAGTATATATCCTAGCACATATAGTGCATGTATACTTCGCAAGTTCACGTACCCAGATTGACATATAAATGCAAGTAATATAAGGGTCAATTAAATTACCCAACATTTTGGTGTCATTCCTAGGGAAGTATGCATAGGTGTTAGCTTTCAATCACATCTCATTCTTAGTTGAATCAATTTAGTTGCATAATATTAATCTCATTTTAGTACATCCTTAAATCACATAACACCCCCACTATATCAGGTGGTGAAATAAGAGTCACACATTCACATTAGGAATCATTATTTTTGTAGGTAGAAGAAAATGTGAAAAAAATAGGTTGAATAAATGGATGGAGATGATGAGAATTAGGAAGATCCTTTTGGATTTCCCATTCAAGAAACTGATATCAACATTCATATGAAGAAAATACCTTCATCTGTACTTCCTAACTTCAAAGGTATGAGATCAGAAGACCCATAAACCTTTCTTTTCGAATTTGAAATAGTTTGTAGTTCTTATGGCTACTCATTACACACTCAAAAATTGAATTTGTTTCTGACAACATTGAAGGATAAAGCTCTTCAATGGTTCATGAATTTAGGAAAAAATACTATAAGGACATAGGCTGATATGAAAATATTATTTTTGGGAAAATATAGAGATTATTGCATACACTATGACCTTAGAAATGAAATTTATAAGATGAAACAAAGAGATGATAAAAGCCTAGAGGATTTAGTGGATAGATTTACTTATAATGTCAAAAGATATAAATTCCATGATTTAGGATTAGACACATTACAAACTCTCATAATAAAAGCTATAAGGGATGAATGGATTGATCTTCTTAACCTAGTGGGAAAAGGAGATGTCTCTCAATTATATTTTCAAGATATTTGTTAACTATGCAAGAACATATCAAGAGGAAAAGAAGAGTATGGAAGACGCTTTTGGATTTCCCATTCAAGAAATTGATATCAACGTTCATATGAAGAACATCCCTCCATATGTACTTCCTTACTTCAAAGGTATGAGATCAGAAGACCTAGAAACCTTTCTTTTTGAATTTGAAATACTTTGTAGATATTATGGCTACTCATCACACTCAAAAAATGAATTTCTTTCCGGAAACATTGAAGGATAAAGCTCTTAAATGGTTCATGACTTTAAGAACAAATTCTAGGACATGGGATGATATGAAAATAATTTTTTTGGGAAAATATAAATATTATTTCATACACCATGACCTTAGAAATGATTTTTTTGAGATGAACCAAAAATAGGATGAATGCCTGGAAGATATAGTGGAGAGATTTAATTATAATGTCAAAAGATCTAAATTGCATGATTTATGATTAGACACATTAAAAATACTCCTACTAAAAGCTATAAGGGATGAAAGGATTGATCTTCTTAACCTCATGGGAAAAGGAGATGTATCTCAATTTTCATTTCAAGAGATTTGTGAAATGTGCAAGAACATATCAAGAGGAAAATCAAAGTATCAAAGATCCTGTCAAGATCCAATTATGACAAGAGTAAGTAAGTAAGAATCAATATTGGTAAGTCAAACTGAACTTAACAATTTTCTAGACATTCTTGGTAATTTAAATGAACAAATTGATTGATAAGAATGCAAAACAAGAAAAAGGTTGATAATTCTACTTCATTTATATTTATCCCTAACTATAAAAAGAAACATGATTAGGATGAATGTACACTTGATAAAATTTAAATTTGTGAAATATGTGCAGGATCACATACTACTAAAGATTTCCCATCATTAATAGGGTTAAATTAAGTTTACCACAGAGAAAATCAAATGCTTGAACAATCATGTTATGTAGCTCCAAGAATTCCATTGCAACCTCATCAACCTGGTATGATGCAATATTTTAATTCTTAATTTTAGGGATATGCACAAAAATATCAAAGTAATTGGGAAGCACCGTTTCCTTGGAAACCTTGAAAATATGTCTCCCAATCTCAAAAACAACCTTGGTAATCTCAATCCCAACCTCAAAACAAATATTGGAAATAGGGTTCTCAAGAGCCTTATAGAGGAAATCCACCATATCTTCAATTTTTTCCTCACTATCTGCAATACCAATATCAATGTTATCCATACCATTCACCTCCACCACAACATCAGTTTCACCCTAAATTGACCTCAATTCAACCTTTCCCATTACCACCCAGACAAGCACCCCAAAGATCCATTCCCACTCCAATACCTGCACAACCATTTTGGATCCCCAACAATAAAACACCTTAATCGACTTACAATGTTGAGGTATTGCAAATGATTCTAAAGTCACCATTTAATAACAACAACTAGAAGAAGAAGATTCACATAAGGTCCAAGAATAATGGCTGCTTTTTGATAAAGAGCACTTGTTGGAACCTGGGATTGAAAATTTACTTATATGCCTATCACCAGGTTCTATGAACAGGGATCACATCTCTAAAGACTTGCACAGCATGATAGAAGGAATCCAAGGAAGAAAAGATTACATTGAATCTTGTTTCAAGAAAGTCAATAAATTCCTGTGCTTAATTCTTCAATATTTTTCGAAATCATCTCAATAAAGGCAACTGATATTTCATAAACTAGTACATATCAAAGCATATATTTCAAACTTGTATATGGGTTTATCTAAAATATTGTTACGCACATGGTTCCATTGGAAGTATTCATATACTTGAACGATATTTCCTTTTCAAGTAGAGTAGGAAATTAAAAAAAAAAGTAAAGATAAAGTAAAGAGAAAAGGAAGTTCGATTGTGAAAATCAGGAAACTGGCGAACAAAGTTCACAATAAGATTTCATGATGGTTTCAATATTTTATTATGGTTCTTAAAATCATTTTTGGTTCTATGCTCAAGTTGGTTGATGTGGGATTCCTTAAGTCCAAATTTCCAACAAATATTGTCCCATCGACTTCAACACCTTATCTGGGATCAAGATCACAGATTATTTGGAGTGCCTTGTAACTTGCATACATCAATGGCAAGCCTCCTCATTGAAAACAATGGGAATGCAACAATGTCTCTTGACTGTCAAATCTTGCAGGTGACTCTACTTCAACACATTAATTCGTACCTGTCAAGATGAACTCAGGTACCTTGACACTCATTTACATTATTGGTGAGTTGTCTCGCATTGGTTAGTGATTTTCATCATTGATTAGTAATCCAATAATTTCTTTCCATGCTCAAATTCGACACATTCATTCGCATGGTAAGAATTGTACCATAAATTTTCGTTTTGATGAAGACTATATGGTTTTATGGAATCATCAATAATTTGCAGTAGCATATTTTTTTAGTTTCTTGTAGCAGGATAATGGAACCACTACAATTATTCATTCATTTCCTTTTCAAGAAAATCAATAAAATTGGGTTCATTTTAGTGAATAAGCATTATGTTTCATGGTTTCTACTCCACGATAAATCACACAGTCCAAATTGGAAAATTAAACTTAAATAAAAGAAGTTTCCAAAGAAAAAAAACACAGCTACGGAAAGTTACAATTTCTACAACTACGGTTGTAGTAGCTTGTTTGTGGCTATAGTAGCTTGTTCCGAAGGTAGTTTTGGCACAGATATTACAAGAAATTCAAGCATAAATGAAAATTTATGAGATATTGGGTTTTCTTAGAGTATTATATATCGAGTAAGACGTGATCATAATTCCAAAAAAGCACAATTTTCGAGGACATTTCAAGTGGGTCTCTAATCAATATTTTCATTTTTCACAATTGTGCACACATTGAGACATCATTTAGTATTTTTGTATAAAAACATATTTTATTAATAAAAATGGAATTTTTAAGGCATGTGAAGGTAAAAATTGTAAAAATAGACTATTTCCCTTTTGAAGAACTCAATTTGGCCTTAAAATGAGTTTGTGGCATATTTTTTTGTTGCAACAGTGGGCAGCGTGAAGGGTGAAATATGACAGAAATTAATTTGATGATATCTTGCAAACCATGCATCTGTTAGTCCTACAATATTTAGGGTAAATGCATCATGGTAGGATAAATGAATATAAAAAAATTTCAAGAAATTCTAGTGTGTATTTTTCAAGAAATTGACCACTATCATCTTCAACCATTTATCATTTTTATCGAGATATGTCCACCCATTAGCTAATATATTTTTGTGAGAATATGAATAATATTAGTGGTAACAACCTCAAAAATTTTTAGAAGAATCATATTTACCATTTGAGAGAAATTGGAAAAGCAAATCTGCTACATGAAAAATATGCATTTTATGGAGCAAGGTCAAAGTGATGGTCAATGCATCATGGAGAAGAGTACTTGAGCCAAATAAACACCAAATCAGCCATGATATTGTGTTCTCTTCTCCAATTCCAAAAGGTGAGCTTTAGGTAAAACTAGCTTCTTCTTCTTTTTTTTGGCTAAGATTTTTGGAAATTGTAATAAGAAAACTATTGTAAAAAATGTGATCTATGTATTAGACACTATCATATCCACATTATTGAAACCATTTTCTCAATAATTCATTCCTATTAAACTTTTCATGTATAATCAATCCCACATAATTTTTTCCATCGCTCATACCTTATTGCATACTCTACAAACGTTGTTATGGTTGAACGCCATACCATGATTGCATAATATTTTCCTTCATATGGTCTTATGTTTTCCCTCATAATAATTTTTTCTCCTACCATTATCTTGTGTAAATTTCTCTTATCGATGCAATATAAATTGATTAATAATCCCTTGATGAACAATTTGACCTTTTTGGCCTTCCTATGAGACTAATTTAAAATATGGATATGTTTTCCTTAATGAACCATCATAGTACATATTTGTAGCACATTATCAAAAATTACATGGAGCATTTAAATTATGTGTCATATTGTTAATCTTCAAATTTTTAATGGAAGCCGAGAAATGATGAGTACATAACCACAAGAATAATAAAGTTGCAACAAGGCTTTCTTGACACACTCTTGAAATCACTTGGAAGTATATTTTAGGCTTTGATAAATTGTACAACCCTCACCTACAACACTTATTTTGTGTTATGTGCAACTCATGTTTTCAAAGCTTCATAGCAGGAAGCATGCTTGCATTAACAAGAAAACACTCATGTTTCACATGAATATCATTCATTGGTTGGTGAGTTCTTGAAGAAACTATTTGACAACACTGTTGAACAAGGATTGGGTGATATGAAAAACGTTTCTATGTATGAATGATAAGAAGACAAGAATTATGGGTTGCAATCTATGACCATTTCTAGCCATGTTAATGGGCCGAATTTCACAATGATTGAAATCACATTCTATGAATGGAGTATTTGAGCACAATTAACTAGTGACAAGAAACTTGTAATTTGTTTCCAAGTTATTAAAAGAGTTATATTTGCAAAGGCTTTAAAAGTAGTGACAAGTACTTGGATATGCTAGAATGTGGGCATCCTTTCCTTACACACAAGTTGAATATAATAAATAATGAATGGTTATTTTTATTAAGAAAATGACAAATCAACAGGCATCACTTCTACTTCTATAGCATCAATGAGTATCCTAGTATGTAAAGACTTCAACTTGTTTGAATTTCAAAGGAGGCTGGGTAACTCTTATTTCTTACTCTAATGATGCAACAAGAAAGTATAGAAACAACGAGTTATGCTACCAGGTGTGTAACCTTGAAGAAAAAAGAGAGAAAAGTGCATCTAATTGAGATAGATGGTCAATATTGATCTCTTCAAGCTTTGGTCAAGGATTTAGTTGAAATGCCAAAATAAAGGAACACCTAGAACCAGTTAGATAATGAAAAAGCTTTATTTGCATGAGGAAATGTAAAATCTCCGGTGTGGGGGAATGTTGGGCCTTCAATTTCTCATGATTTTGTTTATGAAACCATCCATTTTTGCGTCATTCCATTCACCCATTGTCAACATTTTTAACATTATTTCTCCATAAATGCACCAAATTCCCGCGTGCATGTTTACATGGCTTATTATTATTATTTCTATTATTTTTAATGAATTAAGAAGAACTTTTCTTAGTTTTGCTAGTGACGGTTTGGTTAGTTCAATATTTTGTAGCTCAAGTCAATTTTCATAGCTATCTCCATGATTAAGGTAGTATCACCACTCTATAAGGAATTATGACACTTGGAATTTGTTTCTAGAAGCACCAATATGGATTTTTATTGGTCAAACTCCACCCAACTCGCACGTATAGACCTCTAACAAGAGATCAAAATAAAACAGTTTTGAAAATTCGACTTCAAACATGTTTTCTGGGTAAATGAAAACCAATTTTGGAAAACAAAAACATGGGTTTTTTTAGCACGAACCCAATTAAGTTCCTCGTGAGAAATGTTCTCAAATTCGTTACAATTTGAGATATTTTTGGGGTTTTTTAGAGCCTTATTTTTCAGATTGTGAGAGGAGATGGTTTGGTAATGTCACATTCAATGCCCAGTCATCAAAAGGATTGGAATGGGTTGTTATTTAGAAAATTCGTGGAAATGAGATAAGTGTGATCATATATGGACTGTTATTTGATCCTAGAAAGCTTCAAAACATATTTGATTTTATTTTCAAAATTATTTACTCTGAGCTCATATCCAGAATTCATGCAATGAAATTCTGAGTTTCTTGTTGCTTTAAAACTCTATAAATTGCAGTCTCTTTCATGAGGGGAGAGATCGGATGTAAATTATGAATATTAACTTGTAATTGTTGCTATTTGTATAAGCATAACTCTATTTATTTTTCCAGTGAATGTAATCTCTGATATGACGCAATTCTTAATGGCATTGGTGATTTGAATCAAGGGATATGAGTTTATAATTCCTCACACTCACCAAGAGGTCCCCCTGTGGAGTTGTGAGATAATATAATTTTCATTTTAATCTCATTTTTTTTTCAGTATTTTCTTAGATTTAGTTTTTAATCTCTTTAGATGTTTTAATTCTCCTTTTCAATGTAGTTTGCTTACTTGATTTTTTCTGTCTGTTACAGGTTGAGTTCTCAATATAAACTAAAATATCCAAAAACTCTTTCCTTGAAGTATTTTCCAAGAATTGCTTTCATTTTCATGCTTGTTCTAGTCATAATTTTTTATAAGACATGGAGGCTCTTGCACTTGAAATTTTGTCAACAAATCATTTTTTTCACTACTTTATATAATAGTTTCCAATTCCAAGTTTTGTAAAATAATTGTTCTTTTAATTTTCTAGTTAGATTTCCTTTCATTATTTTAAATTAGATTTATTTCAAATCTCATAGATTAAAATTAGAGTAGAGTTGTTTTATGGTTCATAGAATATTTTTTTTTTTCAAGTCAGCTAGTTAGATTTCCTTTCATTGTTTAATATAAAATATTTCAATTTTTTTCAGCATAATAGATTTCAATTTCTTGTCTAATTAAAATAGATCTCGAAGTTTTGATAGTATAGTTTGCTTTAAAATTTCATTTAAATTTTGATGTTTTTAAGGTTGAATTCATTGGCATTTTAAGACAGAACATGTGCATATGCTTATCAAAACATAGTCGTAAGCATGTTTAAATCATCATGTGAAATTATATTAGTTTATTTCAATTGAAAGTAGATATGATAGTACATATAGTGCATGTATACTTCCTAAGTTCACGTACCTGGATTGACATATAAATTCAAGTAATTTAAGACTCAATTTAATGGTGCTATTCATAGTACTCGAAACCTATCTTCCACGGTATCAGCTATCTTTGCTCCAAATGGGGCGCTAGTGAGTATGCAAGGGATTTTCATTGGTCACTATATTAACAACATCTTTGAGTGTAGTGCAGTGGTTGAGATACTATCAGATGCTATTTCACATGGTATTTGTTGTTTAGTCACCAGGATCGACTCACAACTTGTAGTACTACAACTTGCTAATTTATATTCAGTTAGAAGTCCCACCATCCTTCACAATGTTTTGAGAGTATGTGTTGTAGAAATACATTTGAATTTCATATGATGTGAACACAAGAAATATAAACACATTGGAATATTCCCTAGCTAATTTCGTTTTATATAGACATTTGCAATGAATGTAAATAAGTTTCAATGCACATCACATCATATTGAAAACATAATAGGAACTAGGAAACACTGAAAATATGTATATATATATTAATTTTGGTTTTACAAATTTTTTGCCCTGATACACATATGACTACATCGCCCATATAAAAAACTACATGCAAATATCTAGGTAGACAGGTCAAAGGTGCTCAAGATAAAATGATATTGCACGAGCTATCTTGCATAGTAGTTGACCAATATGGTTAGGCACTATGATAGTGTGTCACTGAAGTCAAAAATGAATCTGGTTGACCACAGTCTCATCAATCCCATGTCTCAACTCCTCCATGTGGTGCTCCACCTCTGATAGGATCTCAGCTACCTCAAGATCTCATAGCGCATCTTGTACCACCGCAACAACTTGTACTGGTACCACTGCCTCCTCATTTGGTTGTCCCTCTAAACGACGAAGATATGAAGCACATATAGGTCGAACTGGTCCAATATATGCATGAAAACATCAATAGATTATTCTTGGAAACATAAAGAAAAATAAATAAATTGCAAAACTTTCAAAAAACTTAAATGATTGAAATATTTTACCTGGAGCACCCAATTTCTCTCCCTCAGGAATCATGAGCTCAGGATCATCATGAAAATCCATCCCTGCATAAGGATAAATATTGATAATAATGAACTGTCTGCACAACCATCCAAAGAAGGTTGGTGATAAGTTGATCATAAAAGGACCTGCATGTCGGGACATATGATCTATTCACCTTCTCATCGGCGAGGCACTCAGATTGATAGGATCGAGTGTAATTTGCTGAGGCTGAAATAGTGGCACCCGCTCTAAATAAAAAGAAACCAAGATCAAACCATAGTCGAAGTTATTTAACTTCCGCTCTCTTGCATTAGTCAAATTTTCATTAATATTTACCAAAACTCACTCACTCTAGTTGAATAATGTTGGCTCTAAACACTCCACCCCATATTCCATGCACGATTTACCTAATAGATGAAGTGTTGAGCTACCTGTAAATCTAGCGATAGTGAATAGGATCGTTCTCAAAGGAAAATGGTTTAGGTATTTTATATTGATCTTTCAATCCCTAGTTGGCTTGGCTTGAGGTCTACAATAGGTAGCGATACAATCTTTCATTGTTTCCCCACCAATTCTCCCACCTAGGAGAGAGATGCCTGTCATAAAGTAGATATATTATACCTTTATCTCAAGCAGATTTTCCCCAAACCTGAATGCTTGTGCTTGAACATTCAAATATCTCTCAGGGTGTGGAAACCTGGTTCAACCCCACCCCCCCCCCCCATACTACTTCGCGTGAGACTTTGACTTGCACAAGAAGGTCATTGCTGAAAGGGACAGTAGCAAGAGGGTTTTGTTGGTTAACTTCAACTCCGAACCTGGGTCAGGACCCCTCAAGCCAATAGTAGCAGGATCATTTGCCTAATTTAAATCATGTTCTTCATGTTCTATTTCTCTCCTCATGAATGCCATTTTTTCCTAATGAAAACCTTAAATATCAATAATAGAATCATTAGGCTCCTTTTCATGCAAAAAAACTTGACAAATTTTGAGGGAAAACTGATAAAAACTTAGATTTTAATGCCCAAAAAACTCCAGTAGTCCAAGACAGAGTGTTTCACCTCTCCTAGCAGTGTTCAAAATTCTATTATCTATGGCTGCGTTGGTCCTAGGGCATGTTTGTGGAACCCAAGGGGCCTCAAAACCACAAAAATTTTGCATGAAATCACGAAATTGAACCATGAAAATAAATAGAAGTTTTTTAGCTCCTAACTGGAAGCAAGGGTACTCTAAATGATCCACCGGATTGGATGCAATCCGCTGCAAAGGATTGAGGGAAAAAGTGTTCAAAATTTTCACAGTTGAAGGTAAATGTGAAATGGTCAAAATGAATAGTCATTTTTTAGTATTTATGGTAATTTCTTTCTTTATTTTATTCATATTTAATTATTCCACCTAGATATGTTTCATTTTTACTATGAAATAATTATGTTTAATCCCTTTTGTAATGTTTCAGAAGGTCGATAGTTGTTAACAGATTTTTATCATGCTTTAAACATGTTAATTTGACCAATGAGTATAATTTTATCTCTTTTTGGGCTTTGTAAACCTACTTAAAATTAACCCCTTGGAGTCCTCTTTCAACTCTTTTCAGAATCCCAAAATATGAAAATGTTTTCGAGAAATTTTCTTTTAAAACTCTTTGAATTAAATGAAAAGACATCTACTTATTACAAGTTTAATCCTTTTCCGGACTAATATAGACTATTTACGAAAAAATAATACCTTAGTTGAACATGGCTAAGAGGTCCTCTTGAGTATTGTTTTCTTCCTTTTCGAAGTCGAGGGAGTATTTACGAAAATCATGAACATCTAGATTTTACTTTTTTCCCTCTTCTTCAAACTTTCTAAACATGAAAAAATGTCTAGTTTGATCTTTGTTGGACTCGTTAAAACATGAAACAATAATGGATTTGTCGAACATGAAAAGGTCGAACAACTCCTTAGGGTTCATTAAAAAAAATCGTAGGGAATCATCCAAATGGTGAATTTACAAATCAATCATATGTTATAATCCTTAAGCTTGTTAAAAAATAAAGTGTACTAACCAGTATGGTTGTAGAAATTGGGAAAATAGGGTACTCCATTTTCTAATGACAGCGAGTCACACTTGAAGATGACACTCTTACACTTAATTTGCATGGATGTTGAGTTGGATAATATACTTGTCTTTCGGTTCATCATACCTTTTCAGAGCCTCCATTTTGTTTTCAGGTCAATGCTTCCAACTCCATTCAGTGTCATCGATGTGTTTAAGAGATGTCATACAATTGGTATCCATTACAATACTCTCAAGGCTTCATTCCATGTTTTCCATTCCTGATCAAGTTCTATACCAGCATCATTCTATCTCAATCATGGTACTCGTTTCGTGTCCTTGATGGGAGATATATCAAGGCCCTCCTGTGATGGGTCATTCTCTATCGGCATCATCACATTATCCAGGAAGTTTACTTAGAAACAAACCTTTGGTACTTTGGCACTTGCAAACATCAATGGAAATTTTCCTCACTCTCAGAGACAGGTTTACATCATTGGCCTTCGACTAAAAGACTCTATGTGGTGTTTAAAATCAATTAATTTATTCACACCATATCAATTGTATTGCAGTACCTTGAGAGCCATTAACATCATCGGTGGTTTCTCTCATGTCTGTTAATGAATTACATCATCGGCCAGTAATCATATGGTGTCTACCACATTCAACCTCAACTTATTGATTCATGTGGTTAGATTTGTGTGTTTCTTTGGTCGTGTGAATGATATAGAAGACATTGGATCTAGTTTCATCCATGTGAGCTGCAATTTCTAGAGTTATATAGAGATCATAATGTATGATGGCCACGATCATACATAGAGTCATCTAGTCATGGGTCCACCAGTTGTCATCTTTGGACATATATTTTTATCGTTGTACATGTGATTTTAGCTTATGTGTTGATTATGGGTATGCCTCCCTCAGCAAAACATGTCATGATATAAATTTATTGTAACATATGAATCTTTTTTATTGTTCTTGATCATGACTTGTCACAAGATAAATCACTTTAGTAATCAGTCATCATTTATGACTTTGCACTTTAGGGGGAAATATTGTATAGGAAAATTTGTCACATCTTGTTAATAAGCCTCCCAATGGCATCAATCATTGTCATTTTCCTCCTTTTCATCGTCATTGCACAAAGCCCTAAGAATTCCTTTTTCATTCTCCAATGTTTTTGTATAAAACTGTATCATCTAAGCCAGTTTTAGGCCCAACCCTCCCTGGCCTCTTGTTAAACTGCGTTCACCTACAATTTTCTCCATTGTGGAATGTGTTTGTTAGCTACAGGTTGCTCCCCTTTTCACCTACCTTGGTTCTAGAAATTTGGGAAAAATAGAGAGAATCCCGAAGCCTCCATCTCTAGAAGCTTGTAGGATTTGTTGTAAGAATTTAACTGAGATAAAAGTTTTGAATCCTATCCTATCCTACCTTGGATTTTCCATTCATTATCTTTAGATATCATGCTCCCATCAAGAGTGGATCTCAATCACTAGATTGGTAAAATGATAAGAACTCCCAACTTACCCCACTCCTCTATATATTTACAACCTTCCATATGAATGGGGTTGGATTTTGGAGAGTGATTCTACCATTATGTTGTTATTGTGAGAGACATCATTTCATGCATTTAGGGTGATTGGAGGTTCACATTTTAAAAAAGAAAGGACAAGTCAAATTGGAGGATATCTTCTACAAGATCAACACCTATTTTTGGTTATAACTCACTCCATTTCTATTAATGAAAAGAGTTCTTTGTTTTCCTATATATGATGTTGTTAATTCATGTATTTCAACACCATGTTGATATATTGAATAAAATTGTTAGATGATGTTTCATATATCTCAGTTTCTTGGCTCGTGTTGTTTAATTGTACAAGTTATAATTTTGGCAATCAAAACTAGGATTGGAGCATTCAAGCTAAATAAGGAGTGAAGCATGCGACAAATTCCAGGTAGGATTTATCTCGTCATCCTTACTTAAGGAAAACATTGGGTTCCTTGTCTCTCTGTTGTTCTAGGTTAGACCACAAGACCTAGGGGAGATACTTCTAACTTTAGTCGTAAATCTCGAATAACACAATGATTTTAAAGCATACTTTCAGTCAACCATTAATATTTTATGAATAAACGTGACTTTAGAAATAAATAAATTTAAATTATGAGCAAAATATTTTTTGGGGCAAGTTATGAGACACATCGGAAATATTCATTGCATAATCCCAACCTATGTTATGAGACTAGAGAGGCTAATTATTTTGATATATTAAATCATTAGAAAAAAATTATGATGTAGCTCGGATTATTGAATAATCATCTTTATCTCATTATATTATTCACTATGATTTCAAAGCATACTTCTGTGTTATACAACCATTAATTTTTTATGAATAAACACGACTTTAGAAATAAATAAATTCAAATTAAAACAAAATTACTATGATTAGCACAATTTCAGTCTTACGCAGTCATACAAGTTTATGAGTAAACATGAATTTAGAAATAAATAAATACATATTAACAAACAAATACAATTTATAGTTCTCATCCTCAGACCTCTCGTCTCCTTTAGATTCAACTTTCCCTTTGAAAAGCTTGGTAGTTTTGAGAGTCACAAACAACTTGAATAAATTAACTAAAATTCATTAATATCAATTAAAATGAAAATAAATTAATCCTTGAGAAACCAAAAGTCTCTTATAGAAAATCTTAACTAGTTGAAAATATTAAAACTTATTTTGCGTTAAGAAGGTGTGTTGTGCTTGACTAAATTGATATATAGAAATAGATTACACTACTCTTACATTCCATAATGGATTTTCTAATACATTTAAATAGGCTTAAGCATAAAAAATACCATGGGAAAAACCATGGGTTTTCAAAACTTGGAGCTAAAAAATCGTTAATGTTAAATTATTAATTTTATTATGTTATTTTAAATTATTTTTATTTTACCAAGTTAAATTTTTTACATAACATAACAAGGTTGTTAAATTTGGAAACTAGGGCCAAACTCCATGTTGCATTGCTCATATGATGGAGATGATATATATGTTTGATTTCTATTTCAAAGAGGTGCAAGATTGATCTAAAGATCATCTTGTTTGAATGAGAAAAAAATGTATTTTGAATTTATTTTCCACACGTACAAATTGTCAAGGTCAGCCAAAATTGTAATGTAGGCTCACAAGCCCCAAACATTGTGTCACACACCCACGTTCATGGATATAAATAGGAGATACATGATGCACATTTCATCATTAACTCATCTCACACATCTCTCTCTCATCTGATTGGTTCGTACAGCCTTAGAGGCTTCTCTCTCCTCCACACGTGTGAAAACAAAAAGCTGCAAATTTAGATTGGTTTAGGGCATTTCTGGACGGTGTTGACTAGCTTTGACTTTGGGTCAACCTTCACCATTTGACTACATTTTTAGCTTAGAAACACTGATCTAGAGAGGCCATAGCTAGAGGCAAAAAAATCGAGGTCAAATGTTGACTTTGACTTCAACTTTGACTCATTTGAACGCATAATTTTGACTTCTGCATTGAATATTTTGTGCACTAGATTTGGGTTGTGTGTGACATTGATGGAATTCTAAATTTGACTATGTTTGACTGAACCTGATTGGAAGTTGAAGGGATGATTTGACCAACAAAGTCTTTTCTGGTTAGGGAATCATGTTGACTGTTGTAAAAGACATTTTCTCTCCCTCTCTCTCTCTGTTGAATAAGAAGAATTATATAAATTACTGTATCTTGTCTTGGCTTGTATTTTATCGATTTATTTTATGTTCTATTAGCATTTAATTTCAATGATTATGTGATTGTAAATATGACATTGAATTGGGATAATAAGAAGATTGAAGAAAACTTCTCTAAGCATAGAACATACCATGGTTAACTATAATTAACATGGTATGACAGCTAAGGTGAAGACAAAGCCCAAGAAAGAGTGAAAGGAGAAATCACCAAAGTTGAAAAGACAAGGACCGAGATCAATGGTCTGCTCATCATATTTAAAATTTCTTTGGATCTAACATTGGAAGAACAAGATGTTATGGATTATGTGCAGGGAAAGATCAATGAGCCTCCATCAAATGCATTGGTTTCTACAAAAGACAAAGTAAAATAAATGAGAAGCTAAGGCGAAGAAAATCATCAGGGATTTTATTCATAAGCACTTGGCTGCTTATATCTCCGAGTTGGGCAAGTCTAAGGAGATGTACGATAATTTGGTTAGCACTTTTTTTGGGTAAATTAGAATATTTATATTAGAAAATAATATGGTACAGATGGACTACAAACAGGAGAGGCTAGATATCAAGGAACTAGAAATGAAGAATAGTCAACCTTGATCCCATTAAATAGACAAGAGAGAAGAAAGAGATACACGAAGAAAAGAAATGGATCCAAAAGACAAACACAGGAATTTACCGAGAGTGGGTTGAATCCTCAATACGGCATTTCTTTCCTTTCTTTTCTGAAACTCTAACCTAGCCATCCTAGGGTTGTAGGTCTAGTACCATTTGGAGCACGTTAGAGTCTGAAGGAGTGGGCTCTGTATCTGAATCTGATGAGGAGGTTTCATGAGACTGTTTCTGAGCACTCGAAGGATCGGTGGGCTCTCCAGGGTCTGTCGAGGTCATGTCCTTCTCCTGCTATGCAACCTCCACATCGTCTTCGATCTCTTCCTCTTCTGAGCTGTAGGAGTCCATGTCATCCGTGGGAGGCGGTACACATGGTTTCCATCTTTTAAAGTTTTATTTGCAGTTTCTCCTCTTATTTTGGCCAAGGAACGAGGAGCATGAGTTTCGAAGGTGTCCTATTTGATGGCAATGATGGCATCAGAAGGCGGTGTTCTCATAGTCCAGGTTTTATGTCCAATGGAATTCTCCCACTTTGAGATTGATCTGATCTAGCAGGACTTTTCTTATGTCTATTTTAGCGCATATTCTACCATAGGTGTATATGCTTGATTCCCCCTTGGAGGTAACCATTGCTAGAAAGCATCCTAGGGTGTTTCTGATTCCTTGAAAGATGGAAAAGTGCCATAGAGGGGCCGGTAAATTTGGAAGCCTGACCCAAATAGAAAGTTTGGTAATGACGACCGTAGAGGGGTCGAAGTCTGGGAACCATGGTGTGAGGAATAGCCCAGATTTTCCCCAGAACCAGGGTCCATCTGTTAAGGATTTTTGATAGTCCTCATCAAAAGTGAACAGAACTATGAAGAAACCCTTTGAGCATAATAAAATCATGCTTTTATTGGTCCAAGTGGAGTGAACCCATTGATAGAGATTGTTGAGCGTGACCATTATCCGTTGAAGCAGAAAATAATGGACTTCTTCTGCATATAATTGAAATTGGTCCTCCAATACTGGGTGGCAGATTTCAACTGTTGGTATATCCTCCATTTTATCCACTAAAAATGGCTTGGGAGTCTCCAGAGGTTGGGAAGCTTTCTTGGGATGTTGTGCATGGACAACATCCTTGTAAGAAAATGATTGAGTAGAAGAAGGCTGCCCAACTACCCCTCCTCACAGACGAAGAGATAAAACCAAAGAGGTGTCTTTTTCAATATTGTAAAAAGATATATAAAGAGAGTTTTTCAGTTTTTTACCTCCATAGAGAAATTGCTGAATGGTAGAGGGAATCCCCAGCCTGAGTTCTATGGTATGCGAGAGGCTGCTCACTAGATCCAAAGGGCGAACCCAAAGAAGCATGGTTTTACCAGTAAACAGAGTGATCTAAATCTGAAAGGAGAAAGGTGGAAGATCTAGGAGCTGAAGGATTGTGCCGATCCACCCAGCATGGGGATCACCATCCTTCTCCCCCTTCTTTCTAACCCAACTGTGATCATATTTGGGAAAAATATGAGGCAGAGGGTCCCCTAGCCTTCGAGCACTCATATCCGTGAATCCCATCTGTTGCATGACTGTTGTGGTGGGTATTTAAGTGTAGACTCCTTCTCTGACCCTTTCTGTGTTATAGTCACCATTCTTGTAGGAGAATACATGATGGCGGGACTATATCTGTCCCCCAGATCACGATCGAGGGGCCTAGCACCAGATCTAGTTTCTGCGTCAGCGCTTGCATCCCCTACCAAGCTCTAATTTACCCTTTCACTCATCCACCTCCTCCAGCACCATTCGCTTCTATCACTACTATTTGCGTGAATGGGCTGTAAACATGGCGGCTGCACCCTCGATCTTTAATCTAGCAGATTTGAGATTCCAGTTCGCTGCAAGACAGTGGCTGTTGGAGGAGCTGCTCAGATGCCAGTTTCTTCAACTATGAAATCCTTTCTCTTGCATATGGTTTCGGTGCAGCTGGTTAGGGTTAGTCCCCCAGGTCGCCAGATGAGAGGTACCACGATGGAGCCTATTACTGTGACGGCAAACACTACATCTGTGTAGCACTACAAAACCCTAGTGTTGTTCATTTTTTCAACCCGAGGAAAAATTGTTTATGGGAAAGAAAATGTTATCATTTGGTTAGCATGTTCAGTGCTAGCAATTCTAAAAAATTCTATTGTTGAAGAACAAGTTGAAGGAGATCAATATGGGCAAGGGAGAATCCATCCAATCATATTTCATGAGGATCACCGAAATCAAGAATGATCACTTAGCTATTGGAGAATCCATAGTTGAATGAGAGCTCACTCTCATTTCTATTGGAGGACTTCCCCAGGCATGGTATGTATTCAATACTATTATTCTCAATAATAATATAATTCCTTATTTTGATGAATTGCTGAAGAGATGCAGTCAAGAGGAGAAATTGATGATGGAGAGAGACGATCCCTCTAATGGGAATGGAAGTGACCCTACTTTCTTCACCACTCATTCAAAGAAGAGGAAAAATGCTGGTCCGAGAAATGAAAGTCATGGAAGATCAGGTCCCAAAGGAAAAAAAAGGAATATTTTACACTTGTAACAAGTTTGCTCACTATGCAAGAGAGTGCCCCAATAGAAGGGACTCTCCCGGAGATGATGAAAACAACAACTTCAGGGGGAATGGGAATCAAAGGAACAACATCTTCAAAGGAAAAAGGAAGGCTCCCTTTGATTGAAATGAGAATGGAAATGGTCAACATTTCAAGAGGTCAAGAAACTCCAGGTATGATGAATCTAACGTTGTTGATAAGAAAAATGAATATATTCTTATATCTTCCCTCTCTGTTGAATCTCCTTCCGACACCCTGGAAAATTGGTTGATTGACAGTGGTGCCTCAAGAAAATTCATTGGATATACGGAAGCCTCTTTGATTTGATTGAAAAGGATACTAATTTGGAGGTTATCCTTGAAGACAATTCCACCTATCCCTTGAAATGGATAGGGATTGTGACCCTTCATCTAAATCAATGTCAAGTCGGCCTCCGTTTTCAAGATGTGTTGTATGTACATGACTTGAAAAGAATCTATTGTCTATCTTGGAAATGGAAGAAAAAGGATTCAAGGTGGAATTCATCGATGTAAAGGTACACATTTGGAAGAGGAACTTCAAAGAAGCATTCAATCTTGGTTTCATGGTTGAAACACTCTATCAGGCTGGAGGAAGTCCGCTAGGGGCCATGACATGTGACATAAATCTCCAATCCGAGCTATGGCACCAGAGGTTTGGACACCTTCATTACAAATCCCTTCCTGAATCAAGGAAGGTGGTGACAGGGACGCCCGATTTCAAGGATGATCATGAAGGTGTATTTCAGGGTTGTGCCAAAGGAAAGTATATAAGGGGACCATTCCCCTCAAGTGTCACGAAGACATATTATATTTTTCAATTGATACATTCTGATCTATCTGGTATATTCCACGTAACAATATTGGGAGGATTCTTATATTATATCATTGTTATAGATGAATTATCTTGCAATACTTAGATATAATTTTTGAAAATCAAACAGGGAAGAACATCAAAATTTTGAGGACCTATAATGGAACCGATTATTATTCGAATGAATTAGATGACTATTGGAGGGAAGCTGGCATTAAAAGGAAGAACACCACTATCTATACTCCTGAACAAAATGGTGTTGCTAAAAGGAAGAATAAAACAATTTTGGAAGTTGCATGTGCCATGCTTTATGACGAAGGTCTTCCAAAGTTCCTATGGGGAGAAGCTTCCAACACCATTGTGTATGTTTAAAACAGATGCCCAAATTCTGCATTGGACTCCAAAACTCCCGAAGAATTCTTCTTTGGTAAGAAGCCCGATGTATCTCATTTTATACTTTTTGGAAGTCCTGTTTATTTTCGTGTGTCAAAAGAAAAGAGAAGAAAGTTGGATGCTTTTGGGAAGAAGGGAACGTTTTTAGGCTATAATGAAACCTCAAAGGCATATAGAATCTATGTGCCTGGTTAAATGGAAGTGGAGATATGCCATGATGCCACCTTCGAAGAAGCTAATGTCCTCGGGAAAGTCAAGGATCTTCCTATCTCAAAGGAAGGCAAAGAAGAAGAATAAATTGGAAGCCAGGAAGAAAATAAGAATGGTGTTGGCGAAATATATTTCTATAATTTCCAACATTAAATTATCAATCTATGGCTTGTACGCTTCAAGGTACAAGCCCAGGGAACGTAGGATAAAAGCATCTAACCTAGACTACAATAGGAATCAACTTGTTGTTTGAGTAAAAAATTGTTATTTCTAATTGAAGCTAATCAATGGAGGAAAACATGCTTAAACAAATAAGAAATACTAATCATTGTACAAACGAAACTAACTCTAATTAATCATAAACCAAGCAATACAAATTACCATTGAAATGATTTTAATCTAAGTGAAAATCTCAATCTAAATACTAAGATCTATTTAATCTAATACAAGAATCTTAAACCAATCAAGATTAATTTAAAATGATACCAAACTTATGCTAAATCTTAATCCCAATAAAATTCACTCTCATTCAAATGATCTTAAACTAAGGCAATGAATAAACAAGACTTCAACTAATCTAATTCTCAGGATGCATAAAATAAATCAAATAAGCATTCAAACTAACCTCTGTCACCACTTTGCAATTGCTTCGAAAGAAACTAAGTAAACCAAGATTTTAATTGACATGCTTCAGATCTAAGAGACTACAAAATAAGAAACTATCCTATCCTTAAACTTCTTTAATCAAACTCAAGAAATCATTCAAACATGAGCACATTGGCAAATGGTTCTACCAATAACTAACTACAATCATAATGAATTTTAAACTAAACTACAACTTCAAACAATGATTTAATGGTCTCATTGCATTGCTTTCAAATACTTGGTTTCCAAAACACAATGTTACAAGAAAATAAATAAGGTACATAATAGATTTCAATTCATATTTAAAAAAAATGGAGTTATCAATCTCTTTTTTATCCAATTAAGAAGCACCTTTAAATATTTCAATCGTAAACCTGTAACAAAGGGGCTATTCATGCAATAAAATCATTGATCAACGTCATTCATTAGCTTGCAATGAGTTGAAAATGATATGTCTATTTAATTTTAAGAAAACAAATGAATTACAGTCTTAAATACACAATCAAAATTATGATATCTAATTAACAATTGCTTTCGAAATAAAATCCAGCCACCTAGATCTAAATCAAACATGCTACCTCTATCCTAACCATGAGGCATTTTCGAAAACTATTTGGAGGGAGACTAATTTATTATGTTTCCAAAAAAAATCTCTCTTGTATTTGTCTCATTCGAATCTTGCTCCTCTGAAAATCGTGCCCAAAGTTGGCTGTTTGGCTTTTTTTTCAATGTTCTAGAACTCTGAAAAAATAGTGATTTCTTACAAAACTGCCTCCAAGACCCACGTATAACTTTTAGAAAAGTTAGAATCTGGAGAAACCGTTTTGGATATACATAATTGGTTATATTTTTAACAAACCCATTTGATTATATTTTATAGATTCACCTCCAGATGCACACACATCGAGGTCAAACATGGCAGTTTGGAAACTTTGCACATTTTGAGTAGATTTGTTAATCAACTCCTGGGACCCACATGTCTGACTTGGGTGAAATAAAACGCATGGGAATGTATTAAAACATTATTTTGGACCTTAATTTCTCTTGGTTTTCCTCGAAAGCGTGCCAAAAGTGCCAAAGCCCTAAATTAGGCATCTCATCCTTAACTGGCTTGTGAGTGATTTCAGCGATGGAACCCTGTGATAAATGTACTTCAACAAAAATGTCATCAGTAAAACATGACATAATAATATTTAATCATATATAAATAAATAAATTGATAATAATCAACCATATAGAGTATTTGGTGGTGAGTGATGGAATTGGGGTACGGAATGGGCCAAAAACCTAGGGTTTTAGGGTATAAACAGTGATATTTCATGATGAATACATGGGAATATACAAGGCCCAACGTCCCCCCATGCTTGAGGTTTTGCATGTGCTCATGCACACAAAGACTTTGCTCATATCTAGGTTTTTATGCCATCATGGCTTTTAGGTAGGGTTAGGTCTTGTGGAGCAACATTGCATGAAGATTTGATTGTCATAGATTTGAGTTTAAGAGTGATACAAATCGAGGAAAAACAATAGATATGGTAGGAGGAAAATGATGAACAGGATGATAGGTGGAAATGGAAATGGTAGATGAGATGAGGTGGTAATGGAGATGGGAAGACATGTGCTTGCATGCTCTATTTTTGCAAGGCCAATTCTTATGAATGGTTCCTTCATGAAAGGCAACCATGAATTCACCCTCTATTAAATTGACAATATGTGTGAATGTAGGAGGGGAAGGCACTATAGTTACTTCTTTGTTTACATGAACCAATATGATTATGACCTAGACTAGCATGCAAATGGAGGGTATATGGAAAACCAGATATACAGAATATGTGGTGGCTAACCATCAAAGCTTTCTTAAATCTCTAATCAATTAAAGAATCGTAAGCCACCTCTACCTCAAATTTTACCCTTGTTTTTGATGTCCTTGGTGCTGCAAGATGAAGTAACTGATGGAATGGCTCGAGATGATGCGACTGCTGATATGACCTGTTGAAGAAGGAAAAAGGCCTCAATATCCACATTATCCCGAAAATGTCGATGCATGTGCATTTTTCATATGGCTTCCTGAAATAACACAAGCACCATCATCAATAATCCTCTTTTCATGCAAATCTTATCGAAATAAAGGAAATAGGTTAAATAATGAACAATTACCTGATCATGCTCCAAGTTTAAGATACAAGCCCAACAATGATAATGAAAACCATGAGTAAGCATAGGGTGAAAATATGAAACAAACCTAACAATTCTCATTAGTGTTTCCTAACATCTCTCCCCCCTCATGCAAGAAAAACCTCTGATAAAGACCAAAGATTGAAGGGCTAGAGTTTCTATATTAAAGTCAGGTTTAATTGACTTAAACCATAGGGCGAATTTTGAGAGCATGTAAGTAAGTTTCATCGGATGTCATCTTCCTTTGCATCAATAAGATAAGAAAAGTAGTGACCAGGGATCCAGTGATGTTAAGACTGAGTTTTATTGTTCCAAAAGAGCAACTAATGCTAGGGCTACTAAAGGAATGCTTAACAATGTTGCTACTGTAGAGATAATGTCATCCTAAAATGATTAACCATAATAATTTCCACAAAGAATTTCAAGAGTAATCAAAAGCAGCAGGCCTTCACTTTCAATAGCCTCATTATTACAATTAAAAGTTACTTTATTTAAAAACCAAGGCCTTAAAATGGATTGAAAGTAGGGAAAAATTAATATTACAAAATGATACCTTCTGAGGATGATTGTCTTACCGTTACCCAAGCATATAGTTAAAGCTTCTCTTATTCAAGAAAAGTGAATCACCTGCACTAAGGGTCTCACATCCATAGAAGCCAAATTATTTCTGAAAGATAGAGCTCCAATGCACACTACTGAAGGATATTAAAGCCATTCTCAGAGAGATATGATAATGAGTTCAGGGAAAGGCAAAAACAACCAAGTAAATCATAGTGCAAAATTAACTTTGATACCACAGGCATGTCCTTGCTGCCAGCAGGCATCTATAGCCTCGACAGGGATGCCTTTTAACCTAACAAAATGTCTATGTCCCACTTACTAGATACAGATTCAGAGTTAGCTTATTTGACTTTTAGAGAAAGGCCTGTCCTGGCTTGGTAACCAGCTGATGGCAGTGCCACTCACAAGAAGTAACATGGATGAATAGACCGGCTTGTGATGAGACCTCCTATCTTCCAGCTTTTTGTGCTGAAAGCCATTACTCTGGCTTGTGACCAGGAGCAGTAATGTCATGCATGTTAGGTCTCATGATCATTGTAGGTCGACTCATTATGAGACCTCCTATCCTCCCCTAAATATTTTTTTAGACTCTAATTATGATTAACCTTAGAGGTTACTTAATAAGTGGGAGACAGATATACTCCTTAAGAGTGTAGGGTGGCATGTAAAGTTTTTAATTACTAATATTTACTGGTTGATCCTGCTACCCTAAAGACACAAGAAAAGAAAACAACTCAGATAATGACTAAAATATTCCTCGAGTAGGTCATGCTAGGGTTCTTATCAGAGCTCATGAAGGTTTTATAGGCGTGGTCCACCACAAGAGGCTTTTCATCAATACCTTCAAAGAGAAACTTGAAAAGGTTTCTTGGATGATAGTACGTTAAGCTTATTAATGGGAAGTATAACAATAACAATTCCCCTAACTGGCCCAATGAATAATCTCGGCCAATAATCAGAGTCACTTTATAAAATATGAGGCATCAAGAGTGAGTTGCTTCCGACAAGTCTTACCACAAGAGTCCATAATGACAAAAATTTCAATGGTTATGCCTTAGGAATTGAAATTTCAAGAATGATGTTGTAACAAAAATTTTATTCATTTCTACCCTACCCTAATCTAGAGAGAGGAAGGTCTCCTTCAAGTGTAGGAGTACTTCCAATGCAACCATTTTTGTAATAATATGCTAAATATACTCACACTCAGTTTGAAAGAATAAAATTCAACACATACTAGAGTATCAGAAACCAGTTGCTTCGATTGATATGATACCAAGAGTATTTGAAGATGAGAGTGGTACTTTGGTTGGATTATGATCTGGAACCAATCCTCGATGTAATCCTGGTGGTATTGGCTCATTTCTTCTTTTGGACTGCTCTGAATGTCCTCCTTGGTCATGCCAGGAAAACTTAGATAATTGGTCTCTGGAATGCACACAAGGCTTGTTGTTGGGCATGGTGAAGGTTCCTCGATCTCAAGTTCAGCTGGATTCTCCCAATCAGATTTGGTACATGGCTCATTGATCTCCTTGGTAGATAGGCAAGAGGACTCAAGGGAGATTTCAAAATCATGTTCTGGCTGTGGAGAGACAGATACTTTCCTGAATGCAGTCAGGATGAACTCTTCCTGAGAAGAAGATACCCCAGCTACTGCTAGGATTTGAGAAAGCACCTCGATGGACATTCTTCAAGCTCTCGGTCATTCTTGAATTTATCCTGCTCGCAACATGGATTAGTACAAAATAGGGAGTTCTTACAGCACCCCAAAAATGGTTTATCTTTAAAGAACTTGAATTTTTAATCTAAATGAATTAAAGACTGCTAGTTGCAATAAAAACTTACCAAACTTGCTTGATTGGGTAACCAAACTTTGTAGCAACTCCACAATAGTGGATGCATGGCTCTTCACTCAGATCTTACTGTACACTCTCTACCCTCTGATTGCACTGCAACTAAGATCACACACACAAAAAAAAAACTTGTGAAAGAAACTAGGCTCTGATCCCTTTAGCACCTCCCCGGCAACGACGCCAAAAAAGTTGGGGAAATATATTGCTATAATTTCCAACATTAAATTATCAATCCAGAGCTCGTAAGCTTTGAGGTACAGGCGCAGGGAACACAGGATCAGAGCATCTAACCTATACTACAATAGGAATCAACTTGTTGTTTAAGTACAAAATTGTTATTTCTAATTGCAGCTAATCAATGGAGGTAAAAATGCTTAAACAAATAAGAAATTCTAATCACTGTGCAGATGAAAATAACTCTAATTAATCATAAACCAGGTAATACACATTACCATTGAAATAATTTTAATCTAAATGAAAATCTCAATCTAAATACTAAGATCTATTTAATCTAAATACAAGAATCTTAAACCAATCAAGATTAATTTAAAATGATACCAAACTTATCCTAAATCTTAATCCCAATAAAATTCACTCTCATTCAAATGATATTAAACTAAGGCAATGAACAAACAAGACTTCAACTAATCTAATTCCCGACATGCATAAAACAAATCAAATAAGTATTCAAACTAACCTCTGTCACCACTTTGCAATTGCTTCAAAAGAAACTAAGTAAACCAAGATTTTAATTGACATGCTTCAGATCTAAGAGACTACAAAATAAGAAACTATCCTATCCTTAAACTTCTTTAATCAAACTCAAGAAATCATTCAAACATGAGCAGATTGGCGAATGGTTCTACCAATAACTAACTACAATCATAATGAATTTCAAACTAAACTACAACTTCAAACAATGATTTAATGGTCTCATTGCATTGCTTTCAAATACTTGGTTGCCAAAACAAAATGTTACAAGAAAATAAATAAGTTACATAATATATTTCAATTCATATTTAAAACAAATGGAGTTATCGATCTCTTGTTTATCCAATTAAGAAGAACCTTTAAATATTTCAATTGTAAACCTGTAACAAAGGGGCTATTCATGCAATAAAATCATTGATCAGTGCCATTCATTAGATTTCAATGAGTTGAAAATGATATGCCTATTTGATTTTAAGAAAACAAACGAATTGCAGTCTTAAATACGTAATCAAAATTATGAGATCTAATTAACAATTGCTTTCAACAAAAAATCCCCGCACCTAGATCTAAATCAAACACGCTACCTCTATTCTATGATGTTTACAAAACTTGCTTCCAGGCAATGGTGGATCCTTGCCACTCCTGGAGCAAGTCTAAACTAAATCAATGTCTAAATATTAAAAAAACCATAACATTTACAAAGAATTCATAGCAAATTCAAATTGTATTAAGATTCAAATCATAAATTCACTTGCATACATTCCTTCAATATTTTGTCTCATGTTCACACTTTTTCATCCTCATCCTTCAAAAAATTCCCAAGATTACAACACAAACCATGACTGAACCATTTATAAGATTCACAAGGCGAATTATTCATTTTCCTCAATTTTGGAAAATTGAACAATTTTAACAAACTGACCTAAAAGACATTAGTATATCTTCCTAACATCAGGAATTTTGGAAAATTGTTCGGAGGGAGAATAATTTGTTATGTTTACAACAAAAATATCTCTTGGATTTGTCTCATTCGAATCCCTTTCCTCGAAAATCGTGCCCAAAGTTAGCTGTTTGGCTTTTTATGTAATGTTCTAGAACTCTGAAAAAACAGTGATTTTTTACAAAACTACCTCCAAGACCTGCATATAACTTTTAGAAAAATTAGAATCTGGAGAAACCGTTTTGGATATACATAATTGGTTATATTTTTAACAAACCCATTTGATTATATTTTATAGTTTCACCTCCAGATGCACACAGATTGAGGTCAACCATGGCAGTTTGGAAACTTTGCAGATTTTGAGTAGATTTGTTAATAAACTCCTAGGGACCCACATGTCCGACCTGGGTGAAATAAAATGCATGGGAATGTATTAAAACATTATTTTGGACCATAACCTCCCTTGTTTTTCCTCAAAAGCGCGCCGAAAGTGCCAAAGCCCTAAATTAGGCATCTCATCTTTAACTGGCTTGTGAGTGATTTCAGCGATGGAACCCTGTGATAAATGTACCTCAAAAAAACCGTCATTAGTAAAACATGACATAGTAATATTTAATCATAGAGAAGTAAAGAAATTGATGATAATCAACCATAGAGAGTATTTGGGAGCGAGTGATGGAATTGGGGTATGGAATGGGCTAAAAACCTAGGGTTTTAGGGTATAAACAGTGATATTTCATGATGAAAAAATGGGCATATACAAGGCCCAAAATATGGACTGATGCTTGAAGTTGAAGGACCGATGGATCCTATAGATCCACCTTCTTCAAATAAAGGAAGACCCTCATGGCTTAGAGACACTTTCAAAGATTCCAAGGGACATATTGTTCCAAGGGGAACATTCTGTGAAAGTAAGAAATCGAATAGGTACCAAGAGAAACTAGCAGCCATGAACACTATTGCACAATATGAGCCTAGAACATTTTAAAAAGTCGTGAAGCATAAAGTTTGGAAGGATGCTATGCATAAGGAATATGAGTCTATCATGAAGAATGATGTCTAGGATGTGGTCCCTAGACTGAAGGACAAATCCGTTGACACCTTGAAATTTATCTACAATATCAAGCATGGAGCTGATGGAAGTGTTGAGAATTTTAAGGCAATATTTGTTTCTCGAGGCTTCTCGAAGAAGGAAGACATAAACTATGATGAAATATTTTCACGTCTTGCCCACTACACCACAATCTGATCGATCATTTCCCTTGCTACAACAAAAGGATGGAGTCTCTATCAGATGGATGTGAATACTTCCTTCATACATGGTTCAATCAAGGAAGAGGTATATGTGGAACAACCTATGGGGTTCGAAGTCTGAGGTAGAGACACATATGCATGCATGTTTAATAAAGCCCTTTATGGGTTGAAGCAAGCCCCCAGGGATTGGTATGAGAGGATCGATAGCTACTTGATGAAGCTAGGCTTTAATCGAATTGATGTTGATCCAAACCTTTATTTTAAGGTTGATAATGACAAGCCTCTCATTCTGGTTCTCTATGTGGACGATCTCTTCCTAACAGGTGTTGACCCTCTCATTCATTAATGTAAGAGGGAGCTAGCTTATGAGTTCAAGATGAAGGAGCTAGGATTGATGCATTGTGTCCTATGCTTGGAGGCTTGGAAAAATCGAGGTCAAATTTTCCTTTCTCAAGGAAAATATGTTGTGAAGTTGTTGGAGAGGTTTGGGATGGTGGACTACAAGTCCATGACTGCTCCGATGGAACTCAACTTTAAGAAGTTGTGTGGAAGTGTTTTTGGGTTCGAGTTGGGAAATGCCACCAAGTACCGTCAACTTGTGGGGGCCTTGATGTTATTAGTGAACTCACATTTGGATATATATTTCGTAGTGAACATGTTGATTCAATAAACGGTCGAGCCTCATCACATTCACTGGATTGGTGCCAAGAATCTCTTGAGATATCTTCGAGGCAAAATCCACCATGTACTGAGATACACTATCGGGAGTATGGGGCTCCATGGATATACGAATGCCGATTGGGGAGGAAGTGTGGTGGATCATAAAATCACATCTGGATGTTTCTTCACTCTAGGTTCTCCTTTGATCTCTTGGATGAGCACGAAGTAGAAATCAATTGCTTTGAGCACCACGAAGGCTGAATACGTTGCAACAAGTATGACCTGTTGTGAAGAGGTTTGGTTGAGAAAGATCTTCAGTGAGCTATTTGGACATGTGTTGGATACCACCGTGATACTTTGAGATAACCAAAGTGGGATTCGTCTTTATGAGAATCTCGTGTTCCATGACCAATCCAAACATATTGATATTAGGTACCACTTTGTCCGGGGCATGGTATAACGAGGCACTGTAAGACTCCATCACATTGGGACTGATGAGAAGATCACAAATACTCTCATGAAGCCCATAGGGAAGGTCAAATTTTTAACCTTCCATGAGAAGCTTGATATCGTGGATAGACCCTGTTATGAGGGTCCCGCTTGAGTTAGACTATGAGCTCTAGGAGCTCCAGGGGGCTTAGGGATAGCTACTTGGAGCTATAAGCAACCACAAGGCTAGGTTCACCTTACCATCTTGGTGTGCTTCTTCCCCACCATTATGATATTGAAATGGTTCAACCTCTCTTTGATCTATGCCTCGCATGCATCCTACCCATGTAGTCTAGGACTCATGGGAAGTGTTGAAATTCAACAAGAAAATGCACCACATAATAGTGTTAGATTCCAGTCGCACATGCATGAGGATTTCAGTGATACATTAGTGCTAAATGTGGGCATCTAATTTATTTATCCCTTAAATAAATTGGACAGGAAATTGTAATCTTATCTCATAACAACTTGTAATAGTTAACTAAGTGTGATAGACTTAGTTAGCTCAAGAATTTAGAGTTGAGGGTGAAAGATGAGGCATCTAGAGTGATTCTATTATTTACAGGGTCCAAATGTAGTAGTAGCACTAGTGTGGTGTGAGTGCAATCATTTAACTCAAATTAATTGAGTTAAAATCAGTTTGACTAGTTCTAACTTAGTGATGAGCTAGTGGAAGGTCAAGTGAATTAAATTACATTTAATTCACAAGTAGTGATCTACCAAGTAACTGATGATTCATTATTAATAGTTGCATGCATATCAATTCTAATGATGACCCAGTTGAGACAAAGGTGAAAGGTAAGTAAAATATCAGTTGTATTATTAGCGAGTTTCTCGAGCGTAACTATAAAGCGACAGGATGCAATTGATGGATTGTGCAGTCAAGGAAGGTTGGAATTCCTATTTAATAGGAATTATTTTTCCTAGGGCTTGTGTGAGCAAGGCATGCTGGAGGTGGGTAGGAAATTGGCTATATATTGGTTCAATTTTGCCTAGATCAGTGTGAGACGATTAGTAGAGTATATGAGGATCTTGTGAGAACAAATGCATTGTATTGCTTCATGATTCCTTGGTTTATTATACAATAGAGATGGAGGGGTTTTGAGAAGGTTTTTTCCCCAGGGAAATCTTGTGTTGTACGATTGATTTACTTCTTCCTCTTACTTGCATGTGATTAAGCGATCCTGATTTATATTCCGCAAATATTGTAGAAGGATTCAATATCTTGTTTTAGTACATTGCATGATCGGATTGAATCCATTGGTTTAATTTCTATAAGTAGTACCTCTCATCTGGCCAATGAGTTGGGAAATGAGGATAGATACCATAGAATTACCGATGGACGTATTAGGTCCTGTCGTACTCTCTATTTATAGGATGGGGTGTGTCCAACAACTTGATCTGGGATCAAGTCTGATTGAGGTTCTTACCTCTAAATTGACTTCAGGTCAGTATGTCTGTATGGGGTTTTTACCTCTAAACTTAGTTTTGGTTAGTGGAGAGTCCAAAAGTATTTGTGACTCACCCTCGATGATATCTTATTATTATTTATTCTATAGCAGAGCAGAGCCAGCAAAGCAAAGACAACATGATGACACAAGATTGCAGGATGATGATGATATATGATAGTACATGATGGTACTGGATGACAATATTGCACAGGTGGATAGATGGAGTTCTCCTTAGTTGAGAGGGAGTGTTAAATTTAGAAACTAGGGTCAAACTCCATGTTGCATTGCTCATATGACGGAGATGATATTTTTGTGGGATTCCTCTCTCGGAGAGGTTCAATATTGATCCAAATATCATCTTGTTTGAATGAGCAGAACTTGTATTTTGAATCAATTTTCCACACATGTGAAAATTGTCAAGGTCGACCACACTTGTAATGTAGGTTCACAAGCCCCAAAAGTTGCGTCACACACCCACAGTCATGGATATAAAACTGAGAGACATGATGCTCATTTCAGTATTCAATCATCTCACGCATCTCTCTCTCATTTGATTGGTTCGTACAACCTTAGAGGCTTCTCTCTCCTCCACACATGTGTAAACAGGAACTGCAATTTTAGATTGGTTTAAGGCATTTCTCGACATCATTGAACAATGTTGACTTTGGGTCGACCTTCACCATTTGATTGTGTTTTAGCTCAGAAAATCCAATTTGGAGAGGTCGCAGCTGGAGGCACAGAAATCAAGGTTAAATGTTGATTTTGACCGCAACGTTCAATGCAGGATTAACCACAGTGTTGACTAGTTTGACCATAGAATTTTGACTTCTATGCTAATTTTTTTGTGGATTCGATTTCTGTTGTGTGTGACATTGATGGAAGGTTCAATTTGACTATGTTTTACTGAACCTGATTGGAGGTTGAAGGGCTGGTTTGACCAACAAAGTCTTTGCTCACTAGGGCATCCTATTGACTATTGTAAAAGACATTTTCTCTCTCTATGCTCAATAAGAAGAATTATATAAATTATTGTCTCTTGTCTTGGCTTGTCTTCTGTCAATTTATTTTATGTTCTATCATCATTTACTTTCAATGATTATGTGATTGCAAATTTGAATTTGAATTGGGCTAATAAGAAGATTGAAGTAAACTTCTCTAAGCATAGAACATACCATGGTTAACGAAAATTAACAGATTCAGCTTTCCCATTGAACAACTTGGTAGTTTCAGAGTCACAAACAACTTGAATACAATAAATAATATTTATTAATATCAATTAAAATGAAAATAAATGAATCCTTGAGAAACCAAAACTATCTTATAAAAAATCTAAACTAGTTGAAAATATTAAAACTTATTTTGCATTAAGTAGGTGTGTTGTGGTTGACTGAATTGATATATAGAAATAGATTACACTACTCTTACATTTCATAATGGATTTTCTCAACCATTTAAATAGGCTTCATCATAACAAATACCATGTCAAAAATTATGGGTTGTCAAAACCTGAAGTTAAAAAATAGTCAATGTTAAATTATTAATTTTATTATGTTATTTTCAATTATTTTTATTTTACTGATTTAAATTTTTTACATAATAAAAAGAAATTATAACATCTTTACCAAGACTAAAAATCCTTTTGTAGCAATAATTAGCTATGTAAAAGATCAAATTCTCTATTACTAATTATGAATAAGTTATTATTAAAACTATTCACTATTTTATAAAAAAAAAAAATTCTTTTGTTAATTAAAAAAAAGCCAATATACATAAAACTGAGAGGATAATTTCTCATATATATATATGCTTAAATTTAAAATATACTAGTCAAATTGAATTTAAAAAAAATAATTAAATGTCATTAATAGTGTGTAAATTTACACCACTACGTGTTTAAATTTATTTAAAAATGTTGTTTAAAATAAATTTCTTGCACTGTTGTATCTATATTATTTTGGATTTTATCTATTTATTTTAAGTTTTTTTTGAGATTTTAAATACCATTTTTACTTATTAAAAAATTAAATATACCATTTTTTATTTCAAGTATTTTCTACAGATTTTAAATACCATTTTACTTATTAAAAAATTAAATTGAATATGAATATATGTGGTTTTATATATGGAATTGAGAATAATTTTTTTTGGGAAAAAATCTTCTTTTATTACTTCGTAAAAAAATTATAAGAAAATTGACTTTGTGTTAGAAGTCTTCTTGAGGGAATACCGAACCAGTAGCAAAACTATAATAGCTTGATGTTACATTGTTTGTTTCTCAGTTGTCTAATTCTCAGTTGAGCATTACAAGAGAATTGACTTTCTGTTATTCTCAGTTTGTATTACAAGAGAATTGACTTTGTGTTACTGGTCTTCGTGAGGGAATACCGAACCAGTAGCACAAATATAATAGCTTGATCTTACATCATTTGTTTCTCACTTGTCTACTTGTCTAATTCTCAGTTGAGCATTGGACAGAGTTAAAAATTATTGTAGCTGGAAAACTGTAAGTCTGCCAACAGGCACACAAGCCTCGCGTTAGACAAAAATTGGGAGAATAAGTAGTACAAAATTTATCCAAAAAGAATCATTTGGATTTTAGGGTGTGGATGGACACGATCTAAGAATCCCAGAAGGACGGAATCCCTAGTGCCAATGATGTGGAGCCCAGTCACGATGCCTGCCTGATATGTAGCTTGGTGACTGCTTGAACTCGAACATTGTGATCTGAGAACCCAATCAACCGAGCACCTAATGAAACTCTTCACGCCTAATTGCAACCTCAACATCGAATGTTTCCTTCTCATCTGTAGGCCCGAGTTTAAGTGTGGCCAATTGATGTGAATTATGGCCAATTGTTGCTTCCGAGAGGCCAATTTTATATGCTATCACCCTGAGCATCGATGGTTGATGAAACCATTGGTGCACGATTGAGGGTCGTTGAAGAATGAATGCTGACCCTTGTTTTCCATACTAGTGTCGAACTCCTGTCTCGATGGAAATCGAGTGAATAAGTGTAAGGACCTCAAATGACCAATGTATTCATTTGGATTGCTGAGGTTTCACGGCAAAGTTTGAATTTTTGAAGTGCTACGACTCATGACATTGGATACCAGGATGGACCTTTCTTTCAAGAGAGCCTGTGGACTGTACTTACGCACGAGCAGCTGAAGGTGAGACAGAATCATAGAGGAACCAGGAGAATTCTGCCGAAATTAGGGAGCTTTGCATAAGATGAAGGGCAGTAACCATATTCCATCGTTACTTCCATAGGAAGAGCAGCCAAGGAATGCACGATCATCAAAAAGAAAAACAACATGGCTCATAGTTAGACGAAGGGCAAAGGTGGCAGGAGGGGGCATGGCGATTATCGAGTCGCAGAGCCGATTAATAATTGGATTACGCATTTGACGATGGTTGCATGAGTATGATTGTTGGCCATAATAATTTGTAGAGGAGCGTACTTACCTGAAGTGGATGAGAAAGCGAGCTTCAGGTGGTAATTAGACCACCTCTACCGTATTCTGTACAAGGACGCATGGCTCGCAAGGTGGCTTGAAAAAAAAGGAGATGTTGCATGATTGTCACGTGGAGGAGCGAGAATCGTCACAGGCGGTTCGGTGAAGTGAGAATAAATATTACTAGAAAGTAAGTATTAATGGAGGTAGTTTCAATAATGACTATTACTAGAACGTAAGTAGCTTTATTTTCATAGTTTCAATGATGACTTTCAAAGACATTGACTTTCATTTAAAGGTTAAGTAGATTTAGGTAGGTTGAAGCATTTTCGTATTTTTGTTAGAAAGACAGAAGAGTAAAAGGATAAATAATAAAAAAAAGTTTATATACAAAATTAGTTTAATATAATTTGATATGTACATATTTACCAAACTCATCTATCACACTCAATTTTGAGGGAAACTTTTAAGAATAGAAGGTTATCTTAAAGTTTAGAAATTTTGGCCAACTTTACTAGTTTCAAATATGTAAATTGTAAAAAAAATTATGACATTTTTGTAAATAAATTTAGGTTTCTAATTATTTTATATTACTATATATAAAATTTTGGCAATTTTTAGGGTAAAATAATTTTATACTATAAAATTTGGGCGAATCAATTTTAAAAAAAATGGAAATTAGTGAATCTTTTTTTTGGAAAAAGCATGGAAAATTAACTGACTTGCGAATATTAACCCCTAAAATTTTCCTTGCACTTAACTGGCACTCTAAATACAGTTAAATATCCATGCGAGAGTTAATTATATATTTTAACACTCTCCCTTAATTACAACCGGTAAGCTAAAACATGACTCGTGACAACTCAAACATGCCTGCTGATCTATGTCTCAACTAGGCTTACAACACCCTAGTTTCTTTTGTGAAACTCAAACACATATTTTTCTAATGGCTTTGTAAATAGATCAGCCATTTGATCACTAGATTTACAAGGCTTCAAGTGAACTTCTCCATTGCGCACAAGTTCTCTAATAAAGCGATATCTAGTATCAATATACTTGCTCTTTTGATGAAACACACTGTTTTTGGATAGTGTAATCGTTGAAGTGTTGTCACAATATATTGTTGTTGATACTTTTTGTTTATGCTTGAGTCCATCCAATAATCTTCTTAACTACACTGCTTGACATGTTGCTGATGTTGCTACTACATATTCTTCTTCTGCTAATGATAGTGTCATAATGGGCTGCTTCTTAGATGCCCATGCTATCACACCTGAACCAAGATGGAACACATAACTGGAAGTGATCTTCCTATCATCCAAACTTCCTGCAAAATTACTATTTTTAAATCCAATCAAATCTTTCTTTTATGTACTTGCATACATTATGCCACAATTTGTAGTTCATGCTATGTATCTCAGAATTCTTTTTCTTTCACTCCAATGTGTGTCTTTTGGAGTCTCCATAAATCTGGAAATAAAACTCACTCCTTATATAATATCTAGTATTATAGTTGTGAGATACATGAGGGTGCCAACCAATCTTTTGAATAGAGTTGGATTAACATCTCATCCTTCATCATCCTTGCTTAACTTTGTACCTGTTGCAACTGGTGTAGCGACAGGTTTGCAATTTTCCATCTTGAATTCTTTTAGCAAATCTCTAGCATATTTATTTTGGAAAATAAAAATTCCTTTTTTCAGATTACTCAACTTCTATGCCAAGAAAGAATTTCATGAGACCAAGATCCGTCATCTCAAATTCATTCATCATGGCTTCTTTAAATTCATCTAACTCAAGATCACTTGTCAAAGTCATGTCATAAACATATAAAAAAACAATCAAAATTTGTCCATGCTCATTTATCTTTTTGTATAAGGTAGGCTCAATGTTGCTTCTACAAAATCTATTCTTAATCATGTAGTTGTCGATTATGTTATACCATGCTCTAGGTGGTTGCTTAACTCCATAGAGTGTCTTCTTCAACCTGTAAACTTTATCATCTTTACCTTCAACTTCATAACCTGGAGGTTATTGCGCATAGGTTTATTTTTCTAAAATTCCATTCAAGAAGGCTGATTTCACATCCATTTGATATAATTTCCATTTGTTCTAATCTATTGTGGCTAGAACTGCTCTTACAGTATCTAATCTGGTTACCGGAGAAAATTTTTCTCCAAATTCTATTCTCGATTGCTGTGAGAATCCTTTCGCTACAAGTCTTGCTTTAAATCTGTCAATTTCACCTTTGATCTCATTAAAATTAGTCTTGTACACCCAGTTCACACCAATGAGGTTTTTATCCTTTGGAAAATTAACCAAATCCCATGTATCATTCTTTTCAATAGCTTCAATTTCTTCATCCATGGCTTGCACCCAATTTTCATCTCTATTTCTTCTTCAAACGAAGAAAGTTAGAATGACAACAATGCAAAATTTGAACTAACATCGAAATCATCATAAGTATCTTTCAAACTTCTCATATTTCTCTTACCATTGCTAATTTCGTCACCTGATTGGTTTCTTAGAGAATTCAGGTCTGTTATTCTTCTTAAAGATCCATGCTGCTTTGAAAATATTGGAGTCCTTGCTAGTGTGACTCTATTTGGTGTCTTCTCTTTTGATTATTGCTCCTCATTTTCATCTACATCATCTTGTTCCATAAATGGTTCTTGTGCATCGACTGTTTTGTCTATAGTCCCATTCCATGAATCTTGTTCTTTGAAAACAACATCTTTGATAATTATGGTCTTATTGGTGAAAGGTTTATACAATTTGTAGGCTTTTGACTGCTCACTATAACTAATAAATACACATTTTTCACTTTTATCATCCAATTTTCTTGTTATATGCTTAATTACATGTGCATAGGCTACACATCAAAAAACTCAGAGATGAGATACGCTACATGACACACTTGACCATGCTTCTTCTGGTACTCTGTTCATCACACTGTTTGTAGGAGATCTATTTATCACATAAACAACACATGCAACTACTTCTTCACAATACTCACTAGACAAGTTTCTTTATTTCAACATGCTCCCTTTCATTTTCATAATTTTTGTGTTCTTTCCCTCTACTACACCATTCTGCTATGGTGTGTATCTGGTTGTAAACTGTCTTATGATTCCATGTTGTTCGCAGTAATAATGGAATTTCTTTGAATCATATTCTCCACCATGACCTGACCTCAATACCTTGATCTGTCGATCACTTTAGTTCTATGGTAAGGCTTTGAATTCTTTCAACTTTTTAAAAGTTTCATACTTCTGCTTCAAACAGTAAACCCAAGTCTTTCTACTATAGTCATCAATAAAAGTGAGGAAGTAACAACTTCCACCAATAGAATGTGTCCTCATAGGTCCAGAAGAGTATGTATGCATCAACTCAAGAGGTTTCTTTAATATGTATGAAACTCCCTTCAGAAAAATTTCATGGTGTTTCTTTCCCAAGATGCAACAGTCACAAGTAATAGTAGGTTCTTTGATGGGAGGTAATCCTTTGACCATTTATTTCTATTGAAACAATCTTAAACCATAAAAATGCAAGTGTCCAAACTGAAAGTTCCATAACCAATAATCATTAGAACAAGCAACTGTAAAAGAACTGACCTGATCAATGTAATTCATTATCAGAGGAAAGAGTTTGTTCCTCGTCATCTATACCTTTTCTATTAGCTTCTTGCTTGGGGGTTTATCATAAACAACACACTCTTTCCCCTGAAAGATAACTCTGTATCCTTTCTGTGTCAATTGATCAAAAGTTATCAGATTATGTTTGAGACCAAAAACATAATATACCTCTGATATTGTCTTTGGCTCGCACTGCTTGGTCAGTATGTTGACCACTTCTTTGCCATCTCTTCCACAGTCTTTTTAGTCCCCAACTTTAACTCTGTCTTCACAGATTGATCCAAATTTTCAACCAAACTCTTGTTTCCTGTCATGTGATTACTGCAACCACTATCTAATAACCACACATTATCAGACGATTCATGCATGTTATAGAAAGCCAGGAACGTGGAGTTAGTATTCTCTATACTAATATTAGCTGTCTGATTTCCTTGATTAGCTATCCTCTTCTTACAATCACGGGCATAATGACCAAATTTATTGCAATAATAAAATATCACCTTTGATTATTGTTGAATCTTATGCTGCTGTTGGGTCCACTTTCATGTTAGTGCTCTTCTTGACCATCTCTTTGACCACTATATCTTCCGCCTTGTCCTATGCCTCTCAATTTACCTCTGCCTCTACCTCTTGTAGTAGAAACTTGACTTTTGAAAGTATCTTTTAAATTGGAATCCATATTTCTGTCTATCCTTGCCTCATGCGACAGAAGTGACCCCATAAAGTCATCAACTATCATTTTTTCCAAATCCTTGGCTTCTTCTATGGCTGCTACCACAACATCAAACTTGGTAGACAAAGATCTAAGGACCTTCTCAACCACTGTTCGATATTTAATTTCCTTACCATAAATTTTTCACTGATTTACAAAAGACATGACCCGATTCATGAAAGAGTCGATGTCCTCTATCTCCTTCATCTGCAGACTTTCAAAATCTCTTCTACTATTATGCAATTTAACAATATTGACATCGGCCATACCTTGATATCTTTTCACCAAATTTTCCCATGCTTCCTTCGCTGAAAATGTGACCATAATCTTCTGGAACACTGCTCGGTCCACTTTCTGTTGGGTAAGAAGCAACGCTTGTGCATTCTTCCTTTTTTCTCTCTTCTATTGTTCCCTCTTTGCATTAGTGAGATATCGTTCTTCTGCATCATTCTCAGTATCTGCAAAACCAAACTTTACATGATCCCAAACATCATGCGACTTCAACATGGTCTCCATCTTAATGGTCCACACATCGCACTATTTCCTTGTGAAAGAAGGAAGTTGTGATTGGAAACTTCTTGTTGCCATCTTTCTTAAAAAAAAATTGAGTTCCCTTATGAAACCCTAAGTTTCTCTTTTATATGCTTTGCAAAGCTAAAAAAGAAACCTTATAATAAAACCCTAAATTTTATTTTTTATAAAAAATATCTTTTATGAAAATTATTTTATATAAAAATAAGCTCATATAATAATCCCTTTAAAAAGAAACTTGTTATAATATCATACTTTTCAAAAATCATTAAAAAAGGACTATATTAAAAATATTTTCAAAAGCCCTTTCGAAATCCTTTAATACACCAAAAAAACCACTTTTAAAAACTCTTATGTATTCATAAAAGACTTTTGATATGGCTTTAAAAAATACTCCGTTGACTTTTCTATGCACCATGATGCAAATGGCCCAAATATCTCCATTGAGAGAGAGCAAGGCACCATTCACACATATTTTTAGTGCACCATGATGCAAATGGCCCAATCTCCTATGTCACATTTTGCTGAGATCGTGGCTTTGCACTTTCTTTGCCTTACTGCTTAATGAAACACAATCTTATAATTCAAGTTTATATAGGTTCTTCACAGGAACCCTAATCTTCTTCACCTGTCCAGTGGCTATGTGCTTAAGGAATTCTTTCCGTTTACTGAATATCACATCATAACCATGGTCTTCCAAAATGGCTACAAAGATGAGATTCCTCTTTCAGCCTGGAACAAACATGACATCTTTGAGGTGAAGTGTAGATCCCTACTCCCTCCGAAAGGATATTGTACCAATCCTGGTATCATTGTACCTTACGTTGTACCCGAGCTAAATATGCATCTGCAAATCTTTCTCCTCCAAGTCATTTAAAAACATCCACGTCCTTTCATGTGGAAGGAGACACTCAAGTCTGAGTACCACAAGCTCCCCATCATTGTGTTATCTATGCATGAGATAAGGGTGAAGTCAAGCTCAAACTGTGAAGCCAAAGCTTCACCTTCTCCTCCTCCTGAGTTCTTATTGCTCGATTTTTTTTGTGGACACTTCATATCATAGTGCTCGAATTCATGAAAATTGAAGCATTTTATTTTGGATAACTCATTATTCTTGCCCCCTTGGCTGGATTGTGGTTTGGTTTGATATTTCTTCCCTTTTCCTTTCTTTCCCTTTCCAACAGATGAAAAACTTTCTTCATCTTTTCCCTTGGATGAGGTTCCATCCCTAGTAGTTCGCCTTATCTATTCTTGTTTCAAATCAATCCACAAGGGTTCCCAATTTAGTAATTTCTCCCTCATATTCACCGAGTCTTGGTAGCTATGGCAACTTTTGGGAAGGCCTAGAAGATATAGGCTCACTAGGTAATCTTCTGCAACATTCACACCAACCCCTCCAATCTCATCATGAACTTGTGTAAATTTGTTGAGGTATTGTGGGATAGTATCATTCTTTTGCATCTTGATATTTCGAAGTTTGTCTTCTAGGGCTAGTTTTCTATGGTCACTAATATTCTCGAACATCTATGTCATTTCCTTCCACATTGTGAAAGGATTTTCTTTCCCATGGATATTTGAGACAATATTGTCTTGCTCTCCCTCCAATATTATTCTCCTCACCTTTGCCACATCTTTCTTCCATTGGGCTAGGTTCTCAACTTCATGTTCCACTGGTTTTGTAACATCTCTCTTGATGTATTGTAGGATGCCATTTTCCTCAAGCACCGCGTCATGTGATCCTTCCATGCAATGAAATTTGATTTTCCTTCTAAGGAATACTCTAATATTATTCCCTTGAAGGTCATTCTCCCAGCCCTAAAGAAATCCTGCTACACCGAAGTTGAAAATTTGAACCTCCCGAGGAAAAAATTCAAAATTCTTTTTTCTAATGTGAATCCTTCTTTGATACCATGTATAAATATGGTTTATAATTGCAATTGCTCAAGAAATTTTAATCAAAAACACGATACACAATCCGAATCTATTGCTCTGTAGAAATTAATTTAGAATTTAGAACATAAATCTTAGGCATGAGATAAGAAATAACAGACATGCACAATATTTTTATAGGGAAAATAAACTGCTAAAAACCCCTTAAATCCTACTTTCACTAAACCAGAAGAACAAATATATATATTACAATTATTAGCTATCTTTGAGCTCAACTGATAAGTGAATAACCTATCTCTCTGGTCACTGAGAAGATCTGACCCATAGTCAAATTTTACCTCATATTGAGTCCCTATTTCCTTCTGCAAATCATGAGGAATTAGGCCCATATTGTTTAGGATTTTTTCTCCAATTGATTGCGCAATTCCCAAGGTTGATCCTATGACTTCATGCAACACTTGTACAATCAAGCTTAGTCTACAACTGATGTTACACTACCTTGGAATCTCCACCACAACCAGGGAACTCGAATTATCTGTATGCACTAGATATTTTAGTCTAATTGAGCAGTTAAAAGGATGATCACTGATTTATATTGTTGTCTCGCTGTAGAACTGACCTTCTGCTAGTTCCATCAACAATTAGAACTGTTTTAAATGAAAGCAACTTGAAATAAATGACCTTGATTGCTAAAAATTAGCAATCACACATGCTTAACTGAACTCCAATCCCTATAACTCAAATTTACTGAGCTAACTGAGTGAGAAGATCCATGTCACACAATTTAATTGCCTCCAAGTTGTCTGCTGATGTGGAAATTTGAATTTTCTCAATTCAACCAAGGCAAAGTCAAATTGAGACTTTCTTACTGCATTAGTCAACACTATGGTGAAAAAGGATAAAAGCCATCTTGTAGATATTTGGCTCTCAACTTATATTAGCTAATGAGAAACATTCAAGGCTACTACTAAAGTATTATCTTCTATTAGAAGCTCGTTCTCTGTGATTTAGAACCTGGTTTATTTTTCAGACTTGGTTTGGGACTTATTTCATTTTCAGTTTTAAGGTCAAGGAAGAACAATAATATTCGCTCACCTTTTTTATCTTGGTTGAGCTACTTATGAGCCATTACAGTGACACATTTAAGTTCTATTGGATAGTGACATCTTCATCCTGCTCAAGTTCTTCCACAATATCATATTTGGCTCCTTATATAGTGATACAATCGACCTCTTTAATAATGCTAACACATTGATAGATTCGGCATTTTTTCCTAAAAGTAAATAAATTGAACTTGACATAACTACTATAATCGTGACATTCGACCTACACAGTATTGCTGGGATATTTCATAGTGAATAGATAGATGCAACCTCAATGATAAGACAAATTTTACAGTTACCCAAACATGAATGTGATATAGCAACCTTGGAAGTTATCCAACATAGCTGGTGTACTAAAAGTATTTTCTATATAATGTGAATCGTCACTACAACACGTGATCAGAATGTTTTTTTGATTAGAATAAGTGTCCTATTATAAATCCGAGAAGTAAAGTATACTGAAGACATAGAACAAACTACAAAAGTATAAATAGAGCATCCAAAGATTAAAGTCAGTTATCAGTTCTGGGGAATGTTTGATGCAAGAAATAAGTATTAAAAGCCGAGTTGAATATCTATAATGACGCCCCTTAATCAAAATAATTAGAAGTCAATCTACTTAAGAAAGAACAATTTGACTTGACATCCTTGAAGACAAAACTAAAGAAGGTACAACTTTATCCTTGAAAAGAAGTCACTTGCAAACTTTGTAAGAATGATAAAAGGTACATATAATTATTCATATAAGGTCTAATTACGGTTTTCAAATACGATTTTTGATTCTAACATAGTTACTGATCAAACAGGTACTATTACCTCAAAACAAGAACTCTAACAAAAAAAAACATCAAAAAACCATGAAAAAACAACAAGAAAATGAAAATTTGTATTCTGGAATAGCCTTCTTCTTTTTTTCAGGGTAAATTTTCAACATCTTTAAAAAAATTTGTATTCTAGAATAACCTTTCTTTTTTTCAGGGTAAATTTTCAACATTTTTTAAAAATAGAAGTAAAAGCCATTTTTTTGTGCAAAAAAACCGCAAATAGAAAATGTTTGAAACACAAATTTTAGAATAATAAAAATTTATATAAAAAAAAAATGAAAAAACCATTTTAAAATAATCGAAAAAAAAAACAAAATTTAAGAAAATAAATAAATAATTAAAATTAAAATTAAAAAGTATATTAAAAATCGAAAACAAAAAAGAAAAAAGAAAAAAGAAAAAAGAAATTAAATTTAATATATATATATATATATATATATATATATATATATATATATATATATATATATATATATATATATATATATATATATATATATATATATATATATATATATATATATATATATATATATATATATATATATATATATTAAATTGAAAACACAAAAATAAATTTTTTAAATTAAAAATTAAATTAAAAAAATATTAATTTTTATTAAATTAGAAAAATTAAATGAAAATTAAAAATTAACCAAAAAAAAAATACTTAAATTATATTTTTTTTAATTGATTAAATGTTAAAAATGAAAAAAAAATAAAAAATAAAAAACCATTATGAAAAAAAACAAATAAATTTTAAATATAAAAATTAAATTAAAAAAAGAATATAATAAACTTTATTAAATAAAAAAATAAAAAAATTAATATTAACATAAAAATATTAAATAAAAAAATTTATTAAATATTAATACATAAATAAATTTTAAAATAAAAAAGAAAATAAAAGAAAATAAATAAATAAACTAAAAAACATTTTTAAAATTAAAATTAAAAATAAAACAAAAAATTAATTAAAACTAAGAATGGGAAAAATAAATAAATAAAAACTATGAAATTAAAAAAATAAAATAAAAAACAATGTAATTTAAAAAAACAATTAAAAAAATATAAAAATTTAAATTAAATAAAAAAATTTAAATTTTAAATTTTAAATTTTAAATGTGAAATTTTATTTAATTAATAAAAAAAACTAAACTAAAAAAATATATATATTAAATTTAAATTAATTAAAAAAATTATCAAAAGTTATTTAAAAAAAAAAAAAAAATTGTTTAAAAAATAGTGTTTTCCCGCTTAGGTGGCCGCAGAGGCCGGCCGTTGGGCGAGCGGGGTGGCTGCATGCAATCCCCCACCCGCCTAGCAACCGGCCTCTGCCGCCACCTGGGCGAGAGGTCGATTCTCGAAATCGACCTCCTGCACAGGTGGCAGCGCAATTGAAATTATTTTTGTTAAAATTAATATTTTTTTTTTAATTTAATATTTGATTTTTTAATTTAATTTTAATTTATAATTTTTTTTAAATTTTTTTTTTTTTTTTTTTTTTTTTAAGTTTAGTATTTTAAGATTATTGTTTATTTTTTAATTTTTAATTTAATTTTAAATTTTTGAAATTTTAATTTAAAAAATGTTTTTTATTTTTATTTATTTTTATTTTTTTTTTAATTTTAAATTGGTTCAATTTCGAAAAACTAGAATTTTGTTTTTTGAGGTTATTTTAAATTTTTTATTATTATTATTTTTTTAATATTAATTTTTTTTTCAAACTTTTATTTTAGTTTTAATATATATATTTTTTATTTTATTTTTATTTTTATTTTATGTTTTTATTTTTTAGTTTAATTTTTTATTATTTTAAATAATTTTTTTCCTTGTTAATTTTTTTTTTTTTTTTAAATTTATTTATTTGTAAATTTTCTTTTTTTTTATCATTTTTCTTTTTAGTTATGTGGGTTTTTTTAATAACTAAAAAAATTGTTTTTGATATTTTCTTTTTAATTTTTTGGTTGAATTTTTATTTTTTTTCTTTAAATTGTGTGTGTTTCTTTTTTTAATTTTTTCCCATTTTTTAATTTAAAGTTTGAAATTTTTAGTTTTTCTTTTGTGTTTTATTTATTTATTTTTGTTTAAATTTTTTGTTTTTACGAGTTAATTTTTTTTTTTAAAAACGTTTTTATTGGTTTTTTTATTATTTTTTTGTATATTTGATTGTTTTTGGTCATGTTTTTTAATTTTAATTTTATGTTTTATTGCCAACATGAAAATAATCACTCTAAAAAAAAGTGGTTGATGCTCCATCACCACCTTTCAAAAATCACTAACATTTGAAAACAAATATTCATACTACATAAATAAAAAATTTAAAGTTTCAAAAATATGCTAAAAAAAAGAAGGGTGATTCTGCATCACCACTTTTCAAAATCGGGTGCATTTTTTGCTACCTCGAAAAAGTAGGTACCAGTTGAGTTACCTATTTGATCGGTAACTATGTTTTCTAGGGTTTTTAATAATTGTTAAAATCTAAGTCCGTGCAAATCCTAGTTGAGAAAACCTAATCCTATTCTAGTTTGTTTATATAAACCCTATATTTTGATCTCTAGGGTTTGTAGGTAGTCTATGGTGAAATAAGAAACCCTATTAAATATAGAATTGGATTTCAAACCTTAGAATTGATATTTTATGATTTGGATTTGAAATGCCTCATTTGTAATCATGCAATTGTAATTGTATACTTTTGGTGGTACTTTTCAAGCAAATGTTGTAGATACATATAGAAATGTTGATATTATGCAAGAAAGGAGTCCTTCAAGAAGAATCTTCCATATTATCACAAAATTCAAGTATAAATTTTTATTTTCTATACATTTAGCTCTATATTTTTTACTTGATTATTATCCTTTCCTTGGCAAGACTAAGCTTACAAGTATAAGGATCGTGACTATATTCAAAGGGAGTCTTCAAAGGGAGACTTAGAAGAAGCTTTGCTACAGAAGGAGTCCTTCAATAGGAAATCCTAAAAGGTTTGTAAAAGGAACAAATCAAGATATGTTTAATACCACATGATCTATAGCTAGTCTTCTTCATACAAAAAGGTACAATCATTTTAAAATTTTCTTTATATTACTAACTCACTCTTGTCTAGGATTTTGAATCATCAAGATACTTATTCCTGGTGACTAATATTTGAATTAAATCAACCCTTTTCATACTCTCTATCTTTTTTCACTTTGGTAAAATCCTAAGCATTAGGGTTCACTGTAAAACCCTAGCCTTTTCAGGGTTTCTGTTGATCTCTTAGATATATAATGAACCCTAGATTTTTTAGGGTTTGATGAATTAAGGTTTATGAAAAAACCCTTGAAATAGTTAATGTGAAATATTAGGAATGAAACATTAGGTGTATATGCCTCCATTAGATTGAAACCCTAGCTTGGTTGAGTTGATGTATATCTAACATTAAATTTTTGAAGTTTGTATCTAGGGTTTACCACAAAACGCTTGCAGAGATTGATATACGTTTCTAGGGCATGATAATGAAACACTAGATGTAATAATTATTTCTCTATGATAGAAATCATACTTTATTTATTTTTTGACACCTAACGCTTTAGTATTGATGAAGGAATCTAGGGTTTGTGACAAAAACCCTAGCAAAAATGATTGTGAAAGTCTAAGAGAATTAAAGGTATAACCCTTGTCGATTATAAACCTAACTAGGTTTAGCCTTTGACATCTAAAGTTTGATTTATTATTCTCGCATTGTGATGACATGATAACCCTATATTATTAAATTTGTCCCCATGCTCTATATTTGTGCTTGGTTTTATGTATTATTGAAAATTTGCAGGTACATAGTCTTCAAGGTGTTGAAGATACTTACCTACCTAATACTTAATAATAACTTGATGATGATGTTGAGAATGATGTAAAGAGGGAGCTATAAGAATCCCAATGACATTAAAATAATTAATACACGACCTTGTTACTATATTATGAAGGAATGAAGTTTTGGATGGTCGAAGTTTTCCAATGATTTTTAATGCAAAAGAAAGAGCATGCGTAGCTAGAAAACTCAAGTATTTGATGGGCTTGTCCCATAGTTGAGGAGAAGCTTGGATAAAGGAAAATACATATCTCCCCTAGTTGAGAGGGAGCTTGGTTGAAGAAAAGTGAATCTCCTCCATAGTCAATAACATGATCTGAAATCCATAACGATGTTTTAGATTAGAGAATAGTTGAATTACTACATATAATTATTGAAGTTTCGAAAAATGATTGAATGTTTTGGAAAGTGTTGAGGCTGAGTTTACTACTACTGAAGAAATTGAAAAAGGAAGATTCCATTGATATCTATTTGGATTATGTGATGAACTAATAAGCATCATAATACTTAAAGACCCCGGAGTTCTGTGCTACCATACAAGAACATATAATTTGGAAGTTTGGTACTGGTTGGGGTTATGAAGCTACTAGATATTCTAATAGTTGAACATGTAGATGATGTGTGGATATCTCCCTAAAATAGTTTTGAATATTTTACAAACATTCTTAGAATGATGATTGATAGGGAGAGATGAAGTATCATAAATCTTCCTCTATGATGGTACTTTGGACAGCATCTTGGTTGGTTGTTGATGATGTCTGGATCCTGATAAGGGAGGACATCATTGATATTGTGGAGCTCTGACTTAGGAGATGATACCTAGATCCCTTAGGCTTGGTGGTAGGGCTAAAGCTTGATGGTACCTATAGTGGAAGATGCTTGTAATACACCTTAGTCCTTGCTAGTATCTTAGATCCTTGCATGGGTGTATGAAAATAGTGTCATGACATTTTTATCTTTTATTTATTGGATACATTGGTAGTTAGGGTATCCCTAACATTATGTATGAAGTTATAATATTCTTGTAACATTTAAAATTAAGGCCAATCTTGTATTGGTTGAAAAATTATGACTACCTCCCGAGTTAAGAGGGAGTGTTGACAAATGTAACTAGTATCAGTCTTCATAATTGTATTTTATTCATGATTTAATATATTTGTAAAAAATAAAAATTATTGTGAAAGAAAAAAATAATTATTAGAATGTGTTTCATGCCTTTTTTTTTTCTAGGTTAGAAGCACCCATAGTGTGCTATAGGGTTTGTGACTTAAGTCAAATTCCAGGTCATAGTGTACAATAACCTTCTTAGGCTCATTGTATTAAAGAAACAAAATCATTTGATGTATTTTTTTCATGTTATACTCCTCCACCAAGTCGGCCCTCTCTTTCTCTTCAAGTTGGCCTCAAAAGGAGTTTCGAAATACTATATATTCCCATGCATTCAACCTATTGAGAAGAAAATACACTCATGGAATTCGATATACAATTAGAAGTAAGAAATAAGAGTGCGAAGAGATTAATAGAGAAGGTGTTACTAGTAGATAAAGGAAGGAATCCAAGTAAGAAAGAAAGGCACCAAAAATATCTCTTATTCTGCCACATGTGTGAAATAATATGTAATTGAACAACGAAATTTTAGGGTCGAAGTTAGAAGTTGAGCTTCAGGATTTCTAAAGGGGATGAGACTCTTGTTGACTCATTTTGAAGGGTTGATTCATGTTGTTTAAGAATTTGACTTTGACTTGTTTACATGGGATGTTGACTTGGTGGATTGAAGGTAGTTTATGTTTTGGTCAAACAATTTAGGTTATATCATTTGATTTGGTTCATAAAATAAGAGAAGAAGTTTTTGGGGTTTCCCCTAGAAGAGGGGCTTTTCCCTAGCTGAGAGCCTACATATTGCATCCTTGATATTCATATTTTTGTTTTTGGTAGTTTCTTGATTATTATAAGTTAAATAAGTCATAAATAAGTTAATAACATTTTAAGAACATCCCAAGTAATTATAAAATATAAGAAAATAGTTTTTCCTTTATGATTTTCCAATAACGACGAGGCTAGTTACGATGTTGAACCAAGATCCAAAGTACTGTTATAGAAATGGGGTCTAAAAATTATGACCTTTTCAACTTTCTTAAAGCCTCAAGTAGACATCACCATTGTGTTTGTCTTGTCGAGACGATTCTGGTAATATAAATTTTACCTCAATCTAATCTCTGGATCAAGAGATATGTCGATTTAAATTTTTAACGAATTGGATGGTGCCACATCATCCACCCCACCATGTGGCATCCACATGGTGCCCCTGTGGAACACATGTTGTTGTCCTTGCCATATTCCTAGTGCGACTTGGAAATTATATATTGGCTATCGACGCATTCATGGCATGGGTCTTAATAATCAAAGCGTATGTTTATATTGAAAATTTGCAGGTACATAGTCTTCAAGATGTTGAAAATACTTACCTACCTTATACTAAATAATAACTTGATGATGATGTTGAGAATGATGTAAAGAGGGAGCTATAAGAATCCCAATGAAAATAAAATAATTAATACATGACCTTGTTACTATATGAACGAATGAATTTTTGGATGGTCAAAGTTGTCCAATGATTGTTGATGCAAAATAAAGAGCATCTGTATCTAGAAAACTCAAGTATTTGATGGGCTTGTCTCCTAGTTGAGGAGAAGATTGGATAAAGGAAAATACATCTCTCCCCTAGTTGAGAGGGAGCTTGGTTGAAGAAAAGTGAATCTTCTCCATAGTCAATAACATGATGTGAAATCTATAAGGAAGTTTTAGATTAGAGAATAGTTGAAGTAGCACATACAATTATTGAAGTTTTGAAAAAGGATTGAATGTTTTGGAAAGTGTTGAGACTAAGTTTACTGCTACTGAAGAAATTGAAAAAGGAAGATTCCATTGAGATGTATTTGGATTATGTGATGAACTAAGAAGCATCATAATACTTAAAGGCCCTAGAGTTTCATGCTACCATACAAGAAAATATACTTTGGAAGTTTGGTATTGGTTGGGGTTATGAAGATACTAGATGTTATAATAGTTGAACATGTAGATGATGTGTGGAAATCTCCCTAAAAAAGTTTGTAATATTTTACAAGCATGCTTATATTGATGATTGATAGGGAGAGATGAAGTATCATAAAACTTCCTCTACGATGTTACTTGGGACGACATCTTGGTTGGTAATTGATGATGTCTAGATCTCGATAAGGGAGTGTATCATTGGTATTGTGGAGCTTCGACTTTGGAGATGATACCCAAATCCCTTAGGCTTGGTGTTAGGGCTGAAGCTTAATGGAACCTATAGTGGAAGATGCTTGGATAACATCTTAGTCCCTGTTAGTATATTAGATCCTTGCATGAGTCTATGAAAATAGTGTCATGAAACTTTGATATTTTATGTATTCGATACCTCGGTAGTTAGGGTATCCTTAGCATTATGTATGATGTTGTACTGTTATTTTAATATTTCAAATTAAGGCCAACCCTGTATTGGTTTAACAATTATGAATACCTCCCCAGTTAAGAGGGAGTGTTGAGAAATGTAACTACTATCAGTCTTCATAATTGTATTTTATTCATGATATAATATATTTTTCAAAAATAAAATTTATCATGAAAGAAAAAAATAATTATTAGCATTGGTTTCATGCCTATTTATTTTGTTTCTAGGTTATAAGCACCATTGTGTGCTCTAGGGTTTGTGACTTAAGTCAAATTCCAGGTCATTATGTAAAATAACCTTCTTAGGCTCATTGTATAAAAGAAATAAAATCATTTTATGTATTTTTGTCATGTTATAGTCCTCCACCAAGTCGACCTGCCCTTTCTCTTCAAGTCGGCATCAAAAGGAGTTCCGAACTACTATATATTGCCATGCATTCAACCTATTGAGAAGAAAATCCACTCATGGAATTCGATCTACAATTAGAAGTGATAAATAAGAGTGCAAAGAGCTTAACAAAGAAGGTATTACTAGTAGATAAAGGAAGGAATCCAAGAAAGAAAGAAACAGACCAAAAATATCCTCTTATTCTGCCACATGTGTGAAACAATATGTAACTAAAAAACCAAATTGCAGGGCCAAAGTTAGAAGTCGAGCTTCCAGATACTCTCGTTGACTCATTTTGAAGGGTTGATTCATGTTGTTTAAGAATTTGACTGATGTTTGACTTGTTTACATGGGATGTTGACTTGGTGGATTGAAGGCAGTTCATGTTTTGGTCAAACAGTTTAGGTTATCTTATTTGATTTGGTTCATAAAATAAGAGAAGATGTTTTTGGGGTTTCCCCTAGAAGAGGGGCTTTTCCCTACCTGAAAGCCTACATATTGCATCCTTGATATTCATATTTTTGGTTTTGGCAGTTGCTTGATTATCATAAGTTAAAGAAGACATAAATAAGTTAATAATATTTTAAGAACATGACAAGTAATTATCGACTATAAGAAAATATTTCTTCCTTTATGATTTTCCAATAATGAGGAGGTTATTTACTATGTTGAACCAATATCTAAAGTATTGTTATGGAAACGAGGTCTAAAAATTATGACCTTTTCAACTTTGTTAAAGCCTCAAGTAGACATCATCATTGCGTTTGTCTTGTCGAGACGATTTCGGTAATATAAATTTTACCTCAATCTAATCTATGGATAAAGCGATATGTTGATTTAAATTTTTAATGAATTGGATGGTGCCACATCATCCACCCCACCACGTGCCATCCACATGGTGCCCCTGTGGAACACATGTTGTTGTCCTTACCATATTCCTAGTGGCACTTGGAAATTATATATTGTTTTTCGACACATTCATGGCATGGGTCTTCACAATCAAAGCGTATGTATATATATATATATATATATATATATATATATATATATATATCATCATCAAGGGTTAGCTTAGTTGGCTGAGTTCTGACCTTGGAAAATATAAACACACACCCCATCTACACACTCCAACCAAATATTATTATATAAATATATATAATAAACTAGCGGAATGCCACCTATTGTTAAACCTCCCATTACCCAGGTATGCGACCCCAACCCTTAACACATTACACTTTCACAAGAAATTTTGGAGAAGGCATTTTTGGCGAACTTGTCTTGTCAGTCCCCTTTATGCCAGTAAAAGGTATGTCAGTATCACGTGTATGAAACCATGTCCCACTATTTCCCACCCCATGCCATTTTAAATGCATTTCTCCATTGAATTGTGAGGGCTGACTTGCTAGCTTACATGGCCTGGCATGTCCATACCCCCAAACTATCAACACTTACGATTAGTTCAAAATTCTTAAGTTACTTTTATGAAATAATTTTGACACCTTAATCCATGTTCCCTCTTGCAACAAGACTTAGTAGCGCACACTTGGGCCCACTCCTACAAATTTACCTTGGTGATGAGTCATCCCAACTCTCCTCCATTGCTATGAAATTCCTCCCTCCAAGCAACATAATCTAGGATGGGAATTTTCCTGTCACCTATGTAATAATTTTCATCTATGCGAGCCTACCTTAATATCTTAATCGATGTGATGGTTTTTCTGCATCAGAGATTTATTCACCCAGAGTCAAATGCACAACCTCCAACTCACCCCGACTATCTCCATGTCACCAGCCTTACCACACTATCTTGGTTCCTCTCATCTTAGGCATTCTCTTTACACGACCCTTTTGGAACTTCCATGAACATAACCTCTCGGACACGTCACCCTGGGTTCCTTCTAGGCTGTCAATCTCTCTTGCTCATCCTTAGCCGTTAACTATGCTAATTTTTTCTCTTCGTTATGCGCTAAAGATGTGTGGATAATTAATTTTTCATCAGGATAGCCTCCATGCAGCCCAATAAATCCTACCATGCTTTCAGGATCAAGTCATGAGGGTAATTTTAAGAGATGTGGTTTTCCACCTAGTTTTAATTATGATCCATTTGTTAAATATCTCGACCATGGGTAAGCCACAACGGTTTTCTAAACTCTTGAACTTGTGCCAGAACTAAGCCATCACCCTTAATGTTTTATGATGCACACACTAGTTTTATCATTATTGAGATTACAATAGGGTTACCTCACCTCATTCCTCGATGAATACAACATGATATGTAGCGTAAAGGCTTGCCCATTCAGACTTGTAGAAGTCTTCAATCCCCTTTGATTTTTAATAGTTTAAAAAAATAAATTTATCTCATTCAGAGATCCACATGTCTCCTAGAGGAAAAAATAATTGTGAAAAAAATTATAAGAACAGCTAAAAGGTATATAGTGCCCAAATAGGTTATAAGGAGTTCAAAATTCCTCGAATAAATAGGAAGTCTCATTCCTAGTAGAGTTACAAGCACAACCATACCTTCAAGTTTAAGAATAATAATATTACAAGCCCATAGTCCTCTCACTCAGGCTGATTTGAACTTCAGGAATAATTCCCATAGTTGAACATCATATGACCATGCCGAAATACAATTATATTACTCATTTCCTAAAACACTCGCATAGATGGTGCTATCTATATGTGTTCCTGTATAAAGGACGTTATTGGTATACCACAACAATAAGGCACACCTTCATCATAAATTCACCATTCCAATCACGGTGAACCATACATCATTCAGGAAATAAACACAACTCATGTTAATAGTCTTAGAATTCACATATGCATATGTATTCAAATTTATAGGTTACATGTACAAAGGCTTATCTTAGATTGGCGCTAGAGATGGGAAACTAAGTTTGTGACAACAACTCTCCACCCATCCATTGACTGTTGCAGTCAAGCCTTACTTGCAGTTGTCACCCATGAGTTAAATTCTAAAAACTCATGTGGTTTTTCTTAAGGGATTGAACATCAACTTCTAATTGAAGTAGGGAATCCAGATATTCTCCGACCACCAACGTATAGTCAACAAAATTCATAGGGAATCAAGAGGTCTATCGTCTCCACCCCTCAAATATTCAACAAGAAATAAACTCGAGGGAATCAATTGGATTCACCTCCACCTTGAAAAAACATACAACAGTGGTTCCACCCCACGAAGTGGATTCAAGAACCCATTGCAAGTGAAATCAACAAGAAAATCTCCAAACATTCTCCCTTCAAGAATCTAAGGAACAATCCCACCACCCAAACTTCAAGGGGCTCTAGAGAAAACCATCTCTACCCTCCGGCCATATGGAAATCAAGAGCCCATTGTCCTCACTAGAGATATCTCCTCAAGCAAATATTTCCAAACAAAATTCTCGTTATTCTTCATTCTCTTCCTGCGCACTTCCTCTTGTCGATCTTCACTACTCCCCAATGTGACTCTATCCCCATCCCTTTATGGTTCTATTTTCCTACATGAGACAAAGTCCCACTCCTATGGTTGACTTTCTTGATTCTCCCAGTTTCCTGTATAGTTCCAAAAAATTCATTAATTTTGGTCCTTGCTGCTTGTCAAGGTTTTCCAAGGTAGCATGGCCTCCATACCTCTCTTGCAATTCCCTTAATTCAACAACCAATGTAATAAAACACATAAAAACTAGCCTTTAATGGCCTCCCAATAGTCCCGTTTTCCATGAAACAAGTAAACTTACCCCATCCCAAGCAATTAATGTCCCCACCCTCTAGAATTCATGTCCCTAACTTCACCCATTTTTTTATTTATTTAGAGACCCAAATACATGGGAATGTTTACATGGAATTCATAAGTAAAACATAACCAGGGTTCACTACAAGGAAAAGACCCTCTAGTGGAGGTTATAAAGGAGGTTTGTAGTGTTATAAAATTGGCCAAAATTGTCAAAAAAAAAAAATTCTACAACATCCATTTTCGGTAATGGAGGTTTTGGCAGAGATTCTCACATAATTTCAACACAACTTAAAAAAACTGGTCAGCCGGAGGTTATTACGGATGTTTTTTTCATCGGTGTGCTAATCAGGTGTTAACGCATTGGTGTGTTTTAGAGTGAATGCACCAGTACTGCAAATATACCTATCACCGAGAGGGAAAACAAATATAGGATGCCCGGGGCATTTAGCAATGTCCCAGTGCGTGTTAGCTAGATAGTCTCCTCGAGGCGGTCAAAGGTGCATGCACCAAGACATTAAGGTATATAACTACATCAGGCACACTGTAGGTGATACAATGCACCGAGCCGTTCTAATTGGTATTGGGATTTTTACGGTGCCCATAGGTCATATCAATGTACCAGTGCGCAGTATTATACAAATGCATAGGTGCACAGTATCACACAAACACACCAATCTTACTTCATTGGTATTGGTATTTGTGCAGTGCCCATAGGTTGTATCAAAGCACCGGTGTAGAGTATTATACGAACACACCGATCGTTCTAATTAGTATTGGTATTTGTGCGGTGCCAATAGTTCGTAGAAACGTACTGGTGATAAGTCTCACTGTTAAGCAGGTAAATCCTCTATGTGGACAAAGACAATCCCTCTAGCCCTAGAGTGGGTCTAGAAACAAAGAGACATGCTAGAGTGTTGATTCATAATTAATGAATGAAAAGAGGACACAGTATATCGACCTACCTAGAATCCAATGCTGTCATCGTGGTTGTAGTGGTGGTGGCCTCTCTCTCCTGCCTCGGTAGGTCACAATCCTTTTGCAATCATGCTCGGATACCCGCACATAGATCATAAAACAAGAACAACATATGACATAATAACTTCATTCATAACTACTAGCCAGTCAAAGAGGGCTAAGAATATTGCATTAAACATCTAACATAAGAGAAAACGGGAACCAAAAAATAGTCACATGTATGTATTGATAGAAGGAAGAGTTACAACCAAAGCTTTAACGTTGTAGTCTCCTCCAACGGGGTTCAGCCGAAGCGCATCTCAGATGCTCGTTAGGGGATTCGAACGAGATGAGGGCATGGAATCAAGCTCTCTCAACAAAGTTCCTTCTTATTCTATCTCTTCAATAGTTCAACTATAGTATACTCAATTCTCGATGTTCAGCTAGCTTATGCAAAGAGAGATAACTTCTTTTTATAGAGGAAAAGGAGGAGGTTAGAATCCCTACAAAGGTGGGAGGGAGGCCTATCCTTTAGGAGGTTCCCATAAGAAGTGGAAACCATAAACTAAAGGAGGGATTCTATGGTTATTTAGTCCAACCAATCCCAATGACTCATCCTCGAAGTTGATGGACTGGAATCTACACCTCTATTTTTAAAAAACATTCCATAAATAGCTCGGCATGGGTGGCTAACTGAGATAGAGTGCCAACTGGTGCAAGGCCCAGTGTTAATATTTCTCATTGGTGCGAGGGTAGAACTGGCTACTTACGCTAAGGCAAAAACAAGGGTTTCTGAAGCTCTGCTCAGGGAATTGTCAACAGAAGGAATATTTCTCTCATGTAAGGGGATACAATGATGGTCTTTGCAAGGCATGACACTGCTTATTGATCACAGAAATGACCCTCCAATGGGCGATATGGGGATTGCAGGGACAGTGAAAAAATGTTGTGTAACAGATGCCCCCTAATGCATGAGGTCTGAGGGAGAGGGAGGGGTGAAATGCTTTATGAGAACGCATTCAAAATAAACACCGCTGTTGGAAAACCTACAATAAATGACATCTCTGATACATGAACATGTGGTATGGGTGTAGCCATCCATAATAGAGTACATAAAAACTGATACGAGGTATGGACACAACCATCCAATAGTAAGGATCAACAAATAGACTCAGGTATGGTCACAGCCGTCCAATCAAAAGAGTCATGTAATAAGTCATAATAATCCACAAGAACCCGCAGCCTCGATTTTATTATAAAAAACCCAGGGTTTTGCGCTCCATCTCAACCCGAACAAGTACAAATTCAAGCATGAAAATATGCGGTGAAGTCGAACATGCAAGAAAATCACCTGATTACCAGCCAATGATGAAAGCTCTTAACATGCATGAGAGAAACCACCAATAATGAAAATGGCTCTCAAGGTATAATAGGTACAATCCATGGAATGGGAACAGTGATCTTGTGTCAAACACCTGCAGAATCATCTGATCAAAGGCCAGTGATATGGACCTTGTGTCGAATGTGAAGAACCTTCCATTGAGGCATGCAGGCTCCAAGGTACCAGAAGGGAGTCTCTAGATCAGATTCCTGGATGATGATCTTAAGTCGATAGAAAGTTACCTGTTCGAAGGAGGGCCATAATGTTTCCCACATCATCGACATGAGATAGAGTAAGTGAATCAGGACCAACAAAGAATCAAGGGAAGGTTGAAAACTGTAGAGGCAAATGTCCCTTGAACGTATCAGCGACACGCCACTGGATTCGACAGTATTTGACATCAAAGGATCTAAAGTCATGATGACATGGCAAAGACTAGATGAGAGGTCAAAAGAGATTACCCAAACCCATGGAGGCAAAAGTGACGAAATGAGATGTCCCCAACCCGACACGAATGCAGACAAGTGCCATGCTCGAGAGTGACATACTGCCAACATAACTAAAACTTGGTTCCATTTCCCCCCACCATTTCTGGCAAGTACCCCAATTATTTTTGAAAACAATCTTGAAGGGGATAGAATATTCTTGTGATGTAAGTTTTTCCTTCGGACAAATCCAACCTAGTACATTTTACGAGCCCTAGGAAGGAGGAACTCGAGTAACGTCATGGAGACGAAGTCTGATGTCATCAGGGTTTAACGAGTCTGAAAAAGGGAGAACTTGACATCTTTTCATGTTTAGAGAGTTTGAAAATAAGGCGAAAAAGAAAAATCCATCATGGCCCTTTTCGTAAATAGTCTCTCAGATCCAAAAAGGTAGAAAATAATATCTAAAAGAACCTCTTAGTCGTGATAGGCTAAGGTATTCCTTTTTCATAAATAATCCATCCCAGCCCAAAAAAGGGGTAAACTTATAATGGGTAGATATCGTTTCGCAGCCATTTAACAATTTCAAAATGACAAGAGTCTCGGTAATCTTTTCAGTTTTCGAGAGTCAGAAAAGAGCTGAAAGATGACTCCTCCTGGAGGATCGAGTGATATTAAGGGTGGAAATTGGTTGCAGTGATGGTGGAACTTCTCAGAACACGTAAAGTTCAAGAGGTTTGCTAACAAGACCACTCATTACAGTGGTTCCTCAGGAATGGGTAAAACAATCAAGTGAAGGTGTATGATCGGCCAAGTAGATGGTGACAATGAAATGAGAAAACCAAGGTTCATCTGGCAAAAGAGACTGATAAAATGGCAATCACGAGAGGTAAAATGAGAATGGTGGTTTCATTTTTACGCAAGCTCAAAAACAAAGGTAATCTATGCTTGGGTTTGGTTTCATTTTTACACAAGCTTGAAACAAAGAGAAACTATGCTCGAAACCAGTTTCATTTTTACACAAGCTTGAAACAGAAACAAACTATGCTTGAAAATTGGTTTCATTTTTACACAAGCTTGAAACAAAGATAAACTATGCTTGAAAAACAGTGTAAAATGGGCATGCCCCCAGCATGGTGACTCAAATCGAGGCACATGCCCCCCAAGATTTGGTCCATATGAAAGGTAGATGGAGTGAAGGTTTAAATCATGAGATCAAGAGAAAGACTCAACTGGGATTTTACGAGATCTGATCAAAGGCTCAAATTGAATGGGAACATGTTTCATTTTTTTAACGAGGTTGACACATTAAAAGAACTATCCTTAGAGATCTTGTTTAATTTTTTAAAGAGCTTGACACAAGAAAAGAAACTGTGCTCCGATGAGCTTGTTTCATTTTTTAGGGTGCTTGACACAAGAAAATGAACTCTGCTCCGATGAGCTTGTTTCATTTTTTAAGGAGCTTGACACAAGAAAACGAAATCTGCTTCGAAGACCTCATCATGTTGAATAAGAAGCCATGGCTTCCAAGAGGTTGTCATCTGATGGGAGAACAACATCTCGGAAATCATGACCCAATGCCCCCAGCACACGATGCACAATGGCACTATCACTGAATGCGGGCACAGGGCAAGTAGCCACATAATTAACCTACAGCGGGGAAGATACAATTGACGGATAAAGACCTGGAAGGGACGATGGTGGACTAGATGTCACGTTAGGACCAAAGAATGAAAGTTGATCAATGGTCACGATCCGACCTTTGTGTGGAAAACAGATCACACGAAAGAGGGAGGAGACAAGTGCACCCATGGCATAAACATAGTCGCACCCCAAGAGTAAATTGAAATCCAAGGGGCTTGGAACAACCATCACGTCTATATAGATGGTTTTCCCTCCCAAAGTGATTGGAAACTTTGGAAGGATCCCTAACGGTAGACTGGCTCCTATGTTAAATGCCAACATATTCTGTGTAATAGAAACAAGCGGTGGAGAACCAAAAGCTTGCCAAGTAGTGGAAGACATAATACTAACAAATGTGCCTTCATTTATAATGGTGATGGGTACGACCACATTGAAGGCCTATACCGTGATCTCAAAAGGCACATAAGAAGGAAGGCAGTATACTATGAATCGAATCCAATCGAAGGAAGCGACCAAACTACTTGGAGGGGGTACCATAGAAATGAGATGGCCATCCCATAGTGTTACCAGATCAAGAGGACCATCCTCCTGGACCTCCATCATGGGAGCAGGAGGAGAAACTTCTTGAACTACAGGGAGGGGAGAATCTTTCTCCAAGTCCGAGGAATATGAAGAAACAAGAAGAACATGAGGGGGATGAGATCCACTCTCGACAAAAAAGACTTGATGAGGCATAGCCGGGATCAGATCGATTGATTCCTCAACTAATGGTTGGTCAGGAATGGATTCGTGAATTTGAATTTCCGAGGGAGCCGGATCGACCAAGGATGACTCTTAACCGATGGTTGAATCAACTAGCGGAGGACTCAAAGAATTTTTCGGGTAACCAAATGGAAGGTAGGGTGCAGAACAATATGGTTTTCCAACACTCTGTTGGTTTCATCCATGTATAGAAAAAGGTGAATGGGATGATTCCCTTCACACAACTTACAGGTATTGGTAATATTACCCTGTTTCTTATGATTCTTATCATGGCTAGTGGAATATGTGCCACCAATATGACTTCTAGAAGCCAAAGACAACGATGGATGACCGTCGGACCAGACTTCAAGCACCTTGGGAAGGCCAGGGCAATCGTGAAGAAGATGGTGACCCTTTCACAACATGCAATGGAATTTGAATTTCTACGGAAGTTTGGATGGGTTATCAATGGAAGGGGTCTGAGGCGCAATAGTTATAGCATTAGCCTCTTGCTTATATGACTTCTTATTTTTCGTCTTCTTCTTCTTCTTCTTCTTCTTAGCCACCTGGTTACTGGAATTCAAACTTTCACCAGGAAAAGTAGAAGAGGAGGATGAAGAAACGGGAGAAGAAGGGGAGAGGTCCACCTTAGAATCAACATGATGTTGTTCAGGTGGAGGAGATGGTTGTACAAGGGGTGGAATACTTGAGACCATGGAGGTCGAGAATAACCAAACAAGAAACCCGACAGTTAACCTAGGCAGGGACAATGTCGCCATATAAGGAGCACCAACGTTCCCAAAAGTAGGAAAAGGACTAGGATTCCCTTCATAGGGGATTCCTTGGTTGGTAAACTCCGGAAAATTTTCCATTTAGAAACAACCGTAAAACAAAACACTAAGGAAGGTAACTTTAACCAGGAATATTTCGTAGACAGTTAATTTTAAGACATTGAAACCAGACATTGCTGTTTCATATTTTAAGAGTCAAGAAACAGACAAAGTGTGAATTTAGTCACTTTCAATTTTAAACGAGCATGAAAGGACAAGTGATCGATGATATTTTCACTTTTAGAGAGTCACGAAAAGACCAAAATGACTACTCAAGTAATCTAAGCAAGAGGTGTACCTAGCTTCCGTGAACTGCCATATACACCTTGGTGATCAAATGAAAGAGAAATGAACAAGGACTTAACGTACGTGCAGGTAGTCTCCCCAAATGTTGTGTTCGGTGTATCACGGTTACAGGGCGGTAGACTCGGCTTCCTACAAACAAAGGATTGCAAACTATGAGGGTCTCCCTTTATATACGTGATGGTATGAGGAGCACAAGTCTGTACTAGTGCTATCTAAAGCTAGATGGTGAACGACAACTACAAGGTTTAATGATGCTGGAACACGTCACTAGCCTAAACCTCTAAAAATGTGCGTTAGGTTTCAATGCTTCCTTAGGTTAATTGAATGAATTTTAAAGTTGATCTTGGATTATGTTTCAGTTTCAAGGCCCTACCGAATTTGGATCTCAAATTTCCTAAATGCAAGCTATATACAAATGAACATCATCTTTGACTCAATGAATGCTAGTTACGAGAAGGATAGAGATCTTTCAAACAATAGAAAATAATGAAAGTATGCGCATAAATCCACTAATGCATCTAACACAATCAAACGAAAATGAAACTCTTTCCTATAGTATCAACTGCTAGTTATGAAAAAGAATTTTTCACTTTCGATACAAAGGAAAAAATGAAAAATATATATTTTTTTAATTTTTCAAAGAAAAGAAGCACATAATGCACTAATTACATGAAAAATGAAAACAAACACTAGCTTGAGTATTGCAAATGTAAGAATTGAAATTGAATGACTCGATCAAATGAAAAACAAACATAAGAAACCACTGAAAGTAATGCTGCAATCTTCCAAACCAAAAGAAAGTTTTCAAAACGACCCAAAAACAAGAAATGTAATCTATGCTTGGAGCAACAAGGAGAAGAATCAATTGAAAAACGAAATGATCATTCAATCAAAGAAAACACTCAAAAGGATCAAGAAAACTTAGTGCAATCGACCCGAGAATGAGACTAACGACAATCAATGAGACTTGATTTCCAAACAGAAGGCTTAGTGCACCAAGACACTCAGAAACCCTAAGTCCTTAAAATACACTGATAAGAAGATAGATAAATGACTGAGAAAGAAATCCTATAGCAGTCAAAACAGTCCCCAAGGCCTAATTACACATAAAAAATAACCCAGAGTCAAGCACAACTGACCAAAAGACTCATCAAGGATGTCAAAACAAATCCTACATGATTTGGTGCGACTCTAAGGTAGTAATTCGTGGGTTGGTGTGACTGCAAAAAAAGTAACCTACGCCAATTGGCACGACTGTTCAAACGAAAATCACGTCAAGCCAGATAACTATGGGAGAAAAAGAAAAACAAAAATCCAATGAGCAAAGGTCAATCTTGACACTCTGGAGCTGAACAGAGGATATAAAATAAGCAAGAGAACCAGAAAAAGACAGATAAGCAAATCAATGACCGAAGTTGACCCAACAAGATGAAATGACAAACTCACACTGTTCCCCAGTGGAGTTGCCAAATTGTTAAGCAGGTAAATTCTCTCTATAGATAGATACAATCCTTCTAGTCCTAGAGTGGGTCTAGAAACAAAGAGACATGCTAGAGTGTTGATTCCTAATTACTGAATGAAAAGAGGACACGATAGATCGACCTACCTGGAATCCAATGTTGTCATCGTGGCTGTAGTGGTGGTGGCCTCTCACTCCTGCCTCGGCAAGTCACAATCCTTTTGTAGTCATGCTCGAATACTTGCACATAGATCAACAAACAAGAATAGCATATGACATAATAACTTCATTCATAACGCCTAGCCAGTCAAAGAGGGCTAAGCATATTTCATTAAACATCTAACATAAGACAAAATGGGAACCAAACAATAGTCACGTGTATGTATTGATAGAAGGAAGAGTTACAACCAAAGCTTTGATGTTGCAGTCTCCTCCAGCGGGGTTCAGCTGAAGCACGTCTCAAATGCTCGTTAGGGGATTTGGATGAGATGAGGGCATGGACTCAAGCTCTCTCAACAAAGTTCCTTCTTATTCTATCTCTTCAATAGTTCAACTATAGTATACTCAATTGTCGATGTTCAGCTAGCTTACAGAAAGAGAGATAGCTTCTTTTTATAGAGGAAAAGGAGGAGGTTAGTATGCCTACAAAGGTGGGAGGGAGGCCTATCCTTTAGAAGGTTCCCATAAGAGGTGGAAACCATAAACTAAAGGAGGGAGTCCATGGTTATTCAGTCCAACCACTCCCAATGCTCATCCTCGAAGTTGTTGGAGTGGAATCTCTGCCTCTATATTTAAAAAACATTCCATAAAAATCTCGACACGGGTGGCTAAATAAGATAGAGTGCCAATTGGAGTGGGGCCCAGTGTTAATCTTGCTCATTAGCGCGAGGACAGAATTGGCTACTCGCGCCAAGGTAAAAACAAGGGTTTCTGAAGCTCTGCTCAGGGAATTGTCAACAGAAGGAATATTTCTCCCAAGTAAGGGCATACAATGATGGTCTTTGCAAGGCATGATATTTCTTATGGATCACAGAAATGACCCTCCAATGGGTGAGATGGGGATTGCAGGGACAGTGACAAAATGCTATCACTCACATAAATGCACGAGTGCGCAGTATCGCACAAACACACCGAGAGTTGTAATTGGTATTGGTATTTGTGCAATTCTCATAGGTCATAGAAACGCACAAGTGCACATTAGAATAAAAATTCGCCAGTGCACATTAAATGACATGTAACGGTGTTCATTTTGTATTTTTTAGAAACATCGACCTGTGGTAGTGCAATTATTGTGATTTTTAAAAATTCATTATTCATCAAAAGTTGACACATATCTTATAATAGTATTCATATCAATTTAAATTTTTATTATTGCATTTGAATGTGATGTTTGGATTAATTTTTTATATCATATCATAGTTATTGTGATTTTTTAAAATTCATTATTCATCAAAAGACAACACATATCTTATAACAGTATTCATATAAATTAAATTTTTATTAGTGCATTTGAATGTGATGTTTGGATTAATTTGTTATATCATATGATCACCAGATCTCACATCTCTTCATTATAATATTTAATCATCCATATATTTAATTAGTGGTGTTACATTTCACAACGACAGTGGTATTCCCTTTCTCTTCAATTGGGACACTATGTCCATTACATTAAACAAAATGTTTGATTTCAGAGACAAATATTTCAAAAAATACAACGCCTTTCTTTCATATCCAAACATAATGATCATCATTCTTCACTTGAACTGTTGTCACTGCTTGAGCTACATCCATGACTTCGGTTATTTTGAGGAATGTTTTTTCACGGTGTTGATTGTTTTCTTCTTCTTCACCATCCATATAAAAACGTAAAATAAGTTGTAATGAGTGTATATACATTGGTGAGAATAATAAAAATTGCAATATTAAATAATATACATCAATGTAAATCGAAAAGAAATGACATACCATAGCAAAAATTGACTCATGAACTATACACATTCTTTCAAAACCAAATTTCATGCCATCTTTCAAGATTTCATCTGTTGGCACGGTTCCATACTTTGTTTCCTGCAAGTTTTATACCCCATAACAAATCATATATTTAATATAAAATATTTTTTTCTTATATTAATTATAGACAGAGCTATGTAAAACAAGATCGATAGATGCTTACAAATTCCACAATTAATTTCTGATATGCCACAATATAACGACAACCATATTTAATCCAATGTCAATCAATTCGTCTGATGGTTCTTCTTTGTATGTTAGCATCTGTTTGAAGAAATTCAATGATGATTGCTGTAAAACAACTTAAAATATACCAAAATGAAATCTAGTTAAGTTGTTATAAGGAAGTAACAATTACTCACAAAGTTAGATATCAACCATTTTCTTCCTTGTCGTCCTATTTTATGTGATGAACGGGTTCCATTTTCTTTTCTTCTCTACAAGAAAATACTTGAAAATTAATATTAAATGTTAAATTGTTTATTTATTGTACCTAATCGAAAAAATCAATGATTACATATTACATTTGAAACACGTTGTTTTTGAGATGGCTCCTCGTGCGATCCAATTATGTCCATTTCTTTGACTATCTCCTTGTACACATTTTTGGACATTCCTACTGGCATATTTCTGATATCAGCTCGTTCATCTTTTGAGATTTTCATAATCTTCTTGAAAATTTAACATGACAATAAACAATTTAAATTTTATATTGATAGATGAAAAGTAAATATAACAAAAGTGATATTTATAAATGATTTCTTTCTAGTAATATATATATATATATATATATATATATAATTCTACAAAAATATTTAAAGGAATATTAATTTTTCATTCCTTCTTTTTTGTTGTTGCACATTTTTTCTATTAAAAGTTTGACATGTCTCATTAACCAATTCTCTCGAAACTCTTCTTGTAGTTTAGATAAAATTTGGTTCTTGGAATCATTGGATTGATTTTTGTATTGTAAGTGGATAGAACGTCTATACATTCATTCCACTATATCCCTCAAATTTTTGTAAAAGTTTTTCCCCCTTTTGTTAACCTCCAATACCACTCTAGATGAGCTAAGGAGCAAATCATTTTCATTTGCATGTTCTATTTTTTTACTTTTATTAGAACAACATTCCTTTCCTAAATTGTTGGTCCCTGTAGAACATTAAACATATGTGAATTAACAGATTGTTTGAAACATGTTATCTAATAATTTTAAGTATATTATTAATGAAAATTAAGAAAAGAAACTCATATTGGATCGATAGTATTTATTCATTCACCTGATTCATCCTTTTGCAATTTTTCCATCAAGATTTTACGCTCTTCTGGTCCTAGATCAGAAATAATCTTATTGAGCTTCTTCATTTTGTGGCTCTGCATTATACACAGTAAACAATACATATTAGTTAAACTTACATATAGTTCAAAAACAATAATTTTTGTAAAGAATTTACAAAGAACTTGCTTTTTTTTCTTTTATTGATGTGCTATCAGTATTTTTGTTACTTGATCTCTTGTCAGCCATTTATTTATCAATATGAAACCTGTACCATAATATTCATTAATATATTTTATAAATAAATCATAAAATTTTTAGGAAAAAAATATATCAAGAAATCGATGTGCCTTTAATGATATACGCATTGACGTCGGTGCAACGTGTTCTTATAAACGAACCACCAAAATAGTAGAAACACCGTACGGTGCTCTATGTCAACAAGGAGCACCAATGTGTTATATTTTAACTAATGCACCAATTAACATAGACAAATTAATAAAAATACTGTTGTGTTATTTTTTGTAGCATATGATGTCGTGGAGGGGGAGGTGCGACATATTCTTATAAACGCATTGCGCAAATAGGGGACCACCGTATGGTGCTCTCTGTCAACAAGGAGACTCGGTGTGTTATATTTTAAACGGTGCACCGATTAACATAGACATAAAATAATTTTTTTTTTTTGTCAAACAATACATGCGCAGTGCGCTATAATGAAATAGCACACCGACGCCCTATTTTACATATGGCGCACAGATAAAAATAAAAAAAAAAATCCATTTTTAATTTTTTTTTTGTCAAACGGTATGTGCACGGTGCTCTCTGTTAAAACAGTGCATCGGTGCGCTTGTTTACGCAGGGCGCACCGATTAAAAAAAATCAGTTTTTAAAAAATTTACCCAAGGGCCGACATGGATTGGGATCTGACTATGAAAGCCATCCCGTGGGTTATATGTCATAGGCCTATATATATAGAAATACAAACCTTATAAATCTAAAATGAAAATTCCTAATTCTAAAATCACAGAAACAAGAAAAAGCAAGGGCATAAACGTGGATGGTCCAGCCTGCTCATGATCATGAGTATTGCTGGATGCCACAAGATACTAATCATGATGACTCGATGTGGATGGTCTAGCCTGCTCATGATCATGACTGTTAGATGCTGTAGGCTGAGAAGGTTGATTCGACATGGATGGTCCAACCTGCTCATGATCATGAATGTTGGTCGATGCTGAATGTTGCTCATCTGCGACGCAAGGTGAACGGTGATCACTCCCCTAATCATGATCATCAGAAGATGTGTCGCTACATGACTTTCGACGTACGGTATCTGGACCACACCTACGTTGAAGTGCCCTCCTTAACCATGCCACTAATTTGGTGGCTCCTATGTCATTCCGCATCAGGGTCAACATATCACGTGGCATGACTCTCCAAATTGCTATCGGCCTATCATCAACTTGTATCTCTCTGATAGTGGCTGAACTCACTCCCTCCTCTGCAAGCACTCGATAGATTTGGCCGCCCAACTCCATCCTAAATCTAGTATCAGGCCTATGCCTCACACTAGCCAGTACCTGCACAACATGAGGACCACGTCTGTCTATATTGGCCTGATCCTCGAGATCTGCCATCTCCTGATCATCATTAGGATCTACACCTGGATAATTTAGCAGCAGTGACATCTCATCGCCATACAATGGCCCAATGTCTACAAAATATATATAAGTACAAAAAAATAATTTGACAATTTCATTAAACAGTTTAATAAAAACAAGTTAAAGAACATGTTAGAATAAATTTAAATAAAACACTAATATTAGCTCTATCATCCGACGACTCATCATATGTGAAGAGGATGTTGGCACACCCTCACCAATTCAAACTAGCATGGAGACAGGGGACCAGAATGAAGGCATGCTCATCAACACTGCCTAGCAACTCCAGTGCATCATGTGATATCCTCACGGAAAATTCTGACTCTCCCCTCTTGGGCATCATCTGTCCACACATCTGCATCAGTACATGTAGCATCGGCCTACGAGGCTTCCAAAAAAAATTAGGCCTCATCTTTGGAAACCTCTAAAAAAATAAACAAAATAGCTCTGAAGAAAAAGGGAAGTTCACCCTCCTTGTGCCTTAGCACGACATCTATCTAAATATGTATAGAACTGCCGCAAAAAAATCACATACCACCTCACAAGTCGTGGCGCCTGTAATAAAGAATCAACATAAAATAAAAGTGGGAAACTAATGTGCTTCTCGTCACTGGTATGGTGTGCAATGGTGAAATCAGTAGTGAGAGTCACTTCACCTCCTCTCCAAAAAATGAAGCAATACGTAGCTGACCACTGTAGACGTGAAAATATGCATGAGATAGTATATTGACTCTAATGTATCTATGGGAGTACACTAATTGACTCCCTGCTGCATAGTTGATGGGGACCTCTAGGAATGAGGGAAAATCCGGCCCTCTCCTCGATAGGCCAGTAATAAAATAGATGTCTTCCTTAGTGGGCGTGTACCACTCATTAGGACCAACTCAGAAATCCTGTCGGTGGGCATTCCACCTGAAGATAAGTTGTTGCAATAACCCACCATGGCCCTTAAGGGATGTAGCCTACTCATGGAACTTGAGGAGGCTTACCTCCCTTAGGAGTGCCTGGGTGGCAGCTATAATAGGGCGAGGGTACATATCTCTCTCCTTCTCTCGTGTCTCCTAGAGGCAAACCATGTTATATTGGTCTGCCATATGTTGTTGTTATTCCCTCTCTTCTCTCCTTTGACGTCGCTGAATGACTCACATATTAAATAAAAAATTTTTACTAAATGAGACATGTATCTATATATATATATATATATATATATATATATATATATATAATTTTTTTTGAAAAAAAGAAACAGTTGGTGCAAGAAAAAAACAGGCATGCACCGGTATTGATGAGTCTGTTTTTATCGCGCACCGGCCACGATGCCCCTTGAAATTTTTAGCGCACCACACAACATGACATGTACTTTATGAAGTGGTTCGTTGACTAAATTATCCATCTCGGGGTGGATAATTCCATCAACGCACCACCAAACATTAGCTAATGGTCAACAGTGCGATCGTTTAACTAATTGCACCGTTGACTATGTACAAATTCGGGAGGGCAGTGCGCTGACCAACCTACTTGCCCTGGGGCAGATATTTTCATCAGCGCACCGCCCTCCTGGCATCATTACATAGTCAACTGTGTAGTGGTATAACTAATCACACCATTGACTATGTACCAGTATCGGGAGGGTGGTGTGCTAACCAAACTATACACCCCGGGCGTATAGTTTAGTCAACGCACCGCCCTCCTGACATCACTACATGGTCAACGGTGCAGTCATTTAAATGACCACACCATTGAATATGTCCAAGTTCAAGAGGTTGGTGCACTAACCAAAATATCTGCCTCGGGGTGCATATTTCGGTCAATGCACCACCCTCCCGTACTTGGACATGGTCAACGGTGCGGCCGAGTAACCAACCGCACCACAATTTCTGTAATTTTAAAAAAGCACGGTGCGCCGTTTTGATACCGCACCAGAACTGGTGTGGATACTGTTACCACGAGTCGTGGTGCAGCATGTAAATTTACAGGGAGCACCATGAACCGGTGCGAGCTGAACGGCACGAGTGCACCGAGCTGGGATTTTTTTTTTATTAAATGGTAAATTTTAATTTATTTTACAAAACTAATCAGGTAAAAATTTTAATTATGGAAAAAAAAAGGTAAAATACTTGTACATTTGGACATCGAGGAGGCATATTTGGTATAGAATTTCCAAAAATAAATTTTCCCACTATTTTGCAAAATTCGAAATGGAGATGGTGGGTAATGGACGATAGCAGTGCGTGCAGTGGGAGCACCAATGGCAGGGTGCCTCTCACAAGGTAAATTTGCACCGGTGCTTGAGAGCTCTAGAGCACTAAAAAGTGAAAATTGCGGATTTTTGGCCGTAATTTTGTTTTATTTAACCTTGTTCTGGTGCATGGGTTTTGAGGCACACCGGGCAGTTTCTTCCAACAGCACCATACTGTTTCAGTTTTGGTGCGGGTTTTCAGGATGCACCAGGCGGGTTTGTACAAAGAGCACTATGCCTCGGTGTGTCAATTTGTAGTACACACTGGTGCTTTTCTAGTGGAACACACTGGTGCAGTGTAGGATGAGAAACACACTAGAAAAAAACATCTTCAAAAACGTCCACCCGCCAACCTCCTCTAGTAACCTTCGCTACAAATAGATGTCTGGGTTATTTTTATAAGGGGTTCCTCAAAAACATCTGCTAGAGGGTATTTTCCTTGTAGTGGTTCTTACAGAAGGAATTACTTATAGGGGCCCACCGAAAGCTTCACTCACTCTATTATGGACATTACACCATTACCAAGGATGTGGGGGATAACGCTTTTGAACTAAGTATCCCCTCCTTCCTTTTCCTACAACCAATGTTTAACGTGTATTTCCTTTGACCATACTATCCACTATTATTGGACATATCAGAAATCACACAGAAAATGACACTAAACGAAATAAACCAAAATTTCATTGAACATGTGATAGTTGATCATATCATAGAAATAAAACTGAAGAGAACTCACTAATAGATAATTCAACTATATCAAGCTGTCAAGGAAGGCCAATTTCTGCGCAAAGGAAACCGAATCATTAGGGACCCAATTTAACACAAGTTTCCCCATCTAATGGAGGCACTAAATGGAATGGAGACGATTTATTTCTATGGGGGATGGACTAATCTAGGTGGATATCAGTGGCCACCCACCTAGTCCACTTGAATAAAAAGACCATTTTATATTTTTGGTAGTTTTGAGGTCCTCAACTTCCAAAGAAATTTTGAGACCCTAAACGACGCTTTTGGGGAAATGAGTTGACTACTCTTGGAAATTGGAAGTTCTTCTCCTTGAATATAACATACCATGAGGTTATTGTGTGTGCCGAAAAGACACCATATGCCAAAGGTACTACCCCAGGAAGTTGTCATTCCAACCTACCTCGTTAGGACCCATAAGATTTTGGCAGATCATCTCCTAGGTTTAGGGTTTTATTATTTTTTTCTTTATGATAAAAATGCCTTAGAGCCTCATTAACGTAGTTACCAATCAAATAGGAAATTTATCTTGTATCTACTTTTTTGAGGTAGCAAAAAAACACCCGATTTTAAAAAATGGTGATGTAGAATCACCCTCATTAGAGGAAATTTCAACCTAAAAGTGCCCATGAAATTTTCATGTAATTTCCATGTCATAATATGTAAACCAACCAAAATTTTTTAAATTTAAAAAGAGGTACATGTAAATATTTTGGAGGGAAAGGAAGAAAAACTACTTTTTTTAATTGTATTTTTGACTTGTATCCTTATAGATTTACTCAAATTTCAAGTGTAGACACTCGTTGGATGTAAAATTAATTTCCGCATCCAACAAGTACTCATTATGCATACTTTTGATACGATCCACCTTGATAAAAAATGTAGATACATTAAAAAAACGTGTTTCAACACGTTTTTAATGTATCTATTTTTTTTTATCAATGTGGGTCTTCTCAAAAGTATGCATAATGGGTACTTGTTGGATGTGGAATTTAATTATGCATCTAATGAGTATCTAAACTTGAAATTTGAGTAAGGCTATAAGGAGATAAGATGAAAATACAATTAAAAAAACTAATTTTCTTCTTTTCCCTCCAAAATGCATAACTCTTATTTTATTATTTTATTCTTTTTCCTTAGGAGGACACTTTTAGGTTGAAATTTCCTCTAATGAAAAAATAATAAAACTTTTATAAAACAACTTTTTTTAGGTTCAGGTATAATAAAACTTACCTGAACCTCAGAATAAATCCAAAACCCAATCTCCTTCATTCGAACATAGATCTATAAGAATAGTAATCAATGCTTACAGTTTTTGATAAATGTTAACTATATCTCCTTTTTCATCTTTATCCTCATATGTTAGTTTTCTTACAACAACATCATGAACCACTACTTGACTATGAATCTTCCCATCTACTCGATTAATAAGAATAGCTTAGAGATATCATCTTTTGTCCAACATTCAACATGGATGAGCTCACAATAATTTATAATAGGCTAATCTTGGGAAGGAACAAGATTTGACTTCTACCTGTAACATAACATACAAAAATTTCAATAAGTAAAATTTCAATTAAATTGTACATAAACAAAAAAATTTAACAGTAATCGAACATACAATTTCAATGTCTTACCATGTAAGTTACACCCTTGAGTTTGTTTTTCCCTTGAAGCTTGTTAATAACATTGCAAACTATGTGTCTTAATAAAATGTCACAAATATCCAAAGTGGTGATGTTGTGACTTCTTGAAAACCCGTAACCACTTTACTAACAGCTTGATAAGAATATGGTTCACTATCATATTCAATGTCTGGGAAATTGAAACCATGACGAATATTTGCAATAACTAGGGAAAATTCCCTTTTAGGTATGAGTTTTTCAAGGTATTCATAATCACCTTGTATTATTTGATATTAGATACTATTGAGCCCATTCCAAATTAAATTATTAAGTGTAGGATCAAGTTCAATATTCATAAGGTGTTTTTTTCTCGTCCTTTCCAACTTAATTTTTTCAATAAAATTTTTGAAAGTATCTGGTACTCCATTTCCATCCTTATTCGGCATATTTGATGATATAAAACATATATATATATATATATATATATATATATATATATATATATATATATAAGTAATAAAATAAAAATAGTGTACATATGAATAAAAGCATTGTATAAGTCAACATACCTTATTGAATGCAATATAAAAATCATTAAGTGTTGTTGTAGAACTTAATTCTAGGTAGTGGCGCACAACATCATGCCAACTATCTTTATTCAACATTTTAATCATATGTTGTATTTTCATATAAATCTTCTAGCTGAATAAATAAAGTTAAAATTGTTAATATAGAGAAATGTATAAAACATTCTATCAACAACATTATGTTTTATTTAAAAGAAAATTATAATCAAAGGAAAAGTAGAAATAATTCAACAAACTTACTTTTGAAATTCTGTGCATATTTGATCCATTGATAATTCACTTGACTTCACATGAGATAGTACTGATTTGACTAGTTTCTCATCCTTCACTCCTTGAATTGTTCTCCAAGGTGTGATAATCATATCCTCTGGAAGTTGCTTCATTTGAGGACCTGTCTTACTATTGGTACATATTATGGGTTTACTCTTATTAACCTTCTAATTTTTTTATGGAAATATTCTCCCACCGCTCAAAAATCCCATCAATCAATTCCCATATCTCCCTACTTCTAAATGCCAACTGAAAAATGTTATCCACGCTTCTAAATATATTTGAATGCAATTTTCCATCTTTTGATATTATTTTTTCATCAATTTGATAACCTGCTTCCATTAAACATTCCTTCCGAAAGGTTAGACTAACTTTTTCCTTATCCCCACCATATTTTTCTATGAATTCATTATGAATAAATTTGACACTTGGATGAAATTCATTTTCATTTGGTACTCATTATCTGCATTAGGATCCCTTGCTAATAAATTTGATTCTATTTCTGTTAAACCAACGTAAATGATGCATTTCACTGTTTGAGAAGGATAGTTATTGGGATATTCCTCAGTCAATTGTCTTTTAGCCTCTACCAAATGGTTCCCTCCAATTACACAATATTTATAATCAAAACAATATGTCTTGTCAAATGCCTGTTTTTTGGGAACCTAATGTGGATCAACAAGAACAACATAATCCACCACATGCGCATATGGATTGAACCTGAACAATATTTTCAAATTATGTACATGTAGGTGATGTGCCTTTTTAATTTGATGTTGAGATTTTACTTCATTTGGCCTATAAAATTGGCTGACATTAAGCTCAAATGTTTGGCCACTATAAATTAATTTATTCATTCTCAACTCATATTGAATGACATTTTTTTTTGTTTTAATAATGCCATCCTCTAACTCAGCACCTGGTGTTATGATTTCTCTCATTCCTTTAGAGCTTTCAGTTTGTTCTTCAATGTTGCTCATTACTTGTACAGGTTGACCAAAATTTGATTTATTCTTTTTACCAGTTAACGTATCATTTTTTTGATAAGCAAACTCTTCATCATTAGGTAGAAGTGAGACATCTTTGGCCATTTTTATTTTTGGTGTTTGATTTGTTTTCTCCTTTTGGACAACAGTTCTAATCTCGTCCTCACTAATTCTATCATAATTTTCAACTTCATCTTCCACATCTTCAAAAGAAATATGATTAGGTTTACTAGATTGACCCACCTTAGTGAGTCTTGGTTGATCCCCTCTTTGTACTATTGCAATGTTACAAGCTATTGATCTTTGCTTCATTCTCCTTTCTTCTTTTGTCTCTGTGTGGAAATTCTTGATCACAGTCATAACATTTGGCTCCATATAATAAATACCCTTAGAAATGTTTGAAATAGGCTCAACAAAATCTTATGAAACAAAATAAAACATGTCAATGTTCAATAACTTATAAAAAATTGAATGATCCTTACAATAATGCATAACACAAATATAAATAAGCATACTTACAATGTTATTTGCAATGTTTCTTATGATTTCTAAAGACAACTTTATAGATGTTTCATTTGTGTTGTACTTGAACTTTCATAGATGATATCTAACATTTTCATGTTTATTAGCCATTCTTGCAAGAACATAAATAGTGTTTCTATTCAGCAATAAACATATGTTTTGTACTCTGCCCATCACCTGATATGATTCACCTAAGTGAATCATACCACAAATCAAATAGATATGTATATCATCATTCATTTCATTCTATTCAAGATACCATGAAAAAACAATTTTATTTATTTCCTCTGCATTCTTCCATTGAGAAAAGAAATTTAATGAACTTGGTGAGCCACTTGCTTGACTTTTATTGTATTTTTCAATTTTTTTGTCTTCAACAGTATGCACAGTGTGTTCATCAATATCTTTATTACATCCAGCAATATCAATAGTGTGTCCAATGACAACTTTAGATTTGCCAGTTGCTACCCTTGGTCTAGAAACATTCACATAAATATTTTTTGATGCCATCTTCTTGATAAAAATAAATATATATATTAGTTAATGAGAAAACACATTTATTAATTAATCATTTTTATTTTTTTTTAAGTTTTCCAATATAAATTTAAAATTAATCGAAAATTAATGTCTATGAAATATATTAAAAAAAAAATATTTGAAAAACTATGTAAATTTAAATAAAAAAAATAAAATTAACTATATAACTTTTTGAAATATAACTATATAATTTTAAAATTATAAAAACATATGTATTTTTTTTCATTTAAAAACAGAACATTTTAAAGCATATATATATATATATATATATATATATATATATATATATATATATATATATATATATATATATATATATATATATATATATATATATATATATATATATATATATATATATATATATATATATATATATATATATATATATATATATATTATAAAAAAAAAAGTTAATTTGATTAAATTTTTTTTTTTTAATTAAAATAAAAACAATTTAAAGTTAAAAAAGTTGAAATATTAAGTTTTTTATTTCAGTTAAAAAAAAATTTAATGCTAATTTTTTTTTTAATATTAACTATTTTTTTAAATTTAAAACAAATAAATGTAATTTAAAAAAAATTAAAATTTAATTTTAAAAATAACATTAAAAAAATTTAGTTTTAAAATTTTAAAATTTTAAATGTTTTTATGAAAAAAAAAAAAATTTAATTTTTAAATGTTAAACATTTAAAAAAAAATTAATTTGTTACCACCAGCCGGGAGCCGAAGGCCGGTCGGGCGGCGACGTGGAGTACTGCTTGGCTGGCCTCCAACCCTTGGCTGGGCGGAGGTGTATTCTAGGAATCGACCTTTGCCCAGCCAGGGGCCATGCAGGCAACGCTCCACGGTGCCATCCGACTGGCCTCCAGCCCTCGGCTGGGCGGCACCGTGGAGCGCTACCCGACCGACCTCCCCCCGCAACCTCTCCACTCGACGGAGGTTGATGCCTAGAATCAACCTCCGCCTAGCCAAGGGCCATAGGCCGGCTAGGCAGTGCTCCACGATGCCGCCTGGCCAGCCTCCAACCACTAGCTTGTCGGTAAAAAAATTAAATTTAAAAAAAATAATAATATAAATTAAACAATATATATATATATATATATATATATATATATATATATATATATATATATATATATATATATATATATATATATAATAAAAACATTTAAATTAAAAAATCATTTAAAATTAACTTTAAATTTTTAAAATTTAATTTATTTTTTTAAATTTAAAAAACAAAAAAAATAATACGATTTTTTTTATTAAATTAAAATTTTTTATTTTTATTTTATTTTAAATATTAAAAAATATTAATATTAATTTTTTTTGAAAATTAAATTATTTTTTAATTTCAAACTATATGTATAATAAATAAAAAAATTGGTATATATATAAGAGAATAAAAAAAAAACGAATCTATATTTTCTTAAAAGAAAAAAAAAACATAAAATGTCTTATGCAATTTTTAAAAAGAAAATTTAATGTTAAAAAGAAAATAAACCTTTTTTGTTGCACTTTTAGAAAAGAAAAAATAAAACAAATGTAACTGTTTTTTGATGTGCATGGTTGTTTTTTGGTTTTTTGTTTCATGGAGGAACCCACAAACCTAAAAAAAAGCTAAATTTTTGTGCTAAAAACCCTAAAAATTTGAGGTTTTTTTTTTTTTTTTTTACATTTTCTTCGCTATAAAAATATAAAAAATAGGGTTTTCGAACATAAAAACCATAAAAAAATAGTTTTAGAACATAATAACCTTAAAAAAATAGGTTCTCCCCAAATTCATCTTTAAATGGACAAAATAGAAAGAAAACTAACCTTTGAAATGTGAAAAATAGTCGTTCAATCTATTATCAATGCGAACACAATGTCTCCACAAAATTGCTCCAACAAAACCGAGAAGGCTTGGTGTGATGTGAGGAGTGGAAGCAATGCTTGTTATTATATAGTAAATATTGTGTGATTTCTTTAGCGTTTCGTGAGTGTGGGATTAAAATTAAAATTAAAAAAGTTAATATGTAGTTAATATTACAGGTTTATATTAACTTTTATTCAATGTAGGCAAAAAAATAGAACATAAATTTTAAAAATTTATTTCGATACGTAGTCAAAGTTAAATCATTCAAATAAAAAAATAATTTTAGTTTGGAAGGAATGCATGAAAGGAGTATTTTGTGGATATTTTGAATAGAAAGTAGGGTGAAATATTTGAAGAGGAGTAGTTTAGTAAAATGTTTTGAAACACATTTTAGAAGAATATTTTGGTGCGAAATATTTCAAATGAAAATTTTGGAGGGAATTTTTTTATAATTTTTTTTTGGGGGGGAGGGAAATTTGGAGGGAAAACTATTTGCGATAATTTTTTGGGAGAAATTTAAAGGAAAATTTTCAGTCTTTAAGCAATATATTGTAATTGGGAGAGAGTGAATTTGTATCATTCAACATATTCTTGTTGAAAGTCATGTGTTTTTCTGTTAGTGAAGTTTTTCTTTATGCAACATCAAAATCTTCATCGTACAACAAGTCTATTCAGATTAATGAATATAACACGAGTTCGTTCACCATGAATAGAGAGTCAAATTTTTGACTTGGTCGTAATCCTAAGGATGATGAGAACATAATGGATAACGAGCAGTAAAAAGAAATTTTTGTAAATCAAGAGTAAGTTATTCCACTTGATGAAGGGCATGATGAAGAATTTCCAGAGTCAAAATTTTCACTTCGTCCTAATCCTAAAGATTATGAGGGAACCACTGATGAAGGGGGGGACGAAGAATATCCAGAGTCAAAATATCGACTTCATCCTAATCCTAAGGATTATGTGAGCACCACTGATGAAGGGGGGAATGAAGAATTTCCAAAGTTAAAATATCCACTTCGTCCTAATACTAAGGATTATGAGAGCACCACTGATGAAGAGAAGAATTAATAATTTCCAGAGTCAAAATATCCACTTCGTCTTAATCCTAAGGATTATGTGAGCATCACTAATGAATAGGGAATGAAGAATTTCCAAAGTCAAAATATCCACTTCGTCCTAGTCCTAAGGATTATACGAGCACCACTGATGAAGGGGGGATGAATTTCCAGATTGAAAATTTCCACTTCATCCAAATGATAAGGATTATGTGATCACCACTGATGAAGGGGGGGATGAAGAATTTCCAATAAATAGATATTTAAGGACTCCACTTAGTCCTAATCCTAAGGATTATGAGAGCACCACTAAGGAAGGGGAGGGGCGGGATGAAGAATTTCTAGTGAATACAGATTCAAAGCTTCCACTTAGGCCTAATCCCAAGGATTATGAGAGCACCATTGAGGAAGGGGAGGATGAAGAGTTTCTTGCAAATGATAATTTTAGAGGCACATATCTGAATAATGCATTTTATCTAAGTGAGCATTTTAAAGACACTCATGGTGACGAATAATTGAATCCTCAAAGGGACGAATTATAATGCATGGATGAATATGGTGAAGAATTTCATCTGAGTCAGGGTTTCAAATCATAGATGATTCTTGTGAAATGTTTTCTTCAAGTGAGGATGGTAATGAATATTTTCCATGCAATGATGCTGATGAATTTCTTAACTATGTTGTGAATGATGGTAGCGGAGATAATATTCCTCCTAATGGTTGTGAAACTACTTCTAGAAAGGATAATGGAATGATGAAGTCATTGCAAGAAAATATTGTAACTAGGAGTAGGACTAGACCTTTTCATATCAATCCAAAACATTCTAGTTATACAAGGGTTATGACAACATATCTCACAAATAAAAGTTTTGTCGTTCATTTCATTTCAAGTGAATTTTTTCAAAGGGATTTCTTGAAACATATGGATTTCAAATTTTCTTTGGAGAAAAGGAAAAGATATTCTTCAATGAATAAAAGCATGCAAAATTCATATTTAGTGGGTTGCATGCAATTTACACTAACAGATTATGATTATCATATTGGAAATTTATTGCTCTGCATAAAGGCTTTCAAAATGTTGCATTCATTTGGTAATTGTCATTTGTCAAGAATCCAAGAAAGACTGGAAAATGATCGCACATATTATTCATAAGTACATTATAATCAGAGTTTGGGCCGTTAGCAAATAATGCTATGTCATGGATGAAAGACTTATTTTCAAAGCATGGAGAGTGTATGTCAAATAAAGATACAATACATATTCCAGATAATTTATCGAGACGAGAAATCTACAACTTATACAAATATTATGCAAAAGGTGCTGAAGGAGTTGGTAATTTTATTACATATTCATATTTCACAATGGTGTGGAAGAAAAAATTCAACAATGTTCGTATTCCTAAGAAGGCAAGGATGGGGGTTTGCAGTACATGTGCTTCTCTTAAAGAAAAAAGAGAAAAATGTCTAGGGGAAGAAAGAGGCATGCAGTAAAAACATTATTTTTAAAAATTGGATAGTTGTCAACTATGAAAATATATTTATTCATATGTTTCTTTTATTTTATGTATAGATTCTGTTGTCAAAAAACTTCAAGAGCATCACAATAAAAAAAAAATTGAAAGAAAAAAATTGTATAAACATCGAAAGAAGTTTTATGATAATCCAAATAAATATTTGGGTTTTATAATTGATGGTATGGACAAAAAAACACTTTTGCCACATTTTTTCCTCACGCCAAAAAAATTAGAGGAGGAAAAATTCATTCAGTTTCACTTGGTTGGTTTTATGTTCTTTAATGAGAAGATGTTGCCAAGGGTTTACTTCACAACTATAAATATTCATAATGATGCAAATCTGACCATAATTATAATCCTGTTTGCAGTACATGTGCTTCTCTTAAAGAAAAAATAGAAAAATGTCTAGGGGAAGAAAGAGGCATGCATTAAAAACATTATTTTTAAAAATTGGATAGTTGTCAACTATGAAAATATATTTATTCATATGTTTCTTTTATTTTATGTATAGATTATGTTGTCAAAAAACTTCAAGAGCATCACAATCAAAAAACAAGTGAAAGAAAAAAAATGTATAAACATCGAAAGAAGTTTTATGATAATCCAAATAAATATTTGGGTTTTATAATTGATGGTATGGACAAAAAAACACTTTTGCCACATTTTTTCCTCACACCAAAAAAATTAGAGGAGGAAAAAATCATTCAGTTTCACTTGGTTGGTTTTATGTTCTTTAATGAGAAGATGTTTCCAAGGGTTTAATTCACAACTCTAAATATTCATAATGATGAAAATTTGACCATAATTATAATCCATGATGTGGTCACTCATTGGTCTAGTACTCTTCCTGGATTTTTGAATGTACAAATAGACACACAAGCCGTGAAAACAAAAATCAAGTTCTTTTTGGGTATCTAAATGTGCTTGTTGAATTGGGAATTTTAAAAAATATATAGGTTGGTTTCCTTCTTGTTGGGAATACTCATGACCATATTGATACAATGTTCGGTTGTTTTTCAGTAACATTGAGGAGGAAAGGTGTCAGTAGCATGCCATGATTAATTGAATGTATTAAGAAATCCTACATTCTAGAGCGTTTTTTTCATGTGTTGGAAGAAACTATTGACATTAAAAGGTTTATTCTCGGATCACATGGTGAGGAAAAATGTATTGAACAAATTAATGACATTAGTTTCCAACATCAATTTCGTATCAAAAACATTGATGGGATAACACTTATATGGGGCAAGAAGTATTCAACTGCTGTAGAATGGGGGGCATCATCAGGTTAAATTTTTTTTAAGTTTATTCCAGAGCATCCAATATTTTCATCAAATATATTTTTATTACAGTTAGTTGCTGAACTCCATAATGCACGAAGGCATAAGAGAGATACAAATTATTCTGAATGTCTAAAGGAAATTAAAACATGTATTAGATATACATATGAGTACTTTGATGTTGCTGATTCAATTTTGTGGGAGGAGTTTTTCAATAATCAAAGTGATATTATTTCATGATCAATAAATGAGGATACGCTTTTGAAGACTCCATTTTTTTGGCCACAAAATATGCCAAATGAACATGATGAAACACACATTGTTGAATAACAACAATGTCAAGGTATTATTAATTCTCCATAGGTAGAGGAAAGAGAAATATATATTGGTTCTAGAAGATCAAAGCACAATGTGAAGCGATGGAAGACCTTTACAGGGGTTTTGTGTAGGAAGCTAAGGAGGGTTGCATGATAACAGAGTTAGAAGATGAATATCCACTTGGCTATTCATTCTGGATTTCCAAGGCTATACATGTCATTAATGAAAATGAATATATTACAACTATTAAAGTACATTGGTATGTCAGAAGTACCCAGTACCCATTCAATGGTGTGTACAAGCTAGAGATGGTAGTTGAAAAATAATTGGGAGAAAGAGAAAAATAAAGGGCACAAATATAAATCATCGTAGCACAAATGTCTTAATATTGGAGGATGCTGACATACTTGTGTAGGACTTCAATTTTACAAAGAGAGGAACTCTTCATTTGAAGAGCATAAATATTTCAAGAAGAAATTGCTACCAGAACAAATAGTGCTGAGATGGGACTCTACTGAATGTAGTCGTAGATCTAGAAAACTTTTGAAATCTGAAATGGTGGGCATGCATGTTGACTCAGATGGAGCACTAGTTGATGAAAGAGAAGAATATGGATAACCTTTATCTGCATCCAATCATTCGTTTGAAGATGTGGGTTCTGATGGTGTGCCATAAACTATGATTGATTTTGAATAATTGTCTAAGAATTGTTTATGTAATTGATGTTTGCATAGTAACTCGAAATAAATATTTTGACTTCCATATGATCTCACGTGATGTTATGAGGCATTTCTATGTTTTTTGGATTATATGTTTTAATTATGAAGAATTCTTCTCTTTAGAATATCCACAATGCAACAATATATTACAAAAATAATTGATGTTATATTCAATATACCAAAGTTGATATTTTCATTAAAAGGAAAAAAAAAATGAAATTGATGTTGAATTTTTAGATTATGCAGTGATATTTCCATGATATTGTGTATTGTTAATATTTGGTATAATATACTTTTAAAAATTTTAAATTTTTTATGCCTCATTGAAAGGGGACACTTCGTTTTGATGGTTGATTTTTATGTTTTGGTTGCAATTAGATAAGTTGTCTTAAGGTAAGATTTGAATAGAGATATATTTTTATCATTTAAAATAAAAATTACTCTTGGAATAATAAATATTTCAAATTATTCATTTACTTGTTCATTTTTAAAATTTCCTATAAGTCATACAGTTTCTTCGTACTTTCATTGTTTAATTTTTTAAAAACTTAAGATTTAAAACTTGTCATTAACATTTTTATGTGCTACGATATTTTATCTTTAATGTTATGGTTGAAAACAATTACAATATTATGGTTTTCTAGAGTAAGATATTTTATCTTTAACAAGAAGGATGAAAATTGTTGGAACTGATAAGGCATTCAGACATGATATTTTTATCTTTAACATCATGTATCAAAATTTTTAGAATTTTATGATTTTTCAATGTCCTAATATGTTGTCTTTAATTCCATTGTAAAAAAGTGTCAAAATTGTGACACGAATTTTTTTGGTGATTTCACCATCAACACTTTTTGTTTCGAGTGTTTTATTTTCAATCCTTTTTCAAGAAACAATTTTGTTTTTAGCATAATTTTAAAAAGTGTGGAAATTCGACCCTAAAAAAAAACCAATACGTCCTGGAATACACACTTTTAGTTTTTGGGGTGTTTTTTCATGTTTTTTGAGTTTTTTTTTATGCTACAGTTGTTGTTTTGAGGTAATAGTTCCCGTTTGATCGGTAGAAATGCTCATTGTAATGAAATTCAGAAAGGCGCATAGCCATCACATCTCTTCTCATAGATAAGAAAACATCGTTCAAGCTAGTTCTATTTCAGTTTACTTGTATACAATTTTCAACATTTTCCATTATTTAATTGAAGCAAAGTTTCATTATATCCCTTTTTTTTGTTAGTAATCATATTTGATTTTTTTCCCTTCATAAACTTTAATCATACATCCACTTTTCTATTCAGAGAAAGGGAGCAGAGTGACCTCACCTTCCAATTGGGTTTTCTCCCGACAGGGTTTCGTAGGATATATCTTGTGTCAATTATGATTTGTAAGAATTTATTTCATTGTTTTCTATTTTCTACATAATTATAATTTTCATGCATATGGAATAGACAATTAATAGATACAAAAATAAAAAAATATAAGGAGAAATAGATTTAGGATTTTCTAATATAATTTAGGATTTGTTGTGACGAACTATCTAGTGGAATGTCCAGACTAGAAATATCACGCTATGAATTGTTTTTGCTATAAACAATACATGTTATTTCACACTAGTAATATAAGGCACATGCATTATTTCACACTATTGTTTTACAATCATAATTGTAAATCTAGTGTGAGGCTTGAAAACAAGGAAAATTTTAAGGGATGAATTTCACCTATGAGATAATTTTCCATGCTTTTCCCAAAAAGAGATTCATAAATTTCCACTTTTATAACAATGATTTACCCAACTTCTATAGAATGTGATTATTTTATGATAAAAACTACCAAAACTTTATAAAAACTACATAAAATCTTTAAAATTTGAATATTAAAAGATAAATAAAACAAAAAAATTTCATATTAAAAACTTTTATGTTTATCAATTTTTTTATATTTCAAAATATTTTTTTAAACTTAAATTTACCCATTCTTAACATTTCCAATATTAAGTGATGAAAAACCCATTTAATTTATAGATACTGATAATGAAAATTTTCTTATTAAATTTACATGGCCGAAAATATATGATCTGAAATAGATCTGAAATAATGTTGAAGTAGAATTGAATATTTTCTAACAATGAATTGATTGTTAACTTGATTGCTCAGTGTGGAAGACTGAAGGAAAGAAATTGATTTTATGACCTAAACCAGAACTTAAGAATCATATTAAACATGAAATTACAACAAAGAACAAAGATAGAAGACAATAAACATTGATTACGGAGTTCATCCCTGGTAGACTACGTCTCCGGGTCCGCTTTCAAGATGGGCATCCATTTTATTAAGGATTGATCCAAGGAAGTATTTACACAGAAAGAATGAAAATTCTCGGAGGCACATCTGGTCTCTGTCAACAAAAATATCTCTCCTAGCTTTCCAACGCCTATCTCGATTCACAATTCCACCTCCGGACGACTAAGAAACACTGAAAACAAAACTGCCTCTCTCTCTCTCTCATAAGTTTGCATACAAGTCTTCAAAATCACTCCCCTCTCATCATGAGCAATGGTTAAGGTTAAATAGCATTTCAAGTTCATTCTCGACCTCCTTGGACCAAAGATGGAAAATGGTTGAATGAAGTAGCTCTCGGTCTAATAAACTTCATACACCTAGTACTTTGTTACATGGTGGATAATATTTTAACATAACACAAAACTATTTAAAACCCAAAAATGAATCATATGATATAATTAACCATGGCAGTCTTGGCTATCAGTGGACCGCTGAAACGGATGACATGTGACATGGGTGCGGTCTAACCATGGACTACCACCTCGTGGGTTAGGTACGACGGCTTCAGGTTGATTGGTGGTCGGCTATTGATGTGACAAAACACTTGATGGTTGTGGTTAGCTCCGACGGTCTTCCAAACTGTGGGGTGTTCAAACAGTTATCTATCCAATGTTCACATGCTGTCCGATGGTCTTCTCTTCCACATGGTCAATGCTTCGGTTAGACTGATATATGTTTAATACATTATTTTTACATATGATCTGCAAGGCTTTATAGCATGATTTTAACATTGCAAGATGTCATGCGCTTAGGCCTAGAACTTAGGTTTAGGACTTGAGGACCATTACATAGTTACATGTCTTTTGCGCTAGACTTAGACTTCACCATAGGATTTACACCATGGGTTTAACTTAGGCTTACACACTATGACCTCAGCTCCATTTTCACCACATATTTACACCATGATATTACAATTTTCCCTAGCCATGAAAGAACTTGTACCATGCACAAAATTTGAGCCAATTGAATAATTCTCATCGGACAAACTGGAGAAATTGACGATGAACCGAACTTCCTTCCTGTCAATCTGAATTATGCAAGATCCTTCTAGATCAATCCTCTCCACTTGAAATATTTTGTACCAACAAAATTTTGATTTAAGGAGATATCAGGTGAGGGTATAACTCCCTCACTCTTTCGATCTCCATCCACCTCGCCTTGCTCGGATTCATGCCCTTGAGTCCCATTCGAAGATATTCAACATCTCCATGCCTTGAAGTGTGAACCTTCCGGTCCAAGATGGTATCTTCCTACAACTCATTCATATACTTAGGCGTGAAATCATAAATGGTAGGAATCTGTGTATCTTCCTCAGGATCAATGATCATCGAAGATTCATACAATTTCATATTTTCTACATTTACAACTGAATAAACACGCATGTAAGGTGGTAATTCTAACCGAAATGCATTATTTCCAATATTCTCCACAATATTGAAAGGACCATACCTAATGGGTTTCAGTTTCTTACCTTCACCTTTCAACATGTCTTTACTAATATACAACCATACCTTATCACCGACCTAAAAATGATGATCCGCTCGATGTTTGTCATGGCGCATTTTGTACTTGGTATGAATCTTCTCTAACTGATCGTGCACTGCTTCATGTATCTAATGTATCTGTTGCATGAAATTAACTTCTTTATTTGAATCATCGTGTCCATCCACTTTATCTTCTTCACCGAACATGAAGTCCATCGGAGACTTTGGTAGATACCCAAAACATGTTTCAAATGGAAATCGAGTAGTCGAAGAATGTAAGGCTCGATTGTAAGCATGTTGCACATAAGGTAAATATTCATCCCACAACTTAGGATGTTTTTTGCAGTAACCTCAAAGAATATGTGTCACTATCCCATTCACCAACTCTATTTTCCCGTTGGTTTGTGGATTAAAAGTTGTGCTCTTCTTCAAATTTGTGTCCATGAGTCCCCACAAGTGGACCGAAACTCTCCTACAAAGTGAGTGTCTTGATCATAAATAATGGAAGTAGGTAACCCAAAATTAACCCATACCTGTTGAAAGAACATCCATGAAGTATGTTCAACAGTCACTTGCTTTTTGAATGGAAAAAGAATGCACATCTTGTTGAACTGATCAACCACGACATACATGTAATCCTTCCCTCCCCTAGACATAGGAAGTCCTCCATAAAAATCGATGGAAATGTTGTCCCATGGTCGCAAAGCAACTAGAAGTGCCATATACAAACAAATCTTTCGATTGCTTGGTTTTCTTTTCGAACACATAACACATCCTTTAACGTACTTAACAATTGTTTCATACATGTGAGGCCAATAGAAATACCTTTAAATCTGTGCCATTGTCTTTCTTATGCCAAAATGTCCTTAAATGCGAGAAGAATGTGTTTCCCGAATAACACGCGCCCTTTCTATCTGTGGTATGCACAACTTACTCAGATGATATAACAACCTGTCATGAACATGAAAATTGAATTCTTCCACCTGAGTACCATGAGTTAGAAATTCATAAATATCTTTGAAATCAGCATAAGTACTATATTTTTCTAAATAACATTCATGTTTTAAATAATTATTCTGCAGCACTACTGAAGCATTCAAATATGGACTAAACAACATATCAACTACTTTATTTGTTACACCTTTCTTGTACTTAATTACTAAGTCAAATTGCTGAATAAATCCCATCCATCTCTAATGACGGGATTGTTGCAACTTAGTCTATGACTGAAGGTACTGAAGCGACTGATGATCTATGTGAATCACTGTTTCTTTACCCATTAAGTAGTGTTTCCATTTCTTAACACTTTCAACCAAAGAAAACAATTATTTATATTATGCCAGATAATTTTCAACTACCTTAGAAAAATTTTCTTAAAGAAAACAAATATGTTTCCCTTTTTGAAGTAAAACTGCACGCATTGCATAACCACTAGCATCTGTTTCAATTTCAAATGGTTGTTGAAGATTTGGTAAAGCTAAGATTGGTGTTGTGACAATTTTATGCTTAAGTGTATCAAAATCTTTTTGTTGTTTCCGTCCCCACTGAGAGGAAACTTTAGAACCTCTTAAAGCATGTAACAGTGATGCAATCAAAGAAAAATGAGAAATGAATTTTCTCTGATACTGAATAGCACCTGGGAAACTCCTAACTCCAGTCACATTTTGTGGTTTTGGCCACTTAAAAATCACATCAATTTTAGTTGGATCTATTTTCAAATGATCACCTCCAACTATGTAACCTAGATAAATTAGTGAAGGTTTACCAAACTCACATTTGGACAGTTTAAGGTACAATTTTTCCCTTTGAAACATTTCGAAGACCTACTTAACATGCCTAACATGCTCTTCCATACTAGAACTGAAAGTCATGATATCATCTAAGTAGATTATGAAAAATTTATCAATGTATGTACATAATACATCATTCATAACTTGCATGGAAGTTGTTGGAGCATTACACAAACCAAAATGCATCACTAACCATTCAAATAGTCCCTACTTAGTTTTAAATGCAGTTTTCCAGATGTCATTTTCTGCAATGCGAATTTGATGATAACCACTATGCAAATCCAACTTAGTGAAATAGATAGAATTTTTCAATTGGTCAAGTAAATCATCTATCTTGGGAAGAGGATACTTGTTCTTGATTGCGATTTTATTTAAGGCCCTACATTTGACACACATTCTCCATGTCTCGTCTTTCTTAGGAACCAAAATTATGGGTGAACAACATGGAGATGAACTCATGGGTTGAATGAAGCCTTTTAAACCAAATCTTGGATTTGTTTCTTTATTTCTTCGTTCTCTATGACTGACATGTGATACATTCCGACATTAGGAAGAGGGGCGTCAGACATCAATTGTATCTCATGTTGTATTTCCCATTTAGGAGGCAGATGTTTTGGTTCTTTAAATAGAGTTTGAAAAGAATATAACACTTTAACCAAACTATATTTAAACTGAGATTAACAACCTGAAAAAGAATCATGTTGATCCTTATGTTGTTCTTTTATAACCATCAGTACATATATTTTACTTGAACTTATTAGTCTCTTCATCTGATTAGTAGTAACTAAATCCAAGTGTGATTTAATTTTATGTGCCCTGACAATGTATTCAATCCCATGTTTCTTTAGATGATATGTATGATCTTTCCTATGAAACACAACATCACGATCATAGAGATAAGGAATTCCTAGGACTACTCCACATATATCTAATGGAATCACATCTAAATCCACTTCATGAATGTAATTAGTTATGATGGAAAATTTTAAATGCCATAGTCTTGTGACATTAATATGAGTATTTTCTATTATCCAACCTAATGGGTATGGTCTTGGATGATTTTGTGTCTCCAAACCCAATTTATTAACTAATTCTTCAGATATTAATTTTTCCTATGATTCACTGTCAAACAACGTATCTATTTTTTTGTGCTGAGAAGTTACCCTTATGTGAAATAATTCAACTCTTTTATCTTCATCCAAATGATTTGTGTTTGAAGAATATGAAGAAGTACTAGAACTTGAAATGGCATGAGAACTTTTACCTGTCGAAACCATTGCGGTTATTTTCCTTTAATCACCTGAATGAGAGCCCAAATCTTGTTGGATTGTTGTATTAGCCTTCTTTTCACATTTATTTTTCTGAAACTTCTTTGGTATGAGTTTTGGGCGAAGTTTCCAACATCTGGCTTCATCATCTCCGATCCTCTGGTAGTGAGTACAAGTAGGTCTTTCACTTTCCTTTTGATTTGTCGCGATTTTCTTTCCCTTCAAACTACTCTTCCTCTTGTTGTCTTTGGAATCCTTGACTTCCATCTGTTTGGATGCTTTCTGTGAAAACTTGAATAGTCTGCCACCTGATTCAATATGCATGGCTTGAACACACACTTCATCAAAGTCATCAAGATTAAACATCAATAACGTATGTTGTAAATAATAATGTAAATTGCCGATGTAATTTAATAAAGTTTCACATGTATCCAATGGAATAACAAGCAGCAAAGATTTATTCCTAAAGTCCTAAGTAAACTACTGAAAATTCTAGCCTTTACCTTGCCTCAAATGCTGCCAATCAATAACATCTTGCTGCATGCATCCCAAAGGATGGAATTATTTTCTGAGAGCTTTTAAAAACCTAGACCATGAAGAGATGAATTTACTTTTCTTCTTTAAATCTACTTGAGTTTTACTTTCCCACCAGATTAAAGTTATTCCGCCATTCCAAGTGTAGCTAACTGAATTTTTGTTTTTTCATTAGAAATGTTCTGAATTCTACAATACACTTCTAAATTTTTAATCCAGTTATCTAATTTCTCATGATTTATTTCTCCATCATAAATAGGTAGTTAAAATTTTACATCAAGTTTAAAAAGATTATTTATGAGGTTTATTTTCTATTTCAGAATCTAAACTAGAAGAAGAAGATGATGATGAAGATGATGGAGGAGAAGGAGGTTTATCAGCTTTTCCTTTCTCCTTTTCCTTCTTCGATGACTTTGAAGAAGAATATGCATATCTTTACTTTTTATCTTCATAAAGTTCTCAAAACATTTTCTGCATGTTAAAAAACATTTGCTGAATTTTTTCCTCACCCATGATCTTCACTTCAGGAGTTCCACCTACATTAGATCCTCCTATATTCGACTGTTGAGTGACTTTCTGCTTTCCAACTTCTGAGTTGATCTCCTCGAGTGTTCCTTCTCCACGTCGCAACTTGGACCTGATTAAAATTCACTGGAAAAAATCCTACAACACAACCTGCTCTGGTACCAAAATATATGATCTTAAATAGATCTGAAATAATGCTAAAGTAGAATTGAATATTTTCCAATAGTGAATTGATTGTTAATTTGATCGCTTAGTGTGGAAGTATGAAGGAGATAAATTGATTTTGTGACTTAAAACAGAACCTAAGAAGCATATTAAAAATGAAATTGCATCAAAGAACAAAGACATCAAACATTGATTACGGAGTTCGTCCTTGGTGGAATACGTCTCTGTGTCCGCTTTCAAGATGGGTGTTCATTTTATTAAGGATTGATCCAAGGAAGTATTTACACATAAATACACCAAAACGAATGTGCTCACAGGAACCTCTGGTATTTTTCAAAAGAAAGCTCTCTCTCCTAGCTTTCCAATGCCTATCTCGGTTGCCAATTCCGCCTCCGAACAACCAAGAAACACTGAAAAAAAAAACTACCTCTCTCTCTCAGAATTCTGCATAAAAGTCTTCAAAATTACTCCCCTCTCATCATGAGGAATGGTTAAGGTTAAATAACATTTCAGGTTCATTCTCGACCTCCTTGGGAAAAATATGGAAAATAGTTGAATGAATTAGTCTCAGTCTAATAAACTTCATACACCTAGCACATTGTTACATGGTGGATAATATTTTAACATAGAGCATAACTATTTAATACCCAAAAATGAACCATATGATATAATTAACCCTTGCGGTCTTGGCTATATGCGATGCGCTGAAGTGACTGGCATGTGACAGGGCTACGGTTTAACCACGGACTTTCGCCTTGCGGGTTAGGTTTGGTAGCTTCAGGTTGACTAGCGGTCGAATGTCCATGTGACAACACACATGAATGTTGTGGTCAACGATGGTGGTCTTCCAAACTGTGCGGTGTTCAAACCGTTGTCTATCCGATGTTCACATGATGTCCGACGGTATTCTCTTCCGTGCGGTCAATGTTGCGGTTATACTGATATATATTTAATATATGGTTTGTACATATGATCCACGAGGTTTTATACCATGGTTTTAACATTGTAATATGTCATGAGCTTAGGTATAAAACTTAGGTTTAGGACTTTATGACCATTACATAGTTACACATTTTTTGTGCTATACTTAGACTTCATCATAGGATTTACACCATAGGTTTAACTTAGGCTTACACACCATGACCTTAGCTCCATTTTCACCACATCTTTACACCATGACATTATAATTTTCCCTAGCCATGAAAGCACTTGTACCATGCACCAAATTCGAACCAATTGAAGAATTTTCATCGGAGGAATTGGAGAAACTCACAATGAACTAGACTTCCTTCATGTCAATCTAAATTATGCAAGATCCTCCTAGATCAAATAACAAACACAAGTTCTTTCATAAATCATAATGCAACATGAAAAAATTGTAATGCTAATCATATATCACTCATATATCACACTGGAGCTTTAAAATAATATAAAATGGAAAACAAATTATTATTTATTACTTACAAAAACTACAAGGAACATGTTGCTATAAATTTACGATGGACGAAGGTTGGAGAAGGAAATTAAGTCCATGCAGCAGGTTGAAGTTGAATTACCAGGTTCCAGTGCGAAAGATCCTACACCGATGGAATTTGAGGAAGATTAAGGTTTTCATGATTAAATGTTTTTACTTTATTTTTAGCAGCTAGTACTCTTTCAGTATATGTTGTTATCTCCAAACTTAGATATTAAGTACCGTCAGATATGGTATAGATTATTAAGACTTTTTATGTTTTGGTTGACATACTCTGAACTTAGATGGCTGAAATACCTGGTTTCCTGTGGCTAGGTTGATGTGTAGCTTTGTATATTTTTTTTCCCGGCTTTTATTAATAGAAAATGGAAGGAACTACCTAAGCTTACAAATTTTTTTTTTTTACAATGGACGAAAATAATAAACCCGAATTTTTTCACAAACCACAATGAAACATGAAAAAATAACCATGATAACCATATAACACTGCAGCTTTAAAATAATATAAAATGGAAAAAATTTACTATTTACTACTTACACAAATTACAAGGAACATGTCACTTTCTTTACAAAATTTATGAGACAGCAAATTTGAAGTCATATTCAGAAAAACACTATGAAGTAGTTATACTCCCAACTACACTTAAGGACACTATAGAGGATTAAATGTCCATTAAAATCTTAACATGGAATTGAAATAAGAAAGTTGAAGAGATAAACATTATAGTTAGATACAATAATTTATTATTTATAAGCATGGTAAAATACTATAATGAAATATGGGAAATTTGTTTTTCTTTTAATCATTCCATTTTAATTCTATTGGTATGATAAAAAATAGAACAAAGTGATATATATATATATATATATTACTAAAATTTTCACATATCTAAGTACTTATCATATATTTTTAGTCTTTCAATAATCTTTCGTCATTGACATACTTTTCTAGATATTTTTTGTATATGTTTACTTATTAGTCTCTGCCTTCAGCGAGACTATAGCGATCGATAAATCATTAGCCATTCATTAATTTATTCGTTGACTTATTTGTTTAGGACTATAGCGATTGGTAGCTCATTGACCGTTCATTAATTCATTCGCTGACTTATTTTTTAAAGCTTTTTCACTATTGATCCATCCAAATTTTAAGAGTTTTTATCTATAAACAAATCGACCTCTTATTATCGACTTCACATATCCCAATATAGAAATAGTATGAAAATTTATATTTATCCAAGGCCGATGAATGTTGCAACTTATTTATATCCAAAGTTTTGTTTGGCCAGGCCTATGAATGTTGCAAATTATTTATATCCAAAGTTTTTTTATCCCTGGTTATAGATGCCATCAACGCCACATGTCTCCCCGTGTATTTTTTACAGTACTCTGCCTCCGCGTGTAATTTTTTTTTTGTTTTTTTGCCTCGCATTGTATTTTTGACAGTTCTCATGCAAGTTTTTTTTGTTTGCGAAGCGAATCGCTGCTGGTAATGGAAACAAAAGTAGGGAAGGCTATTGCATCGAGAAGTCATGGAAGGTATTGTGTCCAGAAGTAATGGAAACAAAACCAAGTAAGGTTATTGCATCCAGAAGTCATGGAAGGTGTTGCGTCCAAAAGTCAGATGTGTTTCAAAAAATGAAAATACAACCTAGGTGTGATGTTGAATTTCATTCTCTGTCATTTCTTTTTGGCTGACCGCCTTTCCTAATCCTCCTAAATTACTAGCACAATTGATTCAACTCTCGCCAACTTCCTCTTAAGACACTTTCGGTACAGTATCAGTCTTTCACATGTCCAATAATTTTTGGCATGTGCCCTAATTAAGTTCTTGGTTGATCCAAAATTAATTCAGGGCTCTCGCTTCTATGCCCACATATCCCTATAGGGTAGCCCTCTATCTACTAGATAGATTTGAGCCTTGTTGGGATTTTCAGAATTCCAGAATAATAAAACTGTCCTTCTTTAACACAGAGAAACTAATTAAAAATTTCACTCACAGACAGAGTTTTTAACTCAGAAAATTTATATTCAATATATAAAAAAAAACTGCTGTTACAGACTTCCTCAAAAGAGGGATTTACAATTGTGACTGCTGCTGTCACAGTGCACAAATTAAAAACTCTGTTTTACTAAAAACATTCACTGCTGGAATACTCTGTTTTTAAAAACAAACATACACTCTGTTGTGTATTTTTTTAAAATTCTGCTCTCTGTCTCTGTTTTTAACAATACGCTGCACTGCATATAAAAAAAACATTACAAATGATGCGCTCTGTTTCTGCATATATCAAAACAGAAATATCTCAGCCCTGTTTAATGCAATTAATTGACACACCCAGAAAAAATTCACCGCTTGAATAATTCTTAATGGCTTCAATAAATTCTGTCAGGACCGCTTGGAACCGCATTGATCACAAACTGACTTTCTGGCATTGTTGTTCTTCTTATCTTCCCACACTGCTGTGTATTAAAGAAAATCCTATGCAATAACATTTACTGTGTTTTCAATTTTTTATTTACACTCCTGTGTAATAAAAATTACACTTCACGGCTTTTAATATATGATGTGCATATATTAAAATAAAACACACAGCATTTAAAACTTGTTAAAACCAACTATTAAAAAATGCCGTGACTAACATTTAAACCTGCGATCATTATATATCATATACCATATAATATATGGTAGTATAACATATGTGGGCCCTTGCTGTAGTGATGTCAGCATTCCGGGGGGGTAAGAACCTCTGGCCACAATTCTTTCACGACCCCCGCGGACATATATTACAGCTGTAAGATGTGGGGCCAGTCCGATGGGGTATGCAGCTCTGCCGGCTGTGCCTTATCAACCCCAGCGGAATTACCTTGCCGCCTTACATTTGCTGTCATTTCTGGGCAGTGGAAATTATATTCCAACATGGTGGAAGGTATGCTACGGATAATGGAACTGGAATAGAAACTAGTTTTAGGTCATCAAGGTAAGACGCGGGCTCAAGCTATCAACTTGTAAGAGATGCTGGTACTGGGAAACGCATTGGTGGTTGTAGTGTTGTTAGTGGTAGAGATGGATAAGCTAGTGTTACTGTTCGTGGATAAGCTTTGGGTAGTAGTAGCTGGAATATGACACAACAATTTAGAGAATCCAATAAATCAGTTCGCTCTTTTTCAATGCCTCCCTGATCATATGTTTCATTTGTACAGAAACCCAGAGCCTTTTTCCTTAAACCTTTCACCGTATTCTTTTTCCAGGAGCCTATAAGCCTTATCTTCTTACTAGGTTTTGGCAAACAGGCCTGGTATATCATGTTGTGTTTTTAATCCAATTGATAATGAAACTTCTTATTATGATCTTATCTTGAGCCCAATTGGCTTTTAACATTAGGTATTGATTTTTTGTGATGGAGGTTCGCTGATAGCACACTTTTTCTATCTTAGCCTACTAAGTAAGGTCATCCACCCACTTCGTTAAGAGGGGGAACTCTTGGTCTCCATCCATTTGGTTCGGCTCCCTACAGGGGGTTTTTCTCACCTCATATGTCTCAGGGAGGTGAGTAAGGTTGCATACGTGACTTAGCACATCATTCACTTTCTCATTCCCCAAGGACAACGCCAAGGAAGCAACAGAGTAGTGAAAAAGATATTTTTTTTTTCAAAAGTTGAACACGTCTTGAAAGTTGATCTTAACCGTGGAATTTGAGGAATAGATTGGATTTAAAAATCCCAAACATACACAGAATCAAAGGGAAACGATAACTGCGATAGCTATATATTTTTCACATATATATACAGAGGCATACATTTGTGCAAAAATGAGGGCATAAGGATAAGGCGTATAGTTGTAAAAACACTTCTAGATGAAGACATTTCCATTTCTTTTCTGCAAAAGCGCAGCTTAGTCATAAAATTTAATGGGTTTATTATTTTTTTTTACGATTTTGATCACTGGGAACAAATTTTAAGTAAAGGTTTGTTATAGATTACTAATTTTTTTGAGTGTTATATGGAATGTGTTAAATTCTAAACTCCATATACATAGGAATAAGGTGCGTAATTTGATACATGCTCTGCATAATAGATAGGTGTTTCCTGTTATGTTGGGCATTCTAACAGAATCCTATGATCATACATTATTCGTGCAAACCATTGCTCATATTTGTTGCTTCTTTTTGAAAACTAGGAGATTTTATTCATGTACATTGAATTTATTTTGATCTTCCCCATTCCCCATCCTTGCCTTCACTCTTGAAACCCCTTTGCAACGAAACTACAACGAACGATTGGGGCTGGGTCTGAATGAAAGGCATACCCACTGGAAAACCTGGGATAAAGATATAAACCTATTTCTAAATAAAACTTCACAAAAATTCATTAAACCCCTAAATTTATTTCTAGTCAGAATTGGAATTATAAATATATATTTGAATCAGTAGCATTTTTCAATATTGTAAACCCACCACAATATAATTTTTTAGTATTTTAAAACCACTACATTATGCATCGGAATTATGGAATCCTTCCAGAATTCTAGAGAGAATGAATAAATACCTTACCCTTTTCTTAATGAAAGACATAGAAATGGTTAGTCCAGCTTACCTCAGAGGGATATGGTTATAGCGTCAACAGTTAAGACTCAGTAGTCATAAACAATTATGCCCTCTCTTTACCAGTAAGATTTGTGCACCCTTACGAGTGTTGTTTCTATAAGTACTAGTGAGTACTGAAAGAATATTAATATTACTGCTATAGCGATAACTCTTTCTGTCACTTTGGATTTTCCGAGGCAAGTGTAGGATTATGCATTGTTTTGGGTTGTGTGGTTGTTTTGTCACTTTGGATTTTCCAAACAAGTGTAGGATTATGCATTGTTTTGGGTTGTGTGGTTGTTCTTACACAATAAGTAAGAACATGCCAATCCACTTGTTATTCCATAAATTTTTTCATATTTAATTTAATCTAATTTAATATATGTATTTTTTATATTTAATATTTATAACTTTATTTTTTTTTCATTTAACATTTTTTAATTTAATTTTTTTACAAGGTTAATCGACAAATTCTTAAAGCTCGCATAACTAAAAAATAAGTGTGCAATGTTACGCTCCCTCTCCAAACAACATCCCTTGATTTCTGGAAACCTGCAGTCATTTCCTTAATTTCTGGAAACCAACTGCAGTAATTTCCTTAAATTACGGAAATCAACTGCAGTTAATTAATTTCTTGTTGGGAGCTACTGAAGTGGTCCATTACTCCCACTACAGTTCTCTACCATGATCTGTGGAACACTTGACACATAGCCAATAGAAGCTTGATGGAAGCTTGGCTATAAATATTTCTGATTGGTCCCCAAGCTCACTAACTCAATCCCCTTCAGTTTTACACCATCAAGTTAGAGTGAGCAGAGCTTGGAAGTGCCTTCAAATTTTGTGGGAGGAGTTCATTCTGTTTTCGAGAGACATGTTTATAGCTTCCTGACTGGATGCGTTGAGTGACTTATTTGGACCTGAATATTGTTCATTTAAAAGCTGTATTTTAAAATATTGGCTATGAGGGTATTGTTTTTTTAGCATTGTGATTGTTCGGTGATCACGAGGATTCACGCTGGAGGACTCTTGCTGTTTTATATACTACAGATTTATTTCTTGGCCTGTTTCATGCCATTTTATGTCCTGGTCTGTTGTGAATGCGGTCAACTTTTGCAATCTAATATATTGTTTCTCCGTGGTATAATTATAAAGTGTTGTAGAATCGTGAGGCACTTTCTAGTTATGGCAGAATCGTGAAGTTTGAGATAAGATCAATATCAGATTTATTCACTTATATTTTGGAGGTAGTTCACAGGTTTGAGCTGAAATTTACAGTGTGAGTAAAATAGATTGTGGACTTGGGGTTTTCGGTATTCAAGGTCTTCTTGTGGAGTGATTCTTGCTTGAGTGATTCTTGCTTCTTGCAGATTTAGCATCAGTGGCTGGAGGTATGTTTTTACTGGGCATTAAAGTTTTATATTCCACATATAAGATTTGTTATTTATGCTTACATTTGGTATCAGAGCCATTTACATCTTTGCCTTGGTGATTTATAAATATGATTGGCTAAATGTCATATTTTTAGGATTTTCTAAATTAAAGCATATATTTAGAAATATGTCTAATTTTTGCTTAATTTTTATGCTTATAATATTTAGTTTAATTATATGCAATTTGGATAATATTTATGCATGAATATTAGAGTTTTATTTATGCAAATTATCGTTATTCTTATATCAAGTTAATTTTTATGTAAGAAATAATGTCTATTGATCCATATAATTTTAATTGATTAGAGAATAGCCATAGCATCTCTAATTAAATAAAATTATATATTATGATTGATTAGGATCACATAAAGAATATTTAGACATTAATTGTAATTAATTATACTAAATATAATAAATTTTATCCCACAAGAATTTTTGTTATATTTATATAATTAATTAGGATAAAATATTCATAATTTACCCACAAGAGTTATGACTTAATAGTTTTATCATAAAATTCAAAACTAAGATAGAATTTGATAAATTCTATCATAAATAATAATTAAATCTGCTTGAATTAAAAATTTAGTCCACAAACAATTTTTATGTCATTAGATTCAATTTTAAGTATGATTTACATTGGTAAAGCATGAAATTTCTATTTAGGCCTCAATTTTAACATAAGCATGTGATATTTAATTTTATGCAGTTGTACAACCTGCAAATTTCTCTGAAATTCATACTGATGTCCCTGAACTTAAGGGAGATAACTATAAGGTCTGAAGGAGAGAGTTCTCCTTCATTTGGGGTGGATGGACATAGACTATGCTATTACGAAAGACAAACCACTAGCACTCAATAATACCAACACTGCAGCGGACATCATGCTTTATGAACGATGGGAACAATCTAATCGCCTAAGCGTGATGTTCATTAAGACTAAAATTTCAGCTGGTATTTGTGGTTCCGTTGAACAACATGAAAAGGTCCGAGACTTGCTGAAAGCCATTGATGATCAATTCGTCACTTCAGACAAGGCACTAGCAAGCACCCTAATCATGAAGTTCTCATCCCTAAGGCTCACCAGTGTCAAAGGTGTGCGTGAGCACATCACGCAAATGAGGGACACTGCGACTCAATTGAAGAAACTCGACGTTGAAATACCAAAGTCTTTCGTGGTGCACTACATCCTGAACACCCTTACGCACCAATACGGACCCTTAAAAATCTCATACAACACACATAAGGATAAATGGTCAATTAATGAACTCATGACCATGTGTGTTCAAGAGGAAGAGAGACTGGTGATGGAAATGGGAGAAAGTGCAATGCTGGAAATGCGAGGAAAGGGAAAATATCAAGCCAATCGGAAAGGGAAAGGTAAAATACCTCCCCAAGCTGATGTCAAGAAGGATTCCAAGTGTTTCTTCTATAAAAAGAAGGGACACATGAAGAAGGAATGCGCCAAATTTCAGAAATGGCTTGCGGACAAAGGTAATTCAATTTCATTTGTTTGTTATGAATATAATATGGTTAATGTCAATATTAACACCTGGTGGATTGATTCTGGATCAACAATTGACATTTCAAATTCCTTGTAAGGTTTGAAAAACCTAAGGAAGCTGACGGGAAGTGAGCAAAACATCTTATGAGGAAACAAGATGGGCTCGTATGTGGAGGCTATAGGAACATGCTATTTAACTTTAAGTAGTGGCTTTGTTTTAGAATTAGAAAGGAACTTTTATGTTCCAAATTTTTCTAGAAACTTGATTTCAGTTTCAAGGCTTGTACCTTTTAGATATTCCTTAACTTTTCACAAACATCCTTCAATTTATTTTGTAAATCTGATTGTGTTGGGTATGGTATTTTGTCTAATGGTCTTTACTGCATTAATTTACAAAACAATGCCACTTATGATTCAATGCATGTTTACACTGGCACTAAAAGATGAGTTATTAATGAAAATTCCTATATATTATGGCACCAGAGACTAGGTCATATCTCCATAGAAAGAATTAAAAGATTGATAAATGAAGGGGTACTTAATACTCTGGATTTTACTGATTTTGAGACTTGTGTGGACTGCATAAAAGGAAAGCAGACCAAAAAGTCAAAGAAAGGTGCCAATAGGAGTTCAGACATATTAGAGATCATACATACTGATATATGTAGTCCAGACATGGACTCACATGGTCAGAGATACTTCATCTTCTTTATAGATGATTACTCATGATATATGTATCTCTATATGCTTCATAAAAAGAGCGAAGCATTAGATGCCTTTAAGATATTTAAGGCTGAAGGAGAGAAACAATGTGGCAAGCAAATTAAGATCGTGATATCAAATAGAGGTGGAGAATATTATGGTAGATACACAGAAGATGGACAAGCACCTGGGCCATTCACAAAATTTCTTCAAGAGCATGGGATTGTTGCCCAATACACCATGCTTGGTTCACCCGACCAGAATGGTGTAGCATAAAGAAGAAACCGAAAATTATTGGACATGGTGCGAAGTATTCTTAGCAGCTCCAATCTTCCTAAATCCTTGTGTACTGAAGCACTTAAGATGGTAGTGTATATATTAAACCGAATTCCAACCAAGGTTGTTCCTAAAACGCCATTTGAATTATGGAAAGGTTGGAAACCGAGTTTGCGACATATGCGCGTTTGGGGATGCCCGTCTGAAGTGAGAATATATAATACACAAGAGAAGAAGCTGGACCCAAGGACCATTAGTGGGTATTTCATTGGATATTCTCAAAGGTCTAAAGGTTACAGATTTTACTGTCGATCTCGCAGCACTAGGATTGTGGAATCAGGAAATGAAAAGTTTCTTGAAAATGACTTGATCAGTGGGAGCGATCAAACCCGGAACATAGTTTCTAAGAAGGATCATTCAGAATATCAACCTTCCACCTCAAGTGATAGATTGGTTATTGTTGACAACACCCCTCAAGTACAAACTAGTGTTGAACAACCAATTGTTGAAGTTCCACAAGTTGCTGACGACATTCCAGTAGATTAGATAGTTCAAGAATTGCCAAGAAATCTTGAACAATGAGTTGAACCACATAATTCTCAGGAAGATGGTGGTAAAACATTAAGAAGATCTACTAGACCAAAGAGATCATCAATTCCTGATGATTATGTTGTGTATCTGCAAGAATCTGACTACCACATTGGAGCTGAAAATGATCTCGAGTCTTTTTCACAAGCCATGAGTTGCAAAGAATCAGAATTATGGTACGATGCCATGAAGGAAGAGATGAATTCTATGAAGAGTAACGAAGTTTGGGATCTTGTTGAGTTGCCTAATGGTGCAAAAGCCATTGGATATAAATGGGTCTTTAAGACAAAGAAAGACTCATTGGGCAACATTGAGAGATACAAGGAAAGACTCGTTGCAAAGGGATTCACTCATAAATAAGGAATCGATTACACAAATACTTTCTCTCCTGTATCTAAGAAAGATTCCTTACACATTATTATGGCATTAGTAGCCCATTTTGACTTGGAGTTGCACCAAATGGATGTGAAAACGGAATTTCTCAATGGAGATCTAGAGGAGGAGGTTTACATGAAACAACCTGAAGGATTCTCCTCTAGTGATGGTTAGAAATTGGTTTGCAAGCTCAAGAAATCATTATACGGATTAAAACAAGCATCCCGCCAATGGTATTTGGAATTCCATAATGTAATTTCTTCTTTCAGTTTTGTAGAAAACATTATGGATGAATGTATATACCTGAAAGTCAGTGGGAGTAAAATCTGTTTTCTTGTTTTATATGTGGACGTCATTTTGCTAGCAACCAATGATAAGGGTTTGATGCATGAGGTGCAACAATTCCTCTCTAAAAATTTCGATATGAAGGATATGGGTGAGGCATCTTATGTCATTGGCATTAAGATTCATAGAGACAGATTTCAAGGCATCTTGGGTCTGTCTCAGGAAACCTATATTAATAAAAATTTAGAGAGATTTCAGATGAAGGATTGTTGACCAAGTGTTGCTCGCATTGTGAAGGGTGATAGGTTTAGTTTGAACCAATGGCCGAAGAACAATTTTGAAAGGGAACAAATGAAGAACATTCCATATGCTTATGCTGTCGGAAGCCTAATGTATGCTCAGGCATGCACAAGACCTGACATTGCATTTGTTGTGGGAATGTTGGGACGATATCAGAGCGATCCAGGTTTAGACCACTGGAGAGCTGCAAAGAAAGTAATGAGGTACCTTCAAGGAACCAAAAACTACATGCTTATGTATAGACGGACGGACAATTTGGAAGTGATTGGCTACTCAAATTCTGACTTTGTTGGATGTGTTGATTCACGTAAATCAACATCAAGATACATTTTTATGATGGCTAGTGGAGCTGTATCATGGAGGAGTGCCAAGCAGACCTTGAGTGCCACTTCTACTATGGAAGCCGATTTCGTCTCCTATTTTGAGGCTACTTTACATGGTGTATGGCTTAAGAGTTTCATTTCTGGGCTTAGAATTATGGATTATATCTCTAAGCCATTGAGAATATATTGCGACAATTCACCTGCTATTTTTATGGCTAAGAACAACAAAAGTGGGAGTCGAAATAAGCACATTGACGTTAAGTATTTAGCTATAAGGGAACGTGTTAAAGAAAAGAAAGTGGTCATTGAGCACGTTAGCACTGAATTGATGATCGATGATCCTTTGACTAAGGGCATGCCACCCTTTAAATTCGAGGATCATGTAATGAATATGGGACTTGGTTCCATTATGTAGTTTCTCATTGTATAAACAATGTTATTTTAATGAAATTCTTAAATTTTCTGATGTTTTTCTCATATTTATGTGCACCTTAATTTGATTTGAGAGAATTTATCTGTGTAGGACCAAGAATAAACATAGGTTTTATTCATTAAGAAATTGTTGCCACATAAATTTTAATATAAATAAATACATAGTAATACATGGAAGATAATACTTGTCATTAGAGGACTTATCGCCATGATTCATGTATCTATTACTTATACAAATTATCAATGGGTTTTAATATGAGAAATTAAGTTTGGAAGTATGGACCAAGTGGGAGAATGTTACGCTCCCTCTCCCAACAACATCCCTTGATTTTTGGAAACCTTAATTGCAGTCATTTCCTTAATTTCTGGAAACCAACTACAGTAATTTCCTTAAATTATGGAAATCAACTGCAGTTAATTAATTTATTGTTAGGAGCTACTGAAGTGGTCCATTACTCCCATTGCAGTTCTCTACCATGATCTATGGAACACTTGACACATAGCCAACAGAAGCTTGATGGAAGCTTGGCTATAAATATTTCTAATTGGTCCCCAAGATCACTAACTCAATCCCCTTCAGTTTTACACCATCAAGTTAGAGTGAGCAGAGCTTGGAAGTCCCTTCAGATTTTCTGGGAGGAGTTCATTATGTTTTCGAGAGACATGATTATAGCTTCCTGACTGGATGCGTTGAGTGACTTATTTGGACTTGAATCTTGTTAATTTAAACGCTGTATTTTAAAATATTGGCTATGAGGGTATTGCGTTTTTAGCTTTGTGATTGTTGGTGATCACAAGGATTCACGCTGGAGGACTCTTGCTGTTTTATATACTACAGATTTATTTCTTGGCTTGTTTCATGCCGTTTTATGTCCTGGTCTATCGTGAATGTGGTCAACTTTTGCAATCTAATATATTATTTCTCCGTGGTATAATTAGAAAGTGTTGTAGAATCGTGAGGCACTTTCTAGTTATGGCAGAATCGTGAAGTTTGAGATAAGATCAAGATCAGATTTATTCACTTATATTTTGGAGGTAGTTCACGACTTTGAGCTGAAATTTACACTGAGTAAAATCGATTGTGGACTTGGGGTTTTCGGTATTAAAGGTCTTCTTGTGGAGTGATTCTTGCTTGAGCGATTCTTGCTTCTTGCAGATTTAGCATAAATGGCTCGAGGTATGTTTTTACTGGGCATTAAAGTTTTATATTCCGCATATAAGGTTTGTTATTTATGCTTACACGCAAAACAAAATCTGAAAGAGGTAAATACCGGTACCTATGGACACGAAATTTCTATTAATTTGTAAGGTGGTTTGTGATACTTTTTGTTTGTGAAGGCCAGAGATTAGGGAGAGAATAGGTGGAGGAAGGACAAATTCATTGGTGGTTTATTTTTTGCTTCAGGAAAACAGTTGGTGCTTGTTGAAAGAAAAGCCATGATTCAATTTTGTGACAGTAATCCATTTTTAGATGCTTTGGCCATTTAGTTTGGTTTTTCTTGAGTAAAATTCTCAATTCCTCCTTATTGATGTAACAATTTTTATCTAGTTTTCCCATGGCTTCATTTGGAGATTATTTTTGTTCCAAATGCAGTCCTTTTTGTATGGGTGAATGTGTAGCTACATTAAATGAATTTCCTTGCTCTTTTTCTGCATTATCATTCATTTGTTGTGAAGTTCTGGCATAATTCTAGGTTTTTCTCCAATAATGGGGAAGTAAGTCCTACCATGTCCAATTCCTTTGTTCACATATACACAAAATGGTTCAAATGTTTGTTGTATGATTTTGGTAAACAAATAGTGTATATTCAATATAGTGGCAAGTAAATTCTAGTTTTCTGTAAATTCTAATTTTCTCTTCTCTTAAAATAATAAAAATGAAATTAAAAATGAATAATGTGAAAATGGTTCAAATGCTTTTTTAACATTGTGTATATTCCCAACTATGTTGATAGAGTAGCAAGTAAATTCTACTTTTCTATAAATTCTAATTTTCTCTTCCCTTAAAAGAATAAGATTGAAATTAAAAATGAATAATGTGAAAGTAGCCAGAAACGAAGATTATGTTTGGAATATAGATGCACGCCTTGACTACATGGCCTAGTTTCATAATTGTCAGAGAACACAATCCCAGTTTCATAATTTTCTGAGAAAATAATCCTAGGGATGAATTATGCTTTCAAATATCCTTTCTGTCGTATGTTCCAAGCTCTTGCATTGAGCGGTATGGCTCTTCTGATGGCTCCTAGTTGAAGGCATTAGGAAAATCTTGTGGCTGCTTAGCCGAAGACCTTTGGCAAGTCTTGTGGTTGTTATTTTGGTTTGAGGGCTAACAACGATTACATCTAAGTAGCGCTAGCTTCCGTCAGCCTTCAACAATGCGCTTCAACCACCCATCTGTCCCTGTTAATGGAGAAATGGGTGCAGAAATTTTATTTGCTGGCATGCTTCTCTTTTTTTCTATGGTATATTATAAGGCTTTAGTAAAGGTACGGCTGAACGGCTAGTACTGCATCAAAATACCAAAAGTTGAATTCATTTCAACTACTAGGGTTTAAACTTTAGACTGCTAATAGATTAATCATAAATATTCGTAAATATTTCAGTCTCGGAAAGGACTACCGCTGCGAGCAGTTCTTATATATTTTGAATGAATGTTATGAATACATTAATAGTACAAAATTGTTTATGGCTTCCCATAAAATTCATAGCTATGAAGAGACGCTCCTAATTGTGACTCCAGCTGAAATTATTGATGCATAGATTGTTGGAGTCAACATGTTGGACACACGACATGTAGCACTCCAAAGAATTGGTTCACGATCTGGTAAAAGAGGTTTGATAGTTATAATATCTCCAGGCCTTGCAAGAGTATTGGGTCCGTTTTCAGGGAAGGTGGAGGGCTATACCAGGCTGTTTTTGCTGGTGCTGTTACGAACTATAGATCTCCTTAAGATATAGTGGTATTCTACTCTAAGGTTCCTGGCATGGGCAATCAGGATTGGTCTCGTTCTGATCTGAATTTTCCGGGAGGTTGCCGGAGATCGGAGCTGATCGTCGAGGATTGCAGTTAATATGTCAGAAGGAAGGGACAGGGTGGGTGGCTAATATTTTAATCTAGGAAATCAAGAGTACATTTGATAAATCCATTATCTACAATGGTTCCAAGTGAATCCTGGATTGTCTGAATTGCCATTTATGGGCCTGGCTAAGGCACACAAGAAATAAGGCCCGGGACGGGGTACGAATATTGAATGAGGTTGGTGATTCGAGTTAATAAACTCAATCGCGAGTTGCTGGTCAGGGTCTCAACGGCTAACTATTAAGGGTTGGCAAAACCAATGTAATCTACCAGCTCTTGAATTAAGCCTGAACTGACACTCCTTAACATGGCGGCACTCTGCCCTGACAAGGGTAATTAACTCACATTGGAATTGAGGTCCAAACAGCAGAAGCGATATGGGACAAGATCCTCTATTAGATGGTGGGAGGCAAGGTGGCGAGGGATTATTCCTGCAAGACTTCCCATTGGATGATGCGATCATAAAGCAGGTATTTGCCGGAACATCAGTTACTGATGATCCTCCAAAATATCGTTCTAAGGGTCACTATTACAGGAAGGCTCGTCAACGTAAAAAAAAGATCTTTAAGCACAGGATGGAGATTCGGGAGGTGTCTTTAGACTATGACGATCTGTGTATCAGAGTGGTGAGCCTGCAACGCAGGGCTATAGTCTGCAGATGGGTTTTTCCGGATTGTGAGGATTTCGACTCAGCTGTATGGGTCAATAAGAAATGGAAACCATTAATTGGGTACTCCCCTATTGTTAGCAGGCTCATTAACGGATGGTTTAGTGTTCACTTCATGAACGAGAAGGATGTTCATAAGATCACGGATTGCACATGGGTTAGGGGGAGATGTTTTTTACAGATCATTCCGTGGTATATAGGTTTTAATCCAGTGCTGGAAGCTCCTCGTAGCAGAATGGTGTGGGTTAAACTCCCGGGTTTGCCCTTGGAGTTCTGGACTTTGAAGGCGCTGAGATCAATCGGGGATTCGATTGGAGTCACTAAATACATCGACCCAGGCATAGTGGGCTCTGCAGATAAGCGGATTGCGTGGATCTTAGTGGAGATAAAGTACATGGCTGATCTTCCGGGGGATGTCGATCTGCTGTGGTGTAATAGAAGACACCGTCAGCGAATAGATTTCTGGGGCATTCCCTTCAGATGCCTGATATGTCATAAAACAGGTCATCTCAGGGAAAATTGCCCGCATCGGCTTCGCATATGTAAAGCGGGACAGCCTCACAAGGATTTGGGCGTAGGTGGCAGCTCTAAACACGACTCAGGTACTCCCAAGGGTGTCGCCAAAGGTATGTCTCTTTCTGAACATTATGATGACGAGCCTTATAATTTTGTAAACAGTCAATGTACCTCCCCTAGATCGGACTCTATGATTCCCTCGAATATAGGTCGTCACCCTTCGGTAAGAAATAAGATGTATAGGGTTATCCAGCCTCAGGCGGAGAATTCGACAAAATCTGATTCATCGCAGCCTATAATTATCCCGGAAGAATTGGATGGCCCGGTGCCTTGTCCAGATTATCCACTAAAACATACGTTGTCTACAGCTAAGAATCCTCCAGCTTATGACAAGTATGGGAACTCAATTTCTTTGCAACTGGATGAGGATTCTGGTTCCCCGGGGAATGGAGCGTCTCTACATAAACAGTCATTAGACAGAGGGGGGTCTTCTTATGCCAGGGTTATGACCGTTGGTGATTCCGGTTCCCAGGGGAATGGAGCGTCTCTGCATAATCAGTCATTAGACAGGGGGGGGTCTTCTTATGCCAGGCTTATGATCGATGACTCTTCGAACTATGAAGTACACAATAATAGCTATGAACAGACGCCAGATAATTCAATCCCTATCGACCGACTGGAATCCCCGAGGAACTCAATAGGGAGCGACATAGAGACACTGCTTAGGAACCCCAGAATGGACCTTGCAGCCTTAACGGTTTTCGACAAACCGATTCCTTCTCCAACAAATAACTCCTCTGGGTTATCCACTGCTATATGCTCTCTTAAGAAGAAAGCAAAGGCTGTTTGCAGGCTGAATAAGGGTAAATTCAAATCGGTGGCTTTGTTTTCCAATGAAGAGGCGGGTTTGTCAGAGGTTCCGATTCATGGGTTTGAGGATCGACAGGTTTCTCCCAGGGCGCTTAGAGCAAGTTTCCCGAGGAGATCTCTCTCATGAATCACATCATTTCAATGAATTTGTGGGGCTTGGGCGATTCCCCCAAATACAATTGCCTAAAGGAATTTTTGAACTCTAGGAACCCTATGGTGTTTTTGGGACAGGAGACTATGTCTACTCGGAGGAAAGCTATTAACATGTTTTTAAAAATCAGAATGGGCTGGCAGGCGGTTGCGTTGGATTCATGTGGTCGGTCGGGGGGTTTGATAGCATTATGGAACCCTGATTTGGTGGATTTCAGGGCTTTTGGGTTTTTTGGAGGCATCTGGTTAACGGGGCAGATCAGAGGTATCGCAGGTAAGTTAAACCTGTTGAACATTTATGCGCCATATACAAATAGGGTTGCATTTTGGAATAGAATGCAGGAGTCTGGTATCTTGTCGCTTCCCAACCTCATAATGATGGGTGATCTCAATTTTACTTTAAATGCTGACGAGGTGTGGGGGAGTGCAGCTCGGTTAGACCCACTGGCGGGTTTCCTTAATGATATTTTTTTCACAGAAGGATTAAAAGATATAAGACCTCGTCCTATGGCGCCTACCTGGACCAATAATAGGGTGGGGGACAACTACATTGGTAAGAGGCTAGATAGGGTGATGATTAACGAAGCGGTGATGGATATCCTTCAGGATCCTACTTCGATGATATGGGTTAATGAAATTTCTGATCACATGCCAATATCTTTGTCATGGTTAAACAATGATGTGGTACAGGGCCGGCCATTTAAGTTTAATAGGATTTGGCTTGAAGATCCGCAGTACACGGATATGGTGAAGGCGTTATGGAATGCCGAATATGATATGCAGTTTAATGGTGATTGGGATTTCTTTCATTACAGGCTTCAAAAGATTAAACAGGCATCGAAGACATGGGATCGTCAGAAGAAAATGGATCTGAAGAAGGAATTCAGGGAAATTCAGATGGGGATTGAAAAAATAATATCATCCTTTGTTAATGTACAGCCAGATGATGTGATGCTGCAAGAATTAATAAGGCTGGGTGAAAGGAAGCGGGATATTCTCAGGATCGAAGAAGTGTCCTGGAAGCTTAAAAGTCGGATTGCATGGTTGGCTGAGGGGGACTCTAACACAAAGTACTTCCACAAGATAGCGAATGGGAGGAAGAATCGGAACTCAATATGGTGCATTAAGCGGGGGGATGGATCAATGGTTTATGAAGCACAAGAAATAAAAAAGGTGGCATTCGATTACTTCTCTTCATTCTATTCACGACAAGCAGGTATTGATAATGGGGATCAGGATTGGCTTTTGCAGCATGTAAACAGATTTATGAACGCCGAGGCTATTGAAGTTTTAGAATCGTCAATAACTGAGAACGAAGTCATAAAGACCCTTAAAGCCTTTTCGCCGGACAAGTCTCCGGGGCCGGATGGGTGGCCCGGGGAATTTTTCATTTTCTTCTTTGATATGTTGGGTAAGGAAATGACCCAAATTATTGATCACATTCGTTCATCGGGCGTAATGCCCGCAAGCATGAATTCTACTTTTATAGCACTGATTCCAAAAGTGAATGATCCCCAGACTTTTTCGGACTTCAGGCCGATCTCTTTATGTAACGTGTTGTATAAGATTTGCTCGAAGATTATTGCTGACAGGATCAAAGGAATATTATCTGTTAATATTTCTAAAGAGCAGTACGGTTTTCTGGCGGGGCGGTCTAATCATGAGGCGGTGGCGGTGGCACAAGAAGTGGTCCATTCTATCCATGCAGAGAAACAGAAGGCTATTTTGTTAAAAGTGGATTTACATAAGGCCTATGATTCAATAGATTGGTCATTTATTAGGCTTTTGCTTCTGAAAATTGGGTTCCCGTTGAGATGTATTAGATGGGTGATGGCATGCATAACCTCAGTCAAATTTGCAGTCCTCATAAATGGTACGCCTACAGCCTTCTTTGAAGCTGGACGAGGTTTGAGACAAGGCTGTGCGCTTTCTCCGTTGATATTCATACTCGTGATGGATAGCTTCAGTGCTATTATGCATGATGCGGAGAGAAGGGGTTGTATTAAAGGTTTTTCCTTCGCGAACGAGGTTTCATGTTCACACTCTCTATTCGTCGATGATTTGCTTTTGTATGGATACTTGAAGCGGAATTATTGGTTTTACATTCATTTAATGTTCATCAGATTTCAAGCAGCTACAGGTTTGAATATTAATAGAAGCAAATCTTTCATCATTTATGAATTCGGTGCTGTACAGGAAGTTGAATTTATAGCTGAATTCATGGGGGTCGACATTAGGATGCTTGATGGGGGGTTTACATATCTGGGTTTTCGGATCAAATCATGTGGATACAAAAATAGGGATTGGTCTTGGATGGTGGACAGATTTCGCCGTAGGATTGAGGGCTGGTCACACAGGTGGTTATCTTTGGGTGGCAGGCTGGTTTTAATACAGGCTGTTCTTTCACAAATGCTAGTTTATTGGGGTCACCTGTTCTATATACCGGAGGGTGTCATTAACAGTCTAAATCGAATAGTTGCTAAATTTTTATGGGGTGGGGCGACAATGACCCATAAAATACACCTAGTCAAGTTGGAACGCCTTTGCAGGGATAAGAAGTATGATGGTTGGGGGATCCTCAATTTGAGGACTTTTAATTCTGCTTTGCTGATTAAATCCTTATGGAAAGCAATAAAAGGTAACAGCATATGGAATATGATTATTAAGTGCAAATACGTAGAGGGCGATATTTTGAAACAGCTGATATGTTTTAATATTCGACACAACAGAAGAACATCTGCCATTTGGAAAAGCTTTAAGAAAATAATGGTTCATCTTTCTGGTAGGCTTGCATGGGCTTTTGGGGACGGGGGGGATATCCCTATAACTTTTAAGAAAATTATCGGCCTCCCTGATTATTATGTCTTATCAACACAGATGGTGCACAATTTATCACATAGAGGGATTATGTTCGTGTCACAGACGATTAGGGTCTGGTCTCTGGGAGCGCCAATCTTCAAGAGTGTGGAACAGCTTGGATTGCCGGCGCATTTGGCGGAAGAATGGGAGGTTATGCGGGATGCTTTTCGCGCCGCTGGTTTCAATTGGAAGTTTGGTGGAGACCAAATCGAATGGAATGGCCCCAGACATGATGGGGCGCCTATTGTCAAAGAGGTTTACGGGGCTCTCAACCTTGAATCATTCGGGAACCAAATGATATCATCCTTTTTCCCCTTTTGGAGGCGGAAGATTCCGACCAAGGTTGTGTTGTTTGGCTGGCTGGTATCAAAAGGTAGAATTCTCACTGGAGAAAACTTGAACCGTCGGGGGTTCTCGGGGCCGTTCAGATGCCATATTTGCTGCAGGGAATTGGAAACAATCGACCATCTTTTTTTCAGATGCTCAGAAACAGCGAGTATGTGGAAGCTCTTCTCAAACCATCACATGGGAGCAGCATGGGTTCCATCCGACTTTCTGAATGTGGCATTGGAATGGGACAACCTTCAAGGGAAATATAAATCTCTGCCCTTCTACTTCGTTTGGGAGGTCTGGAAGGGCAGGAACAGGCTGATATTCGAAGGGGTGCCATTTAAGTTGCCTCAGATATATGCTTATATTCTGGCCTGGCTGGATGATCGCCCCGTTCCAGACGCTGCGATCATAGACTGCTCCAGGCGTAATAGACCGCATCAAATCTCTTTGCCGGCATTATATTTCGATGGTGCTTGTGTGGAGGGCCGGATGGGTTGTGGGGCCTGGTTAAAAATTTCTCAGAGGGAGCGGGTGCACGTCCATTGGAATGCTGGTTGGGGCACCAATAATAAATCTGAACTTATTGCCTTATGGGGTGCTCTCCGGCTCGTGGTATACCTACAGCTTCAAGGTGTTCACGTCTATGGTGATTCACAGGTTGTTATAGGGTGGGCTGTTGGACAAATGGATATGATGAGTCCGGATCTGTTGGGTTGGCTGCATAGGGTCAGGGGTCTGTGGGATAGACTTGGCAGGCCACCGATCACACACATCTACAGGGAATCAAACACTAGGGCGGATGGGCTGTCCAGAAAGGGTCTGGATTCGGATTTTGGTATGATGCATATTCAAATATTCAGGGACAATCAAACACATTGGCAAACATCTATTCCAATCCCATAATGGCTTTCTATAAGAATTTTTGGATTTTTGACACGGGTTGTGATATACTGTGATAGTATGGTTTTGCACAGGGGTCAGGCTTGGCTTATGCTTTCTGTTTTAGGTTGAATATTATATGGTTCGGATGGGTCTGTCTATAGTTTATGGATCATAGGTCGATGGATATCATCACAAGCGACCCTGTGCTGGTTTTGTATTTCTCTTCTGTGGGTATATAACACTTTCATGCCGAGGATATTTTTGGGATCATAAGACGGGGGTCATCATATCAAACGAGCCTGAGAGGGTATATAGTGGTATGCTACAGCTCATCCATCATTTGTGCAGGTGCAGGATGGTTAAGGTTTTCTGAGGCGGCCACAGACAAAGCTTGCTCAGTTAGGTCATAGGGCTTGTCTACAGCCAAGTTCCTTCTTCCCAAGCGAGCCTGATATGCTTCCGTAATGAGAGGATTTGTGGTCATCATGTCTTTCTGGAGCGTCCGCGGCAGTCTCCTGGGGGGTGATGTTAGCACTAGGGCTGACCCTAAATATTTATCACCCGCATTTGCCGTCTATGTTCTTAATTCTCGGGTCTTTTTAAGGGATTCATACATGTTGAAATTATAATGCTCATCTATTGTCGCTGGATCCACATCTATGTCGTTTTTGATGGTGGATATGTTCAGATTTGGGGCGGCCGACTGTCTCTCTCAGATTCTTGAGAGGGTTATGGTCTGGCTCTTATGTTTGGTCTAATGGCTATTGCTCTGCATAGCTGGTATTATGTTTGTACAATGTACTGTTTATATTATAATATATACAGCGTTTTTTTCTTCTGAAAAAAAAAAAAGTTCACATTTCTTATATAATACCTTCGCGATCACTCATCTAGAAGAAGCTTTTCGTGTTTCGCTAGTTCGAAGTTGCAGACGAAATCCATACGACATACTTAGACTATTAATATATATAATTGTTATTTTCAAGGAAATCTTAGAGGGAAAGGCATTTTGATGCGAGTGGTTAGTCTCTTACAACCTTTCCCTCCCTAGTATGCAATGAATATGTGACAATCAATGATGAATATGATCACTTTAATATTTGGGTTATGTATATGGATCCATGATTGTATTTACAATTGTAAAACAATAAGTGTTAATGATGTTAGTAGTTGATTTTAAAATCATCATAGTTATAATATTGATGTTATAATTCTCCTCGTGTCATTATAAAATGGTCATTTATCAACCTTTATATGATATAATTAAGTTATATATATTAATGTACAATTCTCGTCAAACGCTCATTTATCATTGCTTCAACATTTATATCATTATAAAATGGTAATTTATCAACCTTTATAGGATATAATTAAGTTATATATATTAATGTACAACTCCCATCAAACGCTCATTGATCATTGCTTCAACATTTATGATATATAATTAAGCTATATATATTAATGTACAATTCTGCTCATATGATCATTTCTTTAATGGATGGGCCATTGGAGAGTTTTCCTCTTTCAAACACGGATAGATTCTTAACTGAAGCAATCTTCCTTCATCTTACTATTACAATTTATGTCGTTGCTTTAATCGATGTGACATTGGAGAGTTTTTCTTTTTCAAGTACGGTAGATTTTTAAGTCAAGCAATCTTCCTCCATCTTATGATTATAATTTATCTGGTCAGTCTTGTCAACGTTGTTGTTGTATTATACTGACTGATATCTCATGAGTTTGTATTATATTAATTTAAAGTTATTCTAACTATAGATCTAAGGGTAACTATAGATCTAAGGGTATTAAATTTAAAGATATAATTTTATTTTTTTTAAGTTTTGTATTTAAAAAAATGTTTGCACATTGAGAGATTGATTACTATTGATATTTAATAAATCTGTAGTTAAGATACATCTAAATTGTTTATATAATTTGGTTTTACATTATTTATTTATATAATTTTATTAGAAATTTAAATCACTAAGTCAATAAAATCTTCAAAATGTTTTAGAATTAAATAAAATAATTGAATTATACTCATTACATATATATTGTGTTTGTTTATGTGATTTTATTAAAACTTTAAATCATAGAGTCAATGGGTTCTTAAAAAGTTTTAGAATTAAATACACTATATTGAAAACAAAAAAGCCCATTTCTCCTCTTAAAAATATTGTCATTAATTTTAAGATTACAATGATTTATGTCTATTTTTTTTTATTAATTCTAATAACACTTAGTAGAAAAACAATGTAGAACATCCATTTCTTTTTTTAAAAATATTTCCATTAATTTCAAGATTACAATAATTTGATTTTTACTAAAAATATTACATCAATTTTTTTTATTAACACTATGTTGTAGCCGTTACAACACCCTAAAAATTTTCACCCTTTCAAATTTTTGGGCCCTTGAACATTGAAAATTGGAGTCAAACCTAAAGTTCGATCCTTCAAAAGCCTTAAGTCGCTAAGTCGCAGAATAGGTCAACTCACCCAATGTGCGACCTTGCGACCCATCAGGTCGCCAAGTTGCGAAATCGTGTATCGCACATGAAACTAAACAATCGCGACTTTGTGACCCTGTGACCTCGCGACCTCTAGGTCGCAAGGTCGCAGGGTCACGAGGTCGCACATCTCATCTACACGGCTTCGTTACGACCTTGCAACCCTCATTTATTGCCCACACGTGTGACCTCTTTATATATAGAAGGGTCGCATAGGTCGCATTTGACCTGCGCGATAGAGAAAGAAAACAGCTATGACAAGCCAACTGGAGCACGTTTTTCTCGGGTAAGTTGCCTAATCCTCTTGCCTTTTCCTTTTTTACTAATTGTTGCCCTCAGCTCCCTCATCTTAGCTTATTAAAACCACTGCCTATCCACTATTAGGACCCCGTTGCAGAAGCTTTCCCCCCTCCCCCCCCCAAATAGTATCTTCACTCTGTGTATCTCCTCTAAAATTCAGGCTACCCAGACTCCCTTGTCAGTCTTTTCCTCATGATTGCTTACCTCTTGATGTGTTACCCTTCCTCCCTTTTCCCTCTCTTGCTCTAAGTGAAAGAAGGACAAAGGACCGCGTCGCCGTGTAAAGCCGTCCGCCTAGCCCTAGCGCAACCTGCGAGCCCGCAGACTTGCGACCCCCATGACCTTGCGACCTCGGTCCTTGGTTGCTAAGTCACCAAGTCACATATCGGTGAAAAATTGAAGTGCCACAAATTTGCGACTCAGCGACCTGGTGACCCGGTTGCGAGTCGCTAAGTCGCCAGGTCGCATTCTCATAAAAATATAACCTGGCGCGACTTAGCGACCTCGCGACCTAGTCGTTAGTCGCCAAGTCGCGAGGTCGCTATTCTCTAAGGTTTTAAACCAGCGTGACTTAATGACTTAGCGACCCAGGGGAGAGGTCGCTAGGTCGCAGTTTCACCCTTTTTCATGACCTTAGTTGAGCAGAGGTAGAATCAGTTTAAGTATTTATTAATATGGCATTTATCTTATCATGGGATTATTTTATGGACATGCCAGGGAACCTCGAAGCAGAGCTAGAGTGCATTTCCATCTCCTCAGCCTCGAGTTATATGGGGCCTCTGGTAGTTTGCAGAAAGAACAAGAGTCCGGAGATAGAAATATTTGAGGATGAAATACCTATGTCACCTCCCCCTATCTACGGAGATACCACATGCATATTCAACAAAGGATAGAGCATGAGTTGGTATCAAGTATACGAAGAATTTGCGAAACCTGAATTTCCAAAAGACCTCCTAGACCGGCAGGTATATGTTCAATTCAAGAAATCAAAGCCTCACTATGTAGTAGCCCATCCACCTATATTTCCACGCGCAGAGCTAATCGAGTGGATCTTGCAAAAGGTCGACCCCAGGTTCTGGGTGATTCGAGATCATGAAGGGAAAGAAATTGCTAATCTGAAGGGACAGGATGCGGAGTTATATTACGCACTTCCCACCTGAGAGCAGACATTCACCAAGGAATGGGCCACTACTCATGCAGTTCCCATATTCGAAACCTTGAAAGGATGGTGGGAAGAACCAGAAAAGTTCAAGGTCAAAAAGGACCAGGAGTACCAGGTAGCAGGTCTCAGGAAGGTCTACAAGCTCGTGGCAGCTATTCTGTGTAGGATGTATGGTCGTCTCGATGCCACCAATTTCAACGACCCTTGGGTATCTCTTATGTACTTTGTCACCGTATACGACACACGCTTCAATTGGGCCAAATTATTAATAGAAGCCCTCAAAACAAACATATCTTCAGGACTAGCGCTCGAGGAAGGGTATGCATCAGAATTTTACATGGCCTCCTATCTGTTCGATGCAGTATGTGCGAGGTGCCATTTTGAGGGGTGGGCACAAAACTAGGATCAATAGCGTGCCCGTCTGATTCACAAGGATTTGCAGGTATTCTGGGACTACAAATATAAGCAGGATATGGAGCTGATCTCACATAGTTTCATCCCTGTACTCTACAGAAAATTGTTTGGTAAAGATACCCTGTGCATGTCCTGGCAGGCCATGGAAACAATAACCAAGGCGGCACACTGGTTTCCTTTTGTAGAAGGCACTTTCATCTGAGTCTTCAGTTTGCTCAAGGCTCCCCATGCACTGCCCTGATTCATCACTGCCAAACTACTACTTCAGGAAATGTTTTTCCAAATGACAGCCGAATTTTCAAAGGTTCTTACTAAAGGCAAGAAGAAGCCATGGCCCACTCTGCCACTCACTATCAGCACTTATATGGTCAAATATTTCAGAGAATTAGAGGCGGAAGTTGAGCAAATCAAAGGATTCTTTTTGCCTCCCTTGGTCCACTGGACGTACGATCCTGAGAGGATTATCCCTACCCATTGCAAATGGACCAAATTTAAATGGAGCTACCAACATACTTAATTCCCAACTAAAGATGGAGTAAAAAACTGGCACAATAAAGATAGGGAGATTGCTCCATAGGAGTTAACTGATAAGGAAGATCAAGATGATAAAACCTTGAAAGAAAGAATCCATGAGCTAGGAGGAGCCTCATCTTCTCAAGCCAAGAAGCCTAGAACTTTCCTCAATGGGAAGCTGAGGAAATAGCAAAAGAGGAGGCGGATAAACGCAAGAAACAACTGAAGGCAGAACAAAGAAAGAAGCAGGAAGAGAACACTCGCAAGAGAAAGGAAGAGGAGGAAGCAAAAACAGAAGCTGAGCGCCAGCTAAAAATAGAACTAGATAAGGTAGAAGCTGAACGCCGACTAAAGGAAGAACAAGATAGGGCAGAAGAATATCAGAAACTGGAGAAGGAAGCAGAGAAAAAGAGAAGGGAGGAAGAAAGTCAAAAGTCGAAGGAAAATTCCTCCAAAGAAGCTGAAGGCAGTAAGACACCTCCTTCTGTGACAGGGATACAGACGGAGCTGCCAGCCATCGAAGTGCCTCAAACAAATCCTGCAACCAATATGCATTTTTTTCTCTCAGAACGGGGTACCTCCGAGGAGCATGAGGAATAAGTGTTTGATCTGACAAGACTCACCTATGATCAATTCACACACAAAATCAGGTAGGAGAAGAGAATATGCTTAGCACGGAATCTTGCTGCACCCCTCACGGCCACAACAGAAAAGGATATAGTCCTGGATACCAGGACCAATCCAGTTATGATAGCATCAGCTGGCACTGCTTTCGCCATAGCCACGGAAGAAAACGTAAGCAGAATGAGTAGGGAAATTCTATCCCTACAGAATAGATTACAGGCCTCCGAACAAAAGATAGCTAGATCGGAGCAAGAGAAAAAGGCACTAGAAGAAGAAGTTTGACAGCTGCAGGTTAGGAACATCCATACTAATGAAGCACCACCCACCATTCGAAGAGAGCTGGTAACTCTAGAAGCCACCATGAGGCAAGTATATGGAGAATTGTTTACAATAAAGCAGACAGTTGCACCTCTGCTGAGAGCTCAAACAGAAACCAAGAAGAGAAACGAACAATTAAAAGAATCCGCCACAGCCTTGAACATAATGCTAGAATGGGTAAACAAGTATCTACAGGCTCCAGATACTTTGCCCAGAGAAGATTGGATTTGCACCCAGAATGACAAGGTTCAAATATGCATGAAGGTGCAATCCAAGGAGAAGATATTCAAAGACTTAGAGAAGGTAATGACTGCTTACGAACATCTGATTAGCGGCATTGACTCAATGGATGAACTGCACCACATTCCTTCTCTAGGTACATTGGGTGAAGAAAAAATGTGGGAACAAGTGGACCAACACATTTAGGCATTTCTTCGACCTATCAAGCAAGCCGTTGCTTCTCCAGATCTTCCGGCATCACAGGAAAATCTAGTTCAATTCATCGTGATGCCAGTCTGGATTTATACCAAGCTAGCTTCCTTGTCTAACCAAATCATGATCAAAAGAAAAAATTTGATCCCAAACACTCTCGAATTCCTGCACCTTTTAAGAGAAGATACTCCTCTGATCTCCCCGGTTGCTGCAAATTATCGAGCATGGGGAAATTTCCTCAAAGAGCAGCAGGTAGATGTTCTCGACCTCACAATCACTCACATGCTCCCATGATCAGGTCGCAAGTCGCAGCCTACAGGAGGAGTCGCAGGTCGCATCAGTAATGATCAGGTCGCAGGTCGCAGCCAAGCACAGGGTCGCAAGTCGCTTTTTCCCTTCAGGTCGCAAAGCATGCCAAAAATCAGGAAGGCGAAAAGTCACGGCACCCAAGGGTCAATTTTGTCCTAGAAATACTCCCTTTGGGGACTTGTAAAAGAATATTTTTTTGGACTCCAAAGGAGATAGGAGAGTTGTAAAGCATTGAATAGAAATTTATGTGAATGGATACAAGCATTTGTCTTAAATCCACTTTTGGATCTGATGAGAATTAATGTGTTAACACTATGAATATTTTCTCTTATATGTCTGATATCTTATGATTAACTGATCTGTGTTTTCTGCTTATATTCTTTATGCATTTCCACTCACTGAATGTGTTAATGATGGTAGGTTGTTTTACTTAGGAGATGTTTGTAAGCTCATTACTGACATCTATCTTATCTGTGAAACCGCTTAAGGAATTGAAGGGTGTTCTTACCAGGCAGAAATATTTCTTCTATGGTTCAAACAAATTTTACAAGCACAAACCTAATGATGTGCTGCTAACAGGAGTATTTAGCAGTAGCCAGACCCACACCCCGGATGAGATCCCTATCACAAACGGTTTAGAGTCTAATCGAGACTTTTTACCGTAGAGATCCCTTACTATTGGCCAGACATTTTCTCCTGTCAACAGATTTGGTGCTAGAAGGAGGGCCTGAATGGCAGGCTCCCAACATATAAGTAACATCCCATTGCAAACTCCCCAGGGGGAGATCATGCATGAAAATACCTATCCTCCACCTTTGGAAAATTCCCAGGAGGAGGAAGCTCCTTACTATGAGGTCACCCTGGAACATCTAAGGGCCCTACGTCCCATCGCTCGAAACCTCTTCAGAGGCTTGCAAAATGCCCTAGTCACTAGTTCCTTGGCTAATCCTAGAACTCCTGCAGCTAACCACACTCGCCAGGGAACCCTTGTCAATTCCCTACCTCAACTGGTTGGTCTTATGATTGAAGATTATGTAGACGCGGTTGAGTGTAACTCTAAAGATCCCCAGACAGCCCCTGAGGGGCTGAAGAGGGAGGCCCCGAGATTTCCGAACCCCAACCCAACACCGGTCCCCAGCCAGACCAGAATTTGAATGATAACACTCAAACCAACAACCCACCTGTGGGGGGATCCGGGAGGGGCCGGGGTAACAGAGGCAGGGGGGACAGAGGCCGTGGACAAGGCAAAAATGTCAACCACCACTAGCACCACCGAAACCAAAATAGATTCCCTTTCCTTTACAATTGGAGAAAAATTAGAAATATAGGGAACCATGGAGAAAACCAAGACATGCAGTCCCACCACAAGGGCGAGGCCTCTGGGTTTGGCATGGGTAGCGAATCCGAAAGTGAAAGGGGACATGTATACATACCACGCAACCAATGGGCCAGATGTGTACAACCTTTGGCTTGGATGACCCAGTCCCCCTTAGGTGTCCAAGGTCCCCTCCATGACATGCCCCGACACCCTGAAAAGCATCTCCCTAAGTTCGACCCCGAGAAAGGTACTTTAACCGAAGACCACATTACTAACTTCTACCTGCCTTTACAGATGATGAGAGTGCAGTATGACAACGTAGCATGCTCGCTTTTTCCTCATACTCTACAAAATCAAGCTGCAATGTGGTATCGGTCGCTCCCTGTTGCTTCCATCCCTTTGTCGGAAAACTTCTGTCATACCTTCCTACAAAAATTATCGGAAGATAAAACCCCCTCAATGCTCCTCACAGAGCTTAGCACGCTGAAATGTCAGAAGAAGGAGAAGGTCAAGGACTTTAATCAATGTTTCGCCACTATATTGAACAATTTCCCTCCAAACATGGCCTTAGATGATTCTATTACCATTGAATACTATACGAGAGGACTCCCACGGGATATTATCGTGTTTGTGAAGTGCGAGGCCAGAGCTACCCTGGCAGCAAATTACACCACCGCCCTTGCTGTCGAAAAGGACATGTTGTCCATACGTGCCATTGACCATGAAGGTCGAGATGATCAAAAACCAACCACGAAGAGAGCCCAATCCTCAAGTCATAAATCCGGGGACAAATATAATGATCCCTTTGATTTCGAAAGTATCACAAAATCCCTCAAGTTGTTGACCAACGAAGTCTCTCATATGAAGAGGAAGAACAACGATTCTGTCCCAGCTGCTAAAACGTAGAAACCTTTCTTCAGAAAGAATAATCCCGTCGTGACCCGGCCCCTGTCAAACTCAAGTGCTAGCCTCAACGTTGAAGAAATCGGCAAGGAAAAATTTTGTTCTTTAGATCAAGCCTCCCACTCAGAGAAAACTTGCCCACAGTGGATCAATAGCATGACCGCTGTGGTGAATCAACTTTTGGAAGACCAAACCCCCGGGGATCTAGAAGAGGAGACCATCTCAAACAATGAGGAGGCTTCCCCCCCCGATGAAGACGTAGGTTCCACTGTCCTCACTTTTGAGGTTATCCACAGAGAATCCTCCCTTTCAATAGCTGGGATAAATCTAGCTTACGACCCTAAGTCTAAACCCCCTCAAAAATATGGTTTGAGAAGTAAAGGCCCGATCCCTGAACAGTCCTTCGAAGAAAAAAGGAAGGCTTTCTTAAGGAAAATTCTTCCACCAAACACAGAAAACAAAAAAAAGACTCTTGAAAAATTTAGTCCAACTAATCCCCGAGAAGGCCCCAAGGCTAAAGCTTCATCAGCTTCCCCTAAAAACACCGCCGAATTTGCCTCACACACAGATTCTGGGTATAACATTATTGAGGATATGAAGAAGACCCGGGCCAATATCTCTCTCTACGAGCTCGCTCACATTGCCAACCAACAAGACCTTATCCTCAAAGCCTTTTCCAATCTATCGGCGACCAAACCCGTGAGCATCACATCTGCCCAAACTGCTGCTAGTCCCCAATCCATCATAAATGCCGTAAACGCCAACTCTAGGGGATCCACACCACCTTTCCTCCTATCCTTTGAGATCTTTAACTTTAATGTCCATAATTTCCTCGTCGATTCTGGTGCATCCACGAATGTTATTCCCTTATCCGTATGCAAGAAGTTAAACATCCGCCCTGAGAAAACTGATGCTAGGATCATCCAACTCGACAGATCTCAAGTCCATGTAATAGGCGAATTAAACAACGTCATCATCTGCCTATCCTCCAATTCTAGAGTGCATCAGTGCATTGACATAGTAATCGTGGACATCCCCGAGGCTTATGGACTTCTGTTAAGTAGAGATTGGTCCAGTAGGTTCCAAGGATACTTTTCCACTGATTGGTCCCACCTTTTGCTCCCGTACAAGGGCAGGAATAACCAAATATCGGTCGAGAGTGAGCCGTAAATGAAACATACTGTGACCGACCTGGATGCAAATAACGAACCAATCAGTTTTGCACAAGAAGAGCTCGGTATGTGTTTCTTAGAATCCATTCTCGGGTGCTATCAAACTCCCCAATCTCCGGTCATTCAAGACGTCTAGTCTGAGCTATTGCTGGTCACTAAAAACCCCTCCGCCTCAACAAAGGACCCATTAGAAACTGTTTCCCTGAGTACTTCCTCATTATGCTCGGTAGCATCGTCAAATCAAAATATGAAACATGGACCTTGTACTATGACGGTTCCAAAATGCAAGATGGGGCTGGTGCAGGTTGTATCTTGCTAGACCCTTAGAAGAACAAGTTTGTAATTTCTTGTCGGTTATAGTTCCAGTGCACGAATAATACAGCCGAGTATGAGGCATTGTTACTCAGACTCCAAAAGGCCATATAGCTAAAAGTTCTTTGTTTAAAGGTAATTGGTGATTCCGATATTCTCACTTGTCAGGTACGTAACACCATCCATTACTTGTCTCCACATCTGAAAGGTTACCAGCAAGAGGTATGGCATTTAATTTCTGCTTTTGATGCTTTCGGTATTAAATTTGTACTTAGAATGCATAATGCAACAGCTGATACACTCGCTAATGCCGCCGCTAGGTTCACCCCACTTAGAGATGTATTTTCTATTGAAGTTATTTACAAGCCATCCGTACTAGATAATGTTACTAATTTTCATGTTTTCAATGATGACCAAGAGGTACCAGATTTCATGCTCAATATAGACATATTGAAAGACGCGGTTATAGAAGAAGAGGATCATGATCGAGCTTTACAGGAGTAACTAGGAGAGCGGAAAGAAAATCCCATACCTAAAGGGGTTGTATCACTCGAAAAGTTGTTCGACCTATAGAACCATTTCCAAGGGCCCCCAAATACAAAGGTGCATAGTTCCACGTTAGCGCACCGAAAAATTAACCTCAGGACAGACAAGGATCCGAAGCTTGTAAATCTGGGTAATGAGTGCACCCCTCAAGAGAAACAATCATTCACCGGATTATTTAAGAAATAATGAGATGTGTTTGCCTAGACATATAATGACCTTCAAACTTACGATACACGGATCATCTAGCACATCATACCCATGAAGGAAGGAGTGAAGCCGTTCCAACAGAAATTGAGAAAAGTACACCCAGCTTTAGAACCGATGATACAAAAGGAACTAAATAAGCTCTTGGATGCACGGATAATTTTCAAAGTTAGACATTCCACCTGGGTATCAAACTTGGTCCCTGTTCACAAGAAATCTGGCGAAATCCATTTGTGCGTAGACTTCAGGAATTTGAACAGAGCCTCTAACAAGGACAACTACCCAATCCCTCCTATGGAGCAAATCCTTCAAGCTGTATCCAGGTCAGAAATGTTTTCTCTATTGGATGGGTTTTCAGGGTATAATCAAGTACTAGTGGCTGAGCCCAATCGGCTCAAAACCACATTCAGAACTAAATGGGGAAATTTCGCCTTCAGACGCATGCCCTTTGGCCTGATTAATGCCGGCACCACTTTCCAAAGAGCTATGGACATTGCCTTCAGGGGACTCATTAAAAAAAGTGTGGTAGTATACATTGATGACGTCACCTCATTTTCAAAGCGCAAATCTGACCACCTACACCACCTCAAGCATATTTTTGAAAGGTGTCAGAAATACGGGATCTCACTGAACCCGAAGAAAATAATTTTCACCATTGCTGAAGGAAACTTGTTACGGCACATAATAACTCGAGATGACATAGTAGTGTACCCAGAACGTGTGAAATTCATCGCTCAAATACAGCCCCCAAGTGGTAAGAAAACTATGCAGTCTTTCCTCGGCAAAATCAACTTCGTCCAAAAGTTTATATCAGTTTTCACTCAAATATTGAAACCATTGCAAGGCATGATTAAGAAAAACACCAACTTTAAATGGAATACTCTTGAGAAAGAAGCGCTCGATAACATCAAACGAGCCATCGCGGAAGCACCCGCTCTTCATAGTCTGAATTTCAACAAAGGCTTTATCTTGTATACCTTTGCCTCAGATTCTTCTTTGGCAGTCTTACTCACTCAGAAATATGACAACAAGGATGAGCGACCTATACCATTTATGAGCACTAGGATACAGGGCGCCAAGCTGAATTATCCAGATATTGACAAACAAGTTATGCGGTGCACAAAGCAGTTAAACACTGCAGGCCATATATTTTGAAGAATCATGTCACAGTCTTCGTACCTCACCTGGCTGTTCACTCACTATTCGTACAGCAAGAGCTGGGCAAGAGATGAGGCAACTGGATGATGTGCCTCCAAGAATATGACCTAGAATTCAAGCCAACACACACTATAAAGGGCCAAGGATTATGTCAGATGGCCGCAAAGGCAATAGACTCACGGAGCAGTGAAGAAGAAAATTGGGAACACGAGATCGGCATGTATCAAGCTGATAGCACAACCTGATAGGATACCTCCTCATGGTACGTAGATCTCCAGTAATATCTGAAACATGGCACCATGTGCCCCACTTTAACCACTCAGCAGAAACGTGCATTGAGATTGAAAGTTGTATCCTACCAGTTGGTGCAGGGTAAGCTGTTTTGCAAGCACCACAACAGTGTCCTACTACGCTGTTTGGAGTATGATGAAGCACAAAAAGTGTTGGAAGAACTCCACGATGGTCCCACAGGTGGAAACTATGCAGGGGATACCACTGCTCACAAGATCATGTGTGCCAGTTTCTATTGGCCTACTCTGTTCAATGATGCGCACGCCTATGTTTGGAAATGCCAATAATTCCAAAAGTTCACAAATAGAGATATATGACCTTCAACCCCGTTACAGTCTGTTGTAGTGGAAGAACCATTTCAACAATGGGGGCTGGACGTGATTGGGGAAATCTTGCCACACTCTTCCAAGCAACATAGATACATCCTCACTGCCACAGACTACTTCACAAGGTGCGTTGAAGCGATACTGTTGCGTCAGGTCAATGATCAAGAGGTAATAGCCTTCATCACCCAATGCATCATGATTAGGTTTGGCATTCCAACCTCCCTTGTTTTTGATAATGCAACCTATTTCTCATCATTAAAATTATATGATTTTTCTATAGAAAATGGTATCGTACTTAAACACTCTGCCAACTATTACCCTCAAGGAAACGGGTTAGCCGAGTCAACCAACAAGAACCTAATCCGCATCATCAAAAAGACTCTACTGTCCCAACAATGAAATTGGCATAAGGCACTCCATAACGCCCTTTGGGCTGATCGAGTCACACCCAAACCTTCCTTGGGCACCTCCCCATTCTTCCTTGTATATGGAAAAGAGGATATCCTTCCCCCCAAATTGTCTCTCCCTGTCCTTCAATTATCTCAAGAGACTCATGGCACCCCTTGCCCTTCTTTACGGGCCAGAATAGACACACTGTTGAAACTTGAGGAGGAAAGGCAAAAAACATGGGGAAAATTCACCATCCACCAAAGTCGGGATAAAACGATGGTTCGACAAGAAGTCAACAGGAAACAAGGTTTTCGAAGTAGGTGACCTTGTCCTCAAATGGGATAAAGCTCATGAGGATAAAGGGAAACACTCCAAGTTCTAGGCATTATGGACAGGCCCTTTCCAGATCAAATAAAAGGTCGGCTTTCACACTTACAGGTTACAAACCCTTGAGGGGAGGATTGAGGTCCTCCCTATGAATGGGCACGACCTTAAGCACTATTTCACTTGACAGCTCCTAAGGATTGTCACCACACCCTGTACCATAATTTGTCTTGTTTTCTGTTGTTCTTTACCATTTACATTTTCAATAAATCGCTTGTTTCACGCAGGCTCTCATTAACCTTTTTTTTTCTTTGGCATCTCAAATTGAGGGGGGGATGTAGAAGTTACTCAATTGGCATAGTTAGCCAGAATCTATGATGGTGAAGAATCTCCCCCCCAAAATTCAAAACTGGCACAAGCTGACTTGTTATAGGAACCCAATGGCGAGAACATGACTAAGTCCCTCAAACCAAAACACAGTAGCTTACCTAGTATGGTGGCTCAAGGGACTACTGTGAAAAAAGAATGTTTCGATTGAATCGGCTACTACATGGGAAAGGGAAGGAGCTAGCCTCAGGTGAAGAATGAATATCCGAGAAAACCCAAAGTCCTCATATAGACTAGGAGCAACCTCTCTCGCAAGAAAAATAAGTCGGGATCCCTCATCCACCCACGCAATAATTGCCACATTAAATAAGTTCCTTGAGAAAAAAAAATAAGTGCTTTGAGCACATTTAAATAAGTGCACTTAGCACATGAATAAAGGGTAAAGGATTGAGAAAGGCTTCCTACACAGAGGGGCGATACGAAGACTCCACGCGGGTACTGACTAGGCTCGCTGGAAGCGGAGCAACATCCGTGACTCCTAGGTAGTGACTCCACCGGGGCCATCAGGTTTGATGGCAGCAGAGCAACACAATGAGGACAAAATAAACTATAGTGGATCCTAGAAATCGATGAGGTTACTCTGAACAATTTCGTCTGGTCTCCAAGAATGAAAACACGGTGAACCAACACCCAGGGGCAGGAAATTAGGAGAAGAAAACGTGCGAGGCTCGAAGAAGAAATTAGTGGGACCCACGGGGTGAAAGGAACAACACTCTAAGCCCTCCCCGCCCCCCTCAAGATGAAGCACCAGTAGAGATTCTGGACCCTACCAGTCAATCGCCATTTCTTGTAGCCGCTACAACACCGTCCAAATTTTCACCCTTTCAAATTTTTGGGCCCCTGAACATTGAAAATTGGAGTCAAACCTGAAGTTCGATCCTTCAAAAGCCTTAAGTTTCTAAGTCGTAAAATAGGTCAACTCACCCAATGTGCGACCTTGCGACCCATCAGGTCACCAAGTCGCGAAATCGTGTATCGCACACGAAACTAAACAATCGCGACCCTGCGACCTTGCGACCCTGCGACCTCTAGGTCGCAAGGTTGCAGGGTCGCGAGGTCGCACATCTCATCTACAAGGCTCCGTTGTGACCTTTCGACCCTCATTTATTTCCCACACGCGCGACCTCTTTATATATAGAAGGGTCGCATAGGTCGCATTCGACCTGCGCGACGGAGAAAGAAAACACCTCTGACAAGCCAACTGAAGCACATTTTTCTTGGGTAAGTTGCCTAATCCTCTTGCTTTTTCCTTTTTTACTAATTTTTGCTCTTAGCTCCCTCACCTTAGCTTACTAAAACCATAACCTACCAACTATTAGGACCCTGTTGCTGAAGCTTTTCCCCCCCTATAGTATCTTCACTCTGTGTATCTCCTTTAGAAGTCAGGCTACCCAGACTCCCTTGTCAGTATTTTCCTCATGATTTCTTACCTCTTGATGTGTTACCCTTCCTCCCTTTTCCCTCTCTCGCTCTAAGTGAAAGAAGGACAAAGGACCGTGTCACCGTGTAAATTTGTCCGCCCAGCCCTAGCGCGACTTACGACCCCGCGACCTTGCAACCCCCGCGACCTTGCGACCTCAGTCCCTGGTCGCTAAGTCACCAAGTCGCATATCGGTGAAAAATTGAAGTGCCGAGACTTTGCGACTCAGTGACTTAGCGACCCAGTCGCGAGTCACAAAGTCGCCAGGTCGCGTTCTCATAAAAATCTAACCTGGCGCGACTCACTGACCTCACGACCCAGTCGCTAGTCGCCAAGTCGTGAGGTCACTTTTCTCTAAGGTTTTAAACCAACGTGACTCAACGACTTAGCGACCCAGGGGAGAGGTCGCTAGGTCGCATGTTCACCCTTTTTCTTTACCTTAGTTGAGCAGAGGTAGAAGGAATTTAAGTATTTATTAATATGGCATCTTTCTTATCATGGGATTGTTTTATGAACATGCCAGGGAACCTCGAAGCAGAGCTAGAGTGTGTTTCCATCTCCTCAACCTCGAGTGATATGGGGCCTCCGTCAGTTCGCAGAAAGAACAAGAGTCCGAAGATAGAAATCTCGGAGGATGAAATACCTATGTCACCTCCCCCTACCTATGGAGATACCGCATGCATATTCAGCAAAGGAGAGAGCATGAGTTGGTATCAAGTATACCAAGAATTTGTGAAACCTGAATTTCCAGAAGACGTCCCAGACCGGTAGGTATATGTTCAAGTCAAGAGATCAAAGCTTCACTATGCAGGAGCCCATCCACCTATATTTCCATGCGTAGAGCTAATCGAATGGATCTTGCAAAAGGTCGACCCCAGGTTCTGGGTGATACGGGATCATGAAGGGAAAGCATTTGCTAATCTGAAGGGACAGGATGCAGATTTCTATTACGCACTTCCCACCTGACAGCAGACATTCACCAAGGAATGGGCCACTACTCATGCATTTCCCATATTCAAAACCTTGAAAGGATGGTGGGAAGAACCAGAAAAGTTCAAGGTCATGAAGGACCAGGAGTATCAGGTAGCAGGTCTTAGGAAGGTCTACAAGCTCATGGCAGCTATGCTATGTAGGATGTATGGTCGTTCCGATGTCACCATTTTCAACATCTCTTTGGTATCTCTTATGTACTTTGTCACTATATATGGCACCCGCTTCAATTGGGCCAACTTATTAATAGTAGCCCTCAAAACGAACATATCTTCAGCACTAGCACCCGAGGAAGGGTATGCATCAGAATTTTACATGGCCTCCTATGTGTTGGATGCAGTATGTGCGAGGTGCCATTTTGAGGGGTGGGCACACAACTGGGATCAAGAGCGCGGCCGTCCGACTCACAAGGAGTTGTAGGTATTTTGGGACTCAAAATATAAGCAGGATATGGAGCCGATCTCACACAGTTTCATCCTTGCACTCTACGGAAAAATATTTGGTAAAGATACCCTGTGCATGTCCTAGCGAGCCATGGAAGCAATAACCAAGGTGCCACACTAGTTTCCTTTTGTAGAAGGCACCTTCATCTGAGTCTTCAGTTCGCTCAAGGCTCCCCATGCACTGGCCCGATTCATCACTAACAGACTACTACTTCAGGAAATGTGTTTCCAACTGACAACCGACTTTTCAAAGGTTCTTACTAAAGGCAAGAAGAAGCCATGGCCCACTCTACCACTCACTATTGACACTTATACGATCAAGGATTTCAGAGAAATAGAGGCGGAAGCTGAGAAAATCAGGGGATTCTGTTTGCCTCCTTTGGCCCATCGGACGTACCATCCTGAGAGGATTATCCCTGCCCATTGCAAATGGGCCAAATTTAAATGGAGCTACCAACATACTGAATGCCCAGTGGAAGATGGAGTAAAAAACTGATACAATAAAGACAGGGAGATCACTCCAGAGGAGTTAACTGACCAGGAATATCAAGACGATCAAACCTCGAAAGAAAGAATCCACGAGCTAGGAGGAGCCTCATCTTATCAAGCCAAGAAGCCCAGAACCCGCACAGGCCACAACTCTTCCACCCAATGAAAAGAGAGGGAAGAAAAAGGTCAATGGGAAGCTGAGGAAAGAGCAAAAGAGGAGGAGGATAAATGCAAGAAACAACTGAAGGCAGAATAAAGAAAGAAGTAGGCGAAGGACACCCACAAGAGAAAGGAAGAGGAGGAAGCAAAATCGGAAGCTGAGCGCCAGCTAGAAATACAACTAGATAAGGTAGAAGATGAACTCCGAATAAAAGAAGAACAAGATAGGGCAGAAGCAGAGCGGCACCTGGAGGAGGAAGAAGAGCAAAAGAGAAGGGAGGAAGAAAGTCAAAGGTCAAAGGAAAATTCATCCAAAGAAGCTGAAGGCAGTAAGACACCTCCTCCTGTGACAGGGATACAGACGGAGCTGCCAGCCATCGAAGTGCCTCAAAAAAATCCTACAACCAATATGCATTTTGCGCTCTCGGAACTGGGTACCTCCGAGGAGAAAAAGGAAGAAGTGTTTGATCTGACAAGACTCACCTATGATCAATTCACACACAAAATCAGGCAAGAGAAGAGAAGATTCTTAGCACGGAATCCTGTTGCACCCCTCATGGCCACAACAAAAAAGGATATAGTCCTGGATACCAGGACCAATCCAGTTATGATAGCATCAGCTGGCACTACTTTTTCCACAGCCATAGAAGAAAACGTGAGCCGAATGAGTAGGGAAATTCTATCCCTACATAATAGATTACAGGCCTTCAAACAAAATATAACTAGATCGGAGCAAGAGAAAAAGGCACTAGAAGAAGAAGTTCGACAGCTGCAGGTTAGGAAAACCCGTACTAATGAAGTGCCACTGACCATTCGAAGAGAGCTGGTAACTCTGGAAGCCACCATGAGGCATGTATACAGATAATTGTTTACAATAAAGCAGACAGTTGCACCTTTGCTGAGAGCTCAAGCAGAAACCAAGAAGAGGAACAAACAACTAAAAGAAGCCACCACATCCTTGGACAGAATGGTAGAGTGGGTAAACAGGTATCTGTAGGCTCCAGATACTTTGCCCAGAAAATATTGGATTCGCACCTAGAACGACAAGGTTCAAATACGTATGAAGGTGCAATCCAAGGAGAAGCTGTTCAAATACCTAGAGAAGGTAATGACCACTTATGAACATCTGATTAGCAGCATTGAATCAATGGATGAATTGCACCACATTCCTTCTCTAGGTACATTGGGCGAAGAAAAAATGTGGGAACAGGTGGACCAAGACATTCAGGCGTTTCTACAACCTATCAAGCAAGCCGTCGCTTATCCAAATCTTTCGGCATCACAGGAAAACTTGGTTCAATTCGTCGTGATGCCAGTTTGTATTTGTACCAAGCTAGCTTCCTTGTCTAACCAAATCACGATCAAAAGAGAAAATTTGATCCCAAACACTGTCGAATGCCTGCAAAGGTTAAGAGAAGATACTCCTCTGATCTCCCCGGTTGCTGCAGATTATCGAGCATGGCGAAATTTCCTCAAAGAGTAGTAGGTATATGTTCCCGACCTCAAAATCACTCACATGCTCCCATGATCAGGTCACAAGATGTAGCCTATAGGAGGAGTCACAGGTCGCAGGTCCCAACCAAGCACAGGGTTGAAAGTCGCTTTTTCCCTTCAAGTCGCAAAGCATGCCAACAGTCAGGAAGGCGAAAAGTCAAGGCACCCACGGGCTAATTTTTTCCTATAAATACTCCCTTTGGGGACTTGTAAAAGGATCTTTTTTTGGACTCCAAAGGAGATAAGAGAGTTGTAAAGCATTGAATAGACCTTTATGTGAATGAATACAAGCATTTGTCTTAAATCCACTTTTGGATTTGATGAGATTTAATGTGTTAACACTATGAATATTTTCTCTTATATGTCTGATATCTTACGATTAACTGATCTACATTTTATGCTTATATTATTTATGCATTTCAACTCATTGAATGTTTTAATGATGGTAGGTTGTTTACTTAGGAGATTTTTGTAATTTCATTACTGACATCTATCTTATCTGTGAAACCGCTTAAGGAAGTGAAGGGTGTTCTTACCAGGTAGAACTGTTTCGTCTATGGTTCGAATAGCTTTTACAAGCACGACCCTAATGATGTGTTGTTAACAACATTTCCTTCGGCTGCGTGTTTTAACTCATCTTGCTATTTGTAGTGTTTTATGCTCATTGAGGATCGTTAATAATTTGTCTTGTATCATCCGATAATTGTGTGTTCATAATTTTTCAGGGCTCATTTCTGTCCAAGAAAAGGAGTATTCAGCGGTAGCCGGACCCACACCCCGGACGGAATCCCTATCACAAACGGTTTAGAGTCTAATCGGGACTTTTTATCGAGGAGATCCCTTACTGTTGGCTGGACATTTTCTCCTGTCAACACACTAATAGCATTTAGTAAAAAAACAATGCACTTTTGTATATCATTTTTATATTTATGTTATTTTTTTTCACACTAATAGAATTTAGTAAAAAAACAATGCACTTTTGTATATCATTTTTATATTTATTTCAAATTTACAAGGAAATTAAGACTACAATTTTATCATATCAATTTATCAATAAGTAGGCAGGAAATATTACATTCAGGTTTTCCAATTGAGTAACCTAGAAATATTACTTGTGTAGGCACTCACTCTTCTTATTCAATTTAAATCCAAATATCAACCTATTGTAAAAGTGTCTCCTTTGATTATTCAATTAAAGCCAATATTGGAACATAAAATTTTGAGAAATTCAAATTTGGATTAGATTTCATTTTCATATATATATATATATATATTGTCATCAATATTAAATAATTTTACTGAAAAGAACAATCTCTGGCTTTTTCTATCTTTCTTGTAAATATTTTTTCAAATCCTTTACCCAATAAAAATATGTCCATAACCTAAATGAATTTCTAAAACAAGAACTCTCAATTTATCTGTCATTCCTATAAAAATTCATTTCAAACTCTTTTTCGAGTAAAAGTAAGGTAATAATCTAAATATAACTTATTTTTTATTAGGAGGAATGATTTATGTATCTAGTCTCTTCAAATATAGATTAAAGTCCATTCTCTATTGGAGATCTTAAATATGCTATAGTATAACTACAAATACTAAGGAAATTCAAATGATATACAACAAATTTACACTCAACACTTAAAGTTGTGGAAAAATACAATGAAAATTGTTTAAGAAGTGGATTTCTTACTTCTAGTCTATAAACTATTTTTCTTTTAAATATTTTTTTCAAACATTTTTTAAAATATAATATAGCCAAGCCTAAAGGATTCTCTCTCATTAAACAATTATACTATGAAATAGAATCTCTTCGTTTATATTCAATCAATTACAGTAAAATTATAGATATTGAGAAAATTCAAATAATATAAAATAGTTTTATGCTCACTCATTAAAGTTTCAAGCAAAATACCATGAGAATTGTTAGAAAAGTAGTTTTAGTACCTGTAATTTATAAAGTAGCCTTCTTGTAAATATTTTTTTGAAACCTTTTTCTAATAAAATATGGCCATAACCTAAAAGAATCCGAGGGATATTAAATAATTTTACTACAAAGCATGATCTCTTAGTTTATCCATCCTTCCTGTAAATAAGTTTTCAAATCTCTTTTTCAATAAAATCATGGAGATAACCTAAACTATTATTTATTTAATGAGAAACTGCACCTAATTTCTTCAATAAATAATAGGATATTTTTGGAAAAAAAAAGAAAATTAATTGGAATTTTATGCCTTTAAATAGATTACATTGGAGAATAATACCATGGAAAAAACCATGGGTTGATCTGAAATTGATTGTTAGTTAATGATGTGCTAATATCAATTTCAGATTTAACATGAAAATGATTTGGTTTTCTTCTTATACAAGTGGTTATACATGTGCTTATGATTGACAATTCAATAAACTTGATGATATTAAATGTATTTCATGAACAGAAAATCATGGAAACTAAATGCTAAACAACAACATTTAAAGCACAACAAACACAGACAACTGAGTCAAATAAACATGGTTTTGATGAAGGAGTTCACCCCTACTCCTTTACATCTCCTTGGTCCAACTTCCATGGCATGGGCCTTTGTATTAGCTTCAATTGTACAAAAGTGATGTTTACAATCTCCAGTTTCCTGTGCAACCTACTCCAGTGGCTCCAAAACATAAAAATTTACCAAGAATGACTCTTCGTGAGCCAAAATTGGTCGAAAATTGTCTCAATTATGGCAAAACCAATTTGTCTTAATTTTTCTCCACTAAAACTAGAAGTCTGCTAGTTAACTCCACTAAAAGTGGAGCTTTTGCCACATTTGACGGCTCTACTAAATTCTCTGCTAAGATAACCCACACTTAATGTTAAGATAAGTGAGGATTAAAGTGTAGTTAACAACTGGATTAACACAAAATGCGTTTATCATTTATTGTGGATTAGTGAATAATCTCGAATTATCGGTAATAAATCATGGCTTAACTCCATTAATAATCTCCGCTGGAACTGTGGTTAGCCATCGTTCATGGCACTTGGACATGTGGGAGGGGGATGGCCCCCTCTGGATCCCCAAACTCTGCGTTGACAAACTTTAAATATAAGTGGAGTCCCATATGGTTAATGAACTCGATGATGGTGTAACAGTAGTCCTCGGCACTAGCCTGGGGGAGGTCGCAGGGTAGACCCCAACCTCCGCCACCTCCGCGATCATACATTTTGTTGAACAGAACATGCAACAGACCTTGTTATATGAACTTTGGATAAAAATATATTTTTGAATAATATATATATGCATCCGTTGATATTTCTTGAACTTTGGATTTAAAACAATGCGCCCACCTAACTATGCTTTGTGAATTAGATTTCCATCCAAAATTGCCATGGGTGAGGGCACGTGGTAGCCTCTGGATGTGCCACATGGCCTTTCTCCATTAGCCCAAAATTTCACCATTGAAAATAATAATCCACCATATGTAAAAAAATTCCAACCTTAGGATTAGGAAGACAATTTCAATTTCCCCAAGAAACATTGGCGAATTTGACTGTGACACTTGTCATAGTGTCATTGTCATTGTCCTGAGGTGCTGATTGGACTGCCAAGTGATTAGTCTGTCATTCTTCTGCACATTTTTTAGCTATTTGAGAAAACGAACAGCAGACCATAACTTACTCATACGAACTTAGATTTTGATGAAACAAGTTGCGTTGGAAACCTAGTGACGAGCTCTATCCCATCGTTGGTTTGGACAATTTCTTAGCACTTTCATTTTTGAGCTAAATACTGAGCCTCTGATCATTCCTACCCACTATAAGCCTTTTGTACTCCAAAAGATACTATCAATTTTTCAACAAGTGAGGGTAAAACTCCCTCACCCTTTCACTCTCCATCCATTTGGTTTTGGAAGGATTTTGTCCCTTGATTCCCACTCTAAGGTATTCGACATTCCCGCTCCTTGAAGTTCTGATTATTCTTTCAAGTATGAGATCTTGCTGAAGTTCATCAAGATATTATGGCGAGAAATCATCTATTGATGGAAACTCAACATGCTCTACTTGATCAGCAACCAAAGGAGGCTCAAACAATCTCAAATTCTCAACATTAACGACATAATACATTTGCATATAAGGAGGCAAATATAGCTTAAATTCATTAGTACCAATCTTTTCCAACATTTTAAATGGACCATAACAGATTAGATTGAGTTTCTTACCTTCGCCTTGCAATCTTTCTTTGTTGATATATAACCAAACTTCATCTCCAACCTAGAATTTTTTATCAACATGGTGCTTATCATGCCTTGCCTTGTAGCTACTTTGACTCTTTTCAAGTTGTTCTTGCACTGTGTGATGTAATTTTCTCAATGAACTTCCTTCCCTTATCTATGTCACTATGACCATTTATAGCAACATCTTTCTCAAGATGAAGTCCAAAGGCGATCTTGGAAAGTACCCAAGACATGCCTCAAATGGCAATGTGTTTGTGGAAGAATATGTTGCCCTGTTGTATGCATGTTGAATGTAATGCAACTGTTCATCCCACAAACTGGGATGTTAGCTACAATAACCTCTAAGGAAATGAATGACTGTCCTGTTTACCACCTCGGTCTGACCATCTGTTTGCAGATGAAATGTTGTACTCTTCTTCAACTTTGTGTCCATCATGTCCCATAATTTTGACCAAAATTTCCCAACAAATCAGGAATCCTAGTCACTTACAATAGAAGTAGGAAGACCAAAATGAACCCATACGTTTTGAAAGAAAAGATTAGAGGTTTTTTCAGCTGTAATTTTTTTCTTACATGGCATCAAGAGACACATTTTGCTGAACCTATCTACCACAACATACAAGTAATCATGACCTTTCCTTGACATTGGAAGATCACCTACAAAATCCATTGAGATACTCTCCCAAGGATGTGAAGGAACCAGAAGTCGAGTGTAAAATCCAAGTTTCCTATTGCTAGGCTTACTTGTTGCACATAAATAACATCCTTTAATAAAATGAGATACACTATCAATCATGCGTTGCCAATAACAATACCTTTGTAGATTCGCTACTGTCCCACCTACATCGAAATATCCAGCAATCAATGAGGTGTGCGCCTCCCTTATGATACTTTTTCTTTCTTCCTGCGGTATACACAACTTGCCCAAGTGATGCAACAAACTGTTATGCACATGATAATCTAACTCTTCATTTTGGTTCCCTTGACTCAAGCTTTCATACACATCTTGAAAATCACTATCATATGCATACTGTTCAATGCAACTTTCATGCATAATTGAATTGTGCTTGAGTATAATAGATGAATTTACAATAGGCCTAGAGAACATATCAGCTACCTTATTGTATATTCCATTTTTATACCTGATAACCAATTGAAATTGTTGTAGAAATCCCATCCATATGAATTGTCTTGATTGCTGCAACTTTGATTATGATTGTAAGTATTGCAATGGTTGATGGTCGGTATGGATAATGGTCTCTTCCCCCATCAAATACTTCTTACATTTATTTACACTTTGTACCAATGCATATAACTCTTTGTCATAGGTGGTATACTTAGTCACAACTCCATTAAAAATTTCAGAATGAAACAAAATAGGCTTACCATGGTGAATGAGAACAACTCCCATGGCGTAATCACTTGCATCTGTTTGGATCTCAATTGGCTGTCTAAGATCCGGAAGAGCCAATACTAGTGCTGAACTTATCTTTTTCTTTAAAGCATCAAATTTTTTTTTCTACATATATTCCCAATGGAATACTTTATTGACACTTGTTAATGCATGTAATAGAGATGCAATGGAAGAAAAATTAGCAATGAATTTCCTCCAATACTGTGATGCCCCAAGAAATATTCTTACTTCTGTAATTGTATTGGTCTTGGGCCAATTCAGAATGACCTCTAATTTGGAAGGGTCTATCCTCAACTCACCTCCTCCAACACTAAGTAAGTCTTGCCAAACTCACACTTCAACTTCTTTAAAAATAATTGCTCTTTTTTCAAGACATCAAGTACCTTGTTCACATGCATGACATGTTCATCTCTTGATTTGATGAATATAAGTATGTAATCAAAGTAAAAAATGATGAATTCATCTAGAAATGGTCTTAGTACATCATTCATGACTCTCATTAAAGTAGCTGGAGCATTGGTTAGGCCGAATGGCATAACTAGCCACTCAAACAACCCTTGCCTAGTTTTAAATGTAGTTTTCCAAATGTCCTCTTCAGCTATTCTAACTTGATGATAACCACTTCGTAAGTCTAACTTAGTGAAATATCTTGCATAATTTAACTGATCCAACAAATCGTCAATGCATGGCAGTGGGTAGCGATTCTTTACCGATATTTTATTGAGTGCATGAAAATCTATGCACATGCGGCAAGTCCTATCCTTCTTTGGTACCAAAAAAATTGGTGAGCCACATGGAAAAGTAGATGGCCGTATGATACCTTTGTTCATAAATTATTGAATTTTCCTCTTGATTTCCAAACTCTCCATAATTGATATGGAATACACACCAATGTTTGGAAGCGTAACATCCTACTGCAACTGATTCTCATGTTGAATTCCCCTCTTGGGAGGTAACCCAGTTTGTTCTTGAAACATCTCGCTATGCTGACTTACCACATCAAACAAATCATATTTTAATTTGTCATCACATCCTTCAAAATATTCATAGTGAACATCATCCTTTTTATTGATCATGAGAAGCATAAAAGTTTTACTTGCATTAACTAGTGTCTTCATTTGCCCTGCATTAACTAAAGAAATATTTATTTTTTTGCGATGAGCTCTCACAATGTACTCCACCACATCCTTAAGCAAATGATATTGGTTCTCATGGTGATAAAACACTGCTTTCCTGTCATACATATATGGAATTCCCAAGATAATCTCGGAAATGTCAAGTGGAACCACATCTAACTCGACATCATCAACAAAGTTTGCAGTAAAAGAAAATCGAAATATGCATTTCCTTGTAACCTGTAAATTAGCATTCTTAACTATCTAACCCAAAGAGTTGGTTTATGATGTGGTACGATTTCAAGGTTAAGATTTTTGACCAAGTCTTCTAAAATCAGGTTTTCTTGTGACCCACTACCAAACAATGCATCAATCTTTGTATGATTATAAATCACTCTAACATGGAACAAGTATATCCTTGTGTCTTTATTTAGAGTGTTGTTGTGACTATTTGAGGAACTAGTACTTGCTATGGCTTCCTTTCCTTTGTTAACCATGGCTACAATCTTGGTCTCATCTTGAGAATCGGATCCAAGATCTTGTTGTGTGGTGGCAGTCATCTTTTGTTTTCCCTTGTTATTTGGTTTCTTTGGCCCTAGTTCGGGATGTAGTTTCCAATAGTGGGCTTCATCATGCCCCTTTTTGGAAGAATTTTTGCATGTAGTTTTCTCCCATTCTTTCTTCATGCTTGCATTCTTCTTTCCCTTCCATTTTCCTCCCTTCTCTTTTCCCTTACCCTTGAATGGATTATTCTTACTACCCTCTTCTTGAATGTTATTTCCCCTTGCTTCAAGATGCGTGGCTTGCACACATACTTCATCTAAGTTGTTTGGGTTAAACATAAGGATAGTATGTTTCAAGTAGGAATGTAAACCCCCAATGTATTTCAAGAGTGTGTCTTGGGAATTCAAGTTTATTCCTAACAAAAAATCCCTCTTTCTAAACTCCTGACTGTACTCTTGAACTATTTGGCCTTTGAGTTGCCTAAAGTTTTTCCAACTCATTATTAATTTTTGCATATAGGCTAATAAATAAAACTATCTTTTAATGGAAGCAATGAATTCAACCCAAGAAATGGATATCTTACCATGAATTCTCATTTCCTCTTGGGTCTTTGCCTCCCACCAAACTAGTGCTTCTCCCTCTAGCCTTAATGAATCCAACTAGATATTTATGTTGTCCTCTTGTAGATTCTGAATTCTGCAGTTTACTTCCAATTGAAAGATCCAATTCTCTAAATTATTTGCATTTACCTCACCATTGTACATGGGAAGTTCAAACATGATGTCCAACTTGAGTAATAAAGTTTTTCCTTTTGGGATATTTGAATGAGTGTGGGTGGCTTTTGTGGTGGAAGTGGAAGATGAAGATGCTAATGGCGATGATGAGGATGAGGACGGTGGAGATGGACATGGGTTTCCTCCACTATCTTTCAAACTCTTCTCTTCATCCTTCTTACCACCTGAAGATCCTTCTCCATGTGGAGGCTTAGAACCTTCTCCTGCTCTTTCTTTAGTGAATGCATCAAACATGATTTTAACCATTCTTTGAATGTCCTTGAAGTCTCTCTTGACATGTTTTTATTATGAACGTCCATGAGTCTCTCCAACACCTAACATTATGGCTAAGGATTCAAGTTCAACTCCTGATTCTTGTATCATTTCAATCACCTCAGATTCTTGTGCAATTTGTACCTCTTCAATCTCACCTACTGGAGATAAAAATAAGGTGCTTGAAGTGCAGATTTGAGTGGAAATTTGGGTGAAGATGATGCTCTCTTAGATCTCTTTCTTATTGCCCTAATCTCATGACTAACAACCAATAACTTCCCTTCTCCTCTCTACAACTTCAACCTTGTAAGCATCACAAAATTGCAACTATTAAAACCCTTCTTGCACAATCTCAAGAAAAGAAAGAAAATAACCTTTAGCAACCTTATGCTCTGATACCAACTTGATCTAAATTTGATTGTTATTTAATGCTGTGCTAATATCAGTTTCATATTTAACATGAAAATTCATTGGTTTGCTTCTTAAACAAGGGGTTATACATGTGCTTATGATTGACAATTGAATAAACTTGATGAGATTAAGTTTATTTCATGAACATAAAAGCATGGAAACTAAATTGAATAACAACATATAAAACACAAAAAAGATAGACAACTGAGTCAAATACACATGGTTTTGATGAAGGAGTTCACCCCTCCTAGGCTACATCTCCTTGGTCCAGCTTCCATGGCATGGGCCTTTGTATTAGCTTCAATTTTGCAAAAGTGATGTTTATAGTATCCTGTTGCCTCTGCAACCTACTCCAATGACTCGGAAACATCAAAATATACCAAGAATGACTCTTCTTGAGCCAAAATTGATTGAAAATTGCCTCAGTTATGGAAAAACCAATTTTTCCTACATTTTCTCCACTAAAACTAGAAGTCTGCCAGTTAACTCCACTAAAAGTGGAGCTTCCGCCACATTTGGCAGCTCCGCTAAATTCTCCGCTAGATAACCCACACTTAATGTTAAAATAAGTGAGGACTAAAGTGCAGTTAATAACTGGATTAGCGCAAAGAACGCTTATCATTGGTTGCGGATTAGCATGACTAATCTCATATTATCGATAATAAATAATGGCTTAACTTTGTTAATAATGTCCACTGGAATTGTGGTTAGCCATCGGTTGTGATGCTTGAACATGTGGGAGGGGGCTGGCACGCAGGGTTGGCCCGCTTCGGATCCCCAAACTCTGCGTTGACAAAATTTAAATGTAAGCAGAGTCCCATATGGTTAAGGTACTCAATGATGGTCTAATAGTAGTCCTCAACGTTAGTCTGAGGGAGGTCGTGGGGTCGACCCCGACCTCCGCCCCTCCTCAGTCATTCATTTTGTTGAACGGAACATGCAACAAACTTTGGTATATGAAATTTGGATAAAAATATATATTTGCGAATAATATATATATGCGCCCGTTGATAATTGTTGAACCTTGTATTTAAAATAATGCACCCACTTTACTATGGTTTGTGAATTAGATTTCCATCCAACCTTTCCATGGGGGAGGGCACGTGGAAGCCTCTGGCTGCACCATGTGGCCCTTTTCCATTGGCCCAAAATTTCACCATTAAAAATAATAATCCACCATATGTAAAAAAACTCCAACCTTGGGAAGACAATTTCAATTTCCCCAAGAAACATTGGAAAATTTGACTGTGACACTTGTCACAGCGTTATTGGCTTAAAACTGGAGAACATTCCTTGAAGATTCCTGAAGTGCTGACTGAACTTCCAAGTCATCAGTCTGTCACTGTTCTACTCATTTTTTTACCTATTTGAGAAAATGAACAATAGACCATAACTTACTCATACGAAATCGGATTTTGATGAAACAAGTTGCGTTGGAATCTAGGTGAAGATATCTATCCATTCGTTCTAGTTTGGAGCATTTATGAGAAATTTCATTTTTGAGCTAAATATTGAGCCTCTGATCATGGGTAGACTAAAAGAGAGTGTGAAAACCACTAGTAATTTACTAGTAATAATAATTCAACTGAGTCAAAATGTTTAGATAACACAACATAAAATAAACATAACAAGAAATGACATTTCAACATTTGTTCCATACTAAACTGAAGAGCACCTATCCATACAATTATCGTTTGGTTTAAAATTTTTTTATCTTAAGTTTATAACATTTTTCTATAATAATTTGAATTATATAATGATTTGTGAATTATCTTTATAATAAAAATGTTTCATGAAATTATTTTATAACAAAGGGCTCTTCAACTATACCTCATTTTACAATATTAAGATTTTAAATTAACATTGTTTTATTCTTACACTAAGAGGTGAATTTTAGAGTTCAATATGAGGGATATGTTGTTCTTACATATAGAGGTACACTCTATGCCCCCTTAAGTGTCCCTTTTAAAAACCAAAATAAAATATGGTGTTAGCTATAATAAAAAATGAATATATATATATATATATATATATATATATATATATATATATATATATATATATATATATATATATATATATATGATTAGTTTTAATTAAAAATATAATAAAATATTAATAATCTTACTTTTACTTTGGTAAAAATATTTCACTCTTACTCTCAATGATAAATAAAATAGTTTGTTGTTCATTTGAAGCAATATAAGTTAATATCTACTTTTAAAAAACATAAAGTAATTAACAAAAAAATAAAGACATATATTGTAATTAAAAATAAAAACAAACTTTATATTTTCACTTTTTAATGTGACAAATATGTATAACTTCTATGCTTTTTACTAATATTTTAATATAAAATTTTTAAAAACTACCTAATATTCATATTAGCTAATTTATTTCAATATCAGTTTTACATATATGTAAATATAAAGAAAGAAAGTAAAAGCCAATAATATTGGGAGAGTGAGGATTTCCACAATTGTTCATTGGGAGAAGATTTCTGAAGAAAACTATGAATATGATTAATAATCCATTAGGGTGGACACTCTTCCCATTATCAAGGACAAAAAATAATATTAACCATAACAAAATATCCCAATGCTAAAAAACAATGAAATAATTGAAAGTAAAAATATTCAATTACTTTTTTAAAAATTTAATAAGAAGGAAATTTCAATATATAAGATTAAGTAACATTTGTATGTATTTAATTTTTTTTTTTTCTAAATATGGCTACTTCTATTATATCATACAAAAGGACAGTGTTATAATTCATCAACCAAACCGGACTCGCTGAGTTAGCCAATTTCGATGGGAAATATGAGATTCAAAAAAGAAAAAATGAGGCTACCCCTGGAGGTGAAACCAACCCATAAACCAGTCCAAGTAGCATGAAAATTGTTGCCCCTCGAGGGAAACCAACATTGAACAAATTTACCCAGTATCTAATTATGCAGTCTAGCAAGTAAAACAACAAAGAAACTAGAACATAACCAGAAAAACCATGACAACTGGGAACCATGGGCTGGGCTTACTTCTTCTTATCATCCTGCATAGGCTAGGGAGGCTACTCTTCCTCGATGAAGCACCCGTAGTCGGAGATATCATCTGCAGGCTTGGAGAGCTAGGGGTCCAACTCCAAAGTGGAGGTCGAGCAGGCAACAGTCGCTATGTATTTTCCACCTTCAGCTGAACTGCTGTTGCCACCACTGTCCTAGGAGTCGTCCGTAGTATTGATAGGTAGTGCCACCATCTTGCAAGGTTGATGAAGGAAGCATGGCGACATTGTAGATTTATGCATCCGCTTCTTGGAGCCCGAAACAAATGGGCAAGAGGAAGCTTCAGAAAGGCGCAATGAGATATGGGAAGAGAGGCGTTGAGGGTATAGGACCTCCAGTGCGTCCAAGTCCAGGGAAAAGGCCACAGTCCACTCTGTCATGGCATGAATGGGAGGTTAGGAGGGTGAGCCATGACCTCCACCTCTGCGACATCGCATATGGTGGTGTCGTGGCATGAAGGAGGCTAAATTGAGAGAATGTGAAGGAGCTGAGGGAGGTAGAAAAGAGAAATGACAGAGACCAACGTGGAGCAAATGGGATGAGGGGTCCTGCAGGGCACCGCTAGAGGCGGAGTCATCGCAGGGAATGACAGGGCCAAGAGTGAAAATGGCAGAAAAACTGAGGGAGAACTACTGAAGAGGGACGATGCCATTGTCCATATATGGCCAAGGCAGCTTACAACTAGGACGAGCAAGAATAAAGACATAGTGGATGAATTGAAGTGCAGTTAAGGTTGTGGAGGACGAAGCTGGGTTGGCGCAGTTAATATCACCCACGACGGGGCCATGTGCCTCCTCGTGAGGAGGACGACTGCATGGCGACGATGAGGCCAGATGACATACGGAGAGACCGCTATGGAACACGCGCATCCAAGAGTATTTAAAAATATATTATTGGAAAAAAAAATTAATGTAAATTATGTGACCCATGAATAAAATATTTCAATCCTCATTTTAAAGAAGAAAAAATCAATGTCAAATATGTATACTTTACATGGTTTAAAGATAAACTAAGTACATGTTATATACAATAATTTTGATAAAAGATAAATTGTTATGGTTAAAACATTTCAAGTTTAGATATACTTTCAGTTAATATTGTCTAAAATCCAATAGAGATTTGTTGGAATTGAAATTTAAAAGGTGTATTCTACACAATTCAAGTGTTTAAAAATATTTTTTAAGGCTTTGAATCCATTTATACATTAAAAAATGCAATTTAAACAATGAAAAATTACAGATAGTGTGAGATAGAGAGAACCAATATAAATTCATCATAACCATAAACATATCAAACATCAAAATGAGATCAAATCTCTTAACATATAAATATTTTCTCATGTTTTACACATAAAAAAAATCCCTCTTAACACTCGTTAAATCATTAATTAAAATAAATATTTATTTTACTATATTTTCTTATAAATAATAACTTAACCACAAATTTCCCATATTTATTTAATATCCATTCCAAATTTATATATAATATTGTTTATTTAATAACCATTCTCAATTTATATGATATTATTTATTTGAAATCCATTCTCAATTTATATGATAATAGTTATTTAATATCCACTCTGACAATTTATATAATATTATTTGTTTGCATTCTCCATCTTATTTTCATGTCCTCATGATAAGATTTCAACTCCCTAAACTTTGCAATTCATTATCACAACATCAAATTTTATGTATATCATTTTCATATGCAGGTCAAAAACAAGGATTTCCACACTATATATTTACAAATATATATATTATTATGAACTGTCTTAAAATCATAAGATAAAGACATTATTATTTGAAGTCAAAGCTACGTTAACGTTTTCAATTCACTCTCAACGTCTGTACGTTAGTATTATTGTCAGTGTATTGTACTAACTAAATTTTATTATTGTGTTATTTTTATAGTTTAAAAAATAATGAAAATTTTTGTAACATTATGATAAAATTGGGTAGAAATATTTAAAAATTTAGATTATAATTATTAAATTTCAGAACTTGGGTGCCTAAAAATTTGAATGATACTAAATCTATTTCTATCATTTAAAAAAATATTTAAACACTCCATCGTTCAAACACTCCATTTTCTGATTTAAAAAAAAAAATCAAATTTCTAGTAAAATACCCGCCATCCAAACATATTTGTCCTTTTTTTCCTTCAAAGCAACCAAGAAACTTTAATTTCAAAAAAATTCGGGTGGTCTCCGCCGCCTTAAAAAGTTAGGCAGTGAACTGGGAATCTCTTGTCAACTAGTTTTAGCCACATTGGAGTGGGAATTTTTCTTTTTGTAATGATTATGGAAGGGCCCACCCACTCTCGTTCACTGGTTATTTCAATGCATACCACTGGTATTTTCAGAAAGAGACACCATTACCAAGAAGTCTTGGCCCGCTTCTCTTTTTCCAAAGTTATCATACGCACATCACCGACATGAAAGACTTGTGAAACGACCTAAAGATTCTCTTTAATAATTTATAGTGACGCAAGATAGCATTCGAATTTGTAGATATTAGTGATGCAAGATGAGATTCTAATTTATATCTAATAGTCATACAACATGACATTTCGTAATGGTCATTTTTGGAAGAGAATCTTGCGCTGCCAGTTATTGAACTCTCTAGAGTTATGGAACTTTTGAAGCTGGTTTCTTTTCAGATAGACATTAATAAATTATTTTTATTCGCGTCTTTCTCGTTAAAGGAGTATTATGCATTTGTTGTGATACTCAATCAGCTGTAGCTGACGTGGATTTTTTGTACGCAACTTTTCTATGTTGCTACCGCAAAACTCGGCAAAATTATCTGTAAATACATATCATCGTGTAAACCGTGATTTCTGACGACCCCATAAAAACGGCCGGGTTTAAAGGTAGGTATATGGTGTGAAACCCACTTAGAAAGAGTCAAAGGACAAATTGACTTCAATGTATATCATTATATCATGGACTCCCTTGTAACCAGGATTTTCTACATGGAGAGTCATTAAAGTAAACATGGAGCCTTTTATTGGAGGATAATTAATTTTTATTTTTATTTTTTTCTTTCTCGGTTTAAAAAAAAGTTTTTTTTGGAATCCAAGAGTTAAAAGTTCTTTTATTAAGTGATAATTGTAGTAAGATTATATGGAAGTGTTAGTAACATTGAGAGGGGACCAGAATAAGGTTTTGTTATTCTTTTTATTTTTTTTGGTATTTATATTTGATAAGATAGAAGGTTAGTTGGAGCAACTTAGTTTTATTAGCGTAAATTTTGTTGATGTAATATTATTCTTTTTCTTCTTTATATTGATGATATTGTTTTTATGGCACATAAATTCAAAGACTTCATTAATCATCTAAAAATCTTCAAGGACACGTTTTCTCTAATATAGGTATGATTGTCCACATGGAAAAAATAATTGTTATGATAATCAAATTTCATAAGATCATTTATAACACTTTGATATATATTAATGATAGTTTAAAGGAAGTGCATTTGTACAAATATGTGAGACTCGATCTTCATCATAATTCAATTAGCAATATAGCATTGAAAAAAGGCTAAATGGAGGGTGGAAATGTTATCATGGGCTTGGAAATAAGTGTAAATTAGCCGCCTTCAGTTTGGGATAATGAAAAACTCTTTTCAAAAACTCTAATCTTGTAATATTATATGTATGTGAAATCTAAGGATGCAATCTCTCTGGATAATGATGGAGAAAAATAGAGCAAATCCAACAAAAGAAAATAGTATAACTTATAATCTTACTATGAAAGAAAATACACCGTATCATATCCTCCTCATAGAAATGAGACTCTCTCTCATTCAATGCACGAACATGGTTAAATACAAAATATACAAGAACAAGGTAAACAACAAGGATGAGAAGGGGTTCTCAAAAATTGCTTCCAACTTCAACCATAATGACCACCAACTTAAATGATGATGACACCAAGATGTTAATTCTAGGGTAAATCACTAGGGAATACAAGAGTATGTCATCTAGCTTGATACGAACAATATTAAAAATATTATTCATCTAAATTTAAAGAAAAATTGTGGTGCAATAAAGTGTTTGAAAATAAGAAGAAACTATGATAATGCAAGGAGTTGGTCAACCCTAATCTAAAATATCAAAACTATCTTTTAATTCTAACTAGGAAAAAGAATAAAATCAACATTGTTATAATATGAACCAACTCCCATAAGCTACAAAATGAAACTAGAAATTTGATCATTTCACAAATACTATGGGATGCATGTATCTATCGTCTTTGTGATATAAAGAAAATGAAAAATAAAAAGTGATTTCTCCTAAAATACACTATATATATGGAAATTAAAACTCAACTTCAAAATATCAATTAAAATATTGAGTTTTCTAATCTCTGGTATCATCACAATTACAATAATCTTAAAATATTTTTATTATTACATTTTTAGCATAAAAATGTGATTATAAAAAAATTAAGTAATATTAAAAATTTGATAAACCAAATTGGATTTTTTATTATTACAATCTTAATATTATTTTATAAAATATAATTTAAAATTATTTTAATTACTTAAAAATAAATTTCATTAAATTTAATAAAATAGGTCAAAAACCTATAATTTAAGGACATGCAGTAAAGATGTCTATTCATGGATCATCGAAAGGTTATTTCAGGTGCTCAAATTTTGTTTATATCGAACGCTATTGCCGAAGGGTCGTGAAATTGTATTAATAAAAATTAGAATAATGACTTTGAGAATTATTTAAAATGTTTGTTATTATAATTTAAAAATATTAATATTAATACTATATTTTTACATGTATATTTTGAAATGGGTGATATAATTTTATGACTATCATTAATTTTAAGAAATATTAAATGACTTAATAGACATATTAACTACTAATGTTGATTGTCATAGTTGACCATTGACTTTATGAGTTATTATATTTTTATATTTAATATTAAAATATATGTGATATTATAATATGGTTAATTATAGTTAATTATATCATACTATTGATTGTCATAGTTGATTATGTTGATTATGGTTGATTATTTTTTATTATGGTTGTTTTTGGTTGACTATACTTGTCTATGATTGAATTTAGTTATGGTTGACCATGGTTGTTTATCTTTTAGCATTGTCAACCAAAATTGACAATGGTTAACTTTGGTGGACCTTTGTTGAATTTGATTGTTGAAATTAAGGTTGAATTTGATTTATTTTTTATTTTCTATGGTTTCCTTGTGATTGAATTTGGTTTATGTTTTGTTTACCATGGTTGATCTTGATTGAATTTAATTTATTATGGTCTAATTCAGTTGAACATGTTTAGCTATGTTATGTTGGACTATGGTGTTTCCCACTAATTATGATGCATTATGGAATTCATATTCATTATGTTAGCATAATTTTCTACCTTCTTTGATCGTTATGTCACATTGAGACATGCATTAAGGGTTATGTTACCTTGGAACATTCCTAAAAGGTTATGTTTCAATGAGAAATCTTTGAATTCTCATAAAACATTGTGATATTCATACTGGTTGAATAATATGGAATTATCATGTTTCTTAATGGTTGTCACATTGTGAAATTCATTAAGGTTTATGCCAGAATGGTAATTCCCCTTTATTGTTATGTCGAATTGCAACATTCATCTTGGTTGACAATGTTGAATTGTAATGTTTTTGCAAGGTTGTCACATTGTAATATTAATGAAAGTCTATGTTGGATTCATATATTACTTAATGATTATATATGGTTGACACATTTAATTTGGTTTACTGATGTAGAATAGATGTGTTCCTCAATAGTCATGTCACAATTTGATGTTGTTATAGGAAAATTAATATTGTATTGTTACTTAATGCTTATTTCATATTATGTTGTTTATCATAGATGACTTGCGTTAACCATGGTTTTCAATGGTTGAATTTATTTAAGATTGATTGGCCATGATTGGTTATGATTAAGTATTATATACTTTTTGTAACCATGGTTTACTATGGTAATGTCACATTGTGACATTATAGTGACTTATATTAAAGGGTATTGTCTTCAATTAACTATAATTCACTATGGTTGAATTTAGTTTATAGTGGCTAACTATCATTCTTTGTTGTCAAATTTAGTTTATTATTATTAAATTTGGCTAATTATGGTTAGTTATGTTAAATAATATTTTACTATAGCAATGTTTCATTGAGATGTTCATCTAAGTTGACTAATGTTGAATTGCTACATTTACCTATATTGTGTTAAGTCAAAGTTCCATGTTCATTAATTTTCATGTCACATTTTTATGCTCATTAAGGGCTATGTCACCTTCATACATTCCTTAAGTATTATTAGTATGTGATATTTTCCTAATTGGTTAGGAAACATGGTGATGTTTATCATGTTCAACTTATAAGGAATTTCTATGTTCCTCAATGTTTATGTCACATTGTGGCATCCATAAAGGGTTATATTACATTTATGATGTTTGTTAATGGTTATTTTTCATTGTAACATTCAATAATATAACTACACACTACATTCATTAGTCCTACTATGGATGACTATGCTTGATTATGGTTATGTCACACTTTGGAATACATCTTGGTTGGCTTATGTTGACTTACTAAATTCTTCATTGTTATGTCGCATTGTGACATTCATAAATGATGATGTTCCATTATAAGAAACCATAATGGTTTCGTTTGACTCTAAAATACCTTAATGGGTATGTTATTATGGCCTTCATCTTGGTTTACTTATGTCGAATTGCTACATTCCTTACTATTTTTGTGACACTGTGATGTTCATTGATTGTTAGGTGACATTATGATGTTTCCAAAGTGTTACATTGGATTGTGGCATTCATTAATGGTTATGTCATTTAAAAATGTTTATTATTGTTGATTTTTGTAAGATGGTTATGGTATTCAATGATTATGAGGCATTATGACATCCATTAAGGGCTATGTTACACTGCAACATTAATAATATTATCCATGGTTGACTACGGTTAAGTTTGGTTGACTATGTTTGATTTTATTTAACCATGGATTACTATGGAAATATTATACTACATAATTATGGATTATTTACGTTAAATGTGCTTTTATTTAATTGACCATGGCTCACCATGGTTGACTTCGGTTGAATCATGTTAACTATGGTTAGCTTTAGTTAGCCATGTTTTACTATGGTTGACATTAGTTGACTATGGACACTTATGTTTGACATCATTGATATTCATATTGATTATGCTTGATCCTATTTGATTTTGATTAATCATAATTTACTATTGCAACATCATTTGTAATGTTCATCTTGGTTGAATAATATCAAATAACTATGTTCTTCAATGTTTCTGTTACATTGTGATGTCCATGATGGGATCTGTCATGTCAAAATGGTCACTAAGGGATATTTTGGATTTTTATGCTCTACAATTATTATGTTGCATTGTGGTTTCGTGTTCCTACCATTTTGTTAAATTGTTACATTCCTTAATGACTTTTTCAATTTGTAATGTTCATTGTAAGGGTTATGTCACTTTGTGATATTCTTTATGTGTTAATATGTTCTTGAATGGTGATAAAGTATTGTGATATTCATTTCGGTCAACTTATAAATAATTTATATGTTCCTCAAAGGTTGAAAAAAAAAGGTTGAGTCCGACATTATGTTAGACTATAGTATTAGAAAATTTCTTGACTAATTCAAAAGCACTTCAGAAACTCTGTATTTTTAGGCTAAACATTTTTATTATTTATAAAGCTTTTAAAATATCAAAATTTCTATGCAATAAATATTTATTTTTCTTACTGGTGTAGATATATTTAAACCCAAAAGTTAAGTAATAATAAAATACAAAGTTGACTAAGCTAGTTAATGATAACGAGTTTACAATAGGAAGGAGTCATCAAAACTCATATAATATGTTCAAAGAAATAACAATAATAAACTAATCTCATGAAACCATTATTTAAGAGTACATAAATATTAAAATTACTCTTTTCGACAAATTAACACCAACAAATGCTAACCAAACTATTCATCATTTTAGATGGATGGAATAAAAAAGATAAAATATTAACACTATATAATGTAGTTGTGGTAAAAGTATTGGAGGATAATGAATCTAGTTCTACACTCAAAAAAATTATATTAACAAAACATTTAATTTGAAGAAACATTTCATAATTTATTTTTATTAAAAAAAATAATTCTAAATCATAAATATATAAACATATTTCTTTAAAAACCATATAAAATTTTAAAAATAAATAACGATAACCAATCCAAATAAAATTAACAAAAAATGATTAGATAACTTCATAAATAACCAATCCAAATATAACTAACAAAAGATGATTACATAACTTCATAAAAAGTTAGTTTGAAATAATTTACAGTATATTGTATAAATTTTTGATAAAAAAAAAATCATTTCTAAATCATAAATACATAGACATATTTTTTTAAAAACTATATAAAATTGAAACTATAAAACAACAATAACACATCCTAATAAAACTAACCAGAAGTGATTATATGACATTATAAAGAGTTGGGTTAAAATAATTTACACCATATTACATAATAATACAACTACTCTTAAAACATAATAACACCTTTTAATATATAGAATGATTCAAACGTATGAACATCTGGGTTAGCAATTTTTGTTTAATGCAATATATTGAAGTTGGTCCAAAATAAATAGCCTTGAAAATTAATTTGGTTAATAGAAAGACGAATGTTTTTTATTAAATAATATGTAATTAAATACAACAATGTAACTATGTGTTATTTAAAAATTTAATTATAATATAATTATATTAATATGATATTATAGTAATTAATAATTTAATTAAATGAAAATTAAAATAAAAGTCTCTTACACTTAAAACAATAAATTTGTAAATTTGTTAATATAAATTTTGTTGTGTAATTATTGATAAAAAATCTTATATCATCTATAAAATCATTCTGTTAAATCATAATAATGTATATATACTATATAGTATATATTGTCATTTATTATTAAAAAACATTTATGAAACTCATTGTTATGGGCTTGACCAACATGCACCTTGAAGAGTAGCATAGTCATCTTAGATAGGGCAAAATGACTCTATTTAAAATATCAGTTTGTATGCTTGTAAGGATAAAAGAGTGTAGGTGTGATAAAATTTAATTATTAATTTTATTGTAGAGTTGTGGATTTTATAGAATTTAGAATTGCTTCATGTACTTGAAAAAAAACTCGCATCACAGCAATCCATTTTCTTTAAAAATATTGTTATAAGTGACTCTAACCAATTTAGACTCACCTTATCAAATTTAATTATTAATTTTATTGTAGAGTTGTGGATTTCATAGAATTTAGAATTGCTTCAATGTACTTTAAATATATTGTTATAATTATAAGTGTCTCCTTTAACCAATTTAGACTCACCGCACCATGTGTTAGCTTATATATCCTATGGAATATGCACATAATCTGCGTAACTTTTGAAGAGTTATATATACGTTTATATGCATGGCTAGCATCTATGGCCCCTTGCTCGTATTAAGAATAGTAATAAACATATATTTTTGTTGAAGTAATTTGTGAGCGATACTTAGTTACAAACTAGCACCAACACTACTGTCACAAGTGAAATACAAGATCACCATAATATAAGAGATTTGTAGAGAGCACTTTACGCTTTGTCAACCGAAATTGCCAACATAGTTCTAGCCAAGCTACGTCATTGACACTTAAAGATAGGATTTGCCTAAACATTTTATATTTCTATAGATTTTATAGATTTTATTTTTATATTAAATACTGAGTGTGGATATTATAATTCATTCTTATCATTAAAATCAATTATTAGAGCTTAATAATTAAGTCAAATGAGTCATTCTATTGCTTAGTGTGAAGATGATGTGTAAGTATGATTCTCTCTTAAAATAAAAATAAAATATTTTTTAAAATAGAAAATCAATATTAACTTTTATATATATATATACATATATATATATATATATATATATATATATATATATATATATATATATATATATAATCTCATGAAAAATAATTAAAAGTAAAAAAAATTATGAGTAAGATGTTTAAACTTTAACATGTCATAACTTCATATATATCTATATATATAAAAAATGTTAAGAGAAAATATTTTAATGATTTATAGAATAAAATATCCAATATAAATTATGAATAAAATATTTTAATATGAATTAATATTGATATATACTTAAAAATGTATTAATAACAAAAATAATTTAATGTACATTGATAAAATAACTCAATGCACATGTTATGCAATCTCTATAATATTTAAAAATACAATTTTAGCAATAAAAAATTACACATTAATTTTTGCACTCTAAAATAAATTAACACTTGAAAAAATATGATCCTCTAATTTAGATACATGGTTAAAATAAATGTATACAAGGAATTCAAACTCTGAGGACGGGAGGCGAAAATGCGCCAGCACAAACCCCCATGGAATTAAGCGCTCGTGCATAGTGCATTTATCTCGTCTGTTAGAGTTGCGAGGCGTTTAGGGTTTTCTATAGGCACGATCTGGAACCGACCGCAGCAACCGTTGCAACTTCTTCTCTGTAGCCATTGTTCGGGTGCGATGATGACAAACAGCACGGGAATCTCGGATTAGCTGTGCAAGGATGGATGAGGAGATTGATTATTCGCCAGACCCTTTAGAAGGTGTGGACATATGGGGATCCCCCATCTAGCCTGTGCCACCTCATGCCCCGTTGGTGCTCAATATTCCTGAGGCGGCATCTGCAGGTCCTGGATTTTCCCCCTCCACTCTCTCATCCGCTCTTTGATCAGCCTATGACCACTGAATCTCTGCCATTTTCACTCAATGACATTCCTGCTATCCCTTTTACCTCCTCGCTGGCGTCGGAGTCGCTGGTTTTCTTGCCTGACTCTTTGATTTCTCTCTCTACTTGCCTTCAAGGCACTAATATTGCCCTGCCCATCGAATCCTCCTGCTCACGACCCTTTGCAATCTAGACTGCGCCTCTGGATCCTCCACGATCTGAACTAAATTCAACGAGCTATTTCGCCGCGCTGCCCATATCCCTTTCGCCAGATGCCCTAAATCTGACTTCCCCCAAATGTGTACTTGATCCCAATCTCGGCCCTCATAACCCTATCCCATGGCGCAAAGGTAGACGCCGATCCAACTGCATCAAGAAAAGCAACAAGAATTTTGACCCAACCCTTGGGGACAGTCTGAACATGGGTGAAGTTATGGCTACAACTGACAGGGTCCTGGTGGGACATGTGAGAGGGCGAAGATACAACCTCTCACACTTATAATCCTGGACAAACGAGATCTGGGGGCCTATATTGGAAGATCTTCCATGGATTTTGATCCTCCCTCGTGGATGGTTTGCCTTTCGACTCCATCAAACTGAGCAAGTTAATTGGGTATTATCGAAGCTATGGCATATTGAACACGATCATGTTTTATTCAAACGATGGAGCCCCATCTTTGATCCTGAAAGGGAACAAGTCGGAGTTGGCCCAATATGGGTGTGGCTACCAAGTTGCCTCTTCACTTCTGGTCTGAGGACATTAGGAAACACATAGGCAACACCCTTGGCACCTATTTGGACGATGAAAAATCCTACCTCACATAAGGCATCATGAAAATGGCTACGATATTGGTACATTTGGATACCAGAGATGGGCTAGAAGAGGCCATCATCATGGTGAGGTGGAGGTAATTCATCAAAATATAGATACTTGATTATGAAGTATTTCCTTACAGATGTCGAAGATGTCATGAAGTCAGTCATATATACAAGGAGTGCCCACTCCTGAACGGTACTGACACTGTTGGAGAATCAGACCATGCACAGACCATTCCCTCACAGCCCGATCCCCCCAATTGTCAACCCTGCCGAAGATTGTTGGAAAGGGAAGAAGACAAGATCTGGGCCCAAGCCCTCCTCTACTCCCCTTGGACCTCCCTCTCCTCGGATGACTAGAGCTCGGGCTGCTACTGCTAGGCAGGTGTTGGGTACTTCTCCATCCTCTATCCTTGCGTCTCTTTTTATCTCTTCTGCATTTGTAACCACATGCACATAATGCATACCATCCCCCTCTCGCTTTGTTCCTCTCCCTTTGGAAACTTGCCCTGGACCCTCCTCTCATCCTACTTACTCTGATACCCCCCCTTCAATCCCTGGACTCTCCCCACCTCACTCTCGCTCTGTATCATCCTAAGATATGCACCCACCCCATTCCTACCACCTCCGATCTCTCGCTCATTCCTTTCCCCCCTCATCTGAGACCAGTGGACTTGGCCTAATTGAACATACCCGAACTAAACCTAGCAGAGGTCGTCACTCCAATATATCCAAAGCTATTATTCAAGTCAGTCAGGATATTCTACAGGGGAAACAAAATACACTTGAAGGGTTTCTTAGAGCTCGGATGAATTAGCCCATCATTACCTCATGAAAATACTTCAATTGTCGAGGGTTGGCCAGCCCTGAAAAGAAATTGGCCATGTGCAAACTTCTACACAGCACTCCCACTGACGTAATTTTCCTTCAAGAAACTCTGGACTCCTCTGAACATGTCACCCCCACACTCCAAGCTATCCACCCTCATTGGATCTTCCAGGCTCTAGATGCTCGAGGTCGATATGGGGGGTTTTAATTAGTACCAATCCCAAAACCATTCGAATCCTAAACTAATGGGGAAAGGAAGGATTTTTGGGGCTTGATATCTTCTCATCTGATCTTGGAGCAGCTTACCTTCTTGTCAAAATTTGCGCACCATGTTCATCTCGACTTACCTTTTGGCACAATATTCTCAGCTCCTCTCTATTATCTGCACACAATCTTGTCATGGATGGGGATATTAATTTCTCCCTGGGCTTGGCAGAATCATGGGGTCTGCATGCTACTGCTGATCCTCTGGCTGATAACATGTCACAAATATTAGAATCCCATCATCTGATCGATATCCCGATGGCCCAACTTCACCCCACTTAGAACAACCACAGAACTGGGGAGGCCTTAGTGGCCAGGAGACTTGATCGATTCTTGATTCATGAAGATCTCACTAGATCAGGAATTTCTTATCGACAATGGGTTGGCACCAGTGGGATCTCTGATCACTCTCCCATATATTTAGAACTTGTACCTCATCAAAGGAAACCTGTAGTCCTTTCAAATTCAATGCTACTTGGTTAGCCTGCCCTGAATATACTGAACTGGTTAAAAGATATTGGACTACCCATCCTATAGCTCACTCAAGCTCCCCCTCGGCCTCATTCACTACAAATATGAGTGTCATCAAGAAATTAACTAAAGCCTAGGCTAGAGACAAAAGGAAAAATGATGAGGACACTCTGAATAAAACTGAACAGGCAATTGCAGAGATAGAACAAACCCTGTGCTTCGGGACATGCTCTAATGAAACCAAATCTCGCCTATCACAGTTGATATCAGATCGAACCCAGATTCTCAGAGAGTAAGAAGAGAGCTGGCGCCTTCGAAGTAGAGCCATCTGGCTAACCCATTACGCTAATGGATGTAAAGCTATCAATACCATTTGTTCACTAAAGGACCATCAGGATAATGAAGCCCACAAATTTCACCAATTGGCTCAAATGGGTATCGACCACTTCTGAGAGCTATATAAAGCCCCTGCTAATACAAATCTAGCTGAAGTTATCAGAGTGGCTAGTAACTTCCCGCAGTTTGTGGATCAGCAAGCTGAAGATATGTTAATGAAACCAGTCTCTCTTTAGGAACTTGAGGACACCTGAAAATGGTTGAAGAAAGACAAAAGCTTGAGACCGGATGGATGGCCAATTGAATTTTATTTAGCCTTCTTCGATGTCATAGGACAGGACATCCTCAGCTTGGTCAAATAATGTAGAACTACTAGAAGACTATATGATGCATTCAATTCCACTTTCATTGCCCTTATCCCAAAATCTGACGATCCACAACATTACTCTGACTATTGACCTATTTCTCTATGCAATTGCATATACATGATCATAGCCAAAATCATTTCTAGTCGCATCAAGCCCATCCTCTCTGAGCACATCTCATGTGAACAATTTTCATTCCTTCACAAACGCCAAATTCATGAAGCTATAGGCACTGCACAAGAGGTTCTCCACTCCATCAAACAAAAAAAACTCAAAAGCATCATCCTCAAACTAGATCTTTCCAAGGCATTTGACCAATCAAATTGGCTCTACATTCGTATGATACTTACGCACTTGGGCTTCCCCTACAATTTCATTAGATGTGTGTTGCATCACCAATGTTTCTTTTAGACTTCTCATCAATGGTTCTGCATCTCCTTTCTTCCATTCAGAAAGAGGTCTTCATCAAGGATGCCCCCTCTCACCCCTCCTCTTTCTACTCATTATGGAAGCTCTGAGTCAACTAATCAAGAATGAGAAACAATTGGGTCCACTTCAGGGTATCATATTGGCAGAAGGATGCACTCTCACTCACTTTCTTTTTGTCGATGATGTCCTCATTCTACTCAATGGTTATATTGGAGATATTCTCTCCTTTGCTGTCGTACTTTCAGATTTCAGTACAATCACAGGTATGAAATGCAATGCCTTAAAATCTACTATCACCATTAGCGGATGCTCCCCCCAGGAAAGAGGACTAGCCCTTAACATATTTCCTTTTCCTTCCTTAAACCTTCAGGATGGACTAAAATACCTTGGGTTTAGATTGAAACCCTCGGACTATCGTATTGCAAATTAGAGTTGGCTTGTGGCCAAGTTGGAAAAACACATTGGTATTTGGCACAACAGGTGGTTATCTCGGGCTAGTCGGCTAACCCTCCTAAAATCAGTCTCGGAAGCCACCCTCGTGTATTGGATGTCACTGGCTTGGTTACCCTGGGCTATTATTCATCGCATTCAACAACTGTGCAACAGATTCCTCTTAAATGGCAGCAAAGAGGGTTGAACTTTTGCATGGGTCAAATGGGATAACATTTCCCTCCCCCAAAAATGGGGAGGATGGGGCATCAAAAACATGGAATCTTCTGCAAGAGCCCTTGTTGCTAAAATGGGATGGGAAATCCTGAAAAGTAAGAAACTCTAGACACATGTGGTCTATATGAAATATATTTGGCCAATGCATATTTTTGATTGGATATGGTTGCCAACATGGAATGAGCGCAATATTTCATCCATATGGAAAGCTGTCATCACGTTCCTGTCTCACATCAAGAATGGAATATCTTGGAGAATTAGATCAAGGAACAAAGCTCGTATTGGTATTGACCCCTGGTTGAGCTGCAAAAATACACACATTCTACTGCCAGATCTCATCAACCATCTGGCTGAGCATGACATTCAATACATTGCTCAGATTGCTGAGCCTCAAACCACGGACCTCTACACATAGGGATGGAAAACAGCCAATCAACTTGGCATTCCAGAGCATCTGAAACATGAATGGCAGACCTACACTACAACACTGGTAGAATGTCATATTTGGATAGGCACTGGGGATGATGAAATCATTTGGGCCCCTCTAAAATATGGGTTCTATACTCCAAAAGATGTATATCTGAAAATATACCTAGACCACCTCCCTCAAAGACGAGAATGGTGGTGGCACCTCATTTGGAAGCTACCAGCCACTCCCCGCACCAAATTATTCATGTGGTGCTAACTAAAAAACATTGCTCCCTCCATGGATAATCTTCTTAAACAATCCATTCATGGACCCACTTGGTGTACACTTTACAGAAATGACTTAAAATCCATTGATCACCTACTCCTATTATGTAGAACCATTTTTTTTCTCTAGACATCCATTATACTCGACCTAGGCATCAATCTAACTTGGCAAAGACAGAACATGAACGAGGCATGGCAAGCTTGGTTGAACTCTGCCTCTACATACAAAGTCAGGAGCCTCCCACTCCTTGTCTGTTGGGGCATCTAGTTGGCTAGGAATGCAGCTATTTTTAATGACTCTCCCCCTCTCTGGAATTTGATTAAGTCCAACATATTATCCAGCTTCTCTTGCATACCTGAAGATGATCCTCCTAGACCCCCTCAAATTATCACTCCTGAAGTCATAAATCACAACTCACCTTGGGCTTATTTTGATGGATCTTCACAACCATTGGTTTTTGCTGGAGGCACACTACTATATCTATCACATCTGCATCTCTACAGAATCAAAATGGGTCTGGGATCCGGCACAAATAATTATGTTGAGCTTATCACACTTCGCCACCTGCTACAGTTTGCATTAGAGCATAACATTCTACACCTTCAAGTATTTGGGGATTCAAAAATTATTATAAATTGGTTCAACAAAGTAGCATCATGTCATTTACAAACACTTATTTCTAAATTGGAAGATATATGGCGATTAAAATATCATTTATCATCAATCTCTTGCTCTCACATATACAGAAAACACAACTGCATTTCTGACAAGCTTTCCTAGGAGGAAGCGGTCCAACATAGGGGGCTCTGGAACATAGAGGAACAAAATGACACTCAACATTTTAGCTATTATCATCCTCCATTTATTGAACAACCTGATAACGCAGCACAACTGATCTGAAATAGACAGATTTTTGATAGTTTCTTGATAATTTTTTATGGATAGTATGGATAGACCTATTTATAAAGATTGTAATTATTGTATTTATGCTATATTATAGTTTTCGATGTACACCCCATTGGGGGAACTTTTGAAGAAATAAATGTAAGTGACAACAGTCACAAACATGCATGTGCAATGCATCTACAGCATGTAATTTTCAAACTTAATGAAAATTATGATTTTTCGTTGGGATAAAAAATGTATACCAATATGTTTAGTGCTATTCCTTATTTGTAATTATATATAATTACAAACAAAAGGGAAAATCCAACCAAAAATGACCTGGAGTACTTCATATTTAAAATGGCCATCAATGAATACATAAATCGATGTGATATTGAAGCTATATAGATTTAAAACCCAGAATATGTAACATATATTATATACGTAGATAATAGTTACATGAAAGGACTAATCGTTCATATAAAAAATATTATACATGGTTGTAGGCTTGGAGATTTCATGCTGGAATGAGGAGGATTTGTTGTAAAAATGACATAGAATACTGAACAATGACATTCATGTGTCATGTTCATGGAGATTCATATTTTCAGTAAAGAAACTTGAACTCCTACATGTTTCAATGCCCATGTGACGAATATCCTAGGATTTAATACTTGGATCTTACTTTATATTTCCGGTAATGCGACCCTTACGATTCGTTCCTTGAACCTTCTCCTTTTTTTCTTTCGGTCTTGCGTTTGGGTCTTTCAATTGATATTGTGACTCCCCAGTGCAATTTATAGGTTCAACACCCTCGTTTCAGGTTGTGCATGGAAATCACGGTTGAGATGATGAGGGAGGTCCTTCTCACACACCTATTTTGGGAACTCACTCGCAAGCACAGTTTCAGGGTCATTGTAGGCTAAAAGCAGTCAAGAATCTAAATTTGTTATCTTTCCAAATAGATTGGAAAATTATAGTAGGAGAATGAAGAATCATGCACTGATCTGTAATTTTGTTGAGGTTGACTTTAGAGGGAATTAGAAAATTGGATCATTCAAAAATGAAAAAACCTAAGGGGAAGTGGAATTGAAATTATGCCTTAAAGGTTTCTTTATTGTTATCTTCTCCAGTGCGGAAGATAAAAATCAGGTTTTTGAAGTAGGTGTGTAATTTTTTAACAATGCAGACTATTTATGTATCATTGGGAGGAATGCTTCAACGCTCACAACAAGGAATTTTTTTTCTATTCTTGGTTGGGTACGTTTATACTCATTACGTGTTGATTTTTGGCTTTAGGATATTCCACAAGTAGCAGAGACTTTCATTGGAAGGTTTGTTAAGACTTATGAAGTAAATTTGTGAGAAATAAATATGGCCTATGCTTGTATATTTTTTTACATGAATATCTCACAACCTTTATCTGAATCTATTGAACCGGAATATCAAGGTGAGATTTGGACTCAAAATCTTAATTACTAGCACAATCACATTTACCAATGTGATTGATATACACCGATAGGCTTATATGAAATAGATTTACAACCACATTCACCAATGTAGTTGATATACGTCGATAGGCATATATCCACTACCCACCACATATAGTTCACCAAAATAAATATTATATATTTATGATTAAAATCACCAAAATATTTTATATATAATATTTACTTATAATATATTAATAATATTAACTATATACATACTATATATTAACTTGAAATATATATATTATAAAATATATAATATTATATTATTCAATAGTAAAATATATAATAAAAATATATTATTAAATTATTTCAATACATCAATAGTTCTGACTCAAACTATAATATAATTTTATTATAACATAATAATAATATTTTATTAATATTATAATAAGTTTATATCTCTTACCAATATCTCAAGAGATTATTAATATTTTACACCAAAAGAATTAATAAACCCAAGGGTTTAATAATATAAACCGAAGTAATTGGTGAAGCAAAGAATAAATATTAATATTATAAACCAAGAAATAAAAAAACCCCAAGAATAAATATTTTAATCTCAAGAGATTAAAAAAACCTCAGAAATAATAATACTTTAAACCCAAAAACATAAGAAAGTAATAAACTCTAAGAATTAGTATATTAAACTAAATAGATTAATAAAGCATATGAAATAATATTTGAAAACAAAAAACCTAAGAAAAAATAAACCCAAGAGTTTAATATTATAAACCGAAGTAATTGGTGAAGCAAAGGATAAATATTAATATTATAAACCAAGAAATAAAAATACCCTAAGAATAAATAATTTAATCTCAAGAGATTAAAAACCCTCAGAAATAATACTTTAAACCCAACAACATAAGAAAGTAATAAACTCTAAGAATTAATATATTAAACTCAAGAGATCAATAAAGCATATGAAATAATATTTAAAAACACAAAACCTAAGAAATTAATAAACCCTAACAATTAATATTTTAAACTCAAGATATTAATAAACCCAATAGATTATTAATAATAAAAACCAAAAGAACTCATAAACCAAAGGTTTAAATATTATAAAACAAAGGAATTGGTGAACCCATGGGATAAATATTATAAACATAAGGGATCAATATTAAAAACACAAGAGATTAATAAACCCTAAGAATTGATATTTTAAACTAAAAAACCTAATAAATTAATAAACCATAAGAATCAATATTTTAAACATAAGATATTGATAAACTAATGGGATTATTAACATTATAAACCAAAAGAACTAATAAACCTAAGGGTTCAATATTATAAACCAAAGGAATCAGCGAACCCAAGGGATAAATATTATAAACCTAAGGGATCAATATTGAAAACAATAGAGATTAATAAACCCTAAGAACTAATTTTTTAAACTGAAAAATATAAAAAATTAATAAAGCCTAAGAATTAATAGTTTAAACTCAAGAGATTAATAAACCCAATGTGTGATTAACATTATAAACCAAAAGAACTAATAAACCCAAGGGTTTAATATTATAAACCAAAGGAATCGGTGAACCCAAGGGATAAATATTAAAAACCTAAGAAATCAATAAAGCTAAGGACAATATTAAAAACAATAGAGATTAATAAAACCTAATAATTAATATTTTAAAATAAAAAACCTAAGAAATTAAAAAACCCTATGAAATAATATTTTAAACACAATAGATTAATAAACCCAAAGGGTTATTAATATTATAAAACCAAAGAACTAGTAAACCCAAGGGTTTAATATTATAAACCAAAAGAATTGGGGAGCCCAATGATAAATAGTTTAAACCTAAGGGTTGAATAAGGTCAACTCATCAATATTAAAAATACAAGAGATTAATAAACCCTAATAATTAATATTTGAAACTCAAAAACCTAAGAAATTAATAAACCCTAAGAAATAATATTTTAAACTCAAGAGATTAATTAACTCAATGGATTATTAATGTTGTAAACCAAAATAAGTAATATTATAAACCAAAGGAATTATTAAAATTATAAAGGTAAGGAACAAATAAACACAAGCATTTAATATTATAAACCCATGAAATTAACAAACCCAACGGAAGAATGTTATAAACCTAAGGGATAAATATTAGTATTATAAATGAAGAAATTCACAAACGCTAGGAAGTAATATTTTAAACTCAAGAGAGTAATATACCCTAATAATAAATAGTTTAAACCCAAAAACAATAGTATTTAATATTTTAAACTCAAGATATTAGTAAACCCGAGGGATTATTAATAATATAAACCAAAAGAAATAACAAACCAAGGGTTTAATATTATAAACCAAAGAAATTGGTGAACCCAAGGGAAAATTATTAAAAACATAAGGGATCAATAAGGCCAACGGATCAATATTAAAAACACAAGAGAGTAACAAACCCTAAGAATAAATATTTTAAATTCAAAAACCTAAGAAATTAATAAACCATAAGAATCAATATTTTAAAATCAAGTAATTAATAAACACAAGAGATTATTAATATTATAAACCAAAAGAACTAATAAACCGAAGGGTTTAATATTATAAACCAAAGGAATTGGGGAACCCAAGGGGAAAATATTAAAAACATAAGAGATCAACAAGGCCAAGGGATACGTATAAAAAACAAAAAATATTAGTAAAGGCTAGGAATAAATATCTTAAATGAAAATGAATGAGAAACTCACATGATTAATAAAGAGATTAATAAATATTAGTAATCAATTTTATAAATAAAAATCTTTGATAAAGTCACATGATTATTAATATTATAAACTGAGAGGAATAAACATGGTTTACCATGCTTGATTTAAACATTGAGATAATTGTTGTCACAATGCGACGTTGGATCAACTATGACCATGGTTGGCCATGGGCGATTTTCATATTGAGACAATTTTTATCAAAGTGTGACATTTGATCATGGATGACATTGATCGACTATGGGTAATGCTAATTAACAATGGTTTCCCATGGTTGATTTTCATATTGAGTCAGTGTTTTTCATAATGTGAAATTGGACCATACATTAGTATTAAACTCCACGACTAATATTTAAACCCCAATATTTGGATTTATTAAACTGAAGGGAATAATATTACGAACCGAAAGAATCCGAAAAATTAAGGGATCAATATTAAAAACACAAGAGAGTAACAAACTCTAAGAATAAATATTTAAAATTCAAAAACCTAAGAAATTAATAAACCATAAGAATCAATATCTTAAAATCAACTAATTAATAAACACAAGGGATTATTAATATTATAAACCAAAAGAACTAATAAACCGAAGGGTTTAATATTATAAACCAAAGGAATTGGGGAACCCAAGGGAAAAATATTAAAAACATAAGAGATCAACAAGGCCAAGGGATACATATAAAAAATAAAAAAGATTAAAGTAAAGGCTAGGAATAAATATTTTAAATGCAAATGAATGAGAAACTCACATGATTAATAAAGAGATTAATAAATCTTAGGAATCATTTTTTTAAACAAAAATCATTGATAAAGTCACATGATTATTAATATTATAAACCGAGGGGAATAAACATGGTTCTCAATGCTTGATTTAAACATTGAAACAATTGTTGTCACAATGCGACGTTGGACCAACTATGACCATGGTTGGCCATGGGTGGTTTTCATATTGAAACAATATTTTTGAGAATGTGACATTTGATCATGGATGACATTGATCGACTATTGCTAAAGAAATTAATAAACACTAATAATTAACCCAACGTATTATTCATATTATAAACCAAAAGCACTAATAACCCAAATTTTTTATATTAGAAACCAAAGGAATTGGTGAACCCAAGGGAAAAATATTAATAACCTAAGGGACCAATAAGGCGAAGGATCAATAAAATTAATAAAAAAATACTCAAGTTGAAGAAATTAATAAACAATAATAATTAACCCAAGGGATTATTCATATTATAAACCAAAAGAACTAATAAACATAAGGGTTTAATATTATAAACCAAAGGAATTGGTGAACCCAAGGGAAAAATATTACCCAACAAATTAGTATTAGAAACAAAAATTATTAATAAACTCAAGTGATGAATAAAGTCGAAGGATCAATAAAATTAATAAAAAAAATATAAAACCAAAGAAATTAATAAACACTAATAATTAACCCAACGTATTATTCATATTATAAATCAAAAGAACTAATAACCCTAGGGTTTAATATTAGAAACCAAAGGAATTGGTGAACCCAAGGGAAAAATATTAATAACGTAAGGGACCAATAAGGTGAAGGGAAGAATATTAAAAACATAATAGATTAATAAAGAATACGACCCAATGTTTTAAATAGAGAGGAATTTTAAAGTTACATGATTATTTTTATGATAAACCGCAAGTGATCAATCTACCTTACTGATTGTTAATATTATAAACCGATTGAATTAATAAACTAAAGTGACATTAAATTTTGCGATGAGTGAAACCAAAAAATAATATTGAAATTAACATAGTTTAAACCCAAAACCTAAGAATATAATAAACGATAGTATTTAATATTTTAAACATAAGATATTAATAAACCAATGGCATTATGAACATTATAAACCAAAAGAACTAATAAACCCAAGGGTTTAATATTATAAACCAAAGGAATCAGTGAACCCAAGAGATAAATATTATAAACCTAAGGGATCAATATTTAAAACAATAGAGATTAATAAACCCTAAGAATTAATATTTTAAACTGAAAAATCTAATAAATTAATAAATCCTAAGAATTAATATTTTAAACTCAAGAGATTAATAAACCCAATGTGTGATTAACATTATAAACCAAAAGAACTAATAAACCCAAGGGTTTAATATTATAAACCAAATGAATCGATGAACCAAAGGGATAAATATTAAAAACCTAAGACATCAATAAGGGTGAGGACAATGTTAAAAAAAATAGAGATTAATAAAACCTAATAATTAATATTTTAAAATAAAAAACCTAGGAAATTAATAAAACCTATGAAATAATATTTTAAACTCAATAGATTAATAAACCCAAGGGGTTATTAATATTATAAAACCAAATAACTAGTAAACCCAAGGGTTTAGTATTATAAACCAAAGGAATTGGGGAGCCCAAGGATAAATATTTTAAACCTGAGGGATGAATAAGGCCAACTCATCAATATTAAAAACACAAGAGATTAATAAACCCTAATAATTAATAGTTGAAACTCAAAAACCTAAGAAATTAATTAACCCTAAGAAATAATATTTTAAACTCAAGAGATTAATAAACTCAACGGATTATTAATGTTGTAAACCAAAATAAGTAATATTATAAACCAATGGAATTATTAAAATTATAAAGGTAACGAACAAATAAACACAAGCATTTAATATTATAAACCCATGAAATTAGTAAACCCAACGGAAAAATGTTATAAACCTAAGGGATAAATATTAGTATTATAAACGAAGAAATTAATAAACTATAATAAGTAATATTTTAAACTCAAGAGAGTAATATACCCTAATAATAAATAGTTTAAACCCAAAAACCATAGTATTTAATATTTTAAACTCAAGATATTAGTAAACCTGAGGGATTATTAATAATATAAAGCAAAAGAAATAACAAACCAAGTGTTTAATATTATAAATCAAAGAAATTGGTGAACCCAAGGGAAAATTATTAAAAACATAAGGGATCAATAAGGCCAATGGATCAATATTAAAAACACAAGATGGTAACAAACCCTAAGAATAAATATTTTAAACTCAAAAACCTAAGAAATTAATAAACCATAAGAATCAATATTTTAAAATCAACTAATTAATAAACACAAGGGATTATTAATATTATAAACCAAAAGAGTTAATAAACCCAAGGGTGTAATACTATAAACCAAAGGAATTGGGGAACCCAAGGGGAAAATATTAAAAACATAAGAGACCAACAAGGCCAAGGGATACATATAAAAAACAAAAAAGATTAGTGAAGGCTAGGAATAAATATTTTAAATGCAAATGAATGAGAAACTCACATGATTAATAAAGAGATTAATAAATCTTAGGAATCAATTTTATAAATACAAATATTTGATAAAGTCACATGATTATTAATATTATAAACCGAGGGGAATAAACATGGTTTACCATGCTTGATTTAAACATTGAGACAATTGTTCTCACAATGTGACATTCGACCAACTATGACCATGGTTGGCCATGGGCGATTTTCATATTGAGACAATTTTTTTCAGAATGCGACATTTGATCATGGATGACATTGATCGACTATGGGTGATACTAATTAACAATGGTTTCCCATGGTTTATTTTCATATTGAGTTAGTATTTTTCATAATGTGAAATTGGACCATGCATTAGTATTAAACTCTAGGACTAATATTTAAACCCCAATATTTGGATTTAATAAATTGAAGGGAATAATATTACGAGGCAGAAAGAATCCAGAAAAATTAATGGATCAATAAAGCCCGAGGATCAATATTAAAAACACAAAGGAAGTAACAAATTTATGCTTTGATTTGTGTGTTGAATTTTTAAAGTTAGACATTTGAACTTAAATCCTAAGGGGGTGGACCCCCAGAGATAAGTGTGGTGTGAATGTAATTGCATCTTTATTTGAGGAAATAAATAAAATGATTTGTACAATTTGACCAAGATGAAATTAGAATCACTTGCAAATCCATGAGGATGGATAAGGCAGCAAATCCCCAAATCTTTCAAAAATCCTTGAAGAAATTATGCTATAAACCTAGGGATAAATATTAGTATTATAAATGAAGAAATTCTAAGCTAGGAGTAATATTTTAAACTACAGAGAGTAATATAAATGAATAATAAATAATTTAAACCCAAAAACATAGTATTTAATATTTTAAACTCAAGAGATTAATCAACCCAAGGGATTATTAATAATATAAACCAAAAGAAATAATAAACCCCAGGGTTTAATATTATAAACCAAAGGAATGGTGAACCCAAGGGAAAATTATTAGAAACATAAGGGATCAATAAGGCCAACAGATCAATATTAAAAACACAAGAGAGTAAAAAACCCTAAGAATAAACATTTTAAATTCAAAAACCTCATAAATTAATAAACCATAAGAATCAATATTTTAAAATCAACTAGTTAATAAACACAAGGGATTATTAATATTATAAACCAAAAGAACTAATAAACCCAGGGTTTAATACTATAAACCAAGGAATTGGGGAATCCAAGAGAAAAATATTAAAAACATAAGAGATCAACAAGGCTAAGGGATACATATAAAAAACAAAAAATATTAGTAAGGCTAGGAATAAATATTTTAAATGCAAATGAATGAGAAACTCATGTGATTAATAAAAAGATTAATAAATCTTAGGAATCAATTTTATAAATAAAAATCTTTGATAAAGTCACATGATTATTAATATTATAAACCGAGGGGAATAAACATGGTTTACCATGCTTGATTTAAACATTGAGACAATTGTTGTCACAATGCGATGTTGGACCAACTATTACCATGGTTGGCCATAGGCGATTTTCATATTGAGATAGTTTTTGTCAGAATGTGACATTTGATCATGGATGACATTGATCGACTATGGGTAATGCTAATTAACAATGGTTTCCCATGGTTGATTTTCATATTGAATCAGTGTTTTTCATAATGTGAAATTGGACCATGCATTAGTATTAAACTCCAGGACTAATATTTAAACCCCAATATTTGAATTTAATAAACTGAAGGGAATAATATTACGAACCGAAAGAATATTAAGGGATCAATATTAAAGACACATGAGAGTAACAAACCCTAAAAATAAATATTTAAAATTCAAAAACCTAAGAAACTAATAAACCATAAGAATCAATATTTTAAAATCAACTAATTAATAAACACAAGGGATTATTAATATTATAAACCAAAAAAGCTAATAAACCCAAGGGTTTAATATTATAAACCAAAGGAATTGGGTAACCCGAGGGAAAAATATTAAAAACATAAGAGATCAACAAGGCCAATGGTTGATTTTCATATTGAGTCAGTGTTTTTCATAATGTGAAATTGGATGATGCATTAGTATTAAACTCTAGGACTAATATTTAAACCCCAATATTTGGGGAAACTAAGGGAAAAATATTAAGAACAAAAGAGATCAACAAGGCCAAGGGATACCTATAAAAAACAAAAAAAATTATTGAAGGCTAGGAATAAATATTTTAAATACAAATGAATGAGAAACTCACATGATTAATAAATCTTAGGATTCAATATTTTAAATAAAAATCATTGGTAAAGTCACATGATTATTAATATTATAAACCGAGGGGAATAAACATGGTTTACCATGCTTGATTTAAACATTGAGACAATTGCTGTCACAATGCGACGTTGGACCAACTATGACCATGGTTGGCCATGGGTGATTCTCATATTAAGACAATATTTGTCAGAATGTGACATTTGATCATGGATGACATTGATCGACTATGGCTAAGATTCATATCATGAGTCTTATAATTAATATTATAAACCCAAGGGATTACAAACCCAAATGAATAACTTTAAACCCTAGGATGAATATTATTCCCTAGGAATATAAACCATAAAATTAATAAACCTAAGAGATTAATATTGTAAATACTAGGCTTAATATTAAACCCTAGGAATATAAACTCGAGGATTAATATTATAAATAGAGGGAATTTACATTATAAACCTAATTTATTATAAAACCAAAGGATCTGTATTAAACCCTAAGACTAATATTATAAACCCTATAAATAATATTATACCATAGGAATATGATCACTTATATTAATAAACTCAAGAGATTAATATTGTAAACCTGAGGTAGTAATAAAAAGGAGGGATTAATAATAAAACCCTTAAAAACCCAAATGATTAATATTGTAAACCCAACGTATATAAAACCTAAGATAAATATTATATACCCTAAAAAAATTGGTTGACCATGGTTTATTTTCATATAAAGACTATAATTATCACAATGCGGCGTTGGACCATGCTTGACCATGATTGATTTTCATATTGATATAATATTTGTCACACTGTGACGTTGGACCATAATTGACCATGATTGACCATTATTGACCACGGTTGATTTTAATATTCATAATATTTGTCACAATACGACGTTGGATAGTGGTTGATAATGGTTGATCGTGGTTGACGATGGTTGATTTTGATATTAAGACAATATTTGTCATATTCTGACGTTGGAAAATGGTTGACCATGAATTACCACGATTTATTTTCATATTGACCATGATTGACCACGATTGACCATGAGTGATTTTCATTTTGAGACAATATTTATCACAACGAGACATTTGACCATGTTTGACTAGGATTGAATATGGTTGACCATGGTTTATTTCTATATTGAGACAATCTTTGTTATAATGTGACGTTGGACCATGGTTGACTATGAATGACAATGGTTGACGATGGTTGGTGATGCTTGAACATGGTTGAATTTCATATGGAGACAATATTTTTCACAATGTGACATTGGACCATGGTTTACCACTATTATAAACCCAATGGATTGATATTATAAACCAAGGAACTAATAAATGCAAGGAATTAACACTAAAAACCCAAGGGATTGTAAGCCCTAGGTGATAATATTAAATGTAAGGGTTTAATATTATAAGCTGAAGATATATAACCATAAGAAAAATACTAGAAACCCTAAAATAAACATGGTTGTCCATCATTGTTCATGGTTGATTTTCATATTGACACAATCGTCATCACTAACACGACGTTGGACCATGGTTGACCATGATTGATTTTCATATTTAGACAATCTTTGTCACAATGCAATGTTATACCATGGTTTATTTTCATACTTAGAAAATCTTTGGCACAATGCGACGTTAGACCATGTCTGATCATGATTGAGATGGTTGACCATGATCAGCGATGGTTGATCATGGTCGACGATGGTTGACCGTGGTTTATTTTCATATTGAGACAATATTTCTCACAATGTAAGGTTGGACCATGGTTCACCATGATTGGCAATGGTTGCTTTTCATATTGACCATGATTGGTTTTCATATGGGGACAATGTTTGTCACAATGTGATGTTTAAATAGATATTATAAATCCTAAAATAAACAAGGTTGACCATCGTTCACCATGGTTGATTTTCATATTGACACAATATTCGTCACAATGTGATGTTGGACCATGTTTGACAATGATAAATTTTCATATTGAGACAACATTTGTTATAATGCGACATTGAACCATTGTTGATTTTCATATTGAGGCATTATTTGTCACAATGCAACGTTAGACCATGGTTAGTCATTTATGTCCATCGTTAACTTAATATAACGTTGAACCGAGAGTCAATTTTCATCACAACGTGACCATGATTATTTACCATAATAATATTATTTAATGTTATTAAAATTAGTAAATAAATATTAATAATATTAAAAGTAATATTAATATTATTATTCATATTAACAATATTAACATGAATAGTTAATATTAGTATTAAAATTAAAATTAATATTAATATTTAATGTTAAAGATATTAATATTTAAATTTATTAATTTATATAAATAATAATAATAATAATAATAATAAATCATGCAATTCTAATAGGGGGGTTACATCTATCGGCGTAATTATTTATATTAATTAATTAAATAAGTATATTATTTTTTAGATAATTCAATAAAAGATGGAGTCTAAAGTTGTGTATATGAAGTTTGTTTCTATTTATAATAATTAAGTTTTAAATAAAATGATTATAATTAGAAAATTTTGAGAACCAATAATATTAAGAACCAATTCAGTTAAAAAGTTTGTTATTTTATATTTTACTTTTTTCTAATTTGTTATTTTATGTTTTATTATATTTTATTTTTCTTAATTCGTTAACACAGTTAAATTTTGTACATTTAATTGAATTAATAACTAAGAGATCAATTTTTTTTTTCACTCTTAAAAAATAAATTTAAGTTAACTTTAAAACTCTAAATATAAGTTATATTTAAAATCTTAAACTTTAAAATTCTAAATATAAATTACATTTAATATTTTAAATTAAGTAAAATAAATAAAAAATAACATAAAATAATTATTATTATTTTTTAACACTATAACTTAATTAAAACTTTTAAAATTGTAAATGTTAATTACATATTCTTTAATATTTTTAAAATTATTACATAAAATAATAATATTATTAATATTTGAAACAACAGTTGAATCACACATCAAACCATTCATGTATGAAATCAGAAATTCGGATAATAAAAGAACAATATTAACTTATCTGGAAAAATGAAACTTCTTTCATATTTTCGTCTAATTACAATGTTCTACATAGCTCTCAAATGACGAACACTTTCTTATATCTAATACTTATCAAACATTGGCTAAGGCAATATTATCTTCGCATAAGAATTTCGAAATCGTTGACATTGAAAGTCTAAACCAAGTTTGCACAACATAATGAAACAATAATTTATTGACGATGGAGAATAATAATGAAACGATAGTTCTATACCTATCGAATTACATGTTCCAAACATTTATATTCATCATGTAAAATAGTGTAGATGCAAATATTAAAAAGTAAGCATTGAGAGAATTTATAATTTAATTAATGTTACATTAAAATGAGTTGCAACAAAAGTTTTCGATGTTATAGTTATCTGACAACTATATATAAATATTTCATTTTGATTAAAAATCTCTTCATCGACAGAGCTTTGTAGGGCTATTTTGCTCCTAATCCGTGCTTCTTCCATAATAAACCTTAGTATTAATTTATCATAAAACCTTTAGCAGCCCATGCGATTTAATGGGCTGAAAGAAAAAACTGCGAGAGTGAATGGATGCATAGCTTGTAAATTTATTAGGATGTGCATATTCTATGGTATTGTACATTGGAATTTAGAATAATCTCTTTAAAAGAAGAAATGTGGTTAATCATTAAACCTACTCCTACTATACAAAATTTTATTATAATATATGTTTTTTTAACCTATCACACCATCTTTGCTGAATCATCTCACTTAAAAGCACTGGTCGACACAATATACTACGTAGAACTTTCTTGTTGGTTCAACAAGATACACCCCGATGTTTTCAGATCCAATATTACTATCTATTCTTGTAGCGAAGGAATATTATAAGAAACCTTGCAACATACATTTTCTTACAGAATTGTATTACTTTTTGGCCACTCATAATAAAACACACCCTAACAACTGAATAATTCTAATGAACCGCACCAAATAAATCAATGCGGTGTTCTAAAAAACTACAATATAGATGGATGGATGTAAATAATGCGCTGGGATTCCAGAATCAGAAACATTCTCCACATTACTAGTCATATGGTTTCCTTTAGCCAACGGAAAGTTGCTTTAGCTGCCATGTCTTTAACGAAGGTGTTCAAGTTATTAAAAGATGAAACTCCCTCCAGGATTGCCCTGGTTGCATATTCCTTCAGTTTAAGTGTGTTCTCTCTCAACTACTTTCCCTGGGTCGTTCTCATCATTTTCTTCACACTATCCTCCACCTCTTCATTGACACCACCTTTTGGTCATCCACGTCCACTCCTTCAAAATCCAGACCCATCTCCCACACATCCTTCGCGAATCTGCAGTTGAGAAACTGATCGGCAAAATAAGGGAGACCCACCACAGGAACTCCCATGCTTATGCTCTACACCATCCTATCAAAATGATTAATTAAAAAAATGATTAAATCATGCAATTTCAATAGGAGGGTTACGCCTATCGACGTAAATATTACTAATAATAACAATAATCTATTATTATTATAGTAGGTTACTTTCTTGATATATATATATATATATATATATATATATATATATATATATATATATATATATATATATATATATATATATATATATAATTTTAATAATGTTACATATTAACATTATACATCTAATAATTATTAATATAATTAATAAATGCTTATAAACATATATCAATTATATTTGTAACATTGTACATCTAATAATTATTAATACAATTGATAAATACTTATAAACATATATCAATTATATTTGTAAATATAATTGATTAAGAAAAATTTAAACTTAAATATCTCTACACATAATACTTAGATAGTCATTTTCAATTTAGCTATCCCAAAAACTAATAAATAAGATATTATTATTCTCTTAAATGAATTATATTTCAACGTTGAATATAATTAATTCATATAATATACATTGTATTGTACCCAAAAAAATATATATAATTATTATTTTAATAAAATAATAATAAGAAATTATAACATTACATGGACAACCAGCAATACCATACCAAAAAAATTGTGTGCCACACATATTAACTAACGTGGGGTATTTTTATGTTCTTTTAGCACACAAATCCAACTAGCATAATACTCGGAACATAAGATTGGAAAAATGGACAACTTAAGATAAGATTCTTTGCCAGAAATGAAATATAGCTTTCCAACCTGAAACCTTATCACTTTTTGCCAATTTTGTCCACAGATTCATCAACAAAGCAATACTTAATAGGCATTATTATACCGACTTATTTGATAGATTGACAATGACTCCAGGGGTGGAGGAGAATCACATGTCCTCGCCATAAACAGTAAGATCCCGCAACCATTCAATTGGTCATTAAAAAACAAAAAACAGGTTGGAAGTCGATGACGATAACGTACGTAACGTTACCAATCATGTAAACGTGGTTGGCAGTTTTCTTTACAAAGCTGTGTCCAATCATGCGCATCATTGTTTGGGCTTTATATGAAGTGAGTGTATTTGCTCTAATTCTATAATCAACTGTGGAAGGTGCACGAGTAGCAGCTCAAATCCACAGTGGTAAACTGTTGTGGTCGATTAAGGGAAGACAAACGACATTGACATGAATAAGTCGGATGAAAAGGGGAAGCCTGCTCTGCATGCAGTAATTGTACCATTTCCTGCACAAGGTCAGACAAATGTTTTCATGAATTTGGCCCACCTTCTTGCTATTAGGGGAGTGTTTATCAGACTGAGTGGATACACAAACGCATGGTCGAAGCTTCAAAAGACCTTAAAGCTCTTGTCTCGAGAAACGATCCTGCGCTGGACCAGCGTGGGCAAAGAATTCGATTTCTGTGTATTCCAGATGGTTTGCCACCCAAACATGGTCGCACCATAGTTACCAAATTCGAGTTCGAATTCGAATTCGGATTCGATTCGATAGGGAAAAAATTTGACTACCCAAATTTTAATACAGTAAAAATTCGGAAGTATACATGTTATAAATATTAAAACATATTAGTTTTTGAAAATTTTGAATTTTTTTGTTCTTGTCTGAATTACACTATCTTACTCTATTTTACTTTTAAAAATTTGTTAGTTTTAACTCGATGTAACCATGTAGAAATCTACTAAATCAAAATTAGTCACACAATTTGTATCATTTCTAGGGATATGAGTAGCCTCAAACTCATGTCAAATCTACCTTTTATTGCACAACAATTTAATAGAGTAAGAGGAAGTGAGATTTCTTTATCAAATATTTTTATTTGTTATAATTATGTTTCAGTACGATAAACATAAGAATAACATAAATAGCCTATTGACTGAGTAGAAGTGGTTCTATCTCTTTTTTCTTGTGGATGGATTGTTAAATATATAGAAGGATGGATTGTTAAATATATAGAAGGAAAACATGCACTACAAAGATGATGAAATGAGATGTTTAAGGATTCATTCTAGAGGAAGCCATTAGTATGACAAGTTTGAATTCACTGAGATATTGATTCCATATTTAATACCAATAAACACTTGACTTCATTGTTGACATCTCTAACTTTATTATCATCATTGTAGTGTGCATTTTGGTTTTACTTTTTCTTAAAATAAATCTCAAAAACAAGGGCAAGAAATTTGATTCAAACAAATCTTTCTAAAAAAAAATAATCTAAGAAAAAGAATGTTTAAAAATTACCAACTTAAAATAATTTAACATTAAAATAAATCTCTTTCAAAAAAGCCTCAAGAAAGACACATAACATAACTAAATGCAATTTCAATATTTTTTGCATGAAAAATGGTTAATTATTAGAAACACTTCTAATTTGTTAAAAAAACATTCTAATTTCCTATTTATGTAAAAAAACCTAATATGAAAAAAAAATTATTAGAAATACTTCTAGTTGGTTAAAAAAACCGTCTAATTTCTTATATAAAAATAACCTTCTATGTAAAAACGTGGAAGATACTTATTTTTGAAAGGTATTCAAAAACATTAGTCTAAAGAGCAAGAGGCAAGAAATATATGTCCAAGCCTTGAAAGCATTACCTTCTAGAGCCGAAGGTAATAAAGGATATTGGAGAGCAGCCAACCACGAGGCCTTATTGAGAGGTACGCCTCAACATCTAATAGTTCCCAATCCCATAAGAATGTAATGACAGTGTAGATTCAGTATTCTTGGGCTAGCTCGTTGTATCAGTGAAAATCATCTGTTTTATTTTTTTCTTACCAAAACAAAAATTATCGAATCGAATTCTAATTTAACGTATTAATGGCCGAACCGTACCATATTACCGGATTTCCGAATTATTTAGCGTGATTCGGACGAATTTGGTAACTATGGGTCGCACTTCCCACCCAGGCGAGTTACTTGTTGCCCTGCAAAAGTTAGCCCCCCCCCCCGTTGGAGGACCTCCTTAGAACTGCTGAAGTGAAATCACCAGCATATCCACCCATCTCGTTCATCATCACAGATGCCTTCATGTCCTGCACGGAGAAACTTGCAGGCAATATTAAGGTGCCGAGAGTTATCTTCTGGCCTTTTTGTGCCACTGTTGCCATTTCTCAATCCTATGCCAACTCCTTTTTTTCTGAGAAACATATTCCAGTGAAATGTATGTTTCCGAATTGCCTATCTATATCTACTCTAAATTCTGTCAATACTATGAGAACATTCGTGTGGTCTCTATGGACATATTAATGTTCAATTTTATGTCTCTCCATTGTTGGAAATATTGTCATTGATGGCACAGGAGAAGAAAGGAGCAGAACCTGAACTATCACAAAAAAGAACCATAAATAAGGCAAAGGAGACAAACAAGGAGCAGAGGCAGCGAGGGCAACAAAAAGAGGCAGCTCAAACACCAAGAAGAAGCAGAGGCAGTAGAGAGAGCATTAGACTAGAAGCAGAGACAGCGAATTGAAGTAGAGGCAGCAAAGAAGCAGTGAGGTAGAAGGGCCATTGAATTGAAGATCTGGCCAGAACCAAGAAATTTTTGTATTTGAGTTCATATGTATAAATGAAAAATTGTTCTGAATTCTGTGTGATTTGTTTGTATATGGATTCTGTGTGAATGGGTTTTGAATTTGAATAGACAATTGTATGAGTAATGCGGGATATAAACTCTGTAATTGGGGGTTTGAATGGTGCTCTGTGTATCATTGAAGAAATTGATGTTAATATCGATATTGTCGTTTTGAGTTAAATGTTTGTACTTATCATTGAAAATAATGTAGGAAGATTGCAGTCATCGATCACTGCAAGGATCGATGACATAGAGTGAATTGAAGGACAATGATACAATTGAAGAATGAACTCTAGACAACCAGCAAATCAAGATGATGGTGCGTTTGCACATGCATAAACAAATCATGAGTCAATGATTTATATCACAGTAGAAGAAGGCGTAGAGGGTTTTCATAGACTTGCTCATTTATGAAATGAAGCTCTACATTCTGATTTTGATATCAGAACAAAACTGTGTCTAGACATGGCGCGATCATACATTGGAATTTGTTGAAGATGGAATGGCACGGTAGAGAAATTAAGACAGAGTTGCACAATCATTGAAATAAAACCATGGTTCGAATAATATGAAATCTAGCCTTATGTGGAAGAGGGTAGATGCAAAATTGAGATCGAAATCTACATAAATGTTGGGGCAAACGAAATAGAATCGAAAGCAGAAATGGTGAGAGCTGTAGCACTGAAGAATTGGGCGGAATCCTGTGTCAAAAGGGAATCAGAAGCGTAGAACAGTAACGGTGGTTTCAAAACCCAAAACAAGTGGTCTTGCGCGACCTCAAGACCGGTAAGTAGAATTCCTCAAAAAAATGCGATATATGCCAACACTCGACACGTGCATTTGAGTGGTATTCCAAAACCATGAATGTCGCATGAATTTGGAGAAATAAACTTCGTGCAAGTTGATAGCATGATTATCTTTGGATTGGGAAAAGCAATGTGATCAAAACCGCAACCATTAGGTGAAGAGGTAAGCTAACTTGTTGGGCTCGGTTGCATTATAAATTGACACAATTCTTTGTTTTATAAGCTGGAAGTATTAATGAAATGATGGGACCAGAATTAATATGCATAATGTGTGGACCATATATGGAAGTGAGTTTTGGTCTAATACATATGTGTTATGTATTTTTTAGCATTCGGGAGTTTAAATAAAATTAACCCTTGGTGTTATGCATGAGCGCAAAATTATATTATGGTCAGATGTGATGTTTTGAGGTTAAAGGCAATTTCCATTTAATTGAGGTCAATTATTTATGTTTGACATTTGGGAATGAAATTTTGTGGCCATGCGTATTTCTAAGGGTCATTTGGTTTGTACACCTTAGAACTGAAGTTGATTATTGGGTCTTTATGTATATATATGGTTTCACAATCATTGATTGAATAATGAAACTTTTGCATCCGAAGTTGGTATTGTTGCCTTTTATAAACCATCAAGTTTATTGAAAGAAGCTTCCGCAAGTGAATTTGCATTATTGGGTTATAACAGAGATTTTAACCTTTGATGGAAAAACTTCAGCGTTAATTTGAATTTTCCAGATTGGGAATTTGAGTTGGATTGAGAGGTGGTTTTAAAACCATAAGAATTTTATTTTAATATCTCAAATTTGGGATTTGAGATATAAAAACTTCGGAATTAAATTGTCAAGGTTGCCAAGATTTGAGTTTGGTTGGAGAAAAAAATTTGGGATGCATTCTTATATGCACAATGAACTTGGAGAATGTGGGTTTGGCAGGGGTACATGCATAGAAAGTAGGAGAGTATGTAGAACTGTTACACTACAACAGCAGAAAAGAAAAACACACAGTGAGCCAATAATTGAAAGGGAAGTTATAATTGAGCTCATTTGAATTCGAATAGTATGATTTAAATCATAATGTGAGGTACTCCAATGGTTTAATAACCATTGGTTAAATAAATAAGCATCCGCATGAGAATGAAATTTGAGTTGTATTACTGTGTGGTTTTATTGCCTAGAACTGTGAAGGCAGGATTGGGAAAACGGAAGAAACAGGGCAGATGTGCCGCAGAGCTAGACACTCGTGCAAAACAATGGTTGATGTGGTAACGTCAATTTATGAGGAAAAGTATGAACGTTGCGGGCACAAGAAGAAGAGGCAGAGTCAGGCAAAAGGAGATTTGGTGGCATTGTTGAAAACGTGCCATGCCAGCTGGGTCGAGTAAGGAAAAATGCGCTTGGGCAGAACTATTATGATGTAACTGCAGAAACAGAAAAGATAGTGACAACATCATAAAGGACAAACACACAGCAAACGAAGATCTAAAAGGGCTGAGCGAAAAAAATACTTGTTGTAACTGTAAATTCTAATGATCTAATTATTTTTATTGTATGTGATGCAATGGCAAGTCTCCGTATGCAAAGAAATACCCCACTGTAATATTGAAATGTATACATATTGTTATATTTTTCTAAATGTGCTAGGCAAGAAAACGAGAAGGTGGAAGGCAAATATTCATACCTATTCACTTCGAATTCCCTGTGGAATGCAAACAATCATGAGGTAATCTCTATAAATGATGTCACATAGATATGCATAGAGAGGCTAGAGAATGGAGAAATGAGGCAGAGAGGGTAAGAATAAGGAGGAGCAAATAGAGAAGCTGTGAAGGTTCGGAGATGATATAAGGCAGATATGAAGGCTGGTGGACAGTGGTGAAGAAGGAACAGAACATAGTTGATATCCAGGTAAATCAGCATGTGTTTTTTTTTAAAGAGTGAGGAAGTCGGTGCTTCCATATCAAGTTGTAGCCTGATAGATGTCAGTTGTAGTTGTCTAAGGTAGGAGCCTCCTGTAGGTTGTAGCCTGCAGAAAGTTGATGGGAGTTGGAGCTTCCTTGCAAGTTGTAGCTTGCAGAATTGAGGTAGTACCTTCCTGTAGGTTGGAGCCTACAGAAAATAAGTGGTGAGAGAGAGTTGGAGCTTGCCTTTGCATCACAACAATAATAAGATGTGGTTTTCTCCCTTATGGGTTTCCACTTATATCTTTTGTCTATGTGCATGATGTTTATGTGTTGATATGGTGTATCTAATCTGCTTAATTAAGATTGCTATTACATTATGCAATAAGTTGAACATGAAATGAAGATGTAAATAAGTTTAAAGGAAAGTTTTAAAAGTCCATGAATATGTTAAACTGATTCACCCCTCTCAGTTTAACTAACCGTTCAACATCCATTTGGATAAATTAATCCTGAAACTACATAAATATTAATACAATTAAGGTATCTTAGCCAATTGTTTTTCTCTCTAATTAATTATGTGAATATTTTATTACATTTTAATATTTTATTTGTGAATTTATTATTTTTTAAAATTTATTAATAAACATAAAATAATCACGCGGAGTGTTTACACATAGTTGAATAAATATTCTCTAATAAACTATATAAGCATTGATTGATTTCTTTTTATATTAAATTCAGAATTGAAAACTTTGAAAACTAAATTGATATTCTTTTCGTATTTAATAGATTTTTAAATTCCATATTATATTAAATTTTTTATATTAATTACAATTAATATCATATTACTAAAATTAATCTAATATTAATATTATTAATGTTAACGATATTGATATTAATATTAATCTCGTGAAACTAAAACGAACACAAAACTTGAAAAGTTATCAAATTCTTTATTCAGATTCATAATGGTTTACTTAATAAATTGTCATATTAATTGTTTAGATGTGATCATCTACTTTTAGGTGTTAACTTTTTTGTTTCCATGTTCTTGGAATGGCATACGCACGTGCCTTATCCAAACATTTGTTTTTATAAAGCAAAAATTAGTTTTTTATATAATTAAATGATTGGTTTATATGTGATCCATGAAAATGATAATATGTATGCTTTTAAGCAATTAACAAATATGAATTACTTTTAATAATATTAATAATTATATATATTTTTTTGAAAATTCAAAATATGCCTATATTCATTCATAAACTCACTCTAGCTAAATACCCTTTTATAAACTAAAACACAGACTTGTACGTATGCTAATTTCTTTCTATCTTTTTAATGGAATGAGACTACACAAAATTCTTTGAACAACAATCTCCCTGACCTCACATCTACAGAGCTCGCTGAACCTCATCACTTGTCTTTCGGGCAACATCACACCATTGAAGCCAACCGACCTACTATCACAGTATTGCGCTCAAGATCCATCTGATATTACTTTCAATGCCCTTCTGTATGAATCGCAGAAGCAAAGTAAAGGCGACTATGTATTAGTGAACACGTTTGAGGAGTTCGAAGGGAAGGCTACAGTTACAACTCTCTCTTTGAATGGCTATCCTGCTCTGGCCGTAGGACCTCTTTTCCTTCCAAATTTTTTAGATGGAAGGGATTCGTGCAGCAGTCTATGCGAGGAGGAGGAGGACAGCTTCTTGACATGGCTGGATATGCAACAGCCTTGATATGTTATATATGTTTCATTTGGAAGCATCGTTGTAAAATCAGAGAAGCAGCTGGAGCAGCTAGCGCTATGTGGGCAAGAACCTTAACCTGAGGCGCCCATCTTACAAGCAGTGCCCGCTATTTGGTTCGTTCTTCAAAGCCATCTAGTAAAACTGCAGCCTTCCCATCTTCAATATCCGATCGAAGAATCCATAAGAATGGCTGCCCGCTACCCTTTAACCCTAGCACCAGCTGCTGCAGTTGCTCCTGAGATTTGACGACGATGACAAATTGACAAAAAGAGACAGCAGATAATTGTAGATAGCACATCAACACTACATATATTTATTGAAGGAGAAATGTATATTTATACCAGCCTAGATCCATCTTAACTCTGCATCTATCAAGTGCCGAGAGGGATCAAATCTGGAGGTGCAAACCTTTTTTTTAGTGCAAAAATTGAGAAAAGGTTTGCACCTCGAAAGATTTGATCCCTCTCGGCGCTTGATAGATCCGAAGTTAAGATGGATCTAGGCTAGTTTCAGTCGTGTGCTGGCAAGGAAAATCTATCGAAGATATGATTAATTTTATCAATAATATGTAAATATATCAAATATTAATATAATTATTTTAAATATGCTAAATATTTCTGAGATTAACTTGGTCATTTTAATTTTAAATTTTCTTAGTTGCCTTAGTTTGTTGAGATGATAAATATTGTTAATAACTATAATGATGAAAAATGATGAAATATGTTTGTTGAATGCAAAGTGGCAATAATAGTGTTGAAAGATAGAAAATGTGAATAATAAGAATGTACTCATGTTACAAATAGTCTTCATTGTGATCAATCTCAAACTATTTTCTTCTACTATTCTTATTGCCTCCCTTGTTAGTTTTGTTAGCTTTTCATATGGATTATATGAAAAATAAAATTTAAATTGTAAACCAATTAAATCTTTAGCTCGAGTTGTTGTAGTAAACATGATACCTTGTCTCTCTTGCTCTCCAATATTAATAGGTTAAATTACTATAATACAAAAATCAATGTACATTGTCAATAAATTTTTGTGCTTACACTAAAATCAATGCATATTATTAATCCAATCACTTTAAAATTAATGTATCGTCATATATCCAATTACATCAAATCATAAATCAACATATACATTGAAATCAATGCATTTAATGCAAGCAATCAAATAAGATTAGAAAATAACTTCTACATTGAAATCAATGCACCTAATGCAAGCAATCAAATAAGATTAGAAATCAACATCTACACTGAAATCAATGCATTTATTCAAAGCAATCAAATAGGATTAGAAATCGCCATCTACACTAAAATCAATGCATTTAGTGCAAACAATCAAATAGGATTAGAAATAATCTACATTGAAATCAATGCATCTAGTGCAAGAAATCAAATATAATTATAAATCGACGTCTAAATTGAAATCAACACATCCAGTGCAAGCAATCAAATAGTATTAGAAATCACCACCTACACTAAAATCAATGAATCTATTGCAAGTAATCAAATATCATTAGAAATAAATATCTACATTGAAATCGATGCATCTAGTGCAAATAATCAAATAGGATTATAAATCACCATATCTTATTTTTTGTCTCTCTATCTCACCCCCCTAAACACACATGCTCTCGCACTCCATATATATAATTCTCTTTGTCAATCACCCCCTCTCCCCATCTCTTTCTTCTTCCCTATCTTCACCTTCCATCTATATCTCTATCTTCCCCTTCTCTCCCTCTCCCCCGCTAATATCTCTCTTTCCTCCTTTTTTCCTCTCTCCCTCTCTCTCCATCTTCCTTATCACTCACTCTCTCTCTCTAGAAACCAACATCTACACTGAAATCAATGCATTTAGTGCAAACAATCAAATAGGATTATAAATCACCATCTATTGTTTTTTGTCTCTCTATCTCACCCCCCTAAACACACACGCTCTCACACTCCATATATATCATTCTCTTTGTCAATCACCCCCTCTCCCCATCTCTCTCTTCTTCACTCTCTTCACCTTCCATCTATATCTCTATCTTCCCCTTCTCTCCCTCTCCCCCGCTAATATACCTCTTTCCTCCATTTTTCCTCTCTCCCTCTCTCTCCATCTTCCTTATCACTCACTCTCTCTCTCTAGAAACCAACATCTATACTGAAATCAATGCATTTACTCAAAGAAATCAAATAGGATTAGAAATCGCCATCTACACTGAAATAAATGCATTTAGTGCAAACAATCAAATAGGATTAGAAATCATCTACATTGAAATCAATTCATCTAGTGTAAGTAATCAAATATAATATTAAATCGATGTCTAAATTGAAATCAACAAATTCAGTGCAAGAAATCAAATTGTATTAGAAATCACCACCTACACTGAAATCAATGCATCTAGTGCAAGTAATCAAATATCATTAGAAATAAATATCTACACTAAAATCGATGCATCTAGTGCAAATAATCAAATAGGATTAGAAATCACCATCTACACTTATATCAATCCATCTAGTGCGAGAAATATTCCTCCCTCTCTCCACCCTCCATCCATATCTATATCCCCCTCCATATATTATTTATTGTCTCTCTATCTCACCCCCCTAAACACACACACTCTCGCACTCCATATATATCAATCTCTTTTTCAATCACCCCCTCTCCCCATCTCTCTCTTCTTCCATCTCTTCACCTTCTATCTATATCTCTATCTTTCCCTTCTCTCCCTCTCCCTCGCTAATATCTCTCTTTCCTCCTTTTGTCCTCTCTCCCTCTCTCTCCATCTTCCTTATGAATCACTCTCTCTCTCTCTCTCTCTCTCTAGAAACCAACACCTACACTGAAATCAATGCATTTACTCAAAGAAATCAAATAGGATCAGTAATCACCATCTACACTGAAATCAATGCATTTAGTGTAAACAATAAAATAGGATTAGAAATCATCTACATTGAAATCAATTCATCTAGTGCAAGTAATCAAATATAATTATAAATCGACATCTAAATTGAAATCAACAAATTCAGTGCAAGCAATCAAATTGTATTAGAAATCACCACCTACATTGAAATCAATGCATCTAGTGCAAGTAATCAAATATGATTAGAAATAAATATCTACACTAAAATCGATGCATATAGTGCAAATAATCAAATAGGATTATAAATCACCATCTCCACTTATATTAATCCATCTAGTGTGAGAAATATTCTTCCCTCTCTCCACCCTCCATCCATATCTATATCCCCCTCCATCTCTTGTTTTCTGACTCTCTATCTCACCCCCCTAAACACACACGCTCTCGCGCTCCATATATATCAATCTCTTTATCAATCCCCTCCTCTACCCATCTCTCTCTCTTCTTCCCTCTCTTCACCTTCCATCTATATCTCTATCTTCCCCTTCTCTCCCTCTCCCCCGCTAATATCTCTCTTTCCTCCTTTTGTCCTCTCTCCCTCTCTCTCCATATTCCTTATCACTCACTCTCTCTCTCTCTCTCTCTCTCTCTCCATATTTCTCTCTCTATGTCTTTCTTTTACCTCCCTCTCCCTCCTCCTCCAAGTCCATCTCTCTTTCCATCCCTCTCTCCACTCTCTCACATCCTCTCTCTTCCTTCCTCTCTTTCCATTTCTCTCCCATCTCTCTCTCCCTCTCTCTCTCTCTTCACCCACCAACTATGATACTATATTTCTCCCCGCCCCCCCCCCCACATCTCCATCTCTCCTTTTTTGTCTCTTTATCTCAGCCCCAAACATACGTGCTCTCTCTTTGTCTCTCCCTTGTCACTCCTCTCTCTCCACTTCTCACTCTCTATATTTCTTATTTCCTACATATCTCCCCCTCCAAATCCATCTCTCTATCGATCCCTCTTTCCTCCTCTCTCTCGTCCTTCCTCTATCTCTCTCTCTCTCCTAATTCCCTCTCTCTTCCCTTCTCTCTCTCTCTCTCTCTCTCTCTCTCTCTCTCTCTCTCTCTCTTCCCTCCAATACTCTCTCTTCCCCCATCACTCTCCTCCTCTCTCTCATCCTTCCTCTCCTACCTCCCTCTCTTTTTTCCCTCCAATCCTTTCTCTTCCCCATCTCTCTCTCTCTCTCTCTCTCTCTGATCCTCTCTCTTCCCCCATATCCCTTTCTTTCTCTCTCTCTTTCCACCCCTCTCTCTCTCTCCAGCGACATTACTATATCCCTCCCTCTCTCATTCTCTCTTCTTCTCTCCCCCCTTATTTCCATACATCTTACTTTGTCTCTTTATCTCACCCTAAACATATACACTCTCTCTCCATCTCTTCCTTATCACACACACTCTCTCTCTATTTCTTCTTAGTTATGTAAACTAATGAACATAAATATTCGTAAATATAAAGAAGATTATGGAGTAAATATGAAAAGGGGTTTTATTTACTTACCATACCTCTGGTTTATTTATATTTTTATTTATTTACCTTACCTCTTTTATTTACTATGGTATTTGGCCCATAGGCTTGTTATATAATTAGATTTTTATTTATAATCCTATTAGATATATTGTTATTTATTTACCTTACCTCTTTATACCTCTTTTATATTTATTTATTTACCATACTTATTTTATAAATATGGTATTTGGCCCATGGTATCAATATTACTTTGTCCCATGGTATTCTTCCCATAGGCTTCATCTAAATAAAACCTATTTTCTAAGTTTTCTAAAATATAAAAAGGTTTATGTAGTAAATATAAAAATAATTTTTATTTATTTACCATACATATAGTTTATATATATTTTTATTTATTTACCATAGTTCTGGAGTAAGTATAAAAATAGGTTTTATTTATTTACCATATGTTTAATTATATTTTTATTTATTTAAATTTTAAAATATTGCAACTTTGATGGTGAAATATTTATGTCTTTAAATATTTTAATTTATCCATAGAATATGGCTTTTCTTTGTAAAGATTCATTTTACAAATATTTAATTAAAAGAAATATTAAAAGATTTTGGATTTTGATTGTTTGGGTTGAATTAGCTCTTTTCCTTAGATTTAGGAAATGGTAATGACTTTAGTAAAGAGCAAAGATGTTTAAAATTTTACTTAATTTTGAAATTCAATATGATAAATTTTTTTGTTAAAGGTAATTTTTGATCCATTCAAATTCACGTATATAATTTACTATCCATTCAAATTATATAAATAATACATATTTGTATTTTAATAGTTAATCTCAGCCCATTAATAAGTTTAAAAAGTTATATATGATATAAATATTGAAGTTATATAAAATTCACGATTAGGTTAATGCTTTGGCCAACATTAAAAAAAGTAAAATTTATTATTTTTTGAGAACTTGACATACTCGATATCAGGGTCATACTGGACTATAGATTGTGCCCAATAATAGTTAATCTCAGCCCATTAATAAGTTTAAAAAGTTATATATAATATAAATATTCAAGTTATATAAAATTCAAGATTAGGTTAATGCTTTGGCCGACATTAGAAAAAGTAAAACTTATTATTTTTTGAGAATGTGACATACCCGACATCGGGGTCATACTGGGCTGTAGATTGCACCTCTCGGTGAAACAGGTTAGAAACAATTATGAAAAAACTGAATTTGGAAACTGATTACTAACTAATTTAAAACTAATTCTAAACTAACTGAACGATTAATTCTTTAACACTCCCCCTTAATCTTGAGGGTTACATTGTTTTATTCATAAATTTTGACATTGAAATTCATTCTATATATCTAAAGTTAGAGAGAAGTCTCTTGACTTTCAACTAAATTTGGTTTTCTTCTTCTCTTCTTCCAAATTCTGTAGCCTCTAAATTGTTTCATCATTTTCGTCTCATTGTATTCTTCAAACCTCAGATTCTTCATTTGATGGTCCAGGTCTTTTACTATTCCAGCCAGTCTAAGCATGTCTTGGACATCTTCAAGAAATGTGGGAAGCTGCCATATATTGTCTTTTGTAGTGCGCTTTTCATGATCAATCTGATGCAACATAATATTAGAATAATATCTTATTTCCTTAAAACTCCAATGTATGAAAATTACATTGACATGTTCATCATGCATGTCATCTTCAACATTCATATCTACATCTTCTGTTTAGATCTCATCCAGACATGGTGTTGCAAGCCATGTTTCAATAAACTTTAACTCTTCTCCATAATCAATTTGTGTACCTGCACACTTGAAATTAATCTTAGAATTAAAAATATTTGCAAAACGACATTCGTTCTGGTCTTTCTACTCTGCAATGAGAGATTTCTTCTGGTCTTTCTTCTCTACAATGAGAGCTGTCTCCTGTTGTGTTTCCTTTTCTACTTCTGACTCTATCTTTGTTTCTACTTTCCCTTTGCAGACTTCTTTCTTTGCTTATGTCTCTGCTTCTTTCACTGTTTCTTCTTTCTTTGCCTCTTTCTCTTCTCGACTAACCTGTAATGCTACAAACAGGTTGTCTTCCACTGTTTGAAGTGGGGTTATCTCACCAAATAACATCATGTCAATATCATGTTTTTGTTACTTCATCTGCAACCGGTCATCATTAGTCAATAAATATTCTTTATCAAATTTTACATCAGCAAGTTGTATTGCTTGATTCACCATATCATTATCAGCAACTCTGTTGCTGGTATCACCAAGTTTTCATCATCAGCAAGCTCTGTTGCTCGTATCATCAAATCTTCGTCAGCAAGTTCTGTTGCTAGAATCATAAAATCATCATCAACAAACTTTGTTGTTGGAATCCTCAAACCTTCACCAGCAAGCTCTGTTGCTGGAATCACCAAATCTTCATCAGCAATCCATTTTTTTGGTATCATCAAATATTCGTCCACTTGTAGTTGTTTACAGTGGGGTTCACAAGCATCTCTGTGCTCTCTCTCTGCCGCTTTTGCACTTTCTTCGCAGACATCATCCATCTGTGACGCACAGTGGGATTCAACAAACTCTTCATCTCATTTTAGATCTGCTGCTACAGATCCACCTTCATCTTCAACTTCACCAAAACATCTCTCAAGGATATCCCAAACCTCCTTGGCTGTCTTGGCATCTGAAATCAAGGGAAGTATACTTTCATCGACTGATTCTTTTATGCATTTTAACGCATAGGCATCTTTTTGCCTCTTTATTTCCAGATCTAAAAAGATCTTGAACATTTTCTGTTTCTGCTTTAGCCTCTTGGCTTTTCCCATGACCTTATTGCTTGACTTCCACAAATAAACGAGTCTACATATGAATCAAATAACTTGCTTCCAAAAACTTCCAAAATTTCTGTACTAAGACAATACTTTGACAAGGCTTTCACACTTTCACTTTCTCACAATTTCATTTTTTTTTTTTTTTAATTCATTTTCTCAACAAAATCTCATCTCCTTTAAGAACTTAAAAATATCTTTTAAAAATTGCAGCCCTCTTTTAAATCTCCATTTCCAAAAGAAATCCCTCTTTTGAAAAACTTCACACATACTCTTTTTAAGAAACCCTCTTCTTTTTAAGAACCTTTGAAAAATTTAAAGTTTTTGCTTTTCAAAAAAAACTTTAAAAAAAAAACTTTAATCATAAAATGGCTTTCTCCTTTTATTAATCGCGTAGAGGGTATTTTAAAACATTACATGGCCATAAATAAATCTCATATCACAAAAAATTAAAGTAATTCGAATAAGCCCATTCGAATAAAATGAAAGTCATTTTATGAGATGGAAAAGCTCTTTATAAATCGATGCCATGGTTCATTATATCACATGATTTTTAAGGGATCTTAATAATAATACCTTCAAATCATGTTACATTGAAATAAGCTTAACGCAGTTGTTCCAGCTCCGGACTCGCTCTGCTCTCTACTGCTCCAACTTGGCTCTATTGCTGCTCTCTGGGGAGGTTGCAGCAGCAAATATGAAGGCCGTCCTTCCTTCTCACCCACACTGGCTTTGTCATTTTCTTCACGCAGCAGCAAACAGGCAGTGGTAGCAAACAAGAAAACAAATCTGAGACTTCTCTATTGTTGCAGCAAACAAATCTCCAACCTTGTCCCAAGAAGAACCCCAAGGCTCTTATACCATGACAAATTGAAAAAAAGAGACATCAGATAATTGCAGACAGCACAACAACACTACACATATCTATTGAAGGAGAAATGTATATTTATACAAGTCAGAAATAGTTATGCAGAAACTGAATTTGGAAACTGATTACTAACTAATCTAAAACTAATTCTAAACTAACCGAACGATTAATTCTTTAACAGGCAACGCTGCCAAAGGAAAAATATACAACAGATGTTGGCTCTTGCATATCCAGACACGTCAGGCACCTCTTGTCCTCCTCTGAAATATTGCTGGTGGAATCCCATCCTTGTAAATAATTAGGAAGGAGTAAGGGTCCTATTGCAACAGCAGGACATCCATTCGCAGAGAGGGCCATTACAGCATCGCTCCCTTCCAGCTCCTCAAATGTGTTTAGTTTGGTTCATCTTCCCGTATCTTTCCAGAGTTCACCCTAATTTGATAGGTGGCGGTCAAAAAATGGCATAGTAAATTTTTAATCATGTTTTGTAAAAAGTTAATTTAAGTATGGTTTAAACATGTGATTTAGATATGCAAGGAAGTTAGTTGTTTGAATTTCATTCATTGATGTAGTGGCGACGACCAGAATATACTGGCATATCTAAATCTACACCATCCAATCAAAATGATTAATTAAAAAATGATTAAATCATGCGATTCCAATAAGGGGGTTATGCCTATTGACGTAACTAGTATAGTTAAGTTAAATTAATTTCCAACCATTCTAATAGAACTATACTAGTATAGTTAAGTTAAATTCCTAATTATAATATATAAATACCAGGATTAAAAAACCTTAAAGTCATAGTTTCTTTCGACTTATATCACTATTTCATTCATATATAATCCTCTAAAAAAACTTTCATTGGTGTGGACAGGAACGAGAACAAGTATTAAAATATCTGAGGAATGTTATCTCAGAACATAAAATGGAGAAAATAATTGTTAAGGAGGATTTCCTGGACCAAATATTGGACCAAGTATTAGAGAAGGTTGATGAAGACAAAGAGCATTTTAACGATCAAATCGTTTTGGATTTCCTGTTCGGTTTTCTTTGCTGGATATGACACCACTACAATAGCAATGACTATGGCTGTCAAATACCTCACAGAAACACCCAGGGCTCTGCACGATTTGAGGGTAACGGGTGACTTCCTCCTTGGCTCTGTCATTTCTTTTTAAGTTGTTTATATCTTATCTTTTAACTTATAATTTAGATAAAATTATCTCAAATGAATTAATTATATATATATTATTTTTTAGATTAATTCACTGTTGAAAATATTAAAGTCACCTGCGTACCCTATGCAGGTAGAAACAGAGTACAACAGGGGCAGCAGCAGAAGGTTGATGTACACTTATGTGCATTCAAGAGGAATGAAAAAAATCGTAAGGAATTTTTTTAGTGTTGATGGGCCGTAGTCACCATTGCAGGGATGAAATAAATTTTGTTATGGGCGCAGCCGTATTTGCAAAGAAATTGAAGAAAATCATGGTTCAACCCCGGAAGAACAGAGTTTTATTAAAGACAGTCTTTTTGGGCTTTTAAGCCCTCAACAACCACAAATAGAAGTTTTGTTCAAACGCGCCAATATTTTAAGTTTTGAATTGGGCCACGTCATCTGTGGTCCCCACCACTTCATCGCCAATCGCAAAGTTTTATTTTGAAGTTTCTTGTTGATGTGAAGTCCCGAGTGATGTGATGTTGCGATATTGTACATCACATATCGCAACGGATAGAGTTTCATATACCACCGCCGAAATATGTCATGCGATGTGATATCGCATATCGCAATCACCATTCCCAAAGGCCATTCGCCATATGTTTCGTATCATTGTAATTATTGCGATGCGATGTGGTCCCACCATGTCGCTCATCGCACCATCGCACATTGCTCATCACTTCATTGCAATCGCAAAGTCCAAGGTCTGCTACACCATAGTTCCGCTGATCACCGATGTCGCTCATCGCACATCGCAATCGCCAAGTTCAAAGTTCATTTCGCCAAAGCCGTTGTTCTGCCGATTGCCGATCGCCGATTGCGATGTGGGCTCCACTCGCAACCGCGCATATGAAAATTCGTTTGATTTCTTGTTCTTAACTTAAGTTTAAGAATTTAGTCTTTATGTTTTTTTATTACACCACGCCATATAAAAATGAAAAGCCCGTAGGCTTATTGTGTTGTTGTAGTATTGCTGTGTAATAACAAAACCCGCAGGCAGAGAAGAAAAAAAACACAAAAAAGACCATAGAGCACTGTTTTTTTGTGCGTTTTGAGAGACAGAGAGAAGATGTGTGAGCACTACGTCTGTAGCAGTCAAGCATTTTTGTAATCCCACTTCAGTGGAAGAAAGTTGTAATAGATTTAGTTTTGTTAATGAAATAGAAAAGTCTTATTATGCAATCTTTGCCCAGTTATTCTCTGTGTTAGAAAGAGAGTATTATTCTCTTAGTTATTTGTTCTGGAATTATCAGAAATTCCAACATTCACAAATATACATTTAATCCTATTTAGATTGAATCAAATCAAACCTCTGTCAAATGACATCCTTAAAACTATATATACACTCTTTAAAAAAACTATCCCTAAAATACTAATATTTCCCGACATAAAAGGAAGAACATAAAGCCATCCTCCTGCAGAAAAAGAGAAAAAGAGAACAATATTTAACGTGGGAGGACCATAAATCGATGACATTCACCAGAAATGTAAGTATATGTTGTCTTATATATATGGAAAATTGCATGTTTAAATATATTGTATATCTTTGAAAGAAAAGTGCAGTTTAAAATTTAAAATAATCATAACACAATACAGCAATGTTGAAAATAAGTAGGTAATAAGGAGACTTTGCGCCTATCAAACATAGGCCCCTTTTTGTATCGAGAATGCATACTGGAAACAAAAATCAAAGGTTAGAATTTCTCTTTATTTACTTCTTACAACTTGGACATAATTCAGCTTGTAGATTCATCAACTATAGAATTTGTCTCCTATATTGATTTTGAACTCTACAATGTCGAAAGAATATTATAAATTAAATTTTGAATGATATGAATAAAAATAATTTACAGATTTTAGAAAAGAAAAACCGTTAAACTGTTAATAACAAATTACATATTCAGTTAAATATATTAACCTCTCAGTGCTTTTGGATTAATGAATAATTTCCAGGATGTCGCGTTCCCAAGGGCTGGAAGGTTGTGACATGCACTTCAGCGGTGAATCTGGATCCATCTATACACTTTGAACCCTTATATTTTAATCCATGGATATGGGAGGTGCGCCATATTAAATTCATCATATCAGAAAGTAATAATTATACAACTACTTCATATGGAACTCATCAATATATTATATTGGTTTATGATATACAATCAGGAAAAGACGTGCAACAAAAGTTGTTTTCAAGCTTTTGGAGCGGGGCTTAGATATTGTGTGGGATCAGACTTCGCCAAACTGGAAATGGGAGTGTTTCTGACAAGAATTGAAACACTGAAAACGAAAACTGGAGCAGAGAGTTGCTCTTCTCAAGATTACGAATAGATTAAATAGATTACATTGGAAACATCAGCAATAAATAACTGGAGATAAACTCGACTAAACTGGAATAAACTTGGACAGCACTTGGTGACGGTCGACACCTAGAAAGTGGTTGAGATTCGTTCTTTAACGCCACTGCCATCAACCTATGCGTCCAAGCCACGGCGATTACGCGATGCCGAGTTTTGATAAAAGCGACTCAGTAACTTGTTTCTTCTTCTGCTTTCCATATTAAGCATAAATATTAACTTTCACTTTGTTGTATCCTTGAGAACTCTGTTTCTTCATTTGTTGGTGCAGGTCTTCTATTGTTCCAGGTTGTGTAAGCATGTCCTGGAATTCTTCAAAAATTGACTTGTATGTGGGCTGCTGCCACATATTGTCCTCTGTAGTGTGATTTTCATCATCAATCTGTTGCAACATAAGATTAGAACAATATCTTATCTCTTCAAAACTCCAATGCATGAAAATTTCATTGACATGTTCATCATGCATGTCGTCTTCAACATTCATATCTACATCTTATGTGTAGATCTCATCCAGACATGGTGTTGCAAGCCATGTTTCAATAAACTTTAGCTCTTTTTCATAATCAATCTGTATACCTGCACACTTGAAATCAATGTTAGAATAAAAATTATTTTCAGAACAACATTGGTTCTGGTCTTTTTGCTCTGCAGTGAGAGCTTTCTTCTGTTGTTTTTCCTTTTCTGCCTCTGCCTCAATCTCTGTTTCTGCATTCCCTTTGCAGACTTATTTCTTTGTTTCTTCCTTCTTCTCTGCAATGAGAGCTTTCTGCTGTTGCTCTTCCTTTGCTGCATCTTCCTCTATCTCTGTCTCTGTCTTTTTCTCTGCCCCTTCTTCACTGACCTGTGCTTCTGCAAACAGGTTGTCTTCCACTAACTGAAGTGGGGTAATCTCACCAAATAACATCATGTCGATATCATACTTTTGTTGCATCATCTGCAACCAATCATCATTAGCAAAAATTTCATTATCAAAGTTTACATTAGCCATAACAATCATTGGATTTACCGTTTCATCAGCAAGCTCTGTTGCTGGTATCATTAAAAATTCGTCAGCAATCTCTGTTGCTGGAATCTTTAGATCTTTGTCAGCAAGCTCTGTTGCTGGATTCTCTTCATCCACTTGTGGCCGTGCACAGTGGGGTTCACGAGCATCTTCATGCTGCTTTTCTGCTTCTTCTGACTCTTCATCTGGTTGTAGATCTACTGCTACAGATCCACCTTCATCTTCATCTTCAAAGCTCCCCTTTGCTTCAATGCTTCCCTTTGTACCAAAACATCTCTCAAGGGTATCCCATGCCTCCTTGGCTGTCTTGGAATCTGAAATTAAGGGAAGTATACTTTCATCAACTGATTCTTGTATGCATCTTAATGCATAGGCATCATTTTGCCTTTTGATTTCCAGATCTAGAAAGATCTCGAACATCTTCTGTTTCTCCTTTAGCCTCTTGGCTTTTCCCATGACCTCGTTACTTCGCTACCACAAACAAACGAGTCTACAAATTCATCAAATACATTGCTTCTTCAAAAAAAAAATTGTTGCTCTTCTATGAGTCTTATGCAATCTTTCACTTTCATCTCACATCACAACTTTAAGTTTTGCTGCTCTTCAATGAGTCTTATGCAACCTTGCTTTCCAAAAAAATTTTCTTCAAAATATCTCTTACTTCTACATGGCTTTCACAATTTCACTTTCTCAACTTTAAGTTTTTTTAAAAAAAAACTCTCCCATAAAAAAATTCTTTTAAATCTCTTTAGCACATGCTCTTTTAAAAATACCTTTGAACAAATTTCAAGTTTTTTATATATAAAAAAAACTTAAAAAAAATTCTTCATAAAAACTTTCACTCTTATAAAACTTTCACCGTATGCTCTTTCAAACCCTTTAATCCAATTTCAAGTTTTTTAAAAAAACTTTAATAAATCAAACTTTATAAAAAAGGCTTTTACTCTTTTTAAAAAATCAATACCATAATAAGTAAAAGGGCTTTTCCCTTTGGATCGATTTTTAAAATCCTTTAATAAAATCCACGTTGACCCTTTTTATCGTTTGAAAAAAAAATGATTTTCTTTTTTTTTAAATAACTTTAACACGAAACGATTTGCTTCGTACCTTCGCATGCATTCGTCATTTGACCTTAACGCAGATGCGTAATTTTTTACTGGGCAGACAAACGTGACTTTTGAAAAACTTGATACCCAGAAGCATAATTTTATGCTTGCGCAGTGGCGCGGTCCCGACTGTATGCAGTCGCGCCTCTATCAAAAACGATTATTTTATGCTTTCGTAGTGGCGCGGTCCCGACTGTATGCAGTCGCGCCTTTATAAGAAACGATGCGAGGCACAGTTCTGGCGCGGGTATTGCGTGTATTCTCGCGCCTATTAGCTCACAGTCGCGCCAATTGACTGTTCTTCTCTTCTGCTCCTTCGTGGCTCTGTTGCTGCTCTCCAGGGAGGCTTATGCAACTCGGCTCTGATACCATGACAAGAATTGAAACACTGAAAACAAACTGGAGCAGAGAGTTGCTCTTCTCAAGATTACGAATAGATTAAATAGATTACATTGGAAACATCAGCAATAAATAACTGGAGATAAACTCGACTAAACTGGACTAAACTTGGACACTTGGACTGACGGATCTGACACCTAGAAAGTGGTTGAGATTACGTTCTTTAACAGTTTCTGCATCATCTCGTGACAAAATTAAGGTAAGGTACTGTGTTTCTAATTCATTGAATTGATGAAGGATTCAAATGTGTGACCTCTAATATTTATTGTCAAAAAATATGGCAGATGGGAGAAAGCATCTGGATGCAAAGATGCAATAACCCACCGTCCATTTATTCTATTTCAAAATGGGTACCCGATCTACTTGACAAGGCGCATGGAGTCTTCTGTGCAATATCCCTGTTGTTCTTCATGATATCGTACAGAGATGTAGGTGAAATTACTATGTTTGTTTGTATTTAGCGAGTAGTTATCCAATCAACTTTAGCAAGATAATGGAGTCTTTTCGTTCATGTTGTCCTTGAGATGGTAGAGAAATGGAGGAGGTACAAATGTCATTCAACATGTTAGTCCTTTTGAGATATTATAGCCATGGAACTGGTATTATTTTTTCTTTTATATTTCACTGTTACGAAGTGTTGGTTTGGTGTGTCTAAATGTATGTTTGTTTTTGGTTCAATCAAACTGCTTTCATTAATTCTTCAAAATTGTTATTTGTGATTTGTAAAGAAATTTCTTCTCTTTTGGTCTTACTCTAACAAGATTTGTTTCGACGTGTTTTTAAAGGAATAGAAATTTACAAGTTTACAAGTCTGAAAGAAAGATGTAATCTGTAGCTAATGTAGGCGGATGCTTGTTTTTTTTTGTGAAGAACAATATAACTGTTGAATTGGTCAAGTTTCTGTACTGGTATTTAATATAAACTAGATGTTTTTTCTCAAAAAAAAAGATTTGTTGGTTAGGAGATATAGACAAAATCCAAAAACAAAATGTCAAAACTATAACATTGACATCACCGGCCATCACCGGCCAGATGCACTTAAACCCCAAAAAAATATAAATAATACATATATAACCAGTCATCATCAAAGATTATGAGGGAGAGTCTGGCATGCCCAGCTTGATGAAGATCATAAAGACCATGTCCCTTGTAAAGGTGGAAATCCAAATGTTCAATTTTTCCTTCAATCACATCCAACCTCTACATGATGTAACACTTTCTTCTATGGACCTAATAAAATCCATCCAACATCACCCACTCATTGTGTTGTAAACCATTCATGAAGGAAATCATTTCATGTAAATCAACCAAGCTCAATATGATACCATGAAGATGTCTAGCTATAGTCTCTTCAAAGGATTTTCAAAGGATTCTCTTCTCTCTTAATTTCACTCTAACAAGATTTGTTAGCTAGGAGAGATAAACAAAACCCAAAAACTATAACATTAACATCACCTTGATGCACTTAAGTGCAAAAATACATAAAGAATACATATATAACCAGTCATCATCAAAGATTACAATTGAGAGTCGGGCCTGCTCAGCTTCATGAAGATCGTAAGGGCTAGGTCCCTTGTGAGAATGTAACTCCAAATGTTCAATTTTGCCTTCAATATGATCCAAACTCTCGTGATGTGACTTTGGCTTCTATGGACTGAACCAAATCCATTCAACATCACTCACTAGTTGTGTTGTAAATCATTCATGAAGGTAATCACTTCATTTCTATCATCATGTTGTTGTTTCTGAAAATCAACCAGGCTCGCTATGATACCATGAAGATGTCTAACTATAGTCTCCAAGGAGGATGGAGCGCTTATGAGGCTAGGAGCTGGAAAATTTTCCTGAGCCAAATCACCATCTGAGACCACCTCTAAAGCCCCCTTGCCTCCCCCTGCACCCATCTTGCCTTCGCGTCCCACCCCTTCTCATCGGGGAGCCCCACTTCTCGAGGCATGACCCCGTTGCCTGTGCATAACTCACACGGCTACCCTCCACCAGAAATCAAACTAAAACCTCGATTGGGAGCCTCGCAAAATTATGACAAATTCCCCACCAAAATGATGGTGGGAATATACACCTCATCTAGCTAAAAGAAACCAAAGACTCACTCATGGAGGTTCTCCCAAAACCTAACACCACCACCAATGCACTGCCTCTTGTACCACTAGAGAGTGAAGCCCTCAATGAAACACACAAAAAAGTAAGAGATTCTAGCTATCAAACTATGAATAAATAAATCCAAGGTCCACCAAAGAAAAGAAAAAATTCTTGAATATGATTCCCCCCACAAAATTCCCATAGCTGCCACATATAAAAGCACACTCAGATAAGAAATCTACCACACTAGCAGCTCTACTAGCTACAAAACTTCCGAGGAGAGAGATAATAAATCGATGACTTACCCAACACCTAGGAGATTGAAAACCAAACCGGAATTCTTCCAACACAAGGCCAAACCACGTCCTCCTTCTCCACACCACACTAGACCGATCTCTCACACTATAGTCCCAGATCTAACAACTCCTCCACCTAACTGGGATCAGGAGCATACAATTTTTTTCTTACGATGTACTATAGAGAAAGCATGCACAAGTAAACCACCTGTGCATACTCGTTGAACATTTCACCACCTTCTGTTGATCCCATAACCAACCAAAGAATTTTTTGTATGAAATTTTGGGTTCCCAATTTAACTCTAGTCATTATCTCGAAAAGGCCAAACAACCACCGACCTAGCTCCCACTTGGCACTATGACTCATCATTTCCTAATAGGATTTGCATTTAGGAGCCTACCTCCTTGCCTCTGATATTCAATGCTCTCGGATCAGACACCCCCATCATGGTTCTTATATCATTCCCTACTACATGTACTAATTTATCCACCCAATCAGAAGAGGAGGTCGAAGGCTGGTCCTGGAAAAAGAGGAGAGCCCCATCTTGGCTTCCCCAATTGGCCAATGGGTCCTCTACCTTATTTCCCTCTCTCAACGAGTAAGCGATGATTACATAATGAAAATATTGCAGCAGAGATTGGATGTTGTGGACTAGCAAATCCAGTTTCTAACTCTTGACTACCTTCTAGATTGGGACTTCATTTAGAGTAATTTCAGAACCACCTTGATTTTAAATTAGTAATCACCATCTATTTGGAGTCACATATATCCTTTCTCTTTATCCTAGGTCATGCCCTGTCCTAGAGCTCTAAAATTTTGAATATTGTTGATACCGAATTCACATTGTCTTACAAAGACACCCAGAGGATGACCCCCTTCATCGTGAAAGATGTCGCTATATTCTGTCGGACCTAGATTACCTTTCCAGGCTCCGTCAAAGTTCAAATTTATGAAACCTATTAAGGGAGGGGTAAAATATGAAGGTGGAAAGGATATATTCCTAGGCATAGACTCTAGACCTTTGCCCACCTTTCCTTGGGACAACTCTAGATCTACAAGGATGTAGGCTTCCACCCCCTCAAACTTCCAGTCATCATTCCCCCATTTTTAAGAGAGGACCATTTCTTTAAGATCTGACCTTGTTTACTACCAAGCCTCTTCCCAATGTTTTATTTCCATATCTAAAACCCAACTTTCTTATTTCCTTCCAAACATTCCGAAGGAGTAACTTGAGGATCAATAGCCAAGCTTCGTTAACCATAGGGTTTTTAAACTTAGTTGTACTCCAGGCTTCGATGGTTTCCTTCAAGATATTTGGTGAATGTTCTAGATGAACAAAGAGTATTCTTATGTGATTCCAAAGACTTTCCATATGGGGGCACATGTTGAGACGATGTTCCAAGCTTTCTTCCTCCACCTAACATATGGAGCACCATGAAGGGTCCATAAAACCCTTACTCCTTAAGGGATCCCTGGGCAATAATCTGCGATGTCCATCTCCGTAGGAATTTGGCCACCTTGAGCTAGATACAATCACTCTAGACATGGTTCCAATAGCTCTTCTTAAGCAAATCCCTGAGGTTTTCCATTAGACTATATATGTCCTTGATAGTGAATGTGCATTGGGACTGATACGCCCATTGGATTTGATCATGGTCATTGGCTAGCTTTAGTTTCCTATCCTTAGGAGTGTCCATAAATCCATTCCATTCCCTAGGAGGGGCCTCAATGACCCAATCATCTTTATCTTTCCATTCTCTCCATTGGGCTCTTGGAATTTCTGCCTTCCTAAAGTTTGTCACCACCATTGCCCCTCAACTATTTAGGCTTTCCTGAATATCTCGAAGTTCCTCATGCTGCCCTAGGATTGGAAATTGATGCAAAGACTTCTCCTAGAAATGAGCTCGTTTTCCATTTCTGGCTTCCCAAAACAAATGGTTCTGAACAAATGAACTCTAAGCCTTCACTAGGTTGCAGATTAAAAATCCCTCCCTCCAAGAAATGTGTCTCAATATTTCCTCATGATCCAACCCTTTCCATATTTCCTATGTCAGATCTACTTCCATTGTTATGATCCCCCTTAAAGCCATACCCACTAAATCTTTGCTCCCAAATTTTGGTTCATTAGATCAAGATCTCTCATTCAGAGGCCCCCACTCAATTTAGGCCAACACACTTTTTATGAGGCGACTACTTTCCATTTTCTATCTTGCTACACTCCTTTCCATAGAAACTTATAGAATAGACCCAATAAGTCTTTATACATGGATTTTGGAGCCGGTAACCTCGAAAACTAGTAGATTGGTAAGGCTTGTAGCACCACCTTCAACAAAATATTTCGACTTTGCAGGTTGAGGTCCCTAAACGTCTAATTAGATAGTAACCTTGAGATCTTATCTTTGACCTCTATCCATAGGGATCCGCAACAAAGTAATTTCTAAAGGAATACCTATCTTCTTAGTTGGAAGGGATCCTATTTGTAATCCCAACGTTCTCGCAACATGGCATTGAATCAAGACATTTTTGTTGAAGAAATATATGTGTGACTTATATCCGTTGATCAGAGTTCTTGAGGCCTCTTGAATTTTTTCCAGAATCTTCTTCAGATCCCTAGATTATTAAACAGATGGTTCTCCAAACATCGTGGTGTTGTCCACAATTTTTTGGTGTGTCATTATGATCAATCCTCTATTTGCAAAGCTTTTCAATGGCATGGTACAAAATAGAATCAGTAAGTGGGTAGAAGTAAAAGAAAAGAGGGAAAAATGGCAAGCAGGTTTTAGGCCGAAGCATTCTACAGTAGATCATGGTATCAGGCCGAGACACATTGTTGAAAAGGTTTGGGGGAGCAAAGAAGAAGTATTTTGCTGCTTTGTTGACTTCAAAAAGGCATATGACACGGTCCCTAGAGATAAGTTGTGGTGTAGAATGGAAGAACTTGAAATTCATTTACAATATAGAGCTATTGTCCATAGGCTTTATGAAGAGGTGAAATTCAAGATTATAACTTCAGTAGGCATTTCAGAAAGATTTAGAAGTGACATCGGAGTCAAGCAAGGTTTCCCTTTATCCCCTACCATTTTTTATTTATATATTGACAAACTGGAAGAGTGGCCAAATTTGCAAGGTGGGGAGGGTGTTCGATTGGGGGAGTTTGTGATAAAGCTTCTTCTAGTAGGTCTTGCCCTCAAAGACGCAAACCTTTTAGAGTGCCTTAATTGACTACTACTTTGACATAGCAAACCAAATCTTCTGCCGCCAAAATGAGCACAAAGGGGGAGAGTGGGTCCCTTTTCCTTAAGCCATGTAAGCTCCTGAACGTCCTAGAGGGTGAACCAATGACCAAGATAGAAAACAATTGGGTATATATCAAGGATCGACTCCAAAAAATCTAGTCCGTTGAGAATCCATACACAACTAAGACAATAAATATGTATCTCCATTTCAACTGGTCATTAGCTTTAGAGAGGTCAAGCTTAATGACCATGTCTGGTTTCTTTTTCATTTTCAATGAGTAGATCACTTCATGAGCAGTTATAACTCCATCTAAAATGTGTCAGCCATCCACAATATCGTTTTTTCTAGCTTAATGAGACGCTTTAAGAGGGCTATCAATATTCTAACAATTACTAATGATATGATCTTATATATAAAATTACATAATGAAATGGGCGGAAATCTACCGAATTTATCTAAATGGTTTGTTTTAGGAACCAAAGAAAGAAACATAACGTTCAACCTAGACCATACTTGCTGAGATTATCAAGATTCTTCCACCACTGTGTGCACCTCTTTCCTAATGAAGGGCCGGCAGGTCTTGAAGAAGTCTGTTGTGAACCCATCAGGTCCCAAAGCTTTATTTCAGGGCATTTCCTTCACAATATCCTCCACTTATGCAAAATATATATCATGCATTAAAGTTACATTCTTCTTGAGAGTTACCAGCGAAGGGACGTGACAAGTGATGCAAGCAATGGCATCACTCATGTCTCTTCCATTATCAGTATATAGCTCCCAAAAATGAAATACCATCTCATTCTCAATCTCTTCTTTCTCCACGACGTGATATCCCTCACGGGACTTCAGAGAAAAAGTGAAATTATGGTGACGGTGCTTCACCAATGCTTTGTGGAAGAAGCAAGTGTTTCTCTCCCCCTCTCTAAGCCATTGTACATTCCCATTTTTTATGCAATAAGTTCTACTCTTTCTTCCAACGGGACTAAAACTCCTGGATTAGCCTTCTCTCCTCAACCACCAACTATTCATTCTGACCTTCCTAAATTATGAAAGTTTGTAGAGATTCCATTTGCTCCTCCAACCTTCATTTCATTTGGAATATATCTCCAAATTTCAACTTGTTCCATTACTTGACTCTTAGTTTTAGTTCCTTTAATTTTAATTGCATTATATGCATTGGAGAACTACCTGTAACCTCGATCTCCTTCCGCTAACCCTCTAGTTTCACCAAAAATATAGGGTGCTAAAGCCAGAAGCTTTCAAAGTGGAATGGGCAGTTAGGGTGGGGTGTTTTCAAATCAATCACTAGATGGATTGGAAAATGATTCAAACCCATGCATGGAAGATTCATTGCTTCCATGAATAGGTCACATTCCAACAAGTCTTCAATAAGGAGGAAACGATCTAGCGTGCAAGAAATCTGGTGTTTAGCTCCTCTCTGGTTATTTCAAGTGCGCTTTCCATTCACTATATCAACCTCTACCAATTTTAAATTCTGGATCAAGTCTTGAAAAATGAATTATTTAGGCTCCAAGCGTTGGATCTTGCATTTCTTCTCTTTTAGGCTCAGAATCAGATTGAAATTTCCACCTAACATACATCTCTCTCCCTTGGTTTGAAAATGGAGCATATTGATCTCATTGAGAAAGCCTTCTTTACCATTTGGGACCACCATGGCATAGAATTTTGATAGACATAGCTCCACCCCAAATCCTAGACACCTGAACCATCCCGCCATGGTGTTATGGTTGGCCAACTAGTCACCAAAAGTAATTCCCTATGGGTGCCATCCAATGGATAGAACTCCTACACTTCCCCTGGCTTCTATACACATTACTTCACACCCTCTCCAATACCTAGCCAGAATATCTTCTAGTTTTACTCTAGATTATTTTGTTTCGTGCAAAAGAATTATCTCTTGTTACTCTTTGTCAATTTGGGCCTTCAAATAACTCGGATTTCCTTTATTTTTCAAGGCACGAATATTCCATGATACGATGTTTATTACTTCATTGATTCTAGGTGGAGCATATACTCTGTAATATTATCAACTTGTCCAGAGTTCAGAATAAATTCCCTCACTTCTCTAATAATCTCTTGGGTTAACTTCCTTGATTTATGGTTTCACTCTAAGGTGGTTTGTTCTTTCACCTTAAATGACTATGTATATCCTTTCCAACCAGCATGGGAATTCGAAGAACCACCCTCGGGGTTAGGGTGATATTTCCTCTAAGATCCATGTAGGTGTAGAAAATAATGAAGTTGTGCAGTCAAAATCTCTTGGGCATTTGTGTGAGCCTAGGTCATTAGAGAGTCTAGCATGGTTCTCTCATCACTATTAAGATTTCCTTCATGATCCCCTTCCTCCAAGATGAAGGAAGTGTTAATGAGTAATTCCTTTATATTTTCATGGCCTGCTAGATCCACTGTGGGTACGTGTTTTGGCTTCTTTTTCCCAGCCTCTCCTTCTTGATCTTCTACCTCCATCCTATGTTCCTCACTAGAAATGTCCTTAGCGGCATTCATTCCCTACATATTGTCCTCTTCATCTAGAATTGCAAAATGGTTCTAGTCTTTGATTTCTTTTGGTGATTCATCCTTTGATCCCTACAATTGGCTCTCTTTTTGTTCTTTATATGTGTGGCCACTTCTCCTGGCTACTTTCTAAAAACCCTCATTGTTCCCATTCTCTTAGCTATCTTGTTGCTCTATGATTGTTAAAGGGAAATCCCTAAATATATTCCCATACTTGTGACACTAGCTACACTTGAAGGGAATATGCTCATATTAAAGAGGTTTTTTCCAGATCATGTCTTGGTATTCTAGCTCAATCGATTTCGGTAGGGGCTTAGAGATGTTCCTGTAGACACATATTTTTGCATAGAATGCATGTATCTGATGCTTTGGGATCTCAAATATTTTTACAAAATCTCCTAGGGCATTCCCTATGCCTTCCAAAATGTTTGGTTCCAAGGAATCATCAATGAGTTAGAATAACCTAACCTATATCGGGGAAACTAGGAATTGTTCCTAGTTCGGGTTGTAACATTCCTCCAAAAAACACAGAAACAAGCCCACGTAATTCATGAAATAGGGCATGTTTTCGAAAACCATCTTCCACTCCTCTAGATTTGCAAAAATTAATATAAAGAAACCCTTGGCCCTTAACCTAAGCTCCACAGGGCCATTGAGTTCCCACTTCAAATGGATCCAATGGATAATCACTTTCTATTTGGGCACAATGCTCATGAACTTGTAGATTAAATCATGGTGCTTAATAAATTGGTAGGATTTCTCTAGTCAGTTACTTGGAATCATGAATCTCTGGTTTTCGCTTGCCTTCGAAAAGTAGTGCCCTTTTATATGTGTGTGTCATTGGGAACCCAACATTAGTTTTTTTCCTTTTCTTGCCTATGCTTTGAACTTTCTTGATCCTCATCCCTTGCTTCTGGCATAGGAGATTCACTATGGAAGAAATACCATAGCACATGGGTTAATATTGGGGGATATATAATGAGGAAAAAACGACATAATTTATTGGGAGATATATAGGGGGTAAAGGGTTTTTATATTGGCAGGTATAAAAAATGGAGCTCAAAGTTAATGAAAAAATAGATACCTACAATATATAGTGAAAGTAGGGGATTTTTAAATTGGGAAGGTGTATTGGGTTTATATTGGTATGGGGTTAAAAGCTCAAAGTTAATGAAAAAATATAAAGGGGTATACAAAATGTTAATGAAAAATAGATACCTATAATATATAGTGAAAGTAGGGAATTTTTAAATTGGGAAGGTGTATTGGGTTTATATTGTTAGGGGGTTAAATAATGTGATATTTAGATTTATTTTCCAATATGTACTCAAATTAAGGGTATTGTTTAATATACCATGATCACAAGTGATGTGTTAGAGGTTCATTAAGTGAAGCCCCCATGGCTTCTGGATACTTGGCCTCCTCCACCATTTTTATTTAATAAGCCACTAACATAATTTCTATAGAAGGGGGCTCCCTACTCACTCTCCAGGGATTCATAAACCCGTTCAGTATTTCATAAGCGAAGACTCCTCCCAGCTGATATGACGATGTTGTAAAAGCACATAAGCCCTTAGATTTGTAGATGGTCATGCCTACTACTCACAAACCAAGGTGATAAATTACTATATCCATGTCGAATTTTACTGTATCTAAGTGTATGTTAACGTGAATTGTAGTTGTTTAAAATGGATTTGTCTTTAGTGCGACTTTTTGGAGTTTCCGGTGCTGGAATTTGGTCAAAACATTTGAGGTAAAATCTTGATTTCTGTTATTTAAACTGGTTTTTGACTGTATATGGATTCAGCACCCTAAAAAACCCCTAGGGCACTTCAGTTGTGCAAGGTTACCCATAAAACTTATGTTTTCAATGAATTCCGGCCAAATTTTAGAGAAATTAGACCAGAAAAATCCACCGAAAATTGTCTTCAAAAAATCGCACTAAAGACTACTCGGTTTAAAATTCTTTAAGAAATTTTTCTTATTTATAATTATTAAATATTAGTTTGTATTTAAATTTTATCTTAAAAAATTTAAAGTGAGAAATAATTGTAAAGGGTGCAATGTTTTAAAATATGTTTGAATTTTAAATACATTAAGCATAATCATAATAACAGCGTTCAATTATTAACAAAATAAACACATATATAAAGTTATTCATAATTGACGTGTTCTACTAAGCTCTCAAATATAATTAAAAAAAAATAGTAATATCAATAGAATTTTGTTATAATTTGTTAAAATAATTAATGTTATTGTTTGTAACGTTAGATCAAATTTTTTATGTTAATTATTTAATGAAAAATAAATAATAATATTAAATATGTTGGTTCAGTTAAATATTTAAAAAAAAAATACATAGATATAACAATATTAGATACATAGACTCAAAATGAAATAGAGTTGTCAAAGATCTTTAAATTAAGGTATGTTTGTTTTTAAAATTATTTATTTGTAAATTATGTCCTATTTCAATTGGGACAACAAACTGGCCTAATTATAAAACATACCAACACCTTATTTTTCTTTTCACTTAGTTTGAGGGCCTTACACAAAAAGCATCGGATTGGATTGGATTTTATTAGTAATATTAAAAATTAAAATTAAAATGTTATTTGCAAAAATCACGTAAATTGATATGATAGTTAAAACGTGTTTATGCGAGGTAAATTTTATCAATTTAAAATAAATAAATTAGCATTTTAAATATAAAAATTAAATTTTATATGACAATTAAAAATATTATGTGTGAGCTAAATTTTTCTAAAAGTAAAAAATAATAAGTATTTTTGAGCTAAAAAAAAGTTTTGAAATAAAAAATAATCAGTATTTTTAAACTAAATTTTTCTGAAAGTAAAAAATAATAAATATTTACGATGTATAAATCACATATAAATCCAGTAAATTAATATGATAGTTAAAATGCTATTGTGTGAAATAAATTTTATTGAAATTATATATATATATAATTCAAAATATATAACTAACATATATTATTTTAAAAATTAATTCAAAAGAAATCATATATATATATATATATAATGTTTTTGTCAAAGAAATAAACAAACACTTAGTAGTAATAATATTTTAAATGGACAATAATGCTACAATAAATTACATAAATATATATCATAATTAAAATGTGTTTGTGAGGTAAATTTTATTAAAATTAAAAATAATTAACATTTAAGATATATAAAAATTAATTTTTTATTTGATGATTTCATTATGACTTATATTTAGATTGTTATATCAATATATAATATTGGTGTATAATTGTCACAAATTTCAAGACTTGTTATAAATATAAAAAAAAAGATTAACACATAAAAAAAAAATTTACTGAACCAAAACCATTACCGAAAGATTACACAAGGCTAAGATCTCTTTTGGGTAAAAATATAGTTTTAACGTTTTCCAAAAGAGTGTTATTATAATGCGCCAATGTCACAAATAGCCTACGAGGCATACCACGTAGGCCAAACCAACACAGTCTTGGAACTAAAACAAAGAAAAATATGATTAACGTGCGTAGGGTTGATGTGTCATATGGTGGGTTTACAGTCAGGTCATCGGATGACTCACCACAAGTTTGGCGCGCATCATTTAATCGGACCTTAATTTCTATTCGCATGAGATTACTGTAATTGTACCACCTGGCAGGTACATTTACTACCTCGTTCGGATGGCAGCGATACCCTCACTCGGCATTCTTTGGTTTCCCGCCGGTCTATCCTGGGTCATTTGTTCCAAGTGTAGTCGGTGTGATCGTCGACACTACCTCTTTGTTTTCAGCTCGGCGTTCACAGCTTCAGGATGTTTCTCCCGGAATCCCTGTGATTTTGGCAATGGACTTAGCAATCTCCGCTCTGGCAATTATTTAAAGGATAACCCATTGTAGGTATGCAGTCAATTAGCGCGAAGCTCTCTGGTTACCATTCTCGGTTGTCTCTTGCCTTATCTCTCTGTTTTATAGTCTCAGGGTTTTATCTAACTTAACAAATTTGGCATGCAGAGCTCTTCATGGACTTCACAACAGACTTTGCCAGTTATGGCAGACTTCTGTCTATATTTCCTTCAAACCGAGGTAAACGTTTTGTTGCGCCCTTTTCTCAAGTAAAAGGCTGTAGCTAACTTCTGCGTATTCCTCTTTTCAATTCTTGCTTATTCAGGCATTGCCTTACGATATTTCTTGACTGTTTTCCTACAGGGCAAACTACTGAGCTCAATCCCCCATCAGGTAATTCTTCATACGGAAAACGTTTTATGCTTGTATTTTAAATAATGTTCAAACCCTCCAATACAGGAAATTTTTCCCTTGTTTCATTTATTGACTCCGTCTCTGTCGTTCCTGTGCAGAATGGGTAAGTGCTTTAATCGACCCTGAGACGCCTTTCCTTGGCTGCCACTATCAGTGAGTCCTCGGCTAAATCAGTTCATTTCCCCTGTACAGGTATTTAGTTCTCTTGCTCTGCCAAAAACTACAAAGGTTCGGCTGCTATGGTATGCGACGAAACAGGCCTTGTGTTGTTAGTCTTCTCTGTGGGTTAACTTGTTTTAGCTGCTCAAAGGTTTTTTTTTTTTTTTTTTTCCTAAAACCCTCGGCAGTATTTGCGTTTTCTATCCATAGGGGTTTGTTCTAGGTTTTATCGCAGTTGTCGAACAATGAGGAGTAAATGGGTTAACGGAATTAAGCTCCGGCTCGAATTTGTATAATGGGGCCAGATATTTTCACTGGCTGTACTGTACCTAAATTCTTGAGTTTTCTGCATGAACTTGATACTTTAAACTGTTTTGAAATGACATTAGAGAGATAGTCGGTTTGCATGCTATCTCAGTTTTCTTATATTTTAAGCATATCTTTCGGTTTGTAACCGCAATTATCTATCTTGGCGTCCTGTTATGTTTGACTTATAAGGTGTAAATCTACTTCCTTGTATCAATTCTTCTTGGTGGATGTTCTTGTGGTTTATGTATAAATATTTTCTGTGCTATCTTCTTACTTAAAGATATTCGCTTGTGAGAGTATGTTGTACCTGCACTTGTCAGGCATGGGTTCCGCTCGAGTTTGGGGGTTACCTAAAGAAATTTGTTTTCCCACCCCTTTGCTCTGAGGACGCCTTCCTATAGAAGTTAGGGTTGTTTCTTTATGTAAACAGATATTACGTTCTCTAGTTTGTTCTTTCGGCTTATGGCTATAAACTAACAGGCGCTATGATAACCTACCATGCACTTTGTTCTGTTCTCTATTTTCACCCACAGAACGTTTTTATTTTACCTTCCTGTTAGCTTACCATAAACGAAATTTCGCTATTGCTATTACAATTCTCAGGAAATAATAAAAATAATATTCTGTTCAGAAAAGGAAAAAGTATTCTTCTTTCTTCATTCCAGTGGCTTCAGGGCAAAAGAAACACAACGAGAACAGTATTATTTTTCATAGTTTTGTTATTTGAACTATTAGAGCCCGTACTGTTTCTTTCCTGAAATCTATACATTAACTTAAGCAGATTTATTTTCTCTATTGATATTAAGAACAAAACTAGCTCAAACTCTTGTAAACTACATTCATGCATCTACTGAAATTATTCCAGGATGCGTATACAATCAACCATATCACTCTAAACTATTTATCCAGTTAACAATAGCACACAGAAAACTGAATAAATCTATTTACAATTCACACAGCATTTACTTATTTGAGTCTTGGGTAATCCTTCCTTTTCAGTTGTTATCCTCCCAACCTTTCAAGGGAGGCTATTACGTCCTCCACTTGCCCCCTAGCTCCTGAATTCTGGACGGTGCCACGGGTTAACAGTGGAGATACCTCTGCTGTGACCTCTGGATGGCCTATCCAGTCACTAACAGGAAATCTGTTCAGTCAATGGATTTCAGGAAAACAATTTTTCCACTGGGCTTTCCCCCCAACTCAAGAAAATGCTTTTCCCCTTTCTCCAAAAGTTTTCAGAACCCCCATCCCTTTCCAGAATTCTCCTTTTATTCCTAAAGGGGTGGGTAACTGAATCTCCCAACTGTCAATCCAACCACCTCCTATTCATAGAACATTTTTGCAACAGCTTTTTAAGGATTCTTTTTCCTTTAATTTTATTTTCTGTTTTTCTTTTATTAACTCTGTAACCCAATAATGTTTTATGTCTTGAGCAATTGTCATCAAGTTTTTCCTTGTCCATAATAATAAAAGAAAATAAAACTAAACTAAAATAGAATAATTAACTAATAATCTTTTAACTAACTATAATTAATTTTTCTCTTTAATGAGGGTGTCATAGCTTCCCCCCCTGAAAGTAACACCGTCCTCGGTGTTTCAGCCCCTCTCTGGAAGAGTTCGGGGTATGCTTCCTGCATAAACTTTTCTTCCTCCTAAGTAGCTTCGTCTGGTGCAAAGTGCTTCCACTGCACTTTCACCTGAACGACTGCTCTTTTGTGGAGCTCAATTTCCCTTCGATCAAGTATGAGTAGAGGCTCTACCAGGAATTCTCCGTCCGGTTCTACCTGGAAGCCACAGAAATAATTCCAAATCAGTACTTTTTAGAGTTAATCATTCTACCAACTAAGTTTTATTTATCCTTCCTCCTACCTGAATATTCTGCCAATGAATTACATGTTTCTCATCATGTATGTATCGCTTTAGTAGGGATACATGAAACACATTATGTACCCGAATGTGACTGGGCAATGCCAATCTATAGGCTACTGGTCTGATTCTTTCTAATATTTGGAAAGGACCGCAGTACCGGGGAGCCAGTTTAGCACAAGAGGTCCACCTCATAGTGCTTCTTTTAGGCTTAATTCGTACATATACGTGGTCTCCTACCCCGAATTCTCGGTAGGATCTTTTCCGGTCTGCATAAACTTTCTGCCTATCCTGCGCGGCTTTCAAATTCTGTCTTATTCGTTTTACCTCTGCCTCCATTTCAGCAAGCATTTCAGGTCCCAATAACAGTTTTGTATCGGGACTGCTCCAGTTTATAGGCGTGCGACACTGCCTACCGTATAATGCTTCGAAGGGGCTCATTTTCAGAGATTCCTAATACCCATTGTTGTATGCAAATTCTACCAAGTGCAAGTAATCTTCCCACTTGGTAGGTTGCTGCATTACATACATTCGCAGCATGTATTCTAGAACCTGATTTACACACTCTGTCTGCCCATTTGTTTGAGGATGATAAGCAGTACTAAAGTGTATCTGGGTTCCTAATCCAGAGAATAAATTTTTCCAGAAAGCAGATGTGAATTTGATGTCTCGATCTGAAATCACAGTTTTTGGTATGCCATGCAACCTAAAGATCTCCTTCATAAATATATCCGCAATTTGTACCGTCTTATAGGTAGATTGCACAGGTATAAAATGAGCGGATTTGCTTAGTCTGTCCACCACCACCATAATAGAATCATTCTGTCTCCTTGTTCGCGGTAGCCCTGTGATGAAATCTAATGAGATAACTTCCCACTTCCATTCAGGAATGGGTATAGGCTGCAATAACCCGGCTGGATGCTGATGCTCAGCTTTAACCTGCTGACACTCTAAACACTTGCTTATGTATTCGGCAATGTCCTTACGCATGCCTGGCCAGTAGTAAACCTTCCTTACTGCTGTAAGAATTTTTTGATATCCAGGATGACTAGCGTAATTTCTGCGGTGAAATTCATTCAGGATTAATTCTTTAAGATTAATGCGGTTAGGCACATAGATCTTCCCGCGAAAGGTCAAGGCCTGATCCTCACCTTCTCCAAACTCTGTTGCTTTGTTATGTTGTCTATCATTCTTCATCTGCTACCACAAAAACTTATATTCTGGGTCTTCTTGAGCTTCTTCCTTCAGTTGCTTCAACAATTGGCTTTCCAACTGGTTAAAATATAGAGCAAATAGATTGTGCAATTTCCGACTTAAAACGTTGGCAACTCTATTCTCTTTTCCTTTAACGTGCTGAATGTCCATGTCGAACTCGCTCAGAAATGCATTCCATCTGGCCTGTCTAGAGTTTAAATCTTCTTGTTTAAAATAGCTAGTCAGGCTGCTATGATCTGTTTTCAGCACAAATATTTTACCCAGGAGGTAATGTCTCCATACCCGGAGAGCGTGGACTACTGCTGTAAGCTCTAAATCATAAGCAGAATATTTTTGCTCATATTCCTTAAGTTTCCTTGACTCGTAAGCTATTACTTTTCCCTCTTGGGTTAGTACTGCTCCAACTCCTTCTTTACTGGCATCTGTACAGACTTCGTAATCTTTTTCCGGGTCAGCTACCTTTAGTACTGGAGCTGTGGTTAGAAGTTGTTTTAGCTTTTCAAAGTTGTCTTGGCATTCTTTTGTCCATCTAAAAAGCTTGCCCTTCCTCTGCAAGGATGTAATGGGAAAGGCAATTTTGGAGAACCCTGCTATGAATCTTCTATAATACCCGGCTAAGCCCATGAATGATCTAATGTCCGCCACATTTCGAGGAACTTGCCATTCCATAATGGCTTTGATCTTTTCGGGATCCACAACTATTCCTTTAGCTGTTATGACGTGTCCTAAGTACTGAATTTCTGTTTTAAAGAAATCGCACTTGCTGAATTTTGCGTAGAGCTGATGCTTCCTTAGTGTTTCCAATACAATGCGCAAATGCTCCTTATGATCTGCCTCATTTTTAGAGTACACCAGAATATCGTCAATAAAGATGAGTACAAAATTATCTAGGAAACGATGAAAAACACCATTCATTAATCTCATAAAATTTTCTAGCGCATTTGTTAATCCAAAGGGCAGTACAACAAATTCATAATGACCATATCGGGTGCGGAAAGCTGTCTTGCAGATGTCTTCATCTTTAATCCGAACTTGATGATATCCGGATCTTAAATCGATCTTGGAAAATACCTTAGCCCCTCTTACTTGGTCAAACAAATCATCGATTCTTGGTAGAGGGTACTTGTTTTTAACAGTCAGCTTATTAAGCTGTCTGTAATCCATACACATGCGCAATGTCCCATCCTTCTTTTTAACAAAAAGAACTGGTGCGCCCCATGGTGATACACTTGGGCAGATATAGCCTTTGTCTAATAATTCTTGTAACTGTATTTTCAATTCAGTTAACTCCGACACACTCATCCTATACGGGGCTCTTGATACTGGTGAAGCACCCGGTAGCAACTCGATAGTGAAATCAATATCCCTTTTGGGTGGTAGTCCAGGAATTTCTTCTGAGAATACGTCCAAAAATTCCTGTACCACAGGAATATCTTCCAATATTGGGGCCTTTTCCTTAGAGGCTGAGTATCCCACTTGAATAGCATATAACTGGCACCCTTTTCTAATACACTTACCCATCTGAGATGCTGTTATTGGTCGTAATTGTACAGGCTTTTTAACTCCTTGAACCACTTTCTGCGTACCATCTTGTTTTCTGAAAGAGATGGTCTTTTCCTTACAGTCCACTATTGTCCAATGCCTTTCCAGCCAATCCATACCCAACAACACATCGTACGATCCTAAGGGTAGGATATTTAGATCTACCTCAATCTGTTGTTCTGCCACTTCCAGCACACATTTAGGAATTTTCGCTGTTACCTTGCATTTTGCCCCGGTGGCTAACTGTACCAGCCATGAATTTTTAAATTTCTGCTCTTTTAATTTACATAACTCTACTAACTTAGGACTGATGTAACTCAGACTTGCTCCAGGATCGACCAGAATTGAAACAGGTTTGGTTAGTAATATACCTTCAAGCTCAATCATCGTAGGTTGAAAATCAGCCTGTCAATCTTCTAGCGCTGCATTGATGCGATGCATGCTACGCGCCACATCTCCTACTATAGATGCTTCCTGTAGATTTGCTACAGTTTCACTTTTGTTTCGTCTGGGACAGTTCTTAAAATAGTGAGCTTCCCCACATCCCCAACACTGTAAGGGAGGTTTGGAATTTTGTCCTAAATCAGGTTTACTTGATGCTTCCGTGGGCTTCTCCTCAACTGGCCACCTGATTCTTTGGTGGTTTCTCCCAAATTGCTTGCTGATTGTGCTTTGGGTTGTATTCCTGAAGCTGATGTTTTTATTATTCTTAAAGGTAGAGTTACTTTTCTGCCCTTTTTTAGGCTGCCAGCCTTTTCCCACTTCACTCTTGCTTTTATTTTGCTGATAACACAACTGTGCTTTTCGGATAGCCTCATCCATGGTCTGGGGGTTAACGAATTCTATCTGTTCTCTCATATGAGCAAGTAGACTGCTTAAAAATCTCTGTACCTTAGCCTTCTCTTCTCGGAGATAAGGTACATAACACAGCAGTGAAGTGAATTTTGACACAAATTCTTTTATCGTCATTTGTCCCAGCCGGAGATCATGGAATTCCTTCGCCTTATCATCATAAAACCTTTCTGTCAGGTATTTATCATTAAAGTACTACTAGAACAGTTCCCAGGTTATGTCGCGTTCATCAATGATGCGCACATTATTCACTTCTTCCCACCACAGGGTGGCTTTTTCCCGTAATTGATATATGGCCAGTCTGGCCTTCAAGTTGCTGCTGTACTCATAGACCTGGAAATATTTGTTCATATTTATCAGCCAGGCTTCAGCTGCTTCTTCTGCCTCACCATCAAATGTCGGTGGCTTAATCTTTCGAAATTCTCCCTGCAGCTCCACCCTTTGTCTTTTAGAGTCTTGCTGTCCAGATAGATTGCCCGATTCTGCCTCATTGTAATTTCTATTTTTACTTCTCTGAGAGAGGCTCCTTTCAGTTCTGTCATCCGTATTGTACTGAGTCTGCTGGTCTTCTGGTTCTGTTGATACTTCTTTTTCAGCACTAGGGTGTTTCATACCCTGATTTTGTTTATCTGACAAACTCTTCAGGATCTTCTCTTGGTCCTGTAACAGCCTCTCGTTGTCCCTTCGAACTCTTGTCATTTCTTCCTGAAGTTGTTGTACTGTATTTAACAGGAATGTAGTTTGCTGCTGCTGCTCTTCAAGCACCCGACTGGTCTTTTGGTTCTGCTCCACGGTCAATTGTACCCACATCTCCGGGTTCAAAATTGTGGGGGTTTGAGTCCCCTCAGGTTGTGATGCCATTTCTGCTTACTCTCCTTTGTGCACTAATCACAAGCATTCTGTTAGTAGACCCCTTAAGATCCCAGTATTGCAACCGGGGCTCTGATACCACTTGTCACAAATTTCAAGACTTGTTATAAATATTAAAAAAAATATTAACACATAAAAAAAAATTTACTGAACCAAAACCATTACCGAAAGATTACACAAGGCTAAGATCTCTTTTGGGTAAAAATATAGTTTTAACGTTTGCCAAAAGAGTGTTATTATAATGCGCCAATGTCACAAATAGCCTACGAGGCATACCACGTAGGCCAAACCAACAAAGTCTTGGAACTAAAACAAAGAAAAATATGATTAACGTGCGTAGGGTTGATGTGTCATATGGTGGGTTTACAGTCAGGTCATCGGATGACTCACCACAGGTTTGGCGCGCATCATTTAATCGGACCTTAATTTCTATTCGCATGAGATTACTGTAATTGTACCACCTGGCAGGTACATTTACTACCTCGTCCGGATGGCAGCGATACCCTCGCTCGACATTCTTTTGTTTCCCGCCGGTCTATCCTGGGTCATTTGTTCCAAGTGTAGTTGGTGTGCTCGTCGACACTACCTCTTTGTTTTCAGCTCGGCGTTCACAGCTTCAGGATGTTTCTCCCGGAATCCCTGTGATTTTGGCAATGGACTTAGCAATCTCCGCTTTGGCAATTATTTAAAGGATAACCCATTGCAGGTATGCAGTCAATTAGCACGAAGCTCTCTCGTTACCATTCTCGGCTGTCTCTTGCCTTATCTCTCTGTTTTATAGTCTCAGGGTTTTATCTAACTTAACAAATTTGGTGTGCAGAGCTCTTCATGGACTTCACAACAGACTTTGCCAGTTATGGCAGACTTCTGTCTATATTTCCTTCAAACCGAGGTAAACGTTTTTTTGCGCCCTTTTCTCAAGTAAAAGGCTGTAGCTGACTTCTGCGTATTCCTCTTTTCAATTCTTGCTTATTCAGGCATTGCCTTACGATATTTCTTGACTGTTTTCCTACAGGGAAAACTACTGAGCTCAATCCCCCATCAGGTAATTCTTCATACGGAAAAATTTTTATGCTTGTATTTTAAATAATGTTCAAACCCTCCAATACAGGAAATTTTTCACTTGTTTCATTTACTGACTCTGTCTCCGTCGTTCCTGTGCAGAATGGGTAAGTGTTTTAATCGACCCTCAGACGCCTTTCCTTGGCTGCCACTATCAGTGAGTCCTCGGCTAAATCAGTTCATTTCCCCTGTACAGTTATTTAGTTCTCTTTCTCTCCCGAAAACTACAAAGTTTCGGCTGCTATGGTATGCGACGAAACAGGCCTTGTGTTGTTAGTCTTCTCTGTGGGTTAACTTGTTTTAGCTGCTCAAAGATTATTATTTTTTTTTTTTTCCTAAAACCCTTGGCAGTATTTGCGTTTTCTATCCATAGGGGTTTGTTCTAGGTTTTATCGCAGTTGTCGAACAATGAGGAGTAAATGGGTTAACGGAATTAAGCTCCGGCCCGAATTTGTATAATGGGGCGAGATATTTTCACTGGCTGTACTGTACCTAAATTCTTGAGTTTTCTGCATGAACTTGATACTTTAAACTGTTTTGAAATGACATTAGAGAGATAGTCGGTTTGCATGCTATCTCAGTTTTCTTATATTTTAAGCATATCTTTCGGTTTGTAACCGCAATTATCTATCTCGGCGTCCTGTTATGTTTGACTTATAAGGTGTAAATCTACTTCCTTGTATCAATTCTTCTTGGCGGATGTTCTTGTGGTTTATGTATAAATATTTTATGTGCTATCTTCTTACTTAAAGATATTCGCTTGTGAGAGTATGTTGTACCTGCACTTGTCAGGCATGGGTTCCGCTCGAGTTTGGGGGTTACCTAAGGAAATTTGTTTTCCCACCCCTTTGCTCTGAGGACGCCTTCCTATAGAAGTTAGGGTTGTTTCTTTATGTAAACAGATATTACGTTCTCTGGTTTGTTCTTTCGGCTTATGGCTATAAACTAACAGGCGCTATGATAACCTACCATGCACTTTGTTCTGTTCTCTATTTTCACCCACAGAACGTTTTTATTTTACTTTCCTGTTAGCTTACCATAAACGAAATTTCACTATTGCTATTACAATTCTCAGGAAATAATAAAAATAATATTATGTTCAGAAAAGGAAAAAGTATTCTTCTTTCTTCATTCCAGTGGCTTCAGGGCAAAAGAAACACAACGAGAACAGTATTATTTTTCATAGTTTTGTTATTTGAACTATTAGAGCCCGTACTGTTTCTTTCCTGAAATCTATACATTAACTTAAGCAGATTTATTTTCTCTATTGATATTAAGAACAAAACTAGCTCAAACTCTTGTAAACTACATTCATGCATCTACTGAAATTATTCCAGGATGCGTATACAATCAACCATATCACTCTAAACTATTTATCCAGTTAACAATAGCACACAGAAAACTGAATAAATCTATTTACAATTCACACAACATTTACTTATCTGAGTCTTGGGTAATCCTTCCTTTTCAGCTGTTATCCTCCCAACCTTTCAAGGGAGGCTATTACGTCCTCCACTTGCCCCCCTAGCTCCTGAATTCTGGACGGTGCCACGGGTTAACAGTGGAGATACCTCTGCTGTGACCTCTGGATGGCCTATCCAGTCACTAATAGGAAATCTGTTCAGTCAATGGATTTCAGGAAAACAATTTTTCCACTGGGCTTTCCCCCCAGCTCAAGAAAATGCTTTTCCCCTTTCTCCAAAAGTTTTCAGAACCCCCATCCCTTTCCAGAATTCTCCTTTTATTCCTAAAGGGGTGGGTAACTGAATCGCCCAACTGTCAATCCAACCACCTCCTATTCATAGAACATTTTTGCAACAGCTTTTTAAGGATTCTTTTTCCTTTAATTTTATTTTCTGTTTTTCTTTTATTAACTCAGTAACCCAATAATGTTTTATGTCTTGAGCAATTGTCATCAAGTTTTTCCTTGTCCATAATAATAAAAGAAAATAAAACAAAACTAAAATAGAATAATTAACTAATAATCTTTTAACTAACTGTAATTAATTTGTCTCTTTAATGAGGGTGTCACAATAATCTAATTGACTTCAAACTATTCAAATTTGCAAGTTGTAATCTATTATAAGAAAGAGGGAAAAAATGAAGAATAATTTAAATGTAAAATAAAGTTACAATATATTAGATAATTTGAACTAGACTAAATCCATCTTAAACCTAGATCTATCAAGTTTCCGAGATGATCAAAACTCTTCTAGTGTAAACAAATCTCTCTATGTGTAAACATCTTTTTGGGTGCAAAGTTTTCCTATTAAACCTATATCTATCAAATCCCCTAGAAAATCAAATCTCTCTAGGTGCAAACCTCTATTTTGGTGCAAAACCTAAGGAAATGCTTGAAGCTCTAGAAATATAGACTTTATAAAACTAGATTTAAGGTGGATCTAAGCTAGTATATAAAGGGAATGTTTATAAGTATATGTTAAATAGTTTTGTTTAAATAAAATAATATAAAATAAAATATTTATATTTCTTTGTTTTTTATAAATTATGAATTTTTATGTTGTATTTTTTTTAATTTTTTAATTTGTCACATATATATTTTTAAATATAGATTTAAAAAATATAAAAATACAATAATTTTTAATTTTTTAAAAATAAATTCAATAAAATTAATAAATCATTTTAATTTTGATTTTAAAATAATCATTCTACATGTGAGACATTATAATCTCGCATGTTAAATATTTTTGACATTTAACACAATCTAATCTGACATGTTCATAATTATATCAATTTTTAGTTTTGAAAAAATAATAATTCGGCCATAAACATATATGTTTCAACTTTGGGTGGATGGGGACTTGCAAAATTTCATTTTTTTTTATCAAGGGCCAGGATCAATTGTTCTTTGAATATTATTCTTTAATAACTTAATCTATGAATGTGATGAGAGGGAGTGTAAAGATGCATGGCAATGTGGCGGAGGAGCTTGGTCGATGCTTTTTGGAGATTGTAACGTGGCAGTTGAGGAAATGGAAATGATTAAGGGTGTACGGTTGCTCTTGCTGCCAGAAATGTGGTTATAGCGGGGTATTGAATCAGTCTGAGCATGTTGGTCTTGAAAAAAATACCTCTATCCTTTTGCTGGGACCAATCCGGGTATGTTTTGCTGCAATTTTTCTCAATTGTTGGGGTGTGTCGTCCGCATCAACTCAAGGCAGTGTCTGTTGTTGTTGCTTTCATTTTAGCGCATCAGCTCAGGGCAGTTTGTGTCGTAATGAGTAAGATAATGAAGACCAATATGTTTTGATATTGATTTTTTTTTTAATTCTTTTGTAACAATAAACATTTAACAACAAATTCTTCATTTCCTTCTCGATCAAAATAATCTTCTAGTTGCGGATTTTGCAATTACTTTAGTCGTTCCTTAATATGTCAAAAAACATGCTTTCATGCATTAGGTTTAGCTTTGTTTCCCATCTTATGCCCTGAAAAAACAATTAAAAACAAATAAGCCTTGCTAAATGAGAAAGGAATTCAATAATTCATTTCTTTAGCAGATTGCATGTTTTCCTTATATTACGAGCATTAGAGTAAAATTGAACTTCTTTCTTTGTAATCACACAGAAGCTTTAGAGAAGCAATATAAAGAGGGCATGAAGAAGACCCTCGGGACCAGCAATAATAAATATGCATGATACATATTAATTTTTCTTAGAGGTGAGCAGACGTATGAATTGCTTTTGTTCGAAAATGGAGGTGAGGTCAGATGATCAAAGTTCAGGGTACGTTTAATTGAAATATAATCCATTGCAATTTCCAACTTATTTATATAAAAAAAATACAAAAGAAGAGTAAAAGAAAATGATGCTTGGCATGGAAATTGATAGAAATAATATTTTATTTGTAGTCGAGCTAAAAATAGTCGGGTAGTCGGAAGTTGGGATGGTATTACATAGAACTTAGTTGAAAGGGTGGCCTTGACTCTGACCTACAACATAGTCAGGGGAAGACGAATATCGAGAGTCAAAAGGTCACGTGTCAAAAAGTGGGGAGCCTAAAGGTTAAGTGGAAAAAAATGAAATTTGTTTGGAGGAGAGGGATAGAACGAAAAGGTAACGAAGGTTGGTAATAGAGCTTCGCTAAGAGCTTGTCACCCTAATGAATGCATAGAAATAAAAATAAATACCATAGAAACGTGACATAATGAAAACCCTTTGAAATAATGCAAAAGAAATTTTAACTTTGCAACATGATGGGAACCACTATAAATACAAAAAAAAGGCTTAGGATCGAAGAAGCGTCCAGACTTTTTACCTGTAATATTTCCAAAAGACATTAATAGGGGCATGAGGAGATATAGTTTACATGGTGGAGAATTTTTCTCCATAAGGGTGAGGGCGGCGACAAAAATCATGCAAAACATGCCTAATTTATTGGGGACTGTAATAAATGTGAAAAAAATCAAAGATAGAAACGAAAGTTAGAGATAGGAAGAGGGTTACTTTTCGTAATCTATTGAAAAAAAGAGAGAAGAGCGACAAACACAATTCTACTAGGGAAGTTTTTAATTTAGTTCTGGAGCAGAGGGGAAAGGGGAAACCGTAGCACAGTTTTGGAATGGACCTCCGGTGAAACCCTAAAAATTCTAACAAATGCGTAAAATAAAAACAAATTAAAACCTCACAACATAATGCAAACTCCTTTTAATGAACAATGACTCTAGAGGTTTCAGTAGTCTTCAAGAGTTATACTTCGCTTGGTGGAGCATTTCCCTGCAAAACGGTCACGGTGGCGCAAAAAATGCTGAAGGACAACCATAATTTAGTGTCGAGCATGGTGAATATGAAAGAAAAGTAAGATAGAAATGAAAGTTAGAATTGAAAAGAGGGTTTCCTTTCCTTTTCTATTGTCAGATAGAGACTAGAGCTATAAATAGGGCCCTAGCAGTGTCGTTGTGGATCATAGGGGAAGAACCAAACCCCGCCATAGGTCAGAAGCTCAGCACGACTCTGTGAGAAAAAGAGTTGACAATGAATGAGTCCACAACCCTTCAAGCGAACCGTAATTTAGTGTCGAGCGTAGTGAATCTGAAATAAATAAAAGACAATAATGCAATTTAGAGTTATGAATATGGTTGTATTGCATTTTCTATTGTCATACATAGACGAGAGCCATGAACATGATTCTTGTAGTGTCGTTGTTAATCTGGTTGTGGAGCAAAGGGGAAGAACCAAACCCTACCGTTGGTCGCAAACCAGCTCGACTTTGCGAGTAAAAGAGTTGAAAATGAATGAATCTGAGTCGGTTACCCTAGTGGTAAGTAGGAAGAAACCAGAGCGAGATTTGGAGATCGCCACATGTAAGGCCATGATGAACTGAACAAAATAAAAAATTAATGTGGATTCAAGAATCACGAGAAGTAAGAAAAAAAAAAGGGAAATTCGATTGAACTTGCAATTTAACATCTCACATCTCACATTTTTCATATAACATTTGACATTTGTCATAAAAATTTATTTTTGAAAAAAAATGTTTGTTTGCCAGTAATCTTATATTCAAGAAATGTTAGTTGAAATAATTTTATTTGAAATTATTATTATTATTTTCTTGCAATACATTTTTTTTAAATAATATTATTTTTGCAATGTTAATTTTTTTTAAATAATGTTTCTTTTTAAGTGTTCATATTTTTAGCATTTTTAATATAGTAATTTTCATGTTTAATAAGATAAGTAATTTTAAATATTTTATCCTTTGCAATGTAACATACAATATTTACTTTTCTTTCATGAAAGTTATTGATTTTGCCGTAGATCCAAGATTTTGGAAAATTTTTCTATTTGATATTCTAGAGCTTATATTTCATTGGTTTCCTTTATTACTGATGATAAAATTTCAGTTGGTTTGTAAATAATGGAGTTTTCTATTCGAAAACCCAATTTTTCTTGTTGATTCCAATCAATGTGCCAACAAAGAATTTGGATTTATTTCTTTGCCAATTGATATCGAGCATAGTTGCTTTGTTGGATTTTACCTTAATGATAAATGCCACATATTTTTGTTGATGTTTCTTTTTTTTTCATTTTGGATATTGAATTCAATGTAAAATTAGATCGATGATTGTGTTCAATGCCCCTCGAAGTTTTTTGCATTCTAATAATTATTTCATAGTAAACCATTTTACAAATACCTTTAGAAATATTGGAGGTCTCACTGTTGGAGAGTGGGGATTCTTCTCTTTGTTTGAGAAATTTAGCCCACGGAAATATGATTGTAGTCCATGGAAATATGATTGGGTTATGTTGAAACACGTGTGCAAAAATATGGAATCACATTTTTTTATCTGCACTAGTGTAGACATGGTTTGGAGAAGGAAGAAACCTCATTTCGGTGGTGTAACGCCCCCAAAGGAGGCTATCTTTCATAAAGGAATTTTTTTGGGCTTTATTTAGACAAATATTATGATGATTACCCTTCCTATGGTTACACTATCTATTGGTTGGATCTTGTAAGAAACGAGTGGGGTTTTTCATTTGCTCTTATCGCTGGCATACAATGTATGTCATTAGGATTATATGGGAACCAACTTCTTTGTCTTGTAATGGTTCTACATTTATTTGGTCACTTGAAGAGATAGACAACTTTTAATTTTGCCAAGCTTTGAATGAATGCAGCTTAGAATATTTTGAATATAACTAGGATTTCAGATGGAGATTGCTTGATACTATCTCAATGGATATAAATAGTAAATGCCCATGCTACTTACCTTTTCGTGTACTTGGAGGAAAATTTCTTATGTTAGGTTGCATGGAAGTGAAATTAAAGCTATATGATTTACATACTATATTATGCACAACAACAATTGCCGATGGTGTCTCCCTCTTAGAAAGATCTAGGTTCCATGTGCAATTAGTTGAAGGTTTCAATGATGTTATTGAAAATGGAAATGTTTTCTCACTTTTTCCAAATAGAGATTATATTGTTGATATACCACTACTGCCTATGGATATCATAATTTAGCCTTTGTGACATCAAGATGTTTTTTCCTAGAAATTGTTACAAATGTCATGTTTGTTTTAATATTTCGAGACATATTTTGAAGATCATCGCAATACAAATGTTGAATGTTTACTAAGATTTCTTGCATTGATCTTCTATTTTGTTGATCGAAAAATGCACTTCGGTGTCAACATTTGGTAACTATATGTGGATTGTATAGAGTCTTTATATATTTCTTACATGAAATTACACAATTGATGGTTCTTTTTGTATTGCAATATTTGAAATATTTTTTATTTATGTATATCTTTATGGTTTCAAAGGTTGATTGTTAGTATTTAAACATATTTAGAATTTAAATTTAGTTGATGTATAAAGTTAGTGAACATCAAGATTTTAACTTGTTTAATATGTAAAATGAGATGTAGGATTGAAAATCAAAATTACAAAAGAATAAAAAGTTGTTGTAGAAATGTTAAGTGAAGGAAAAATCAAGCGTACTTCTAAAAGACCTTGGTCTCGTGGTTCATGTGAAACAATGTAAACCATCAAACGGGAACTGTATCGAGTACCCGTTTTTTTGAGTTAGCAAAAAATCATATGATTTTGAAAAGTGTTGATTTAGAATACACCTTTTTTTAGCATATTTTTGACACTTTAAAATTTCTTATGCATCAACCCTTTCTTTAGAGGGCTTATTTTTTACACTTTAAATTTTCTATTGTATTAAGTGCTAATATTTTTTTTTAAATGTTGGTGATTTTCATGCGGATTTTGAAAAACATCAACACATTTTTTTTAAGGAATTTTTTTTTTACACTTCGAATTTTCTTATGTCTTAAGTATACCTATTTTTTAAAAATGTTGATTATTTAACCATTTTTCAATTTGTCTTATTCATCTTCATGTTTTCGTCCTAAGATATTTGTTTTTTAATGGTTTTCCAAATTTTTTGTTTTTGTTTTCCTCTGCAATTTGTTTTCATAATGAAATTTTTAATTTTTTTGGTAAAGTTTTAAAAAAATAATAAAATTGATTTTTTAGGTTAAGTTTTTTAAGATATATTTTATATTGTTAATTAATATTTCCATACACAAAATATCATTGTCACTAGAAAATAATAATTTTGAAAACTTGATTAAAAAAAAAACACATTTTGCATATAAATATAATTAAAAAAATACGTATTTCAGGACCTTTTACTAAAACGGACATGTTAAACAAAATATTCTTATGGAAAAATTAAATAAAAATATTGGAAATAATAAATTTTATGAATTTCATATAAATAATGACGACATTTGAAAAATAAAAATAAAAAATGATTTAGATAAAAATTTAAGTAAAAAAAAAAAAAATAAATAAATTATGAAAAAAAAAATTAAAAAAATAATAATAAATTAAAAAAAACAATAAAGTAAGAAAAAATACATTAAAAAAAATTAAAAAATTAAAAAACAATTAAAAAATTTGGACTAGCTGGAAATACATTGGCATGGACTCGCAGGAAATACATTGGTCTCTCATAGATTATAAAGAAAAAACAATTAGTTATTTAGACGAGGAGGAGTGAGACAGGAAATTCGAGTGAAAATACCCCAGAAGTTGATGCCAATAGTTGCCTCCCAGTTGGAGAAATGTATTCAGAAAAAATGTCAAGTTTATGTTGTATAAATAGGATATTCAAATTCTAAAGAAAAGATTTCCACTTTAGAAGATATGTCGATTGTAAGCAATTTCCCTTATGTTTTCCTTGAATATATTCCTAGGCTACCCCCTGAAAGGGACATAGATTTCACTATTGAGTTGGTAACTGGAGTTGCTTTGGTATCGTGGGCACCCTATTGCATGAGTGTTCCAGAAAGGAAGAAACTTAAGATGCAATTACAAGAGATATTGGACAAAAAGTACATTCGCTCAAGCGTATCACCTGGGGGTGCCCATGTGCTTTTTGTAAGAAAGAAAGATGGTACCTTAAGTCTATGTATTGATTACCGACAGCTAAATAAGTTGACAGTTAAAAATAAATATCCCCTAGACCTCGTATTGATGAGTTGTTTGATCAAGTGAAGGGGGCTATTATATTCTCTAAAATTGATCTCCATTCATGATCCCATTAAATAAGGATAAAAGATGAAGACACATACAAAAAAACCTTTAGGACTCAATATAGAAATTACTAATTTGTCATTTTCCCCTTCCGTTAGAGTAATGCCCCACCCACTTTTATGTGCCTAATGATTAATGTGTTTCATCAATATTTGGATAAATTTGTGTTGAGTTTTACAAATTATATACTTTTGCACTCTCAGAATATAGAGGAGAATAAATAACATTTACATACAATTTTGTAGACCCTAAGAGAACATCAATTATATGAAAAATATAGTTAGTGTGATTCATTCAAAGAAAAAATTCAATATTTAGGAAAAATCATAACTAAGGATGGAATCGTAGTGGATCCAGAAAAGATAAAAACCATAATGGAATAGCCAATTCAAAAAAAAGTGGCCGGTATAAGGTCTTTTATGGGATTGTATAGGTGCTACAGGATATTTGTTGAAGGATTTTCAAAGGTGGCTTATCCCATCATCTCCTTGCAGAAGAAAGGGAGGACCTTCAAATGCACAAAAAAGTGTCAAACTAGTTTTGAGTGGTTAAAAAACTTGCTTACTTCAACACCTATTTTAAGGATTACTTACCTAAAAAAAGACTTTATTATATGCTTGTAAGGAAGGTGTAGGGGGGGTATTAATGTAGGAAGATAGAGTTATAGCCTACGAGTCCTGGAAGTTGAAAGAGCACAAACAAAACTATTCATCATATGATTTGGAGTTAACCACGGTAATGCACACACTAAAAATGTGGTGACATTACCTACTTGGAAAGAAATTTATGTTAATGAAAGATCATGATAGTTTAAATAATTATTTCAAGTTTCCCACTTTAAATTCTCGGCAAGGAAGTTGGGTTTCCTTTCTAAGTGAATTTGAATTTGAAATCAAACACTTAAAAGGGAAGGAAAACTGGGTAGCAGATGCCTTAAGTCAAAATTTAAACTGTCTATGAGATTTCATTTAGTGAAGTTCAAACCGTCTTTAAGGAACAAAATAAAGAAGTTTCTCAAATGGAGCCTGAATACAAATTTTTATGGCAACAAGCTCAAATTCCAAACATCAGTGAAAAACAATGAGGATATCAAGTAGATGAGGAAAAAATGTTGATTTATCGAGGCAAGATGTATGTTCCCAATCAGAAGCGTATTAAATAATTAATTGTAAATGAGTACCATAAAATCCATTATGTGGCCCACCCTCGATACCATAAATTAATTATTGCATTAAAAAAATAATATTTTTTGCCACACATGAAAAAGAAGTGACGGATTATTTAGCCCGCTGATTGGAGTGTCAACAAGTGGTAGCTGAATACTAGCCTCCAGCTGGATTGCTTCACCCACTACCCATTCCAAAATGGAAGTTGGATACTATTAAAATTTCTTTTATCACAGGTTTACCAAAGACTAAGAAGCAAAATGATTTTATAATGGTCATAGTAGATAAGTTGAGTAAATATGCTCATTTTATTCCAGTACAACCTACTTTTAAAACAGTCCAATTTGCTAACATATTTATGAAATATATTTTTTGACTGCATGGAATACCAAAATAAATAATCTTAGATCGAGGTGTGAAGTTTACATATGCATTTTGCAAAGCATTGTTTGAAGGGTTGGGTACTTAGATACATTTTAGCATGACATACCATCCTTAGATGAATGGATAGACTCAGCGAATAAATTAGCTAATTGAAGATATGCTAAGAATGTACATATTGGAGAAACCGTCAAAATGAGAAGACTAAATACATTTGGTGGAATTTTCTTACAATAAGATCTATCACACATCTCTGCGGATGAGCTCGTTGAAGTGTTATATGGTCCCAAGTGTAGAAGACCCTTGAACTACGGATGCCCTTAGGATAAATTGATGTTGGGTCCCAACATGTTAAAAGAGATGTAAGAAGCAGTGAAGAAAGTGAGAATGAATTTGAAGGCTACTCAAGATAGGAAAAAAACCAATGCTGGAAAAAAATGAAGTTTCTGAGAAATTTAGATTGGGTACCACGTATATGTACAAGTGAGACCCAAGAAAATTACTTTGCAATGGGGAGGTTGTACTAAGCTAGCACCCTAGTTCTGTGGTCCTTTTCAAATTTTGTCTCAAATTGGGCATGTCGCATATCAACTAGACTTACCTAGATACATATGTGTACATAATGACTTTCACATTTCTGTGTTAAAAAAATACGTATATGATCCTAGCCAAATAATTAGTTGATAGGATATACAGTTAATTTATGTAACAATAAGTATATTATGATTATGTATTTTATTGCTTAAATATCAAAGGAAAACTGACAAATTTTTCAATGACTGTGTAGCTCGAGTCGGGTGACGAATTCCTAGTCGAGCTCCTACATATACTCGATCAGAGAGAAGTAACGTCGCGGAATCGAGTTATCACCCAGGCTAAAATGAAATGACAACACTTTAGCCCAGAAGAGGATAAATGGGAAGATGAAAAAATTATGAAGGAAGCATATCCAGGTTTGTTCATACAATGTACAAACATAGGAACAATGTTTAATCTAAGGGGGGAGAGTTGTCACACCTCCTGGTAATTTTTAAATATTAATTACCATAGTAAAAGACATGATACTATTGCATAGACCTATGGAAGGTTTGATGAAAAATTAAAATATTTAATTTTGTTTGATAAATAAATTATGATATAACGATATGCATAAATCGATACACCTTGGAATTAATGTTAATTATATCTCACATGTCAGGGTGGGCAGATAGTTATGGTCAGGCAGTTACCTATCGATAACTTCTCTTGTAGAATTTAATTCTCAAAAAGAGGGAAACCAAGAGGGTATACGTAATTGAGGTATCTAAAGGAGAAAAAGGATAATTTAAACAAGAATTGAAATTCATTTGTGTTGATAGGTCAGGCGGATTTTGCAAGAAAGATCTATCTGGACTAAGTCTGGTTAGGACCAGATAGTCACTAAGGGATAGTGCATGTTGCTACTCACTACCTTGTTTGTGAATATGACACGAGGGGAGAATCAGTCTGGAACTTATCTCAAGGTAGGGTGGAAAACCACATTACTTTTGGAAAGGTGAAGAAAATTTTTGCATCGGCCGACAAAGGCAACATATAAGTACTATGTGATTACTTTGAATGCCAAGAATGTTAGAGTTATGTTATCTATTTATGAGTAGGTATAGTACAACCTTTACATATGAAAATTATCTACAGTACCAAAAGTAAAATGGCTTGTTTATATGTCAATAATAACTATTGAAAATGCATTAACCATTTATGTAATTTAAAGAATAGTATGTAACGAGGTCGGGAAAACTATATATATATATATATATATAAGAAAACAATAATAATAGTTTTTTCATTATATTAATGGAAGAATAGGAAAAAGGGAAGTTAGAATTACTTAATAGTTAATTCGAGAACTGGGGTTAGTCTCTCAGCCTAGTCATATTAAATGCCATGAAAAGAGATAGTCCCAGTGTCTCTTTCAATCATTGAAGTGATAACCCAGTAAGGATTATGGAAGGAAAAAATAAAAATAAAAATAAAAACAGGAAAAAAAATATTCCAATCATTAGGATTGATGTGCGAGAGACTAAATTTATCTACCATCAATATTGAAGGAAAAAGAGTAATAATATTCGAGGAGATCTAAGTATCGAGAAAACTCGTAGAAATCGTATTCATAAACTGTTAATGAAAATACAAAAGCACTAGGATTTTGTAATGCAATAAGACTATTGCATTATGCAGCCATAAACAGTAAACATACAACATGCTGAGACCATAGAAGAAAATTTGAAATTTCCTTGCAAGCAAACAAGATAAAGGCATAACCCTTATATTTGCAATTTACACAGTAAAATAATGTTATAACCAGTGTACCAAAGATAATACTACAAAATAAATACATATACATTTATAAATTGTTATAGGTCATAGGACCTTTCCATCGAAATAAAAAATCCCTGAGGAAGTCCAACACGAATAACACCAGAACTTTAAACTCAACTAAGTATAGATAAAAGTCTTCTTGTTAACTTAAGAAAAAATGAACTTTACAGCCACACGAAATAGATGTATAAAACAGCTATTAGATTCGAAAGAATTCATAGTTCTTAATCGTGAATGAGAGTGTTTCATTTCATGTTCCTCGCAAATTCATGGATACACTCATCATTCAACATACTAATTCATTTCCGCTAATGAAACCCTTAGAAACAGACAAAACTAAATAGACAGAGACGTGGGTAATTCCAAATAAGATAATTTAAATCGATTACTCCACCATTCTTGTTATAATTCGCTAATAAGTGAGCTCTGCATACTTGGAAATAGGTGCAAAGCGTGTTAAGACTCTTGCAAATTACATTGACAAAGGAGTGGGTAGGGGTAGAACCAAAATACCTACCAAACAATAAAAAAAACACAGGGGTGTCAAAGGGGAGGGTTTGAAGATATTTAGAGGAAAGAATAATAAATGCATTAGGTGATTACCCTATGAATTTCACCATAAAAACCTAACCTTACATAACCGTAGCTCTATTGGACACTGAGAAAAACAATGTTATGCAAAGGCACAAGGTTATGAAGGGATAAACCATTCTTACTTGACAAATTGAAGATCTTCGTGTGCACAAGAAAATTGCCTCTTGTATAGCACATTTAACATCTCAATAATGAAAGCAGCAATATATGCTCACAGAAAGGTAACTGAGAAGTTTGAAAGCCAAAAAGGAAATTTAGGTAGTTCCAAACCCATATGTTAGCTTACAGAGCACATTCAACCAAATGACAAAAGGCATACAAGAAAATATGCCATGGGATCAATAAGGAATACCTCCAAAAGGGGATGAAACATGCTCTGTCAATGAATCATTTTCCTTAAAGCAAAAACGTCAACCCAGCAGACAAGTGAAAGTGTGTCCAGTTCTAAATATTTCACCTCGTCAAACACAAACACAACACTGATAAAACTCTATTATGCTTAAATAGCGTCACCTAGTGCATAGTAAGATGACAACAATACTATCCAATCAGACCATATGCAACTTCATTCCCATCAAAAACCCAGGAGCTACTTCATCCCATTAAGACCCCGAAGATACAACCTATCCCGACTCGAAAAACTCATTCTTCCATACCCGAAAACGCATGCTCACTGTAAAAAATCATTTTAGGGTCATACCCTTGAGAGATGTTACCTGGAATGGTGCAGCCTCTACATTGGAAGTCATGGTGCAGCCCTGCGCAACGATGTTGCCTCCATAAGCAAACACACTTCACATTCGGCGTCTTTGCAGAACTGTGGCCATCTCTTTTACTGAAATAATCAGGAATGGAACCGCCAAGCTTCCCCACTTACTTAACTCAGATGGTTTTCAACACTACTACACCAAGGGAATTTTAAGACATTTGTTTAAGACAAAAGAAATCTTTTGTCTTAAAAAGTCACTTTTTATTTTAGTTATTTTATATTAAAATTTAATATCAATTGAACTGTCTTAAATATAAAATTTAAGACAAAAATATTGTGAGACAAAAATAATTTGAGACAAAACTTTATATTTAAGACAAAAACAATTTGAGACAAAAATATTTAAGACAAAAACAATTTGAGACAAAAAAATTTAAGACAAAAGTATTTTAAGACAAAATTTTATATTTAAGTCAAAACGAGTTTGAGACAAAAATATTTTAAGAAAAAACTTTATATTTAAGACAAAAGCAGTTTGAGACAAATATATTTTAAGACAAAAGCAATTTGAGACAAAAATATTTTAAGACAAAATTTTAGATTTAAGGCAATGGCGACTTAAGACAATGACAATTAAGATGAAACCCATTTAAAATAGTTAGCAACTAAGACAAAATCATTAGCATTCGGAAGTTTGCATTGAAATATCCATGAGTGGATAGTGGATAAAATTGTATTTTTTATTTTTGAAAATAGATATTCAAACCACATGAAATTTAATCATGTCATATTTATTTCTTTTATATTATATTTTTCTTTTTTCATTAAACCACATTCTAAAAATTTAATAAATAAATAGATAAAAAAAATATTATTTTTTGGTTGGAAACTCAAGGGGATTTGAACTTTGAATCTCGTGTTTTAACCATAGGTGCTCCAACACTAATATTCCTAGGCATATTATGTTTTTTCTTGCTAACCGTTCCAAATACAACCTCTAAGAACTAGTAGGGTCCAAGGAAAAGAGCTACAAGTTCCCCAAATCCAATCTACATTTCATGGACAATCACATTTCCCCCAAATGTCCTCCACATATTTGACTTGGTGTATTGGAATTTGAAAAATACATAGGATGCCACAAGTAATCCTAATCATAAGACTCAAATTTCCTAATGACTAGGAGGCCTTAAAAATTAAAAAAAACATCTTAACTTATGCCTAAAATTACTAAAATTTCCTATCCCAAATATGAAATTAAAAATTCTACAAAATTATAGGGCAACAAGGAAACCAACTTCCTCTTCTAAAAATCTCTAAGACCTTATGGAGGACAAATAAAAATTTTGAAATAAATTGTTGAAATTATGCTCTTGCATCAATAGCTACCAATGTATCCTTGTAGGCCACCCCCTTTAACAATAGTAATACCAATGTCCTTTACCAGCTAGAAGGAAATCCTTACATAATTCTCTCTTAGATCCCCTTAACCCATTGGAATGATTTTCTTTCATGCCTACCTAGTCGCAAGCACATTAAGAAACAATGTAGCATATTGATGGTTGAGGATTTCGATGAGTATGTGATTTTTTTGACATCTTGTGACTGTCTCGTATGTGAATATATAAAATCTTAGATGCATGTCGCCCTGAAACTATAACATGACTTAGTACTGCCTATCATACCATGTCACTCCCTCCTCGAGACACCTAGAACTCGCTAAGACTCCCTGTCACACACTCTTATTCATTCATTTACGAATTTTGACTTAGTGCGCCTCTGTTATGTTTTCCTGGCACTCCCTAACACTCCTTAGCACACATTGGCACGCCTAGGTACTTGGAAAAACTTTGTATGGTTCCCTAGCACTCTAACATGCCTTGGCACTTCCTATAATACCATGTCACTCCCTTATTAGCACACCTGGAATTAGCTTATACTTCATTTCCATGCATTTGAAACTAGTGCCCCCTTGTGTTTCCCTGACACTTGGCCCTGACAATCCCTAGTATGTGTTCATGCCACACCCTGACACCTGCCACATCTTGGCATGCCTATCATGCCTTGGAACTGCCTAACATGTCTTAGTACTTCTAGGAATTCCTTGACACACCTTGGTATTCCTTAGCTTTCATGTTGTCATAGATAACATTTCTTTTTTTGTGACTTGGGAACCCAACCAAGTCATTGGAAAATCGATGTTGTGCCCAACCCAAAGTTTCCCTTTGTCTGAAACTACTTTGTCCAACCCTTTATGTAACCTAGGCTTACCTCCTACAAGTCTTATTCTAACCTGCCCCTAACACACTTTATCCTTGAGACACTTGGAATTCGTTGAGACTACTTGGCACACACTCTTATTCGTTCATTTCCATGCATTTTGACCTAGTTCTCCCTTACAATGTCCTGGCACTCCCTAACACTCCTCAACATCCATTAACACTTTCTGGCATGTGCTATCATGCCTTTTCATTCCTTGGCATGCATTGACACTCATTAGTTATCATGCCCTCACAATTACCCTTACGTTTTTGGAACTTGGGAACCCAACCAAGTCTTGCCTTGACTATAACAACTTGACCAAGTTACGGTTATTGCAACTATATTGTGCCTTTTTCACCTAAGAAATTACTATAACCCCTCACCCATTTAACCCCCTAAACCCTAAACCCCTAACCCATTTAACCCCCTAAATCCTTAATCCCTAACCCCTTAAACCCTAATTCCCGACCCCTAACCCATTTAACCCCATAAACCCCTAAAACCCTAACCCATTTAACCCCCAAACCCTAACACCTAACCCCTAAAATACTTAACTTCTAAATCCCCTAACCCCCTAAACCTCTAAACCCCTAACCCATTTAACCCCTTAAACATCTAACCCCTAACCCCTAAAATCCTTATTGCTAAATCCCCTAACCCCCTAAACCTCCCCTAAACCAATTTAACCCTGTAAACCCTAAACATCTAACCCTTAACCGCTAAACCCTTAAGCCCTAATTCCCAACCCCTAACCCATTTAACCCCCTAAACCACTAAAACCCTAACCCATTTAACCCCTAAACCCTAAACCTCTAAACTCTTAAACCCCTAAACCACTAACACCTAAACCCCTAATCCTTAACCCCTAAACCCCTAAACCGTTAACGCTTAACCATTAACCCATTAACTCCTCACCCCTAACCCCTAAAATACTTAACTACTAAATCCACTAAGCCCTAAGCCCCTAATCCCTAATCCTTTAACCACTAGATCATTATTCACCTAACCCCTAACTGCACCTAAATCCCCTAACCCCTAAACCCCCAATCCCTAATCCCTTAACCACTAACTCATTATTCCTCTAACTCCTAAATGTGCCTAAATCTCCTAACCCCTAACCCCCCAATCCATAACCCCTTAACCACTAACTCATTATTCCCCTAACCCCAATCCCTAATCCCTTAAATACTAATTCATTATGCCCCTAACCCTTAAGTCCCCAACCCCTAACCCCTTAACCACTAACGAGAATATACCGCAGTGGGCATGCACAAGAAGAAGAACCAAAGAAATCAAATTCAATAAAGGAAGCACAACCACCACTCCAAAATCGCTTCTCTAAAACATGTACAACCGCAATAAATCCCACTGAAGCTTACAAATTTATCAAGCCCTAATTAACTTACTAACAAATTCAACAAGCCAACATGCTACAATTTGTTGAGTCACCCCCAAATCAATTAGTAATTATTGCATGAATGTACATTTGTTTGTAATTTTATTTAAAAGGTTGAAATTCTCTCAAGAGCGTATAGAATATATCCAAGAGTTGAAAAAATGGAAATTTTTCTTACCTCCACAAGGTATCATCACACCCGGATAGGTGAAAACATAAAATTCTAAATCTTATACCTCTAAGTCTCAATGGCACTTCAACATGTCAATAACATACTTGCAACAATGCTTAATGAGTTTTGTCTATTGGCTAAAGAGATGTACATCTATCCATCCAAAAATAAACATCGCAATCAATCTAACACCATAAATTGTGCTAAATAGTTCATCATGTTATTTCATTTATTACAATATTGTCTTATATTAGCTCACATATTCCTTGAATATTATTTGAAAGCCAAACTACCTTAGCACAGTATACTAGAAATATTGTACTCTAAAAGACAAAAAAAAAACAACAAACTAAAATAGGAACTTTAACTCTAATCCAAACACTTCATTCTTAGCAACATGATATATAATGAAGATGATACGTGGAAAAAAAGGCTTCATATATTGTCCATCACATGTCAAACCGAGTGAACAAACACATGCATAGAACACATCAGAAATAGGGTTCATAGATCGACTTGTATTATATGGTTTCAAACCCTTCTTGTGTCCTTCAAGGGGGTTTCTGGAGGTCTTAAAAAAGACTTCCTTTTTCTAACCAAATGGATTGTTTCTTTCACACATGTATGGAAACGTACTTTCCAAATCATATTGTAATAGATTCATAAGGTGATATTATTGGTATTAACTACACCTTAGTTGGATACATCATTTTTATTATAGGGGTTGGTACCTTTCAATTAGATGTGGTTGGTGATGTGAAGACTACGCAACCTCTAGTAAAGATTCATACTAACACTAACAAGCTTATGGATGCTTGTTTACAAAGGGAGATGCCTCTAAACTTAACTCATTGGATTCTTTTTTTGTTCATGCTAGTTATTTCTCTCAACTTTCCTTCTCCAAGTGGTTGAGACTATTTGCTTCATTTATTTTACATGGCCCGGTGAAAGAAGAAGAATGGAGATTGTCTACACATCTTTTCCATTTCGCTAAGTTACAAATAAAAAGAGTCAAATTCTATAGCCAATAGACTAATAGCCTCTTGATACACCTTTAGTGAGCTATGAATAGCTCTCACCTATCACTGTAGCTCAATGAAATGACATCTAATAGCTCCAAGACACCATTATAAATGGACTAGTTGTGAAGCTGTTGTTAAATTATCGCCTCCAAATGTTCAATTATCATGAATTTTGGGGGGAGGGGATCTTTTGGTGTATTGAACGGGGAAAGGGGACATAAGGGTAGCATGGATGGGTATAAGTGAGAGGTTTGAGCATGGTTTACTGAGATCTATAATCCTAACATTAGAGAATGAGAAGGAGCCTTAGGGCCTGATGACATAGGGGGTAGGGGACCTATAGGTAAGGCAATAAGAGAAATTTATAGGGGAAACCCCAATAGTTTTGACAAGGGGATTGGGGGCCACATTATCACAACCCATACGCACTTAACCCATAACCACTAAAATACCTATCCCTTTAACCCCAAAGCCACAATCCCTTAACCCCTACACCCATAACTCATAACAAATTAACCCCTTGATCCCTTAAACCCAAATCCACTAACCCTTTAACCCCTAACCCCTAACTTAGAATCCTTGAACCCCATAAACCCTAATCCCATATCGTCTTAAACCTTGACCCTTAACCCATAACCCCTAACCCCTAAACTCATTAACCCCTAACCCCTTAACTCGCTGACACCTAAATACTATAACCCTTAGGCACTTAACCCCTAAATCCCCTGACATGTAAGCCCTTGATGGTTAATATTTAACCCCTAAATCCCTTAACCACTAAGTCATTAACCTCTAACCCTTAAACCCCCTATACCTCAACCCCCTAACCTATAAATCCCATAAGCCCTAAACCTTTACCCTTTACCCTTAACCCCTTGCTCCTAATACCTTAAACCCCTTAACTCCTAGAACCCCTTATCCTTTCTCCCAAACCACATGTGCTCCAACACTAATATTCTTGCGAATATTATGCTTTTTCATGCTAACCGCTCCAAATAAAACCTCTAAGAACTAGTAGGGTCCAATGAAAAGAGCTACAAGTTCCCCAAATCCGATCTACATTTTATGGACAATCACACTTCCCCCAAATGTCCTCCACATATTTTCCTTGGTGTATTGGAGTTTGAAAAATACATAGGATGCCACGAGTAATCCTAATCATAAGACTCAACTTTCCTAATGACTAGGAGGTCTTAAAAATCAAACAACATCTTAACTTATGCCTAAAATTACTAAAATTTCCTATCCCAAATATGAAATTATAAATTCTAAAAAATTATAGGGAAACAAGGAAACCAACTTCCTCCTATAAATCTCTAAGACCTTGTGGAGGAAAAATACAAATTTTGAAATAAATTGTTGAAATTATGCTCTTGCATCAATAGCTACCAATGTATCCTTGTAGGCCACCCCCTTTAACAATAGTAATACCAATTTCCATAACCTAGAAGAAGCTCCTTACATAATTCTCTCTTAGATCCCCTTAACCCATTGCAATGATTGTCTTTGATTCCTACCTAGTTGCAAGCACATTTTGAAGCAATTTAGCATATTCCTGGTTGAGGATTTTGATAAGTATGTGATTTTGTTGACATCTCTTGATTGTCCCGTATGTGAATATATAAAATCATTTTTTTGGTACCAATTTAAGGAGTTATACCATTAGGTGTGTGCACTAACATGGATGGAACGCTAACTACATGTTGTATATATTGTAATGTAAAAGAATAATCTCTTTTGGAAAAGGCTTCACTCATGATGCCATTTCGCAAATGCTTGCACTACCCAATTGTGGTCAGATTGATGAGGTAGATTTTAAGGTCTCTTCCAATTTATAAACACATACAAAAAAGCATTGACAGACCTCTTGCTTTAATGCAATGGATACAATGTAAATAATTCTCCATGGAAAAAAATTATCAGGGTCCCTATCATACCATGTCACTCCCTCCTCGAGATACCTAAAACTCGCTAACACTCCCTGTCACACACTCTTATTCATTCATTTATGCATTTTGATCTAGTGCTCTATTATGTTTTCCTGGCACTCCCTAACACTCCTTAGCACACATTGGCACACCTTGGCACTTGGAACATCTTTGTATGCTTCCCTAGCACTCTAACATGCCTTGGCACTTCCTAGAATACTGTGTCACTCGCTTCTTATCACACTTGGAACTAGCTGATACTTCATTTCCATGCATTTGAAACTAGTTCTCCCTTGTGTTTCCCTGACACTTGGCCCTCACACTCCCTAAGATGTATTCATGCCACACCCTGGCACCTGTCACATCTTGGAATTCCTAGCATGCCTTGGAACTGCCTAGCATGTATTAGTACTTCTAGGAATTCCCTGCCATAACTTGGTATTCCTTAGCTTTCATGCCGTCATAGATAGCCTTACTTTTTTTGCGACTTGGGAACCCAACCAAGTCATTGGAAAATCAATGTTGTGCCCAACACTTTATGGCATGTGTTAGAATGCATTTTCATTCCTTGGCATGCTCCGACACTCCTTAGTTAGCATTCCCTCACAATTACCCTAATTCCCGACCCCTAACCCATTTAACCCCATAAACCCCTAAAACCCTAACCCATTTAACCCCCAAAACCCTAACCCCTAAAATCCTTAACTGCTAAATCTCCTAACCCCCTAAACCTCTAAATGCCTAACCCATTTAACCCCCTAAACCTCTAACCCTCTAACCCCCCTTCAACCCACCAACAATATGTGGATGACACTCTTCTTATGGGCTCTCCCTCGATCAAAGAAGCCCTTTCCTGGAAAAACAAAGAAAACACTAAATGGATGGAATGACTCGAGGCCCCGGAATGGGTCCAGCAAAATCACTCTCGGGATTGGACTAACCTAGCTGATGAGCTAAGGAAAAGGAAAATTCAAAGGGACGATCAACCGGGCAAGCTAAGATGGGGCTCTAATGCGGCTGGCCACTTCAACATAAAAGAATCCTACAACCTCTTATCTAACTCCACTCACATCCCCACTCAGGATATATGGTGTGTCCATCCCTTCACATTGCCGAACTTTTGCACGTTCCCGAACCTGGAAAATCAATGAACTCACGCACCCATATCGGGTGACATATTTTGGATGATTCACCAGTCAACTGATTTTAAGATGTATAAAAATATAGGTTAAAAACAATATGAAACATTTTATAAAACTTCAAATAAAAATATGGATTGATTATAACTTTTTTGATGAGGCTAAGGAATGCTACATAATAAAGACTCTAAGAGCGCATTGGTTGCCCAAATATATGGTAGTTGTTCTTTTCCTTTAATTTTTAAGCATCCTGCAAAGAAAAAGGTTATGAGGAATTATGAGGTGATGTGGATAAATGTGATATATTTATATAACTTAAGGTATTAATTTATAATAAGTATTAAATCACTCAATTTTTTTATTTATTTTATTAGAGGTTTTATTTTATTATATGTTTTATAGTGATAAAATACAAAAATTATAAAAATAAATGAATTATATTTTTAATTAAAATTATTAGTATTAGTAAAGGCTCCTTGTAGGTCTCCAGATTGCTCTACCTCTTCAGTGATTGAGAGGTTCCATTGAGCTCGCGGGCTCTAGATGAGAGATTTGTGTAGTGGTCTGACTTGTTCAAGGTTGATTCCTTGAAATTCTCTCTTGCAACCGAGCTCTTCCATCAAGGTCCAGACATGCCAAGGAAGAATTATTTGTTTGTGGGCAAGCTTTGAAACATTATGGAGGCAATTAACTAAGGATGTGATTATGTGAGCAAGGTGCAGATCAATAACTTGTTGTTCGAAATGGTTATTGGTATACATCGGTTTCCTTGGCTTTCACGGGAGAATTTGTTATCTTTATTTCTCTCTGGTGCTCTTCATTCGGCCTTTGTTAGTCATTGGTATTATCTCGTGGAGATTGGTAGTCAACCACTCGTTATTTTGGCAAGAAATTGGAAATTTGAAATTGAACTAGTTAGTGATAGAGTATGCAATTGGAAAGACCCAATGATGGACAATACCAGTTGTGAAGGTGGAGTAGTGGGATCCTCAAAGTCCCCCCTCTACCAGCCACACAGGTGGCTATTTATATTTCATGCGGCCCTAGTGTACCATGCCAGGGAATTGAGTTGCAGAATGTGCAACTCAGCTACAAGATTCATGGAGTAGAATCTACACAGGCTTAGTGTAAAGATGTAAAAGGCACAAAGACTGGTGTGGTGAAACCACAGAGCTACTTCTAACAAGGCAATTTAATATATACAAATTAAGAAGGGAGCACATGTTATGTTGTATTTGATGTACACCATTTTTTCCTTGATCTTCCATATTGTAATTATGTAATGGATTTGACCAACTTTCCTTGAAAGGTCTTCAAGATCATCTCCTCCATATTGTAATTCTGTAATGGATTTGACCAACTTGAACAAGAGGACCTGTAGTATCATCACACCCATTCCAGTAATATCAGGAGCTAGGGTCTCTAGGAAAGTGCACCAGAAGGTGCTAACCATAAATAACTTGAAATATTTTCCTTTGAACCAATCAATTAATAGATAATCCCTTGGTCAAATAAACTTTGATTACATGGTGCTTGTCTTCCCCACCTTTAAACTTTGATTACATGGTGCTTTTTCAAATAAACTTTGATTAACTATAAAGGGAATAAGTTGTTTGCATAATACAGCATTAACTATAATATCCCCTTCATTTTCTTTTGAATAAACTTTCTCCCACCAAATCATCCCTTGGTTATATTCTCACAAGACATGGTAGGAATCTATATCAATGAAGGAACCTCCCAATTTTCTTATTGATCTAAAATAAGGCTAGATCTAACTCTGCATGTGGGAGTTAATTACATATTTTAACAGGTAAGAGTAAGTTTTGTTTGCTAATAGGTATAGGTTCAAAATGAGAGGAGGCCTTTGTAGATTTAGCAGAGTATGTATGCCTTCTTAAATTTAGCAGTCAAATAACTACGCTAAAATGGGTCACTTATCCCACAAAAAAAATATTTGTTTACACCAATTTAATGCCTAGCTTAACCATGACTTTAAAATTAAATAATAATAATAATTAAATAAAATTCTTGATTTTTATTTAATATATTCAATATTTTAGAAACCATTACGATATAATTTATCGGATAGTAATTTCCGCATAGTTTTTATGAAATTTCATTGTGAATAAGTTATTATATCCAAGAAAGTTATAAATTTCGGAATCCATGCTATTAAGAAGTATGGGGTTTATGTAATCGTTCTTTGTCATTGAAATTGACGCCAAATTTTTTTTTTAAAATATTTTGACTTTTTAACTTATTATGGACCATCAAACATAACTATTGAATTTATTCAGAGTTAATTTAATATTGAAAAAGGTAAGTTAAATAAATTTCTTATAATTATAGTTATCAGCTCTTAAAATTTGGGAATGTATATCTCACTAGTTTTTAAAAATTTGAAAGGAAAAAAAATCATGGTATGTTCGAAATCTAGAACCTAATCCATTACCTTTGTCAACATGAAGTATTCGTGAGGGTGTGTCGATCATTTGTTGATTTCATCTTTTCCTGTGTAATTTCCTGCTAAATCAATTGGAGAGTAGGCTCCTTGAATCTGGTAGTTGAGCTCTCAACTCTCACCTAAGTTCTTGAGTGCGCTTATTATTGATAGTAAGTTATGCCCATGCGCACCTTGGCTCTCTGATCGCCCATGTATCACTGATATTCTCGAAATTGGTGTGGAGAACATGTGTAGGAAAAGGTGAGGAGACTTCGAATTAACTGAACCCATCTCACGAACATTAATAATTTCTCTTTCAGGTTTTGTTTCGCTTTGAAAATAATATAAATAATTTTAATAGAAAGTGGGGCAAAAATAGTTTTTGGATATAGGGTTATAGCTTCAATAGTATTTTGTAATGATGTTTAAGAATTGGAGTTGAGTTGACCTGCTAACCATAAATTGGAGCAAAAACAATTTTTGGACCTGCTTAATGGTATTTTGTAATAATGTTTAACAGCTGATTTGGGATGACAGGTAGGCACACCATCGGGCATCTATCTATTCAGGAGGTCGTTTAATTGTATTCTCCAAATACTACTTGTTTAATCATATATTCTCTGCGCTTAGTACAGTACACTGAAAGCTTCTGAAATCTTTCCCTCACAAATGAAGCCGTCCACATCGCACAATCCTGCGTGGCCGCAAAACACATCCCATACAGTGTTCACAAAGTCATTAATCCTGCATCCAACATGCAGCGATCAGCCTTGGTTTAAAGGTTTTGCGATGGAGAACTATGGAGCTGTGATTCTTTCATGGAGAGCAGGAAATATCATTTGGTGCCAAATTTTCAGCGAAAGGGTACAACGTAGTTGATTCAATGTTTAGTTTGGAGTTAGGGTTTATATAACTGGGTTAGCATCTGATCAACAAGCACAGGTTCACAAGTTGGAGAAATTCCATAATTTTCTCGAAGCCCTAGATCAAGGTATTTAAGCTTCTTTGCTGCTTTCCTTCCTTGCTTCTGAAACGCTACTGTGTCTATATACTCATTTTGTTTCTTAGCTAATTTTGCATGCTCTACATACTCTTGTCATATATTTATGAAAATTTCACTATTTTTAGATTGTGGTTGTAAATTTTTCACAGAAACTACCCTCTAATCCCTGTATCTTAAGCTATCAAAAGGCATAAATATTGCATTGAAGCACAATTTCAGTGTTGTGTTTTTTGAAAGTCCAGTTCAGTAGGTAGTGAAGCAGTAATGAAATAGGAACAGTGTAATGCATTGAACGCAGCAATAAACTTCATCAAACCTCCTGTCCTCTGTATTATGGGTTCTGTGAAGCAGGTAGTGGCATATCATGCCTTGCAATGTTACCCAACAATGGGATGTCAATATTCTTAGGCCATCAAATCACTTTTATATCCTTGAATATAATTATTTATATGGTCCCTTCACATTATTTTCTCAGTTTAATACCACCAAATGTAGTAATTGGTGCTTCTTAGATTGCCCTTATGCTCGATAAAAGAGTTAGGGTGTACTAAAGCAATGAGTGGATAGTACTGAAGAAGATTTATGGTGTATTAAACCAATGAGTGTATAATCCACTGCTCGAAAGGTTGGTCAACCAACCATTAACAAATATTTTTATCTATTTCCTAGCAAAAATAGCTTATGATGGAGAAATTTTTGGTAGTGTAGTTTTTGCTAGGGTGATTCTTCCATGTGATATGAAAAATAGGAAAGTTTGGGATCAAAATTTAGTTGAGAAGATTATTATATAGTTGGTTGAATTGACCAAGTCATTATGTTCATCATCTATATTTTAAATGTAACACAAGAGCTTGTATAATTTAATAGGTGGGCTCACTATTTTAATAGAAGTTAAGCCTTTCATCGTGCCTAAATTCTTCTTAAGCCCTTGGAGTGACACATTTGGCCTTTCAAGTCCATAAATTTTACAACCTACTCCATGGATCTTGTGGGCTTATCTTTTGTGTCATTCAATCCCACATTTTCTTTGGAGTGACACATTTCGCCTTTCAAGTCCATAATGTTTACAATTTGCTCCATGGATTTCATAGTTCCTAAATTCTTCTTAAGCCCTTGGAGTGACACATTTGGCCTTTCAAGTCCATAATGTTTACAACCTGCTCCATGGATTTCATGTTGCCTAAATGACTCTTAAGCCCTTGGATACACTTCTGTGTGTCAAATTTCACCTAAATTTCACATCTACATCTTGCATGAGGGAGTCAAGAGTATCATGGAATCCTTCCATCACTATATTATAAAGTGCCTCATTGATGGAGGAATGCATGTTTGACATGGACTTTCCATAGTAAGGCAATATAACAATGAGTAGAAAATTTTGGTATCCATGAAAGGTTGGGAAAGAGTGCATTCCCACTCTAGGATGCAAAGCTTCTGGATAGGGTTAGATTTCAACATTACTTTGGGACTCCCTTCGGGGCTTATCCTATATACATTATTCTACCATTCATCAATCAACTTTATCTGGGCCTCAATGTGCATTCTGTAGCGATCAACTACTTTTTTTCATTCCTCCCATACTCCCAAATGCACCTTTACCTTGTTATAGTCTAGGTACCAAAGGGAGCTTAAATCAAGTAGGTAGGCTAATAAAACATTCGAATAACGAAGAAATGCACTAATTGGTTGAAAACAATTTGAGTCCAACCTCTTAACTATTGAGGGTGAAAAAACATCCTACACATAGAGCTAACAATCCCCCTTGGGCAGGGAGGACAATTTGAGTCCAACCTCTTAGCTATTGAGGGTGAAAAAAAAACCTACATAGAGCTAAAAATCCCCCTTGAGCAGGGAGGATGGCAAGTGTAATGCCTACACTTTACATCACTGAATTTAATGATTCTAAGTAGGTCCTTGTTTTCAGATTGTGGTTGTAAAATTTTCACAGAAACTGCCCTCTAATCCATGTATCTTAAGCTACCAAAAGGTATAAATATTGCATTGAAGCACAATTTCAGTGTTGTATTTTTTGAAAGTTCAGTTCAGTTGGTAGTGAAGCAGTAATGCAATAGGAACAGTGTAATGCATTGAACGCAGCAATAAACTTCGTCAAACCTCCTATCCTTTGTATTATGGGTTCTGTGAAGCAAACAATGGCATAGCATGCCTTGAAATGTTACCCAGCAAGTCCATAATGTTTACAACCTGCTCCATGGATTTCATGTTGCCTAAATGCTTCTTAAGCCCTTGGATACACTTCTGTGTGTCAAATTTCACCTAAATTTCTCCTCTACGTACTGCATGAGGGAGCCAAGAGTATCATGGACTCCTTCCATCACTATATTATAAAGTGCCTCATTGATGGAGGAATGCATGTTTGACATGGAATTTCCCTAGTAAGGCAATATAACAATGAGTAGAAAATTTTGGTATCCATGAAAGGTTGGGAAAGCGTGCATTCCCACTCTAGGATGCAAAGCTTTTGGATAGGGTTAGATTTCAACATTAATTTGGGAATCCCTTTGGAGCTTATCCTATATACATTATTCTACCATTCATCAATCAAATTTATCTGGGCCTCAATCTGCGTTCTGTAGCGATCAACTACATTTTGTCATTCCTCCCATACTCCCAAATTCACCTTTACCTTGTTATAGTCTAGGTACCAACATGAGCTTAAATCAAGTAGGTAGGCTAATAAAGAATTCGAATAATGAAGAAATGCACTAATTGGTTGAAAAAAATTTGAGTCCAACCTCTTAGCTATTGAGGGTAACAAACATCCTACACATAGAGCTAACAATCCCCCTTGGGCAGGGAGGAAAATTTGAGTCCATCTCTTAGCTATTGAGGGTGAACAAACAACCTACACATAGAGCTAAAAATCCCCCTTGGGCAGGGAGGATGGCAAGTGTAATGCCTACACTTTACAACACTGAATTTAATGATTCCAAGTAGGTCCTTGTTTCATATTGTGGTTGTAAATTTTTCACAGAAACTGCCCTCTAATCCTTGTACCTTAAGCTACCAAAAGGCATAAATATTGCATTAAATCACAATTTCAGTGTTGTGTTTTTTGAAAGTCCAGTTCAGTTGGTAGTGAAGCAGTAATGCAATAGGAACAGTGTAATGCATTGAACTCACCAATAAACTTCATCAAACCTTCTGTCCTCTGTATAATGGGTTTTGTGAAGCAGGCAGTGGCATAGCATGCCTTGCAATGTTACCCAGCAAGTCCATAATATTTACAATCTGCTCCATGGATTTCATGTTGCCTAAATGCCTCTTAAGCCCTTGGATACACTTCTATGTGTCAAATTTCACCTAAATTTCACCTCTACATCTTGCATGAGGGAGCCAAGAGTATCATGGCCTCCTTCCATCACTATATTATAAAGTGCCTCATTGATGGAGGAATGCATGTTTGACATGGACTTTCCCTAGTAAGGTAATATAACAATGAGAAGAAAATTTTGGTATCCATGAAAGGTTGGGAAAGAGTGCATTCCCACTCTAGGATGCAAAGCTTCTGGATAGGGTTAGATTTCAACATTACTTTGGGACTCCCTTCAGAGCTTATCCTATATACATTATTCTACCATTAATCAATCAAATTTATCTGGGCCTCAATGTGCGTTCTGTAGTGACCAACTACATTTTGTCATTCCTCCCATACTCCCAAATGCACCTTTACCTTGTTATAGTCTAGGTACCAAAGGGAAGCTTAAATCAAGTAGGTAGGCTAATAAAGCATTCAAATAATGAAGAAATGCACTAATTGGTTGAAAACAATTTGAGTCCAACCTCTTAGCTATTGAGAGTGAAAAAACATCCTACACATAGAGCTAACAACCCCCCTTGGGCAGGGAGGAAAATTTGAGTCCAAACTCTTAGCTATTGAGGGTGAACAAACAACCTACACAAAGAGCTAAAAATCCCCCTTGGGCAGGGAGGATGGCAAGTGTAATGCCTACACTTTACAGCACTGAATTTAATGATTCCAAGTAGGCCCTTGTTTTTAGAATGTGGTTGTAAAATTTTCACAGAAACTACCCTCTAGTCCATGTATCTCAAGCTACCAAAAGGCATAAATATTGCATTGAAGCACAATTTCAGCGTTGTGTTTTTTGAAAGTCCAGTTCAGTTGGTAGTGAAGCAGTAATGCAATAGGAACAGTGTAATACATTGAACGCAGCAATAAACTTCACCAAACCTCTTGTCCTCTATATTATGGGTTCTGTGAAGCAGGAAGTGGCATAGCATGCCTTGCAATGTTACCCAGCAAGTCCATAATGTTTACAACCTACTCCATGGATTTCATGTTGCCTAAATGCCTCTTAAGCCCTTGGATACACTTTTGTGTGTCAAATTTCACCTAAATTTCACCTCTACATCTTGCATGAGGGAGCCAAGAGTATCATGGACTCCTTCCATCACTATATTATAAAGTGCCTCATTGATGGAGGAATTCATGTTTGACATGTACTTTCCCTAGTAAGGCAATATAAAAATGAGTAGAAAAATTTGGTATCCATGAAAGGTTGGAAAAGAGTGCATTCCCACTCTAGGATGCAAAGCTTCTGGATAGGGTTAGATTTCAACATTACTTTGGGACTCCCTTCGGAGCTTATCCTATATACATTATTCTACCATTCTTCAATCAACTTTATCTGGGCCTCAATGTGGGTTCTGTAGAGATCAACTACATTTTGTCATTCCTCCCATACTCCCAAATGCACCTTTACTTGTTATATTCTAGGTACCAAAGGGAGCTTAAATCAAGTAGGTATGTTAATAAAGCATTCGAATAACGAAGAAATGCACTAATTGGTTGAAAACAATTTGAGTCCAACCTCTTAGCTATTGAGGGTGAACAAACATCCTACACATAGAACTAACATCACAGTTTTTATAAAGAACAAATATACTGGGGTATTTATTTACCTCCTAAAACTTAAGCCATTTGACCAGGGTAGAACATAGCATGGATGGAACCTGTTACTGTTGATCATCCTCATGAGTGAACCCAATGCCTCATTGGATTTCTATCCATGATATATTCTGAAAAAGGGACGGCCTCTTGATCATTCTCATGAGTGAACCAATAAATCGTTGGCTTGAATATCCATGATATATACTAAAGAAGGGATGGCTGCACTTTGAAATTGTTGCAAAATTTTGGGTGTTTTCCAAAGATGTTGTTTTCCTTATTAATAGGATATGATGGTTAGGCTGACTATTTAGAATTAATAGGTGGGATGACTATTTTAATAGAATTCAAGTCTTTTATTAAGGGTGGAAGTTGGAAGTGAGATAGATTAATAAAGTTGAGTCTTTGATTAAGGGGGGAAGTGAGATAGATTAATCTTAGAAGGTTGGGAAGTGAGATAGATTATTCTTAGAAGGTTGGTACCAGGTTATAATGAAGAGGTAATTTAATATATTGATGAATGACGTGGGTGAAAAGAATTTCTAGAAAACTAGAAAGTATAAGTGATGGTACTCATGTATCTTGGTAGACATTTTTATTTTTTATATGGACATTAATGATTGGTTGTTCATACGAAGAAGGAAAGTACAAAAAAGAAAAAGTAGATGACTCCATGATAAAAGAAGATGATCACAGAAAGAATAATACAACAAAAAACCGATTGTTGTAAGTTTCTTCTTTTACTTTTGTTGTGTCATTGGTAAATAATTTTTACCTGAAATTACAATGTATTTTTTCCAAGAATAAAATCATATTGACATTAAACTAGAAATCAAATATACAATAGCTTGCCTTTGTTCAACGCTCTCAAAAAAATAAAATTTGTTCCATAGCCTACATATCTACCTAATACTATATATTATCCATTCATTAACAACATCTTCCAGCAAGGTCTAAATACTGTCACTACAAAAACATATAATAGAATCTGAAGAAAGTGAAATAATCAAGTAACATCCACCGCAGCTATCCAACTGAATATCTGTTTTTAAGTACATATATAGAGATATGCAGGACCCTCCACTTCGATTTTCATCTTTCCTTTCTGAATCTTTAATGCTTCTATAGATAAAATGTATGCTACTATGCTGAGCTACATGTATATGTGTTGGAATGAGCTAAATTCAAGTTGTTCTCTTTCCTCATTGATTTGTAGTGTACCTAGGAGGGTAATATAGGGGGTAATACAGGGTGCCTAGGGAGGTGCCCAAGGGGAATAATAGTAGACGCCTTCCAGAACCTTCTCTAAACCTTGCTTTTCCTCATATATTATTAATTACAATTGTCCATGTGTAAGTCTGCATACAAATAAATATAAGAGATGGTATATTGGTTTATATATACATATATATAACAATCACAGATAGTTAATTCATAAGTTCTTAATTTAGGAATTAAGGACTGTGCAGGATGAGACCAAACAATTATGAATTATTGGACTTTTGCTCAAATTCTTTTGAGAAAACCATTATAATCTCTAGATGCTACACCCTTAGGTAAATCAAGGATGTAAGTTATGCCCTTTTTGTAGCTGTAGGTAAATCAGGGGATTTGAATCTCCAACTTCTTGATACATAATAATTGCTATTTTTATGTTTAATTGTTGTTTTTATTGCACTATGAAGATGCACATTATACAATCAAATTTTGATGGGTTAAAGTTTATAAAGCATAGTAATTGATTTATTCTGAATTGATTTTTTTCTTGTATTTCTGTTCATATTTGAAAGAAAATAAATTTTGCATATACACATTAAGCTTGTAAATTCATCAGGAATTTTCCATCATCATGACAGATTCATGACACTTCCCGTCATGATTCCCACCCAGAATCCTTTGTTAGCCTCCACAAACAACGTATCCGATGTCAGGGCAGCGGCAGTGCGGGCATTGTCAGCTTCAGCCAATGAATTTTCTTTTTATTCTTACAATATGAATTTTTTTAATGGCCTTTGTTAATGGCTCTATTTTTTTAATGGCCTTTGTTTTCTTTGTGCTTTGTTAAGTTTCACCTGTCCAACTCTGATCAGGGACTCTTTGCTGCCAAGGCTTCCTTTACATTTTTTTCAATTGGTCTAGCTGAGAAAGATAGTGAAGCAAAAGTGAGAGTTTTCGTTATAAAAAAGCTCACAGGCTTTAGAGTAGGGATATCTGGGTGAATGCTTGTATGGGAATATCTGAGAGACATCTTGGGCGTGAACGTGTGACCATACGTTCTTACGAAAGTGTTCCTGTCTTATGTACGGTTAAAGAGTATATTTTATCAATAATGTTTGTTGAAGATTTCTGCAATCTTGTTCACTACCATGCTTCCCAGTTTCTATAATTTTTGTTGCAATGCTTGTTATGATAATTTTAATTTAACATAAAACCAGGTCAGTGCTCTAAATTATTGTTTTTCATAGTAAAAACTATTACTGTTATAGGTCAATCTACAGCTGTTATAGGTAAATATATTGTTATTTTGAGAAGAAGATTCCATGTACTAGAAATGAACATGTTTTCATAGAGTTATCAGTTTGGTGTTGATAGACTTAGTTGGTTTGGGATTTTCTTTTACACCAATAGGGATTGGCATGTAAGTACAGTCCTTGAGTCCATAACAGTTGGACTCATAATGCACGATAACTCATCCATACCATATCTATCAAGTGGAATTCATGGGAACATCAAGCACAAATTGTCCCCTTTGATGATAGGCATGCTAGACATGATGGTGGCATGCAACAACTCAGATCACTAAACCAGGGACAAATTTCATGTGTCCCTACCTCAACTGCCCGATAAAAGTAGGCATGGACCATAGTATGGGATTTTAAATATTAGCATTGCATCAGCCTATAAACTTTGACAAATGGCTTAACACTAAAATAAGTGCTAACCAAAGCGATTGTTTTCATGGGATTTATTCTAGTATTGCCACACTACTGGAGATCTAATTTCTATATAAAGAAACCAGAAGCTACTTAAAGGGATTTGGTGGAGACAAATTGATATAGGAAAACACCATATTATGGGAAAAAGTGAGGCTCCAAGTTGTTGTTGGCAGAAACATAGGATTTGATCCCGATATTCCTTAATGGTACATTATCATATTCATTTCATTCTGAGGTCAACTGAGGTAGCAAGAAGAAGATTGTGAGTAGTATGGCCATTAAAGTTGCAAAAAAAAATATAATTATGACTGCAAATAACCCTTGTATGGATATGGCATGCAATTGATATCATTTATTAGTTGTTTCCATGAATTCCTTACAAAGACAACAAGTAATTATTCCATCTGTAATACTTATAATTAATAATGTTTCCCTCAAATCATCCTCCCATTTGGGCATTGTCATCAACTGCGGTAAGTTTTTTATAGTTTTTTATTTGTATGTGCATGTCTTTCAGTTCTGTTGGTAGTATTTTCTTCCTCCAATGAGTTTGGGTTTTATTTGGGGAAAACCTGGGCTATTCATTGGTTTTTGGACTCTAGTCTTCTCTCATTCTAGTGGTCTGGTGATTTTCTATGCTCATCACAATCCAAGGGGAGTACTCTTCTAGAAACCATCTCATCCATCCAAGTAACCACTATCAATATGCCACTTCTATGACCAACAAATCAATGTGCCACTTCTATGACCAACAAGTCAGATCATGAGCCATCTAGACTTGGTCAAGCAACAAAGTATTATATTCTACATCAATTGATTTCCCCCCACACAGATAAAAGATATAATCTATCATTAACTTTCTTCCATCAATGTCTGTAACCCAATCAACATCATTATAGTTGTTTTTTGTCTGATAAATTTCAGTTTTGGTGGAGAAAAATCGATATAGGCTTGATGTCCTTCATTAAAAATTGTTTGAAGACAATGCTTTGATAATTATAATTAAGCATATCTCTAGTCATTAGAATGTCATAGTAATAATGCAACTCACCTAGATCCTTCATCTCAAAACAAAATAACATTTGATTTTTGGTTGTTGGAAAACTTTATGTGGCTCTCTATGAATATTAGGCCATCAAGTCACAATGTAACTACAATAATTTGATTTGTATAAGCCTAATGAGGTGACTTAGAAATTCCTTAGCTCTCATCATGAGTCCCATTTCCCATTGAAGAGCACTTATTATTCGTTGTCTGCCTACATTTTGTGAATTTACAATCAGAAATAAAATAGTAAAAGTTTTTTTGGTATACACGTTGTCATATATTTCAATAGTTATTTATGTAAAGATCCTAACTAACGTCCACACATTTTTCTTTGCAGATTTCTGTTACATTACTTTATTGGAATATATATAAATGGCAGACCAGGTATTTATTCTATTTTTGGTATTTGTAGTATTTATGTTGTTGATTTAGTTAGAGACTGGTTTTATTTTTAGAAATAACTCTAAAACGATACTTCAAAAGTTTGTTTGTGACCGGTTAGAGGCTTGTTGGAACACTTTGAGAGACTTGCCTCAAAGTGTTGGACAGATTTTCAATGCTCACTCAACACTAAAAAATTAAATATCCATAGATTCACTCCCTAGGTTTATTCATTGGTCATGTTATCTCTAAAAAGAATTAATAATAAAGTTAAAATTTGCAGTCTTATCGAGCATAGTACATGGTTCATTCAGGAAAATAGCACATCATCATCTGAATATTCAGATGAATGGGCAACAAGACCTGTTCCAGGGACAGATGAATACTTCAATGAAATGATGTAGTGCAGTTGCAAAATATGCCAAAATAGGAAACTAAAGAAGCGAAAGCTAGTTGGTATCCATAGATTGGACCATGGAGTTTATATAGAAGAGGTATACTATAATTAACAAATTGTTTTTCCTATAATAAATAAATATGCACATTATTTAATACATTATTATTGATCATTTGAATTCATTTTTTTTTTTATGAAAACTCGCTTCCGGTTCCCAATATTCCTGAAGAACCTATGAATTATATTGATAGTAGCCACTCTCAAGATGAAGGACAAAACACATTTATGAATGAAACCACTTCACAGATAAATGAGGCTGGTGTCAATGAATTTATCCAGGACTTCTACACATCTTTTGAAGAATTTATTGATTCACCCCTCGCTCAATTGGCTATGACGCATCTTTTTGCAAATGTTGAATCTTCTATATTGGTGACACTTATGTTGTTGTTGAACTTGAAGGTTACACATGGATTGACAAACACATAGTTTACTGATATATTAAGGTTGGTTTTGATATTCCTATAAATTAATGCTCTAGATGTCTTAAAAGTTTTGAATATTGTGTATACTTATAAAAATAAGTATTTGTACTATGCAGACTTTTGGCAAACAAAATACTTCCAAAGGACAATAAGTTGCCTCATTCTCATAGAGAAGTATCTTCAATAATGAAAGACATTGGAATGGAGTACAAGACATATGATGCATGTCCAAATGACCATATATTTTACTATGGAGAGAATGAAAATTTACAACAATTCCGAGTGTGTCACACAAATAGATATCGTCAAGATCAAGTATCCAAGAAGGTTCCTTATAAAGTACTATGACACATTCCACAAGCGAAGGTTTGAAAGAATGTTCAAGTGCAAGGAGTTGGCAAAATATATGGATTATCATGCACAAGGGAGAAGCCAAGATGGTGTCATGCGTATGGTTGCGGATAGTAAATATTGGAAAGATATTGAGGAAAAATGGCCACATTTAAGAATTGAGCCAAGGAATGCAAGAATTTCTCTAGCAATGGATGGTGTTTGCAATGTTAACTCTTATCATACTAGGTACTAGAACATATGAATGCAATGCTCTCTTGAATTTTATATAAAAATATTTCAATTCAGTTAATCCTAATAAAGAACTCTTTTTTTACTTAGGGAAATATCAAGTAAAGGATATGTATGTATACATGGAGCCCCTCATTGATGAGTTTCATGAATTATGGGATGGTGTAAATATGTATTATGTATCAAGACCTATCAATGATAGAAACTTCCTCTTTCATGTGACTCTTATCTGGACAATTTATGATGCCCCCGGGCTCTCTATTTGTTGTGGTAATATTTGTTGTTGTAATGTATCATAAATTAGATTTATAATTATTGTCTTCATTTTAGTATTTACTAAATTTGGTTTCCAATCTTATTTTAGGGCTACAAACAAAGGGAAACATGGTTGTCCATCATGTGGGCCAAAATTGTGGCATAGGCAGTCAAAGGATCTCAATAGAACTGTATATGATGAGTATAGACAACTCTTACCACAAAATCATCGCTATCGAGTGTGTGATAAACATAAGTTCAATGGAAAGGAAGTGCAAATGAGGAAGCCAATAAATATGAACCCTGCTAAGTGGAAAGAAATGTATGACAAAAAAGAAGGGACACGTTTTTCCCTAGGAATGAAAAGACTCTCTATTTTCTACAAATTAGAATATTATGAGAACTTGACAATAGCCCACCTATTGGATACTATGCACATCGGGAAAAACGTGGCAGAGTGCTTGCAGAAACATCTAAATGGAACTAACCTTGAAGCACAAATAAAGTTAAGAAAGGACCGTCGAGTTTCCAATATCATGCCAAACATGTGGTTGCATGAAGATAACTCATATGTTCATGCTCCATGGACTTTTACATCAAATGAGAAAGAAAACATCATTTCTACTATGAAAAACATAAGATTTCCTTGTGGCTTTGGTACAACATTAAAAAAATTATTCACAAGAGATGGATCAAAGTTCTTAGGCCTAAAAACACATGATTGACACAATTGGATAAAGGTAACATTGTCACATGTTAGATTTGTTGGAACTTAATTAGAAAATTGTATATCCTAGTGATAATATGAGTTCATGCATATTTGAAGTTCATGCATATTTGAACATGGTTATTTGTTAATGGTCATGCTAGTATTGTGATAATATCAGCTCATGCATATTTGAACATGGTTATTTGATAATGGTCATGCAGTATGTGTTGCCTGTAGCAATACCAAGTACTTTTGACCATGATGTCACTTTGACGATTTACAAATTATGCAAATATCTGAGGTATTTTCAATCCATCATGCATACTCTTCCATGAATCTTATCATTTGAAGTGCATCATTGGTTATGCCTTTATGTGAGTTTTTACTTTTAGTTTATGAGAAATCACAAGTCTTTATTGTAATACATGGTAATAATTGTAGGTGTGTCTCATCTAAAGAGATACATCAAGATGAATTGAAGTATTGGAAGAGTAATGTTTCAATTTTGATGTGTGATATTCAAATGTGCTTCCCTCCAAGCTTCTTTAATTATCAAGAGAACTACCTTGTACACCTAGTAGAAGAGATTGAACAATGTGGTTCGTGGAGAGATATATGAAGGTCTTAAAACAATTTTTTAGGAAAAAGGCTCGACCATAAGGGTCCATAGTTGAGGGGTACATGGTTTTCCACGCAATGGTTCATTTGAGTGAGTACTTACCTCAATTGCATATTGAAGCTCCGCGATTATGGAATTATAACCAATATCAATCATTTGGAGGAGAAAAATTACAGGGTGAAGGGACTTCAAAGAGGATAAAAGGTAAACAAAATGTTAGTAGTAGTTATTCTTATCTTAAATTTTATAATACATGGCTATAAATAATTATTAATTCATTGAAAAAATATATTTTCATTATAGATGCTAACGAGTGGGAGGCATTACATTTGTATGTTGTATACAATTCTGAATTTATGTTGGAATGGATGGAGAAGTACGCTGAACAAAAGAAATTAGAAGATGAAAATGCATGAACCAATATATATAATAGACATGGTGAAAACACTAATCAAGGATTTCCCGCAAGCCATAAAAGAAAGTGGCTAGATAGATGCTCATGAAATTGGCTAAAGACCAATATTGAAAATGAGGAAACAAAAGGGAAGGATAGAGTGACACAACAAAAATTGAATTTCATTAAAGGATCTATAAATGGGGAGGTGATATATATTAATATGTTGCATATAATTAATAATTTGTCTATTAAATTTTATATCCTCGAATCTAATTAGTTAATATTTTTATGAATCTAGGTAAGATATTACAAAGGAATGCAGAATTTTGGTCATCATTATCGTATCAGAAAAGTTGATGAAAATAGACAAACTTATGATTGTGGAGTTTCAACATCATTTGAGGTGGAATGCCATTCACATGCAAATGATAGAAAACCAATGACAAGCACACTTCACTACTATGGAGTGTTGGAGGATATTATGGAGCTTGATTTTATGTCTTTCAAGAAAGTTATTTTTTGTGTTGAATGGTACAATCTTATTGAAGTGGGAGAAGAAAAACTATCTTGCTCCATAGTAATGGATTCCATATGATCAATACATCTAGGTTTGAAGCCACTTCTGAACCTTATGCGTTTCCAAGTCAATGTGACCAAATTTTTCTCATTCCAAATTTAGAACAACCTGGTTGGTCATTTGTGATTGATTATGATCCTAGGGGATGAAGAGTAACATTTGTTCCAGATGTAGAGGACCATGAATTACGTGAAGATGCATAAGTTCCCCTAGAAGACATAGATGGCCAAGATGGAGATGATGTTATTTTCAATGATGCATTACGAAGATCACGACGAGTTTACTAAAGTGCCTGAAGGACATGACCAACCACATGGACATCAAGTGCATGAAGATGACGAATTAATTGATTTTAATTTACCTTTAGTTGAAGTTGATGAATACTATGAAAATGATGGTACTAATTTATTTGTGGATTTAGGGTCCATTAATGATGGGGTATTTATGCCATCAGATGAGGAAATTTCATGTGAGGATGACATTTTTTGATCACTATGTTTATTTTAAGATATTTTTAAGGATTCTCTATAGTTAAGTATTGAGTTTCTAATTTTAATGGACATTAAGTAATTTGAATGTTTAAGGTTTTAATTGAAAAACACATATATATTTGGTGGAGGCACCTGATCTACTACGCTTCAATTTCTTAATTGAATTTTTGAAAACCTTTACTTTATGCCATCATCACCTAGGCAAGAGAAACATAATACTATAAACCTAAAAATACTTTGCACATTGAGTATTGTTTATGTTTTTTTATGTATTGAAACATATTGAAATTTGTTTATGTTATTTTTCATTTGCTAGTGAATTTTAATTCTGTTATTAATGTCACTAGCATATGTTCTCAAATCAATATTTTCTTATCTTTATGTTATTATGTGTTTTTTTAAGAATGTTACTTCTGAACTAGGGGATTCAATGATCTTAACCACTTTTATGGAAATGTTAACAAATGCACGAGGGCAAGACATTGCTATGATGGTGCATGAGGTAAGATTGAATATTGCATTTTATAGATTCAATTATCTTATGCTCTTTATTATATTATGCTAATTTATATTTTTGGAATGCAGGTAATTTCTAAAGTCATTCCAACCCCTATCACACCTTTCAATACATCTAAGGTTATGCTAGTGGTAAAGCTTGATCAATATTTTTTTGCATTAAATTAACTTATTTCACTTTATATATTTATTAATATTTGTGTTTTTGCTAAGCATGCATTTTGTTGGCATGTAGGATTCATTTATGCTAGTCAATACATCAAATGTTGGCATGCAGGTATCGTTTATGCCCCCTAATACATCTAATGCTATGCAAAATGTAAGGTTCAACAATATATTTGCATGAGTTTGATTATGTTATTTGTTGAGAAATCTAGGGCATACCAATGGAGGTGACTTTTACGTGATTATGTTATTTGTTTGTGTACCTTTACTTCAGCTATGAGCTCTTGCTTCAATTTTTATGCTTACCATGATGCCTTCTTACTAAGATGCATTCAACCATGGCAAATGTCTTTCATCTTTTAATTTTTCCTTGCTATTCATCTATATTATCCTTGAGCATGAAACCCATGCCTAACAAAAATGATTTTATTTTTCCTTCTTTACATAAATTACATATAATCATGATTACATATGTCATTATGAAGACCAAACCTAGTTTACATATTTCAACACTATTCATCTTTTATTCCACCTTATTATTTGTATTTGTGCCTTGCAGGATGTTTCTAGCGTGACTCCAACAAGTATACAATCTGTTGGTATAGAGGGTCATTTTATTCCCTCGACACCTAGACCAGAACCCCATAACATGCCCTCTACATCAAATATTGATGTTCCTAGTATCCCTATTGAATTTCACCTGCATGCTCCTGTTAGGAGTATATCATAATTAATAAATAATCCATCAAATGTGGGTTGAGTTAGAATTCTCGTGCCAAGACTGGAACAAGTTTCTTTGAGGAGTCTCGTAGATTCACAATCATGAATGTTAAGGCTCCTACTAGATGCTCCTGAAAATGTTCAAATCAGACAAGAAATGGTTGAACAAATTCAGTTATGGGAAATGCCATTGTTGGAGACTGTAGAGCCTACTTCAAATGAGTAGGTAAAATTATTTTAATTTTTTATAATTTCATTTGTTACGTTTAGGATAATTAATTTAGAAATGAATATAGTTTCATATTTTGGTTGTATTTTTAATAGTTCCACAATTTCTTTGTAAATGCATGAAATAAGTGAGAAAATGCCTGATGTACCTATAAGGGCATCTACCTCAACCCCCAATACTACAACAATATCATCGGTAACTACAAAATGAATGCAAGAAGTTACAATCTCACTCACTTCAGAAGGAAATGTCTTGAAGGATGAAATGGGGTTAAAATTTTATCACTTTATTTTTCATCATGCAGAACAATTATTTGGAAATACCATCCAAATGTATTGGAGGAAGAAAAAAAATGCTAAAAAAGAAGAACTATTTAAAGATGTTGTACTAGAATTTGGGAATCCTGGTTTTGATAAAGAAATTATTCTAGATATTGCATGTAAATACATTCACTCAAAAAGAGACAATTTAAGTTCAAAGTTGATAAAAAACTTGATGTATCCACATTTAGCTTGGATCATAGACCAAGTGATGTGGGATGAACTTATGAAATATGCCAAGTTTAAAAGGAAGGTGTGCAATAATCCAAACTATAGGCCATCTGCACGAAGAGGAGGTAAAAAACGATTTCAAGATACAACGAAAGCAACCCAAGCTAGACTTTCAAGTATTGGATCTCATAAATTAGGCTCTAGTGGATATAATAGCATTCATGGTGGCATGGTAAGTGAATATTTTCATCTATTATATTTTCTATTTTAGGGAAAATAACCATGGTCGCGTTAAGTTAGTTGTATCTTATTAGTAATTAAATCTTATAAATATGATTATATTTGTTAATGTAAGTTCACCAATTTTAGAAGGAAGCTTCAGAGGAAGAATCAAAATATGCTTTATTACACGGTTCCCAAGGTCTATGACAACACATGATAGATCGAGGGGAAAAATTAATTACTTTTTATGAATCTGAGGTTAGTTGTTTATAATATATTATGAAATACACAATAATTTAATTGGAGGTATAATGTTATTTTAACAAGTTAAATTGTGTTTTGTATAGGAATCCAAACAATCAAAATCATCAGGTGAAACATTTAGGAGTGAGCATGAGGAGGAGATACAAGCACATGATGAATCGTTTGTGTCACACAATCACTTAATTGTCATTCCTGAACCTTGGCAAGAAACCATTGTTGAATTTCAGCAAATGGGAGACAAAAATAATGAGGAGGGTGTTGAATGTGATGAGCAATCCACACCCACAATGAGAGTAGCGCCTCATAGAAAGAGGAAAAAAAGGATTGATATGTGCTAAATGTTAATAAACTAAATGTGCATCACTCCAGCTTCTAAGGAGTTCACTAGGTTGTGAGGGTACAAACATAAACTAATTTTGTGTGTGACAAAACAAATTTTGAAGATAATTTGTTTTTTGAATTTTGTGCAACAAAACAAATTTTGAAGGTACTTGTTTTCCTGCAGCACTATTTTTATGTGAGTGTCACAGAAAACAATGCCTTGACTCTAGATGATGAATTTAATATATTGTGACTTTGGGGTAACAATAGTTGCCTTCAATGACACTCCTATAACAATCTTTTGGACTGTATGGATTTGTACACTTATGATAGCTCATAATTGAAGATTTTTTTGCCAATAATTATAAATTTGGATCATACCTGTTTTGAATTTAATGCTTATTGTTTGTGTTTCCAAGAGGAAGGCCAACCATCATGAGTGCAGATTTGTGTTTTATCTACGATATAGTTAAAATAGTTGACTATCAAGATTAGGGTTTACTTTATAGGAATTCAAAATCATGATGTGAAATCTTGTTTCAATATCATCATCTTGTCATTTTGAAACAACCCTATAGTTTTTTTGGCATTATACATAAAACCTAGGAAATATTTCTCTGAACAATTTACATTTTTATAAAAAAACTGGAATATTTTAGAGCCATACCCTCTCACTTGTCTAGGTTTTCTACTAAAATTTGAAGGATCCCATCTATTGAATTTCAAACTCATATTTCCTGCCAAATCATATAGAAGAATCAAGCTACTTTTGATCGAATATATAGTACCAGGTAACAGCTGTGTACCAATTAGATGACTATATATATGAAAGTAGGGAAAATAAAAATTGGGGCATCTCTCCCATCTTTAACAATTAAATATCTCCAATTACAGAGTGCCTCACTCACTTCTCTAGATATAGATATATTAAAAAAAAAATCTTCTTGATCATACAGTGTACAAGGCAACGCTACCATTCAATCACTATGCAGGAGGACAAGATCCAATTGCATGGACCTTCCATCATTAGTTGCAGTTTTGTTGAATTCTTCAGTGGAATGTGTTATCTAAATGTGAATTAAATAGAAATAAAAGGAATCCAACTTGTGTTTGTAATAGTTTCTACCCTCGTTTCTAACTCTGAAGTGTTTTCGAATCACTCTATAAGTTACTCATATTATTATACTTGGAAATGAAATTTAAATATCATTGTTGCTACAATATTTAATGAAGTTATGGAAAATGGACTGATATGTTACCAGGGAGGATTTGTTGCACAAAAAATTCAATGAAGACATACTACAACAAATACCAGCAGTCCACATCCATGAAGAACCTTGCATAGCTAGCTCAGTGTCCTTTTTTCTTTTGAAAACTGAGCGATTACACATTCTAGAATATTTCATAAATTTCATAGATAATAATCCAAGTCAAACAATTGAATTTCTAAAATGTATAACTTAGCTCATGTTAACCAAATCAATCATTGTTATGATTTGAATCATTGAATGGTCTTGCAGTGCTGCACTTAGGCGGATTTGGAAAATAAGACTACGGGTTAGTTGGAAATTTGGGGAATTATTTGACCATCACCCCTCCCTCTTACGATCTATTTGCTATCCTGTGGATATGGATCATTTGCAGCAAAAATCAATGGTGGCAATCTGGGAGCTGCTAGTTCCGATCTCTACAGGAATGGTGTTGGGTGTAGCGCATGCTATCAAGAAAGCCCTACAAATATGGTATAGTTCTTATTGACATATTGCATATTTAAAAGTTAATACCATGTTTCCCCACTTTCAAATTTCTTCATGAAGAAAAGGGTAATTATATTGTTATGACTATCTGTTGAATTTGCAGATAATATGCACAGACCCCAAATTATCCAACAAATCAGGGACAACGATAGTGGTTTCGGACTTCACACAGAATAACCAAACAAATTTTGTAGTATCTCAGAGCACATTATCAAGCCTAGAAATCGTAGATAAGGGCTCCCAGCTTATCAAGGGTGGGATTATAGATATCGAGTATAAAAGCTATACAAATAATTTGAACCAATACAATATTTTGGAATTGGATGGATAGCTTAGGCCTCTATGGCTATATAAAATTTGACACTTTTACACGATAATGATGAAACTCTGCTAAATTTTCACATTTATCGTATCAGTAAAAGAATATCTGTATCTTACAAATAGAGCATAGAATTGGGGCATCTCTCCCATCTTTAACAATTAAATATCTCCCATTACAGAGTGCCTCACTCACTTCTCTGGATATACCTATATTAAAAAAAATCTTTGTGATCATACAGTGTACAAGGCAGCGCAACCATTCAATCACTATGCAGGAGGACAAGATCCAATTGCATGGACCTACCATCATTAGTTACAGGTTTGTTGAATTCTTCAGTGGAATGCGTTATCTGAATGTGAATTAAATAACAATAAAAGAAATCCAACTTGTTTTTGTAATAGTTTCTACCCTATTTTCTAACTCTGAGGTGTTTTCTAATCACTCTATAAGTTACTCATTTTCTTATACTTAGAAATGAAATTTAAATATCATTATTGCTACAATATTTAGTGAAGTTATGATAAATTCACTGTTATGTCACCAGGGTGGATTTTCTGCACGGACAATTCGATGATGACATACTACAAAAAGTACCAGCAGTCCACATCCACAAAGAACCTTGCACAGTTGGCTCAGTGTAAGTTTTGTTTTTGAAAAATGAGCGATTATAGATTCTAGAATATTTCAGAAATTTCATAGATAATAATCCAAGTCAAACAATTGACTTTATAAAATGTATAACTTAGCTCATGTTAATCAAATCAAGCATTGGTATGATCTGAATCATTGAATGGTCTTGCACTACTACTACACTCAGGCATATTTTGAAAATACGACTACGGGTTAGTTGGAAATTTGGGGAATTATTTGACCATCACCCCTCCCTCTTACGATCTGCCTGCTATCATGTGGATATGGATCATTTGCAGAAAAAATAAATATTAGGATTGAATGAACTTATTTCACCATTTATCATTAGTTTTCATTTGAGTATGAGTTATTTCTTTATAGGCTGAAATTGGTAAGCCACACCCTATTGAGGTTTAATTATTTTGTGAAGGAATTCCATTCCATGGCAAGAGCGCATGACAGTCCAAGCTCATTTAAGGTTAACTAGTAGTTGTTTGAAGGTTTGATGGGGCAGTATTCCTTATGTTGTGCAAGTATAGTAGACCATTGGAATATAGCTTGTAGACTAGTTCACCACCTATAAAAGATAGCTTGTAGACTAGTTCACCACCTATAAAAGGGTCTTTGCAAATAATGATTTTCCATCCATCTCCTACTTTCCACACTAGTCATTTGAAAAGAGTGGGGAAGGTGACCATTTGCTATTTCCAGACTATGGAGCCTATTTTATCTGGTTTAAAAGCCTTTAGTCTAATCCAGTCTTTCATTGACAAACTTCTTAAATATTTTTCATTGATGATATAACTCCAAAGTCCTCTCCAAAAAGGCTTCTCCACAGGTTTTTTAAAGCCAGAGCTTTGCCAAACCAGGAAATTTTTTTTATACCCAACCACCTAGAATTTTAGGCTAAGAAAGAAAGAACTATTTTTTGAGATGTATACTTTATTTACTAGATTTTCCAGCCCACAGAAATTTAAAGATCAATTGTCTAATGAGGGGATTTTAGTTATGGACAACCAATAGACCAGAATGTTTTCCAATATTGTTATTAGCTAGGATCAATCTACCTCTAAGAGACAGTCAGTGGTTGCACTATTAATTAATTTTATGCTGAACTCTTTTTATGATCCACTTCTAATCCTCTAAATGGTAGTTATTAGGTTTGATAAAAAGAATCAAATACTTGAAACAATTTTCTAGAGAGATAGTCTGCAATGGTAAGAAGGACTGGATCTCCATAAGTGTATGTGGGCTCCTCTCCAACAAGGCTTCTCCACAGGTTTTTTAAAGCCAGAGCTTTAGCAAACCAGGACAAATTTTTTATACCCAACCACCTATACTTTTAGGCTAAGAAAGAAAGAACTAGTTTTTGAGATGTATACTTTATTTACTGGATTTTCTAGCCCATAGAAAGTTAAAGATCAATTGTCTAAAATCCATGGTTTTGTTTTTTCCTTTTTATGTGCTGATTAAAACCTCAAACATAGTGTTACAAGGTAACCTTCAGGGTTCTGTTGACATATACATCGACCATATTTTTTTTAACTTTTTTTTCCAATTTATTTTTAATTCCCCTTGTATATTCTGCATCTTAGAAACTCCTAATAACAGTAACAAAAAATATGAACATGACACTAAAGTTGTCAGCTGAAAGCTAAAATAAATAAAAGACATCAAAATACCTGAGAGAACTAAAGCAACCTATCTTTTTCTGTATTTTTTTTTGCAGGTGGAGGATGAAAAAAAGCAACACGCAAACAACTTCAAATACTAGAATGAATAGACAAAAAAATGGATGAGTGGAATATTGGATCCGAACCTCGTAGCCGAATTCACCTAAACAACTATGTAGAAAAAATCACCATGTTAAAAAAAAAGCACAACTCTCAACATGTAAAATCACTATGTTAATCTGTATTAAATATTGCTTTTTAGTCCGTAATCAATTTTTTTTTAAATGCATTCAAAGCTCGTACTAGCTCAATGTGTATTAAACCTCGATGATCAAAGCTGCTAAATTGTTTTGGAAGCTCGTACCATGGTATTTATTGCAATCTATCAAAAGCTCGTACCATACTTTTCATGCAATTAACATATCAGATTCGAACAATGTTTAAAAAAAAATAGTAGCAACAATGTTTTTATTGCGTCCTAGTGTGCAATTAAAATATAGTAAATGCTCCTGCCTGAAAATAAACATCTCCGACAATTTCTGTACCAAGGAGGCTAGAAAGGCATAGTTTCCTTCGATGTTGCTCAGGTAGATTAGTCGATGCCATTAACTTGTGAAAGTGCATTTAGAAAACTGATATGCTAATTAGTTTTTCACTTGCGATGTGTTTGTAGGTGGATACTTCTGGGTGGCGTTATATGACACGCAACCATGGGGCTATGTGGGAGATACAGAAGCCACTAGGAGGTGCTCTCCAGTTCTGATTCATGTGGATATGGATCATTTGAAACAAAACTCTATGGTGGCAATGTGGGAGTTGCTAGTTCCGATCTCTACAGGAATGGTGTTGGGTGTAGCACATGTTATTAGGCAAGCCCTACAAATATGGCATAGTGCTTTTTGACATATTTCATATTTAAAAGTTAATACCATGTTTCCCCACTTTCAGTTTTCTTCATGAAGAAGGGAAATGATGTTTGTATGACTATCTATTGAATTTTCAGATAATATGAACAAACCCCAAATTATGCAACAAGTCAGGGACAACGATAGTGGTTGCGGACTTCACACAGAATAACCAAACATATTTTGTAGTATCTCGAAGCACATTCTCAAGCCTAGCAATCGCAGGTAAGGGCTTCCAGCTTATCAAGGGTGGGATTATAGATATCGAGTATAAAAGGTATACAAAGAATTTGAACCAATACAATATTTTGGAATTGGATGGACAACCTAGGCCTCTATTGCTATATAAAATTCGACACTTTTACATGATAATGATGAAACTCTGCTAAGTTTTCACATTTATCTTATCAGCAAAAGAATATCTATATCTTACAAATAGAGCATAAAATTGGGCCATCTCTCCCATATTTAATCTCCCATTACAGAGTGACTCACTCACTTCTCTGGATATAGCTATATTAAAAAAAATCTTCTTGATCATACAGTGTACAAGGCAGTGCTACCATTCAACCACTATGCAGGAGGACAAGATCCAATTGCATGGACCTGGCATCATTATTTACAGGTTTGTTGAATTCTTCAGTGGAATGTGTTATCTGAATGTGAATTAAATAACAATAAAAGAAATCCAACTTGTGGTTGTAATAGTTTCTACCCTATTTTCTAACTCTAAAGTGTTTTCTAATCACTCTATAAGTTACTCATTTTCTTATACTTAGAAATGAAATTTAAATATAATTGTTGCTACAATATTTAGTGAAGTTATGATAAATGGACTGTTTGTCACCAGGATAGAGTTGCTGCATGGAAAATTTGATGACAACATACTACAACAAATACCAGCAGTCCACATCCATGAAAAACCTTGCACAACTGGCTCATTGTAAGTTTTGTTTTTGAAAACTAAGCGATTACAGATTCTAGAATATTTCAGAAATTTCATAGATAATAATCCAAGTGAAACAATTTACTTTCTAAAATGTATAACTTAGCTCATGTTAATCAAATCAAGGACTGTTATGATATGAATCATTGAATGGTCTTGCATTACTGCTGCATTCATCTAGATTTGGAAAATACGACTATGGGTTAGTTGGAAATTTGGGGAATTATTTGACCATCACCCCTCCCTCTTACGGTCTATCTGTTATCCTGTGGATACAGATTATTTGCAGCAAAAATCAATATTAGGGTTGAATGAGCTCATTCCACCATTTATCATTTTTTGTTATCTTAGTATGAGCTATTGCTTCATAGGCTGAAATTGGTAAGCCACACCCTATTAAGGTTTAATTATTTTGTGAAGGAATTCCATTCCATGGCAAGAGCGCATGACAGTCCAAGCTCATCTGAGGTTAAATAGTAGTTGTTTGAAGGCTGGTTGGGGTATTATTCCTTATGTTGTGCAAATATAGTAGACCATTGGAATATAGCTTGTAGACTAGTTCACCACCTATAAAAGATAGCTCGTAGACTAGTTCACCACCTATAAAAGGGTCTTTGCAAATAATGACCTGCTCTCCATCTCATACTTTCGACACTAGTCATTTGTAAAGAGTGGGGAAGGTGACCATGAGTCGTTTCCAGACTATGGAGCCTCTTTTATCTGGTTTAAAAGCCTTTAGTCTAATCCATTCTATCATCGACAAACTTAAATATTTTTCATTGATGATCTGACTCCAAAGTCCTCTCCAAAAAGGCTCCTCCATAGGTTTTTTAAGTCCAGAGCTTTGGCAAACTAGGAAAAAATTTTATACCCATCCACTTAGAATTTTATGCTAAGAAAGAAAGAACTAGTTTTTGAGATGTATACTTTATTTACTGTATTTTCTAGCCCACAGAATGTTAAAGATCAATTGTCTAATGAGGGAATTTTAGTTACGAACAACCAATAGACCGGAATGTTTTCGAATATTGTTATTAGCTAGGATCAATCTACCTCCAAGAGACAACCAGTTGTTGCAATATTAATTAATTTTATACTCCACCCTTTTTATCATCCACTTCAAGTCCTCTAAATGGTAGTTGTTAGGCTTGATAAAAAAAAAAAAACCAAATACTTGAAACCATTTTCTAGAGAGATAGTCTGCAATGGTAAGAAGGACTGGATCTCCATAAGTGTATGTGGGCTCCTCTCCAAAAAGGCTTCTCCACAGGTTTTTTAAAGCCAGAGATTTGGAAAACCAGGACAAATTTTTATACCCAACCACCTATACTTTTAGGCTAAGAAAGAAAGAACTAGTTTTTGAGATGTATACTTTATTTACTGGATTTTACAGCCCATAGAATGTATACTTTATTTACCGGGCTCTGTTGATATATACATCGACCATATTTTTTTTAATTTTTTTTTCCCAATTTTTTTTTATTCTCCTTGCATATTCTGCATCTTATAAACTCCTAATAACAGTAAAAAAAGAGATGAACATGGCACTAAAACTGTTAGCTGAAAACTAAAATAGATAAAATATAGAAAAATACCTGAGAGAACTAAAGCAACCTGTCTTTTTCTGTATTTTTTTTTGCAGATGGAGGATGAAAAGAAGAAACACACAAACAACAAATACCAAAATGCATAGATAGAAAAATGGACAAATGGAATATTGGATTTGGACCTCGTAGTCGAATTCACCTAAACAACTACGTAGAAAAAATCACTATGTAAAAAAAAAAAGCACAACTCTCAACATGTAAAATCACTATGTTAATCTGTATTAAATCTTGCTTTTTAGTTTGTAATCAATTTTTTTTTAAATGTATTCAAAGCTCGTACCAACTCAATGTGTATTAAACCCCGGTGATCAAAGCTGCTGAATTTTTTTGAAAGCTTGTACCATAGTTTTTATTGCAACCTATCAAAAGCTCGTACCATACTTTTCATGTAATTAACATATCAAATTCGAACAATGTTTAAAAAACAAATAGCAGCAACAATTTTTTTATTGCGTCCTAGTGTGCAATTAAAATACAATAAATGCTCCTTCCTGAAAATACACATCTCCAGAAATTTCTTTACCAAGGAGGCCAGATAGACATAGTATCTTTGGATGTTGCTCAGGTAGATTAGTCGATGCCATTAATTTGTGAAAGTGCATTTAGAAAACTGATATGCTAATTAGTTTTTCACTTGTGATGTGTTTGTAGGTGGATACTTCTGGGTGGCATTATATGACACCCAACCATGGGGTTGTGTGGGACATATAGAAGCCACCAGGAGGTGCTCTCTAGTTCCGATTTGTGTGGATACAGATCACTTGCAACAAAACTCTATGGTGGAAATTTGGGAGCTGCTAGTTCTGATTTCTGATATTTATCTAATTCGAGGCTGATATTTAACACAAATCTATGTTATGACAGCACTGAAATTAAGTGTAAATTGGGAAATCAATTGTACATTCGAATGCATATACATTTTTGCTGTTTTTTTTTTTATCAAGGAAGCCAATTCCAATTATACAAAGGTGTTTAAATGGTGGAGCTAACCACTGGATATTAATTTATTTTTCCAGCATTTAATGTGATTCAACCTTTTCAATTTATATGTCAGAGATTGAACTCTCTTGTAAGATGGAGAAATATTGTACATTTTTCTTTTTCCTCATAATAGTCATGAGATGAAGTTCCAAATGAGGATCTTTCATGTTCAAATTCAATGACATGAATTTATTTTTAGCGAATATAAGTGTGACGCCTTATTATTTTCAAGGTTGCTTTCCGTAATTGTTAAGTTTTGGAAAACTCTTTTTTCACTTAGATTTAAAATGACTGCTGTTAGCTTTAAAAAAAATGGAATTTATTCTTTCTTTCCATAAAAAACATAGTTTTAAGGTAATTAAAATCACTATTTGAGAACGTGAAATGTTGAAACCTCCTTAAAATAACATTTAAAATGATTTGTTTATTTTTATTTTTTAAATATTTTTTCATATCGTCTCTAGAGAGACAATAGTTTGAATTATGGAAATATAGTCTCTATAGAGACAATACGTTTTTTATTTCAGCTATTTTCCATAAAGATACAAATGTTATTGTCTCTACAAAGACAAAAATGAAAGTGTCTCTATAGAGACAAATTGTAGACAAATGAAACTGTCTCTTAAAAGACAATAACACCTATGTCTTTATAGAGACAATAATAATATGTGTTCTATATTGTCTTTATAATAGAGACAATTGTTTGAGACACTAATTTTGAGACACCCGCTTAAATACAATATTTAAGATGATACACAATTTTATTTTTTTCTCTAATTAAGACAATTCACTGGAAAATTGTCTTAAATATTGTCCTAAAACACCTCCAAATGTAGTAGTGACTGTGGTTGCGCCACCACTCCAAGATGCTTCCTCAAACATTCACGCAAGCAGCCAATCAAAGGTTCACGGCTCGCACACCAGTTTTGGCTACCGTATGAGAGGCATGATCGTCGAATACAAATTGGAAGTTGATCCTCCTCACCAGTAGTCCCCCGGGAAATGAAGGCCTCTGGTACTGCGATTCTCCGGAAAGATACCTGGCACCTCCCCTATAGGAAAATAGATTGGGCTGCAGATACCAAAGATCAGGCAAGAATCATCAATCTGGCTTTCACTTTGCATCTTGACAGTTAGGGTTTCTTAGATCTACTCTCTCCTGCCTTTCAAATCTAGATCTCACTTCTCACGAGCTGATCCATGCTGCTTTGGGTCCACTCAACAGATAGAGTTCAGAATCTCTTGCACGCCCTTGAGAATAGGCTGGGGATTCCCTCATCTCTTCAGAGACTTCTATATGGAGGTAAACAACTTGATGCCTCTTTTCCCCTTTCATTTTAAAACATTGAAAGAGATGCTACTTTAGTTTTATCCCTTCGTTTGAGAGGAGGAGCCACGCGAAATTCATCATTTTCTCCAGCTTTCTCCTACAAGGATGTTGTCCATGCACAACCCAAGAAAGCTGCCCAATCCCTTGAGGCCCCCAAGCCTTTTCTAGTTGATAAAATAGAGGATGTCCCCTCCATAGATATTTCCCATCCAGATCTGGCAGAACAGCTTCAAAATTTTGCAGAAACTGCCATCATCTGTAGATTCAATGGACTTTCGCCTCGCACAAAGGAACTCTTTGAGTGGATCTATGCCAACTGGACCCACAACTGCAAGGTCAACTTCTACTCAAAGGGTTTCTTCATAGTATTATTTGATCACATCAAGGATTATCAAAAGGGAGCAGCTAGGTTATTCCTCACCCCCTGGTTCCTAGATTTTGACCTAGCAACAACAGTCATCACCAAGACTCTTGTCTGGGTCAGGATTCCCAATTTACCTACCCATTTATACTACCTTTCAGTCTTCCAAGGAATCAGAAACACCCTAGGTCGCTATCTAACAACATATCACTTTTAGGAGTACCAAGGACTATTCACATATGGAATTATATGTGTAGAAATAGACATAAGTAAAGGTATTCCTAATCAAATTAATCTCAATATCGGTGACTTCCTATGGACACAGATTCTAGATTATGAGAACACTTCCTTTTGCTGCTGCCATTGTCACCAAAAAGGGCACCTTCAGAATTCTTGCCCCACATTCCTTGCCAAAAATAAGGAAAATAATTTAAAATCCAAATACAAAATATGGATAACATGTAATCTGCCTCCCTTGGATGACTTTGAGTCCTCGAGTTCATATGATGAGGAGATTGATGAGAAATGGAGCATGCAAACTAGATGAATGATTCGTCCTTCGCCGTACCTTAGGGTCCTCTAGCCACGATGATCTCTTAGAAACACAATCATGAGTCCTCCTCTTCTAATACAGATAAGAAGACTCCCCCCACATTCAAAACTAGTCTTCAAGTGGTTCTTTCCCATCCACACAAAGCTGGATGGGTAAAAGTCATAAAAAATAAAGGGAAAAAATTTCGCATGGAAGCTTCTGCCCATTTCTAGGTAGAACCTAGCTTCTATCTTCTTGTTCTCTAGTCACGCTTATAGCTCTTTTTCTTGTTTCACTTAGACTCTTCGAGACCGAGGTTGAAAGTTCATTATTTTTGGTTGGCCCATTTCTTGCCTCTCTTGATTGTAACCTCACCTTGTACTATATGATCGCTTAATAGAACTAGCCTTATTCAGAATATATATATATATATATATATATATATATATATATATATATATATATATATATCAAAGTGTGATATTATTCATATAATTTTCATTTTTTCATAGAATAAAATGTAAACAATATTTAAATATTTTTAAATATAGTATTACAGTTGCATTGAATTTCAAGGGAATGATATCCATTTGTGTGATATTTTCTTCCATAGTTTTATGGGTTTCACCATTTTGGAGAATCTTGGAAAGGTGGCGAAACAATGGTGTGCTCGCTCACTACAAATCTATTTGCATTGGGAAAAATTTTTGGAGCTCTAGTTTCTATTGGTCCATGGAAATGAAGGGGGAGAGGAAATGTCCTTCATCTTCCTCATAGAGATTGGTAGAATTGACGAAAGAGGTTTCTTCTGGTGATTTTCCTAGAGAGTCACTTCGTTTAGCATAAATATGAAGATCGACTATAATAGAGAAAAGGAATTGCAGCTAGGGTTTTTTTTGTTGGCCATGAGAAAAGAGGTTGCTCTAGGGCATCTGAACCCTCAGTTCATCATACATGTTATTGATATTAAGGTGACGCTTGGACTTCCAGGCTATGACTTTGTCTATGGTCTAATAAGGATGATCTCTTTTGGTGCGGTGTATACAAAATATGTAGGTGTATCGGTTACTCACAAAGTGTTCGAAGAATTTCCTAAATGAGATAAGTGGGTAGATTTGTTAATGTTTGGGATGTGTTTGAAAAACGTATCTACAAAATGAGGAGTGTAGAGCTACATTTGTCCCTAGCTTCATTTAACCAGAGGTGCTCCTTTAGAGCCTTGTCCTTTGGAAAGAACTAGAAAACCAGAGAACACTTGTTGTTGAACACTCAATGTGTTGTTCGAATTCGATCCAACAAACTCCTTTGATGGCAACACCAGCTAATCTGGAAATGCCACTTCATGTCAATTTTCTTGAAAATCCAGAAATGCCACTTGTCCTTTTTTTTGAAAACCTGAAACACAATAGCCATCTAGAAGTACCCCACCATCTGATTGCTGATGTTGTTGTTGAATAGATAGAGGGCCATAATTTGAAAAACGCCTCTCTAGTTGCATGTGTCCACCTTCCTGTGTGGCATGAGCGTGATTTAAAAAAGGGTTTTGTTGTTGTGGAAAACCCGAGACCATACCGGAATTAGGCATACATCCCTTTGCGCCAACATCCTGCTGTGGAAAATGTAGGGTGGATTTCATAAGTTGAGATTGTTGCCACTCCTACCAAAGCAAATAAAGAAACTATTAATGACTAAAAACTGAATTCAGATATCACATAAATTATGATTAATTAGATTTATATATTATATTAATTAAATTTATATATTATATTTATTATTATTATTATTGATATTGAGTCTAGAAGTTTAAGATTAATTAAATATATATATTATATTTATTATTATTATTATTGATATTGAGTCTAGAAGTTCAGGATTAATTAAATTTATATATTAAATTTATTATTATTATTATAAATTATAAATTATATTTATTATTATTATTATTGATATTAAGTCTAGAAGTTTATTTTACTGTTAGTATGGCTTATTTTACATACATGCTCAAAAACAACTTACATGATTGTGTCCTCTCGTAGTCTATATGGGATCTATCAACTATGTCAAGCCTAAAAACGCATATGGCTCAGTATGATGTGAGCTAAAATATTATTTTTTTTAATTTAAAAATAATAAAAATAAAAAAAAATAATAATTATATAAATATTCAAAATATTGAAATAATATCAATTTATAAAAAAAGCATATGGCTCAGTATGATGTGACCTAAAATAAAAATTGTCATATGGCTCAATATGATGTGAGCTAAAATAAAAATGTTAAAAAATAATAAAAATAAAAAATCTAGAACAAAAAAAGTTAATTAAATATTCAAAATATTAAAATAATATCAATTTTATTAAGAAAATAAAAAAACAAAAAAATTAATTAAATATTCAAAACATTGAAATAATATCAATTCATAAAAAGAATTGTACGTATCTTTGCTCATGTTAAATTTAAGATGAATCTATATTAACTGAATTCATATATCATACCTCTGGCTGTTGTGGCCTCAACATACTAATCATTCTTATTCTTTCTTTGAATTCAAGCAACTTGGCCTCTACAATACTGGAAACACCTTCTAATTGCTGGAGGGAGAGCTGATGAAGATCAGAAGGAATTGGAAAATCTTCCGTCAAGTACTTTGCAGATATGTCTTTCCGGCGTACCATCTTTTGTAGCTTGGGGATCTCCTCCTCTAAGAAGCCCGACACATCCAAATTCTTCTTGTGCTCTCCTATGGCCGGAAGCCTTTCAAATCGATGGATTATCTGCTCAACCGAAGCTGAGCAACATGAAGTAGTCCTACTGCTGTTTTCGACTGGAAAGACATGAAAGGTGGAAGGAGCCCCATTTTTTAGAGAAGCATAGGAAAAGGCACATGCATCCACACCGCACAACACAGAAATCTCTTCAATGAATACTCAACTGTCGCACCAAGAAATTTTTGTAGTAAATTCGAATCGTCCATTAGCACAAAACTCATCACCTCTTCACTATTGCAATCTCCAGTGATTAACACTGCTTTGATACCATGTAAAAATTTGTTAATATTGATGTATTACCAGATTCTCCTTATCTAACAAATTAATATTATGTTAAATACAAAATCATTCCACGGTTAATTTTGCGGAAATTAAATCACTAATTGCAAACACATATGAAGAAAATCAATCGCACATAAACACAGTTGTTTAAGGGGAAAGCTTAAAGCTAGAAACCCAAACTATCATATATTATGTATATCAATGGATCATGTAATAATCTCATAAAAAGCTAAGTATATCAAGCTCTCAATGTAATCAACAATCATTACACACTATCATGCAGAAATTTGCATATCTATGCACCAATTTCTTGCCTCTTGACAACCTGCCTCCACTGCGCAATGCCTACTTGAGAAGACCCCTGAATAAATTTGAATTGGCCTTGCCTTGACTACGCAATCCTCATTCGCATCTCCAATGTGTGTCATATGCATTGAATGCATCACTATAGTCACAACAGATATTCCATCTCACCCTTTCACCTATCTCTCCACTGGGTATCCACTGGAACTGACATGAAATTAGTTAACTGTTGTATTTTTTTAGTTTTTAGTGATTTATTAGTTGTGAATTAATTAACTAATTAATTCACCAAACTCTCACTAGTGTATCTTTCAGTTAGACTAGATACAACTAGCTCAACTGAGTTTAACTCACTTAACTGAGTTAAGCTAAATAAAAACTCCATTAACTACTCTTCCAACTCTGTCACAACTTTTCCACTTCAGTTCTAACTGAGTCCTCCATGAATGAGTCACCAACCACCTAGGAATTGCATAATTCCTTGAGCCCACTGATTTGTCAAATCTGTTCACTGAAATAAAGTGCTCCAAGAGAATAAGTTGATATTTATTTTCGGATTATTATTAAGGGCTAATAATAATCGACATGCACCTATTTTTAGATTGACTATCTATAAATAGACTTCGCCCAATATTCTAAAAATATAATTTCATCTATTTTTCACATTTGATCAACCATCTACAAATAGCATCCTGCAACTTATAGAATATGTTCACCATGTCTAAAAATAGACATACACCTAAAAATAGCATGCAGGCCCCACTTAGTGAAGGTGCTTACTTTTCACTAAGCTCATCATCTTATTGAATCTCAGCATTTTTTATAATACAAAGGGTTGGATTGATGTTCATAGGAGAAAAAGGAAAAAAAAAACTTGGGATATTTCCTAAGAATTAATTCCAAGAATGCAAGATCTATAGTTGGGTATACATTGATTTTCGATGATGATAAATGATGTACTTTGTTTTATTTTGGCTTGAGCACTCTTCTCTATGGTTTCGTAGAGTATTGGGCCTTTGTAATAGGCATTCTATGGGGATTTCTGAGAATGATGTGAACTATTAGGCATGTGGCAAAGAAAAATGCACCCCAAGGAGATATATATAGAAAACCATGTAATTTGGATTTTTTGAAATAATACACATACACACACACACACATATATATATATATAATTGTTAAGTAAATATAATTTAATTTAACAAAAAAAATCATTGAAAATTAAACTTTGTGTCGAATTGCGAGTACAAAATTAATCCAATTGATAATTCCTCTATTTACCAAAAAGAAAAAATCATCAAAAAAATTAATAATAACTTATATATAATTTATTTGTGAATTTATATGGATAATAGATTAAAATTATATTTTATTGAGGTTTGAGAAAAGTGAAAGTGTTGAATGTGAACAGTGAATTTTTGTGACAAGTGCAAAGATTTGAAACCATCACATTTCATCATTATCTTTGTCACAATATATTATCATTGGATGGTTGGATGGACTCCTTATAAGGGTTGAACCTTCATTCTCATCATCTTTCATGGTGGCATGCATTACAAATTTTGTAGTATAGACCATCTAGGTTGGGGAAGGCACAATCATGTCATGATGATCGACTATCCATCCATCCATTTATATGTTCTTACAAAATCTACAAAGTAAGAGGGTACAAGTAAAAGAAATTGGAAAAGGAAATTATTTATGCTAAAGGAGTAATAGTATTAAATGAAGAGGAGGTAAGTTGGATGATCACATATCTTCTCTGCCTATGTACAAAGACAATAAATATATGTAATTTATGTCACCAAATTTTCAAAATACAGTATAGCCTAAGTTCTATGCAAAGACAATTCTCCCACCTTGATTACTCAATCCATCCATTAGTATTCAATCCCATGCTTGCCAATTTTCATTCCAAGGGTTTCAATTCAAGAAATCAATGACATAATGAAGTTTGATGGTCATTTTCACAACCTAATGGGAGAACAACTTACAATGTCTCATCACAACATACCCTACACTAAAGAGAATGACATATAACATAATTGATATTTATTTTCATTTAGAAACTTTTTTTTTACAATAAATCTTTTTTAGTATTTTGATATTTAAGAATTTGAAAATTTTTATTATTTAATTTTTTGGATTTTAAGTCTAAATTTGAGAAATCTTATTATTTGTAAAAAATTAAAAAAATATTATACGATAGTTGGGTATATTATATATCACCTCAAAAGTAAGAATTAAAAAATTTCTTTTTTTTGATAATTTATGTAAATATATAAAGTTATTAGTGATGGTTTATGTAGATATATAAAATTGGAGTTCGAATCAATTTAGAAAATTATTTTAGATTCAAAAGTGAGACATTTTAAGGGGTGGTAGGATGAGGAGGGATATTACTCAATCCTAATGGTGAAACGGCCTGCTAAGAAAAACCAATAATCAGGTCAATATGTATGGTCCTCTTCAGAAACTCCACATTGTTATAGACAAAGGCATTCAAGATATTATTGTTCTAGTTGATTTGTTAGTCACAATCCAATATCTCATCAAGGATGGTACCCCTAAAGATAATTCCCTAGCGTTGGTACTCCATATAATGAGAGATATGATTACAACATTCCATTCTAAAGAGATCTTTCATATTCTCATAAGCCACAACATGGATGTTGACTCTCAAGGGAAGAGAGCTTTCTCTATGGAAGAATCAAAATTTGAAATCAATGAATTTAATTATCATGTGCCCTATTCCCTAATAAGACATTACTTTGATATATGGATTCTCCCTAGGCCCCCTATTGACATATTTGCACCCTAGTTCTAATTCCAACCTTCTTTCCCCATATCTCGTATATGCCCTTCTCTCCTTCACTTCTCCTTCCCATTCATTATAACATAGTTTATATTCATCATAAAACTCTTGATGCTATAGCAGTTGGTATATTTGATTTCCTTTCTAACTTCCTTGACATGTCATATCATGCACCTCATCACCATGCAATGAAATACCCCTCCTCTTATTACCCACACACATGCCATGACTTATTACGCACACAGTGCTGCAGTTGCAGGCTTGCAATCTATGGCTCCTTAGATCATCTCGCTCATTATGAACTTAGCTCTGATACCAATATGTTGTTAAGGCAGAGATGAGAAACAAAATTAACACAAATACTTCACACATGACAACACAAGTTGCGGATCTTCCATTGAGCACACAAAATTGATTGAGATGACTTGATTACAATGAACCCTATGAGGGGTATTTAAACCTTTTCATCTCTAAATATAGAAAAATATTCATGCCAGAGTAGTTAGCTTATTTTAACAATAAATATTACAGTGAGGTAAATAGGCATGGGAGTAATTAGCTTATTTTAACAATAAATCTTACAGTGGGATAAATAGGCATCCAACTTAACTCAATCAACCCTGCTTTAGAATTCCTCGTAGAAATTTTCTGTTGCGGCTCATTCAAAGTTTCTTGGCTTACATTCTTCATGGCCTGGTGATAAGCCAAGATTGGGCATCTCAAATGTATGAAATCTCTTGTATGCAATGCCAAGACAAGCCGAAAGGCCTCTTTCAAGGTTTTAAAACCCACTATTCTTGGAATTGGTTCAGTCATTATCTTAGTTTTGGTTTAATCCACACCAACTAGGTAATTTCTGTTGCTAGTAAGATAGATAGGCAGTTTTATACTTGCAAAGATAGACTGGGTTAGTTACATTTGTCAACCTATCTATGTCTCTGTAAAGGGACATGCATTCATATCTCCTTGGTTTACTCCACTGTGGCGGAAATACCCCTAGCAACTCATAGGTTCTCAGTAACTAATTCTCCACTTTATATAGGCCCTTTGTTAATATATACAGGAGGATAACATGGACTTTGTAGTCAATCCTCGAAACACCAGAGGACGTCTTTCTCTCTTTCATCAAACTATCCATACATACTGGAATCTGAAATATGTGCTTGCCAAAGCACTGTAAAGCCTACAACCAATAGATGGCAGACCAGAAGTGATCTCAATCCTTCAGGAAATAAAAACTGCAATACAAGATATCAAGGTGTCCCAGTACGATGCAACAGCTCGAATTGGCAGAATCGAAAGGCAGATTCAACATATGCAGCAAGTAGATATGCCCAGCTCTACAGCAAAAGATCCTGCACCGGTTGACTCTTCGGATGGCTAACATATCAAGCTTTAAGTTTTTATGATTTTTGAGGATAGCTTTTATGTTTTATGTTGTCAAATAGACTTTGGTTTAAACAGTAAGATGGCTATAGTGGCTAGTAGAAGAAAGAAACAATTTCAATTTTGGATGGCATTTAATGTTTTAAGGTGGCCAACAGAGTTGGTTTCGTGAGGGCAGGTTGAGGTCACTGAATATATATATGTTGCAACCTACCCCTTTTTTGATAAATAGAAATGGTAAGGAACTACTAAATTTACAAAAAAAAAATAGACATCAGACTTGTCCAGATTTGAGACAAGCAAACAAAGAAAAAAACAAAACAAACTTGATGACACAAACTAGAATTACTTTGAATAAAGTATTTGGACTATAATTAAAAATAATAACTTATTAAATTTATTTATTAAAAAAGATAAAATAAAATAATAATTATAAAATAAATTACATTCTTTACTCAAACCAGAATTGTTTAAAAAAAAAAAAAAAGGCACATTCTCCTTTAAATTCTTTACTTGAACCAACCAGAATGATTCTTAAATAAAAAAACATCCAGCATTCTCCTTTACATTCTCTGGACAAACAGGAATGGTTATTAAATTTAAATTACATTCTCTGGTCAAACGGGAATGGTTATTAAATTTATTAAAGAAAAAAAATAATCTAACAATTAAGACAAGTGAAACACTAATATATATAAAGAAAAGATAAAAAATATTAAATATCACAAACACATACAACTATTATATATAACAGAAAACATGAAATAACTAAACTTTCTGTTTTGAATAAATGCAACAAACTTTGAAAAAGTATTCAACCACAACTATTCTTCACCTGCAAATAATTTATTTTCTTCTGAATTACTACTCAGCACTCTTTCAAAATTAAATTCATATTTTTCCACAACTATTCTTCAACTTCAAATATTTTATTTTCTTCTGAATTACTACTCGGCACTCTTTCAAAATTAAATTCATATTTTTTTTTCTCTGACTGGTTCCAGCACTTTTCAAGTGTTATCTCTTGAAATTCACCCCACAATTATCATGTCAAGGTTCTATAACATAATCCCAAAGAAAATCAACATCCCACTTGTCAGGTGGAGCACTAAGCATCTCACATAATTTTGCACTCAATGTGTTGTTTGAATTGCCATGATGATCCGGAAATGCCACTTGTCGCTCTTCTTGAAAACCTGAAACACAGTACCCATTCACAACAACTTCCCCGCCATACGATTCTTGCTGCTGAAAAGGAGGTACGGCGGCATCATTTGAAAAATGTCTCTCTTCTTGTTGTTGAACACTCAATGTGTTGTTCCAATCCGCCCCAACAAACTCCTTTGATGGCAACACAAGCTCATCCGGAAATGCCACTTAATCTCCATTTTCTTGAAAACCAGAAACACAGTAACCATCCGGAAGTATACTGCCATCCGATTGTTGATGTTGTTGTTGCTGAAAAGGTAGAGGGCGGGCATCATTTGAAAAATGTCTCTCTTGTTACACGTGTCCGCCTTCCCGTCGGCCAATTCAAATTGTCATCTATCCTTGGATCATTTCTATGAGATCCCCCTATCATAGTAGAATCATTCGCTGATATCACAGGGGCCGGTGTGCATGATGTCATCAGCAAACACCCAAACTAGCCAAGAGATAGAGACTAGTAGTAATGAAATTGAGGCAACAGGCACGACTTTCCTACCCTAAACTATCTCCCAAGCTCCATTTCTATACCCTCCACCTATTTCGTATCACAACAGGTCTTGGAAACAGTAACATTGCCAAACATGTCGTTCATGATACCTGTCTGGTACTTGGTCCCACCAACCATGCTGGGAGCCCCTGGCATTAAATCTACAGTGATAACCCCCATCCCTCCTTAGGAGGTGACACCACCCAATGATGATGAAAAAAATCACTCTAATAAAGTTCAAAAAAAAGGAGTTGATCAAAGTAATGTTTAAAATAGAGTTTAAGCTCCACACCACTCAATGATGATGAAAAAAAATCACTCTAATAAAGTTAAAAAAGAAAAAAATGAGTTGATCAAAGTAATGTTTAAAAGAAAGTTTATGCTCCAGGCCACTCAATGATGATGAAAATAAAAAAATAATTTTCTAGTGCACTCCCTCCCTCCATATTGAGGGACTAGCCAATGATGATGAAAAAAAATGAAAAAAATAATAATGTTCTAATGCACCCCCTCCCTCCATATTGAGGGACTATGCACCCCTCCCCCTATATTGAGGGACTGTGAAAAGAGACCCATGAATCTTGAGCATGCACCCCTTCCCTTCATATTGAGGGACTATGAAAAGAGACCCATGAATCTGCTATCGTTCTAGCATTCGAAAATAAAAAGGAGTTAAGTGCACCTCCTACTACTTTATCAAATTCATCGTGTTTAAAATAGATTATCAAAGTCACCATGTTTAAAATAGAGTGCACTTTATCCAAGTCATGTTTAAAATAAAGTGAATGCACCTCTCCCTCCATAGTGAGGGACTATGAAAAGAGACACATGAATTTTCTATCATTCTAGCATTCAAAAAGAAAAAGGAGTTAAGTGCACCTCCTACTACTTTATCAAAGTCATGTTTAAAATAGAGTGAATGCTAAATTTGTTTCAAAAGCTATAAAATAATGTTTAATTTTTTTTAATTACAATGTAATAATTAATCAGTAGAAATACACAATTCATATCTCCCTTACAATAAAGTAGATATCCCACCCACAAAACATACTTCATGATAAATGCCCCTATTCACTTTTTGAGTAATGTCATTCTTCCAACCACTTTTTGAGTAGTGTCATTGAGATTATGTAAAATTAATCAAAAATAATAATTTATCAAATATTCTATTTGGAAATAAAAAACATCGTCCAACATTCTCTACTTTGGAATAAAAACAATATAAACCAATGAAACACTAAACAAAATCCAATATTCTCAACTTTAAAATAAAAATAAAATAATACATCTAATAAATTTATTTGGAAATAAAAAACAACATTATCCAGCATTCTCTACTTTAAAATAAAAATAATATAAACCAATAAAACACTAAACAAAATCCAACATTCTCTACTTTAAAGTAAAAATAAAATAATACATCAAATAAATTTATTTAGAAATAAAAAACATCATTCAACATTCTCTACTCTCGAATAAAAATAATATAAACTAATAAAACACTAAACAAAATCCAGCATTCTCTTCTTTAAAATAAAAATAAAATAATATAAACCAGTAAAACACTAATATATAATATAATATAATAATTATAATAATAAAACTAATACACAAAACTTTGAAAAAATATTCAACAACAAACACTATTCACCTTAAAAAAAAATAAAAAACAAACACTATTCACCTTAAAATAAAAATAAAAATTAATACAAAGTTAATTTTCTTTCTACCACCATACCACTAACGACATTGATTTCCTGCTAAATCACAAATGACTTTAATTTCCTTGTGAATCAATACTCGTCACTCGTTCAAAATTAAATTTATATTTTTTCTTTAACCACATTTCAGGAGTTCTCTCTTGAAATTCATCGCATGACAACTAAGTATCCCATTCCCAATCCCTGCAAAGACGACCAAGATTGGGAAAATCAAGATCCTCCTCGTCGTCAGGTAGACCACAAAGCCACAAACAGAGTTGCAATCTACAACTCCCCCCTCCGATTGTTGAAGTTGTTGCTGAAAAGCTACAGGGGCATCATCTTGTTCTACGTGTCCGCCTTTTACACTCAGACTACAGGGTCATCATCAGCTTAGTTAGACTATCATTACAGCTATCATTACAGTTGTAACATATAAAATAAAATATTTTATATTCAATATGTTTTCCAAGTAAATTAATTATGTCATATTTGAAGATAAATTAATTAACCAAAAAAAACAAAAAATTTACACTTAATATGTTTTCAAAGTAAATTAATTATGTCATATTTTAAGATAGTAAATATAGTCCAACCAACACAGGAGATAAATTTTTTATGACCATTTCTTTGGTTAATTTTTCTCAAAATTATGTATATATTTTTAAACTATCAATTGTACCATATGTTGCAAAGGAAACACTATAAAGAATTAACATTGAAAAAAGTAGTATAGAAGAAAAAAATATGTGATATGTTATATAATTTAATTGAATATTTAACTTATAAATATTAATTATTTTATTTAAAAAAAAAAATTATAGGTTTGGATAAATAAATTAGTTTTTTTATAACCTGGTTAGTATAGATAGCCTATAGAGTGTAGTGTGCAGAGTTTATGTGATTGAATTGAATATTTAACTTATAAGTAATGACTCTCACATGAATCAATAATTTGATCATTTTTCCTCTTGAGTAATTATAATTTTTTCATGCTAAAATTTTGCTAAATCATTGAAAAATAGAAAAGGTGGTTACTTTGCTAAGTATTGATACCACTAAAAAAATTATCACAACCAAATTTAAGGAAGAATTGTTATATAGTGAAAAAATAGAGTAAAAAGAAAAGTAAGATATTATAAAGTGGTCATCCACTCCAATCTAGAATATTAAAAGAATATTTTAATTATAAATAACATAAATAAGAAAATCAATCTTTTTATTATGGTTAGAAAATAATAGAGAAAGAGTTAAAGGTCAAGCATGTCCTTTAGAATATATCATTCAACTTGGACCACCTAATTACACTTTTAAAACCATCATAGAAAAATTAATTAAGAAAATCATTAAAGTAACCAATTCCAATAGAAAAAATAGTAACAAACAACCTATGAAAGAAAATTTAATCCTTCCTCTTGGATGTGCTGAAAAAATATCATAATCTACTGAATAATTATTATTCTTTTTCATCTTAAAAATATTTCGTTCATCAGCAATGTAGAGCGTTCGAAAATACAGGACCAGTCCTACGTGATCAAAAATTGAAAACTATTTCAACGATACTATCATTTTGTTGAAATTCTTCACTACTCGTAAGCATAACATCGAGCACAAATGATGTCATGGTTAAGAGAAACTACTTCAAAGTTTTCAAAATGAAAGAAAACGTTGCCCGACATGTGTTCATCAACCTGCTTTCCGTGCCTGAAGAGTTGCTCCTCGCACCCTTTTGTTTCTCACATCCCCTGGTGTCCCTATTTGTCGTTGGAAAGAGTTTTCAAAGATTTCTCAATAGGATCTTTACATGATCGGGTACACAAATCTCACTGATGGTGTACTCAAATCTCATTGGACAAACACCTAAGAGCTGCACCTACTTTGAGCAATCCTTTCCATTCACATTCCATAGGGAGACTATTTGGAATTTTCAAGTTACTTTTCATTCCTCACTTGGATACTGCAGCTAAATGACCATGGGCCTCTTACATTAATGAACATTATAATATGACAAAATACATTTTAAAAACAAAATTCGCTATATTCTTCGAGAGTCTGAAGTATCAAATGTATAATGTGTTTCCATATTGATTGTCTCAATCTCAAATTGAAGCCCTAGTTGGGCAATAGCTTCCACTCTTCTGATCTCTGCAGATATAATCTCTCAATCGTTTTACATCTAAGATCTTCACGGGCTTCAATATGAACTCTTCTGCACCTTCGTCTAGACATTTGCTCACTTCACAGGATCTATAATGTCAAAGCAATTATAATAATGTACAGTTCTTTACATGTTTTTAAAAAGGAATATAAAGTTTGGATTTGGTTTTTCACCTGCACTTTCTAGATCTCTCGTTCTCAGAGGACATGACAACCACATGAATCTCCTTTAGCTTTGAGGATTCCTATATATTTGGTAAACGAAGACATGTCATCTTTTATACACTTAAAAATGAATGAAGAGAATGAAGTTATTCAGACATGTTTTTGTTGTTGTTAGGCCAGAGGAATTTACAAGTTCAGCTAGTTGAGAAGCCCAGAAGGCCGTAGTTGTGTAGTATTCAGGCTCCTCTTTCACCTGAGATATTGAGCCATTACCTGCACAATATGAGCTCATACATGTCGACTGAGAGCCCATAACTGAAATTAACATTCTCTTCATTCATCAACGTACTGAAGTAATAATTGTTTCCCCCAGATGTGGAATTGCTGGTACAGGTTTTCCAGAGTGTAGGCACTGAATTGCAGGCTTGATTGAGCTAGGGATCACTAGATGGGCGCTCCATGGCTTCAACTTTTATATTCATGGCTGAGGGAGCGTAGAAAGGGACCTCACTGGGAATTGTATCGATGCCCAGAGATTGGATATTGTAAACTTGCTTCCAATGCTGGTATAGAGGCTGCAAATTATGCTGTCTTCTTCTTCTGAGAAGTCACCATGCTTAATATCAGGCCTCAAATAATTCAACCATATTAGCTTACAACTCTTGCCACACCTTTTTAAACCTACATGCAGAGCAAGGAAGTGATCAACAAATTGATGTCTATTTTTAAAATTCAAACCACATGTTTGTTTGTCTAACTACCATTCCTGTTTTCAAAAGAAATGAAGGAGAAAGCTCAAAATCAAATGGATTTTTTTTTCTCTCCTTAACATCTCTAGAGAATTTTCTGCATTCTAATACATAAGAATTTTTTAGCTTTTCTAGGATCCATGTTAGTTAAATAAAGACCCTAAATGCTTCAAATGTCAAACCACGCCTGTCTAGATGTTATCACTTGCTAACTCAATTCTTAACAGGAAGAAGAAAATTTTGAAAAAACTCAACACCTAAGAGACATTTCCCCTTATCAACACTAAGTATCTGTAGAAAGGCCTATTTTAGTAGCAAACTGACATCGTAACATAGAAAATAAGATTTTTTTACAAATGGAAAAACAGAACCTAAATGCTAGAAAGGGGTAGATTTGAATGGATATTGGGTGTATGATATAATATCATCCCTGCTTTGCGAGGCAAAGCGATTCAGTTGCCTCGAGCGCCATGCTTCTCTACGAAGTTTTTCAGTATGGTGTCTTCTTCAGGAGACCATGGCCCTCTCTTGACATTTTCTTTATCACAACATGCTATTTGTCTAGGCGCATTTGTTATTGGTAAGAACCTTGTCACAGCAGGGAGATATCCCCATTTTCACAGAATAATGGTCGTGCAAGGGATGTAATGGGACCATTCTGAGCATAGTATTTTCCCACGTGATACATCCAGAAGAGGGAGACGCAGTTCCTTTGGTTCTTGGTCTTCCACGAGATGCAATTGAAAATCCAACTAACATATATTAGATTATTTCTGTAACTTATTAATAACTGTATTTAATCTAAATGTAGAAACACATTCAATTTTCTAACATCAAAATCAATGGTGCATAATGGTACAAGTGGCATTTAGGAAAGTTGTTTTCAAATAATGACGCTTTACAACGTAAAAATGTAGATTTAAGTTCTTTAATTTGCAAACATTGAGTGTTTGCAAGATGTTGAATCCATTCATACATTAAAAAGTATATTTTTAACAACAAGAAATTATAATCTGGTTAGAAATTGTATTGTTGCATTGGAGCTAAAAAAATGTTTTTCTATTAGTTAGAATATACTTATTTCAACTATAGATTGAGTGGGTTTAATCAATGTGACTTCATATAAAATGTTACAAGTCCAAATTCAAAGGGGTAGTATATATCTAAGAATCAATGCACTACTCAAAAACATTCAATTCCTATTTAGGTATAAACATATTTGTAAAAATTATCTGCCTAATGGTCAATACTTCCTATGTTGGTGAGGATTCTTGGTGGAGTGGCCAACTTTGGTTACCTGTGATTCCTAGCATGGAGGACTTTGTTTGTTGTTAGGGTTATATTGGTTTCCCTAGCTAGGGTTAGGAGAGCTTAAAATTATTCCAGCTTCTGATAGGCTGCAAGTATGTACATGTACTTCATCTTTTCTATATAAAGGAAGTGTTTCAGTCGTCCAATAATTGAGTACTTGAATATTTCAGTCCAATAATTGAGTACTTGAGTAATGAGATTTTTATTAATGCATAAAACTTATATTGTCACTATGGTGTATTATTTCCCAATTCAGTAGGAGGGTGTATAATCATTCCCACTATAGAGTGTCAAATTTGTTTTTAAGTTTTCTTTTTACTATTTTGAAAAATATCCATGTTAATCTATGATGTATTAGATACCAAGGAAGTAAAAACAAAACTAAATATTCATGCACATAAATGATGGTGTACTACTTGCATGGTCATTATGACAACATCGCATAATGTAATTCCTAGTGGAAAATATTTTTCTTGTGAACAACAATAATCAATTGGGGGTTGAAAATTTTCATGACACATGGAAAAATAACACAACAGTATACCTAAAAAAGATTCATCTATTATATTACGAACCATTCAATATTACAATGGGTTATTCTCTAGTGAAAGAACCATGCCATCATAGCCCCAAGGAAAATGATCAGAATAACACATTCACATATTTGAGACTTATCATGATGTTGATTGATGTCTTCAATTGCAATAAACCGTGATCCGATGTCATCTCTGACACTTGCATCTACACTTAACATTCCTGCCACCAGTATATAAGTGGACATCCTATGAATTTCTGCAAGCCATTGTATGCTAAAAGATTTAAACTCAGAGCTCCACATTATCTCTTCCTTGTATAGGGGTTTTAAATTAGCTTTTTGAACTTCATATATGCCATTAAGATGATTGCAAATGAGTTGTGAGTTCATGTAAATTTCAATATCCTTGACAACATTTTTTTTCGCCTCTTTTAAGCCCTCAACAAGGGAAATATAGTAGGCTTCATTATTAGTTTTCCTCCCGTGTACATCTATGTTTTTGTGCACGACATGATTTCGCGCCGGATTATAAAGCACATATTTAACTGTGGCTTGACCAAGATTTGGACAACAGGAAACTTCGATACACAATGTCCACTTTTCCACCATTGTCCACACTTAAAAAACCTAGAACATAAACAACAATAAATTAATATCAGACAGGTAAGCATTTATATCAAATTCAATCTATAAAATCAAGGCACCTTGCACAGATGAAATCCCTAACTTTACCAAAGTTGCAGAGCACCTCACTTCCTTGAATACAATCAAAATTAGGTTTGTTAAAATTTCCAATCAAATTTTGGAATTTGTTCGGAAAAGAAAAGCATGAGATACTTCGAATGATGCACAATAAAAAATTAGAGCAGATGAGATCAAAATTTTGAGAAAAGGATTGCATCTGTCATTTCATCTGTTCTTCCTTTTCATTCTAGCCATTTCAACCTGTGGGTGGTCTCCATATTTTTTAACTCTACCCATTCCAACTTATCATTGCTCCTTCTATTGATGCTCTCAAATTATGGATGGAAAATCCTAATCCTTCTGCTCTAGCGTGGTGAACCAACATCCCTTACAACAACCCTAAATCCAAGTGAGTTTAGTTGATTGTATTTTTTAAAATGCCATCTAGTATTTTGGAATCTCCTGCTTATAACCTCCACTCTTCATGGAATTTGTAAGAATCTTTCCTATTTCTTTCATCTAGTCAATCAGAATAAGATCTCTATTGGATCTAAGTAATCAGGTTTCAACAATAAATTTTATTTGAGGAGCCAGTGTAATTAATCAATGAGATCTAAGATTGAATAAGTTACATTTATTTAAATCTGTGATTTTGAATTAATAAAAAATGATTCTGTGTGTTTAGTGTTCTCCATTTTTTAACTTTGTCCTTCACTATTCATGTTTCTGTTTTTCATGTCTTCATTGTTGCATCGTATCAGTGCATAGGATCATGAGCATGCTTCCACTACAGTGGTGACAACAACATGAACAAAAATTTCTCCTTTTATCTTTTTGTAGGAAAAAGTGTACACGAGAAGTAATGCCAAAGCAAATCAAATTACAATGCAAAATTTACTCAACTCATGGAAAAAACCCTTTTGCTGGATGCATTGGAAAAAGAGTTGACCCTGTGAAAACATAACATATACCGAAAGTTAAAATAGATCTTTGTGGATTAGTATTGAAAGATCAGGTCAGCTGCCATCCAAGTTATTTAAAGGATTTGATATTATTGAGATCAAGCCAGTTGTCATCTTAGTTCTAAGAACAAAACAAAGGAACACCAGGAGTTTTTCTAGCAGAACAAAGGAATGCGTATAAAATGATTTTCTAGGGCCTATAGGAAAAATGAATTCATACAACTTGCATTTATGTAATGTCACTGAAAAAGGATAAATATCCTCAAAGGTCCATCATAAATCTCCTCAAAGGTCCATGATGATGATCCTCAAAGAACCTATAGAAATACTTTAATAGAAGCCTTAAATTTTTTTCCTGTAGGTGCTATAAAATGATTTTCCAGCGCCTACAGGAAAAAAAATTATATGCATATCCAATATCGAGTTATCAAAATCCAATTAATGGAGAAAAAAAAAACAGATGATATATGCCATGTACAGATGATATATGCCATGCGATAGGTAAGCATCCCAATAATGTCAAATCAATGAGACATGTAGGCATCCAATTAGTGAAACAAAAAACATATGACATATTCCATGTGATTGAGTTTTATTCACTTTGCTCTCACTGTAATGTCAAATCAAAGAGACAAGTAAAAGCACCCAACTAGTGAAACCCAAAAAAATGGCATATGTCATGTGATTGTGCTTTTTCACTGTGTTGTTGCTTGTTTCATATGATGACAGTCATTGTTTCATGTGTAAACTGCTACAAAGCTTAAATTTTGCGAGTCTCAACAAACCTACTGCTTGTGTGTGAAAGGAATCTATCAAACTTAATTTTGAGGAAAAATTGACATATGTCATGTGATTGTGCTTTTTCACTCTATTATCGCTTGTTTCATATGATGATAGTCATTGTTTCATTTGTGTGAACTGTTACAAGGCTGAAATTTTTCCAGTCTCAACAAGCCTACTGCTTGTGTGTGAAAGGAATCTATCAGACTTAATTTTGAGGTAATAAGACTGAGGATTTAGATGTAGCTCTGTGATTCCTAGGAACCCATGTTTTAAGCATGACTTGGGAGATCTTAACTAGCCACTTGAAATATTTTCTTTCCATGATTACTAGACAACCCTGTTCTCCATGTGAATTGGGACATCTACACGAGCTACTTACAAATATTTTATTATTACTGTCTATTGGATGCAATTTTCAATTTTGTTCTTAGTGGTCCCAGGATTCCTTAAATGGATAATGAAGTAGTTAAACAATAAATAGTTATCATACAGTTCCATATCTCCTCTGATTCTCTGTTCGAAACTATATTTCATCAACACATTTTAATGGGAATTCATCAAGCTTTTTCCCATGGTGACATTGCATATAATGATCCTTCAATTTTTTGTTATAAATTAATTTTCATCAATGCATTTTTAGTGGAACTTGCTAGACTTTTTCCATATTATTGCATAAGTTCCACAAATTATAATGTGTAATAACTGAGATGATCGAATTAAAATATGTACTAAAGTTGTATTAGGGAATGCAATAATTTCTAGATATGCTCTGAATAACCATCCCATTGATCCATTGGCAGACTTTCATCAAATGCAACAAGCAGGTATAATACCCAATGCAGTCACCATGGAAAGCATCCTCCTGGTATGTGCCCAATTAAAATATTTACAATGAGGACAATGGATTCATGATTATATAGTTAGAAGTGGATTTCAGGCTGATGTTTTTGTTGAGACTGATCTTGTTGACATGTATGTAAAATGTGGGTATATAGACAATGGAATTTTTTTATTTGATAAAATGTTTGAAAGAAATGTGATTTCTTGGAGTGCAATTATTTTTAGATACACACATAATGAACAAGCCATCTAGTCATTGAGACTATTTCATAAAATGCGACTCGCAGATGTTAAGCCCAATTCAGTCACCATGGTAACTGTGCTTTCGGCATGTACCCTTTTAGGATCTCTGCAGCAAGGCATATTTTTCCATACTTGCATAATTGCAAGTGGATTTGGGTTTGATTCTTTTGTGGTGACTGCCCATATAAACATGTATGCTAAGTGTGGGGATATCATTAGTGCATGTTGAATATTTGACAAAATGATCAGGATGCTCTGATACTTTTTTTCCCAAATGCAACAGAGAAGAATGGAGCCAAATGTTATTACGTTCATTTCTGTTTTTGTCTTCCTATAGCCATGTAAGCATTGTGGACGAAGGACTGCAATGCTTCCATTGCATGACTCAAGAAATGGGCTTTGTGAGATACTGCAGAAATGGGCATCCCACTTTGTGTAGTATTTGGCTATTATGGTGTAGTAACTAACTAGCAAGAAGGTGTCGGCAAGAATGCCAATTAGGGCTATAACCAGAGGTTGAGTTTGTAAAGCCTTCATTTCAAACTTCATTAAATAAAACCCAATGCATAGTTCAATCACATAGATGGGAAAGAAAACAAAGAGAGAGGGGATGAATTTTTCAAAGAAAGAAGATCTCACCTCCCTCCATGACTAAACTTTGAAGTTGTGTGTTTTTGAGGGCTTCCACGGGACTCTGCCGGTGAATGCAGTAAATATGGGTTGTTGAATGAACTAGAATCAACCGACGTGAATGAACCAAATTCAAATTTTAAATCATCGTTAAGTGTGCGGGCTGGTGGAGCGGAGGAGAGGTTGTGGCTGGAGGGAAGTGGGGCCCACCAGTGGAGGAGGAGCGGAGTCCACCGGAAAGGGGTTGTCACGCGGGGTCCATCAGATCTCGGTCGCCAGTAGTTGGATGATGGGGAGAGAGCGGGGTCCACCGGATATTGGAGTTGTCGCGGGGGTCGTCGGACGGAGCCGTCCCAGATGGCCGCCCAACTATTCCATTTCGTCTAACGAAAGACTGCTCCTTTGAAAAATGTCTCTCTTGTTGCACGTGTCCGCCTTCCTGTCTTTGTTGTTGAACTGGTATAGTGGCATAAGCATGATTTAAAAAATGGATTTGTTGTTGTGGAAGAGCTGAGACCATACTGGAATTAGGCATATATCCCTCTACGCCAAGATCCTACTGTGGAAAATGAAACGTAGATTTCATAAGTTGAGATTGTTACCGCTCCTACCAAAGAAAATAAAGGAACTGTCAATGACTAGAAAGTGAATTCATATATCACATAAATTAAGAGTAACTAAATTTATATATTATATTTTTTTCTATTATTATTATTATTAAATTTAGAAGCTTATTTTACAGCTAGTATGGCTTATTTTACATGATAGTCAAGATGATTTGAGCTAAAATAAAAATTTTAAAAAATCTAAATTTTAAAAAATTAAAAAAATTAAAGAAATATTCAAAACATTGAAATAATAGTATTTCTACAAAATATTGTAAGTAAAGAAATTAGATATTTTCTTATATTAAAGGGCACGCCATGGAAGTCCCAGATATTATGTTGTAATCTACTCTTCTTTTATCTGACGTCAAGCAGGTTGGGCTAACGTGCCCACTCCAGGCTGCCAATACGTTGACGCTCGGAGCAGTGAGGTCCGGCACACCTGGCTTCTCGCACAACCACTCCCATCTCCGCGGTTCCCTGTTTCTCTCCAAGATCTCAAAGCACAATTTTCCCGATCTGAACTTTCCCGACACCATTATACAACCCAAAAAATAATCCCACTGCAACAAAGACGAAGTCTCGGTCAAACATAAACTCCAAGAAACAACAAATCATTACATGACAAATGTAGTGTGGAGGACTAATCATCAAAGTGAATGATATTTAATCTCGCATACACTATGCATGGGAGGTTGGCCATGCCACCCCATTAAATGTAGGAGGTGAAAGGGTAACATGCGCCTTCCCCTCCCAACACTATTACCATGTGTTTATCCACCCATTGAACTAATTTACAAAAAAAATTATATTTTTACATGAAATTCAAAGAGTGGTGTAATGAAAAGAAAATTAAGTTTTCTTCCTTCACCATAATTTTAACACATTATTTTTTAACATTTATTAGAAATTAATATAAATTATAATGCACCCTTTGAATGATTATTAAATTTTGAAATTAATACAAGTTATAATACATTTTTTTCAAATAATTTTTATTTTTTTAACTTAGAATTAGAAGATGTATATCACGATAATTGATGTTTCACGTTGCTTGCTTCGGTCGGAAACAACAAATATATATTTTCGCTACTTGAACGTATTCCTTGATTAAATTTTATTAGTCACTGCCCCTTCGGGGTTGTAGGTTGAGGCATCTTTTCATCAAGCGATGCACATAAATTGAAGTAAATCGAAGTATATTATCCTATTTAATCTAATGTTTCCAATTTTTAGTCTGTGCAACACCTTTTTCTCAACGTATGAGCTTTAGTGCACTGTAATTCCAAACAATAGACAATGTATACATCTTATTTGGCCTGATATCGAGGTAAGATGCATGGAAACTTAGGCTAAATGTGAATTGACATAACCAATTTTAATTTCAAGTAACTAATACTAACATTAGTTAATAAGCATTTTATGTTTAGCATTAAAACGATATTTTTTTTGTGTTTGCAAGAGTGTCATGGGTTTACAAATAAGTTAGTACACATGTTTGGGTTTACAAATAAGTCACAGATGTTTGGGTGCATGCAGTACTCCACTCCACTTGTCTCTTGTCTTTACTTTAGGTTGAATTCCATGGTTTTCTTCTCATCTCATCTTAGTTGTCTTCATTTCTTGTGGTGATCAACGAGTCTAGTTTCACATTTCGGTAGTTGTTGCCTTTTTGCCGTTTGCGCTTGAAGCTGTTTATGCTTGAACCTTGAGCCCTAACTCCAGTTCCATCTCCTATCTCTCTTGGCCACGACGTCACACTTTCTACCACATTTTGCTTTTGCACTTTCTTCGTTTCTTTGGAAGTGTTCCATTTTCTGCTATAGTTTCCTTCTATTTCTTTGGAAGTGTTCCATTTTCTGCTACAGTTTGCTTCTATTTCCATGGAAAACATTATTCTCCATTATATAAGTGTTTTGCATGTTGGACTTATAGGCCCTGGGCTCTGTCCATTTTGACATTCTTCTCAAGAAAAAAGCTCAAGGAGGGATCTTCCTCCAACCTGACCGATAGTGTGTGTATTCGTAAGCCTGGTAATCCTACCATTTCAGACGCCTCTTCCTCCTTCTACAGGGCTTCTTTCTCGGTAATGGCGATGAACGTGACTTGTCTCCTAGCTTTGGTCCAATTACACTGTTTCACTAGATTCTTCAAGGTGTTAAGAATATTTCAATGATGTCGAGGTTAAGAGCTCCTTAGATTACTGTGGTGGAAACTGTCATATTGATCTGAATGTATCACTGTTGTATGGTCGATTTGTAGTAATATATCACAGTCTCAACTTAGCCATACGTTGATGTTTGTTCTCACTCTATAATTCAAGCATTCAAGCTATAATTTTATTCATATAATTTGATTTCCTTTGAAGTATTCACCATATTTGGGCATTCTTGATTTCTGACATTGTCACAAGCTGTGTGGTTAGGATAACCCATCATATGAAATAATGCATAGTAGTTCACTTCCCACAACTATGCTAAATAACATAGCAGACACCATATATCTATCTTATCACTACTGTGTAATAAAAGCAAACCGTATATCTAATGTTATTCAAAGAGAAAAGAGACCTTTGCGTAACAATTATCTGGAATAAATATGGTGCACCACTTAGGCATGTATATGAATACAAAATACTTTGGCCCTTCCTATAGCCCATCAACCCATAGGACTGGCCTATGATCTCCCAGCACTTTCATAATTAAGACTTCTTGTTCGTGTTTGTGCACATATCTATAAGTCACACCTCATCATCTCCTAGGATAACACATTACTACTAGAATAACTTTTATATCATAAATGGGCACCAACTATAAAAGGGACCTTCCTTATTATGAATGGGCAGAATTTCTGACAGGATAACTTCCACTCCATCCATGGGAGCTTCCTACCTAGGGATGCTTTATTGATTCATAAGAATGTAATAAAATTTTTCATAGTCATTTCAATATCAAGCGTTGGGGCGACCAAGGTACAGATATTTTATCCTTGTTATTACCACTCCATCTAGTGCAATTTTCTTCTTGTTCTTCTAGGTTAGTTTTAATGTTACTATTTGAAGTTCATCCTTCTTATATATATAATTACACAGGTGACTGTAGCTTCCTTTTATGGTGACTATAGCTTCAAAGAAACCATATAATACCTCTCAAATGACAAGTAAACTTTTGTTTGGTACTAAAACTTCTTCTAGTCCATAAAGAATATTCAGTCTTATGATCCGGTTACTGCTACAACAGAACTTTTGATCCTTTTTAGACCGTGAATTTTATGCACAAAGGTTCCATCTTTAACTAGAGAGTCACCATGGTCTAGGTTTGTAATTTAGACTATCAGTCCTTCAAATTTATTTTTGCTATCTTTTTAGGTTTGTAATTTAGACTATCGGTCCTTCAAATTTATTTCTGCTATTTTTTTTTATGATTGTAGAAGGGTCGAATTTTGCAGCAATGCACTTTGATTGTACGCAATGTATAACAGGCCCTAAATCCGTGATATAGTCTTACAATGCTAACTTAACCGAATTTATGGAGGGGTCAAAAATTCTTAGTATTTCTTAATTATGCAAACAAGCAAACAAACAGGAATTTTGATACACATTTTAATTAAACAGTACATTAATTTTTAAGGTTGGAGAGTGAACCTGCTCTGATACCAAACAAAGTTGAGTTATCCTCTCATGCCAAACAAAGTTGAGTTCTAATTGTTTTTGCAGAACCATTATAGCTATTGTTTGTTCAAAATTTTAAAAAGTTAGTACAATGACGACGTGGATGCATAATGGCCTTGCAATGTGGCTACCTGATGGCCTTGCAAATCTAAACTCGTTGCTTTGCTTCCATTCTACTGATACTTCTGGCTCAAGGCAAGGACTAGCTACCTTGCAGCCATCCTTGTTTTATTTATTTTCATAATTTTATGGATTAAAATTTTATTTATCAAATATTTAATTTGATATAAATGTTAAATATATATTAAAAAAATAATTTTAATTAAAAAATGATATAAATATTAATATCAAAGTGATATTATTCATATAATTCTCATTTTTTCATAAAATAAATAATTTCTAAACGATATTTAAATATTTTTAAACATAGTATTAAAATTGCATTGAATATCAAGGGAATGATATCCATTGTCACCAGTTTCTTCCATGGTTTTATGGGTTTCACCATTTTTCATTTAGGGTGAATCTTGGAAAGGTTGTGAAACAATGGTGTGTTCTGTCACTACAAATCCATTTCCATTGCAAAATTTTTTTGGAGCTCTAGTTTCTAATGGTCCACGGAAATGAAGGGGGAGAGGAAATATTGTCCTACCTCTTGCCCAGAGACATTGGTAGAGATGACGAAAGACGTTCCTTCTTTGAGCATAAATATGAAGATCGACTACAATATAGGAAAGCAATTGCAGGTAGAGTTGTTTTGTTGGCCATGAGAAAAGATGTTTCTCTAGGGCATCCGAACCCTTTGTTCATCATACATGTTATTGATCTTAAAGTGAAGTTTTTACTTACAGGCTATGGCTTTGTCTATGGTCTAGCATGGATGATCTCATTTGGCGCGGTGTATACCAAATATGTAGGTGTATCAGTTATTCACAAAGTGTTTGAGGAATTTCCTAAACGAGATAAGTGGGGTAGCTTTGTTAATGTTTGGGATGTGTTTGAAAAAATATATCTACAAGATGAGGAGTGTAGACCTAAATTTTTCCCTAGCTTCATTCACCCATAAGTGCTCCTTTGGAGCCTTGTCCCTTAGAATGAACTAGAAAACCAAGGAACATTAGTTTCAGAGGAACTCCATTTCACAATATTTGTAAACCTATTTCTCAAAGGACTTTCTATATCAATATGTTAGCAATTGACTTAGTACCAATAGTCATTACCAACTCCAAGAGCGTAAAATAATTTTTTCTACTCTTTCAAGGTTTCTCGATGAAGGTAGGATACTCAAGGAGGAGTTCCTTCTAAGTGACTATGACATCAATAATGTTGCCTCAATTTCCCTTGTTGCAGGGCTAAAAGGGGGGGCGAGGGGAGCGGGAGCTCCTTTTTCTTCTAAGACCACATAATTTAAGGATGCTCTCAAGCCTCGCTCCATATATTTAACTTTCTAAGGATCTCTCAGGCCCTGGATTCGTGATTGATCATTATAAAAAACCCCATTCCTTGAAGTGACAGATGTTAATACCAATGTAAAGGAAACCAAATATCTAGGAAGGAAGTCATATGCTGTTTCAATGGATTTTGGCTCTCATCATCTGCCCTCAGGGAATTGGTCTATTAGCACTCGACTCGAAATTTAGAGTTGATATTTTTTTCAAATGGATTTTTTTGGCAATTTTTAAATGTCTTAAGGATATGTAGAAAATCCTTCACCAAGGACCCTGGTTTTGGGGACGAGATGGTATATTGATGATTCGTGGTTCCTAGGCTTCAATCCTCTAACTACGTTGGAAATGACTATTCCGGTATGGGTAAGGTTTCCTAACTTTCTCATTCACTTTACCCATCCATATATCTTAGAAAAAGTACGAAATTTAATTCGACACTTCATCGAAATAGGCGAGGAAAGGATATCAAAATGAAATTTCACCTATGTACGCATGTGTGTTTAAGTCTATCTCAATAAAGTTCTACTAGATAAAATAAAGCTCAAGTGGATGGGAAATGTGTTTTCTCAACCCTTGGACTATGAGAATACAACTTTATAATTTAGTAATTGCCAATAGGATGGTCATCTTCAGACTGTTTGTCCCTTTTGGAAAGGGGTTGCCTCCTCATAAAAGTCTAATAATTCGAGTTGTGGTTGGAGTGATCCTAAGGAGGGAAAAGGATTCAAAGGTCCTTCTAGTCAAAGGAGGGACAATCCTCAACAACTAAAGGCATTTATAGGAAAATCAACTCCCCTAGTTTTTGCTCAAGCCCCAAGGGAACCATCTCATTCCCCAGTAGGGGAGAACCATGTGAGTAATGAGCAAGAAAGAGTTTCAACCATAATTTTGGCTACAAAAAGTGGGCATAACAGAACCCATGAATCAGATCATTCTAACAGTGGCAAGGATATGAAGAATAGGATTGATTCCTTAGCACTGGATTTATATCGTAAAAATGAGTCCACTAATTCATCTATAGTTGTTCTTGATAATACAACAAGTCGGATTGATGTCCGTAGGAAAAAAACGGAAAAAAAAAAACTTGTGATATTTCCTAATAGTTAATTCTAAGAATGCAATATTTGTAGTTGGGTATATATGGATTTTCGATGATGATAAATGATGTACTTTTCATTATGTTAGCTTGAGCTTTCTTCTGTGGGATTTCGTAGAGTACCAGGGCTTTGTAATGGAGATTCTATGGGGATTTCTGAGTATGATATGAACACTTAGGCACGTGGCAAAGAAAAATGCACCCCAAAAGAGATATGTATGGAAATCCATGTAATTTAGATTTGTTGAAATAATAATTGCTATATATATATATATATATATATATATATATATATATATATATATTTCAATGAATTTTAACAAAAAAAATTCATTGAAAATTAAATTTTGCTTGGATTGTGAGTATAAAATTAATCCAATTGATAATTCCTCTATTTAAAAAAAGAAAAAAAAAGAAAAAGAAAAAAAACAAATACAAATTAATAATAACTCCTTTATCTTATAGTTGGATGGACTCCTTATAAGGGTTGAACCTTCATTGTCATCATCTTTCTGGGTGGCATCCATTACACAGTTTGTAATATAGGCCATCTAAGGTTGTGGAAGCCAGAATCATGTCATGATGATCGACTATCCATCCATCCATTTGTATGTTCATACAAAATATATAAAGTAGGATGGTACGAGTAAATGAAGTTGGAAAAATAATTTCTTTATGCTTAAAGAATAGTAGTATTAATTAAATGAAAAATAGATAAGATGGACGATCACATATCTTTTCTACTTGTGTACAAAGACAATAAATATATGTAATGGATGTCACAAAATTTTTAAAGTGCAATAAAGCCAAAGTACTATGCAAGGACCAATCTCCCCGCCTTGATTACTCAAGCCATTCGTTGGTGTTGAATCTCATGATTTCCAAATCTCATTCCAAAGGTGTCAGTTCAAGAAATAAAAAACATAATGAAGTTTGATGGTCATTTTCAGAATCTAATGGCCACGAAAATGTAGAATGTCTCATCACAACATACCCTACACTAGAGAGAATGACATATAACTATATAACTTAATTGATGTTTATTGTTATTTATGAACATTTTTTTTACACTAAATCATTTTTAAATATTTTGATATTTAATAATTTGAAAAAAAATATTAATTATTTTTTTTAATTTTAAGTAAGAATTTGAGAAATATCATTATTCGTAAAAAAATTTAAAAATATTATATGATATTTACGTATATCATATATAACCTCAAAATTAAGCACTAAAATTTTTATTTTTTATGATAGTTTATGTAAATATATAAATTTTATGTAAATTTTTTTGTGATGGTCTATGTAGATATATACAATTAGAGTTTGAATCAATTTAAAAAATTATTTTAGATTTAAAAGTGAGACATTTTAAGGGGTTGTGGGATGGGGAGGGATATTATTCACTTTCGATGGATTTATTGAACTAAGTATGCTTGGGATCTAGGAAGAAAAACAAATAATAAGATAGATGCATAGTCTTCTTCTAAAACTCCACATTGTTATAGACAAAGGCATTCAAGATATTTATATTGTTCTAGATGATTTATTAGTCACAATCCAATGTATAGTCAAAGATACACCCCTAAATATAATTCCCTAGTAACTCCACAGAATAAGAAATATGATTGCATCATTCCATTCTAGATGGAATTGACTCATGGATGTTGGCTCTCAAGCAAAAAGATCTTTCTCTATGAAAGCATCAAAATTAGAAATCAATGATTTGACTTATACCTGCCCTATTCCCTAATAATACATGCCTATGATATTTGGATTATCTCTAGGTCCCTTTGTTGGAATATTTTCACCCTGGTTCTAATTCCAACCTTCGTTCCCCATCTACCTTATGTGTGCTTCTCTCCTTCACTTCTCCTTCCCATTCATTATATCATATTTTATATTCATTATAAAACTCTTGACACTATAATAGTGGGTATATTTTATTTTTTTATTGACTACATTGACATGGCATGGCATGTGCCTCATCATCATGCAATAAAATACCCCTCGTCTTTGCATGCTTGTAATTACGAATTTCATCTACCAAGGCCTCTAAATAAACCTCTACTCATAACTGTGATGAATCATTCTGGTAGTTGCGTAGGTGAAATTAATGGAAATATGATTAGAATCATGTGGATGGGCAATGACATGGGTGTTAAATTCACCTCCATTTGAGATCTAATCCCACTCTCTCCTGAAATAGTTATGTATTTTACTCAACCACCTTTGTGGAACACCTATTTAGTGAATTCTCTACCTTGAAATTTGATTTTGGCATATAAGCATGCATTTTTTGGGAAGCCCTACGAAGAGCTCTATTTCTGGTATCGATTTCTCATTATTTGGACACTGGATTTGTGGGATCAACACTGAAGCTCGTGGGAATTCTGACACAAAGCTCTCACTAGCTCCTAGGCAACCTTGGAAGTGCCTGACATCTTCAGTCTGAATTGGTTGAGGGCTTAACTCTACGAAGGTAATGCTTGGCTTCTTGGGTTTTATGGTAAGTTGCATATGGAAGGGTCTGGTTGGAAACCCCTACAGAATTGGATTTGGTTTTGGTATTCAAAACCACAACTCAAGTTTTAATTCTTTAGAAGAGTCTCTAGTTGTAGTTGGTTACAATTCCACTCCTTTAAGAAGTATTTGGACATCACGGGCTCATAATAAGCATGCTAATTTAGAGTCTCTTGTCTACCCATCATCTTCCCTTTGAATTGAGGACCTAAGAAAAGGATATTGTAACTCGAAAGGTTCTTTGCATAATTGTGGTTCTTTATATTGGGTTTCTACAATTTAGTTTTTTCTCTTTTGTTCTAGGAATCATCTTCTTGTATCTTTTGGGTGACCAGGCTCCTTCCACTATGAAACTTGTCGAATGCAACTTCCTAGTTCTTGCAAAAGTATGAAGTCTCACTCAAATTCTGACTCTTCATGTGCCAACAACCCTTGTTCCCATTACCTCTCTGCTGATGAAGCTCTGAAAAAAGTTGATTACCACTTGCAGGTCAAATCCTTCCAAATGCATCATGCATAAATTGTTGAAAATATTAAAGTCACCTGCAAACCCCGTGCAGGTAGAAACATAGTACAACAGGGGCAGCTTAGGTTGAGTGTGCCCCACTGTGCATTTAACAGAGGCATGGAGAATTGTAAGGATGAATTTATGTTTTATGGGAACAACCGCTTTTGCACAGGGGCATTGAAGAAATCGTGGTTCAACCATGCAACAAGAAAGCTTATTAAAGAAAAGACTTATCGGGCATAAAAGCCCTCACCAACCAAAAAAAAAGAGTTTTTTTTCATTGCACCAAGTCTTTTAAGTTTTTGAATGGGCCACGTCATGGTGGTCCACACCACTCATTTCAATATCGCACATGTTAATTTTTTTGTGTGTGTCTTGTTGATGTGAATTTCTGATGCGATGCAATATTGTGATATCGCACATCGCACATCGCAACGGACAATGTTAATGCCTCCGAAAATATTCCATCATCGATATTGCGATGCGATGTGGTCCCTACCACCATCACACATCGCAACATCACACTTCACCATCTTCCCATCCGCAAATGTGTTTTCTGCCGATGCACCGATGCGATGTGGTGCCCACATTCATCGCTCATCGCAAGTCTTCAAAACTATCCACAACACCGCTCGTCTGCCGATCGGCAATCACCGATGAGAAGCCAGTCCCACATGCCAACTCACCAACAGTCGACCAATCGCACTGTTTCGCACAGCTTTGGGCCATGATGTCACATATCACGTTTGTTACGCAAAGATTTTATACAATCGGGTTCATAATTTTGTTTGAGTTCTAGCGAGCCCAGCACCAGCCAATCAAATGTCGTTCACGTTGGTTTTAGGCCTGTTGATGTAGGGGTAATTTGTTACGCAAAAGGAATGCAACATGGTTTAATTTTTGTTTGAAGTCCAGGTTCATTGGTTAATAAAACCTTGGATATTGTTTATGCGGCGGTTGATATAAGGTTTTCAAAACCTTATTCTATGTTATGTTTTGTATGAATGCCACGACCAAAATTCTTTCGACTATGGTTTATGTTTTATATGCGGCCAATAATTTTTTAAATGTTTATTGTATTTTTTTAAAATTGTCGCGCCATATAAAAAGAAAAAGCCCGTAGGCTTATTGTAAGAGAGTATTTTTGTGTAGTAAAAAGCCCGCAGGTAGAAGAAAAACACAGTGAAGTAAAAAGAACACTGTATGTGCGTTTTTGAGACAGAGAGAAGATTTGTGAGCACTGCGTGTTGTAGCAGTCTATTTTGTAAAATCCCTCTGATAAGAGGAAGAATGAATTTTGTAATATTTTCTTTGTTAATGAAATAGAAGTATTTTCCTGTCATCATTGTTCAACATTCAGAAAATTTTTATAATCTGTGTTGAGGTAGAGGATAATTTTTATTCTCCCTGTGTGTTCGGAATATTCAGAAATTCCAACATAAGTTGAACACGCTAACCAAATTTGGATTCTCCAGCAGCAAATTTCAAGATTGGAAAGTGAGGTGGATGCTCTCAGGGTTATTTTAACATACATGTCACTGAAGAAAAATGCTCCTCTAGAACAAGATCATTTCCCCAAAGATCCTGGAAATTGTGAAATTGACTTCAACAAGACAATGCCTGAAAGTGACTATCTCGCATGCATTTTTCTCACTACTCGGTTGTTTTATCTCTTTCTAGTTATGCAATCCTTTTGAATCAATTTATTAACCCTATATTTATGTGTTAGTTCTGAAGTTGTAATGGGTCAACAATTACATACATGTCTATAGTATGTAATGAGTCTTTTGTCAAAATTTTCCTTGAGACAGATGTGAAAATGGTGATGTAATCACTATTTTATTTGTTGGGAGTCTATACAGATTTAATGTAATAATACTCATTTTTGTTTAAAAAAAAAGTTAGATATTTTAGATATAATATTCACACACATATATAATATTTGTGTGCACATGATCATTATTCTATATAATTTGATTATATATTTATATATAAAATTAAATAATAAAATATAACAATACATTAATAATTTAAGTTATAATTATTTTACAAAATTTAAATATAATAATTTAATTTAATAATTTTTTTGTAAGTTAGGCACTGGTGAGGTTACATCATAGTCATATCCAAAAATAACACAAAAATATGATGGGGAATTGGGCATATGACTTAACATCTAAGAGTGTCTTAACAAGGCAGTGGATGGATAATAATTTTGACAAATTATTCATAAAAATTAACTCTAATATATTCTTTGAAATTTTCATTTGAGTTTTGAACATAGATAATATTTTTTACTTGTATTCTTCAACCCATTTTTACAAAGAATTTTGGTAAGATTTTCAAAATTTCGTGTTTGTAGAGTTACAAGTTTGCAAGAAAATCTATTTGTAGAGTTACACATTACTTGCAAAAATTACTATTTGTAGAGATACAAATGTACAAGTAGAGTTATTTGCAGAGTTACACATTACTTGCAAAAATTAAATCCAAATGAAAATTATTTTTCCCTATCACCCAAATAAACTAGCTTTTTCTACTACTCAAATAAACTCACTTTCACTAGTCATTTAATTATATAGTTTTTTTAAATATAATTAATAATTAAATTAATCTAATTAAAGATTCAAACCCCCAATCAATCATTTAATAATATCAATAAATTAATAAAAATGATTAAAAAATCACATCCAAAATATTTAAAAACTTACTACATTCTATAATTTTTTTAATAAATCAAATCTCACTAGCACAACAGAGGAACTTATGCTAGAAGGAGAAAGCATGCAAAAAAATCCTGTCTACAGGTCAAGCATAGAACAAGCATAAAATATCACAAACAACTTGACAAACAAAAAATATTTTTTTAATAAACTTATTTGAATATATATATAATAAAATTAAATTAATTAAAAATTCAAATCCTCTATCATTAATATCATAAAATATCATTAAATTAATCAAAATAATTAAAAAATAACATCAAAAAAATTTCTATATATAATTTAATATGATTATTAATTATTATCACAATATCATTTACATCACTAAATTATTATCTCACATATTTAACCTTATAATAATTAACATTATTAAATAGCTAAAATTCACACATTCTAATTACCTTAACCAGTTATTAACAATAAATTTGTATGTTAAAGAAAAAGCAAATTACACAGTATGGAAACACTTAGCAAAAAAATTCAAAACAGTGTGGACTTGCTCTAGAAATTATAGTGAATACTAAATTTAACTTATTTCAAAAGCAACCGAAACAATTCACATCTCCCTTGCAATTCACTTTTCAATTAACGCTTACCATGTCAATAAATTGCAATTCACTTCTCAATTAACGCTATCGTGTTAATAAATCTTACAGTGGGATAAATGAGCATCGGGCTTGTCCACGTTTGGGACATGGAAACAAAAGAGAAAGCAAAACAGACTTGATGGCACAGGCTACGATTACTTTGAATAATGCATTTTGGATTATAATTAAAAATAATAGCTTATTAAATTTATTTATTAAAAAAAACTAAAATAATAATTATGAAATAAATTTATTAAACAAGGCATTGCACATTCTCCTTTACATTCTGTACTTAAAACAGAATAGTTCTTTTAAACAAAAACATGGCACATTCTCCTTTACCTTCTATACTTAAACCAGAGTGGTTCTTAATTAGTAAAAAGGGCATTCTCCTTTACATTCTCCTCCGCTCAAACAGGAATGATTTTTAAATTAATTCAAAAGGAAAAGATAATCTAACAATTAAGACAAGCGAAACACTAATATATAAAGAAGAGATAAAAAATATTAAATATATCAAAAACTTACAACTATTATATATATAACAGAAAACATGCACTATCAAAACTTCTGTTTTGAATAAACTAAAAAACTTTGAAAATGTATTCAACAGCAACTATTATTCAACCTCAAATATTTTATTTTCTTTTGAATTACTACTAAGCACTCTTTCAAAATTAAATTCATATTTTTTCTCTGACTGGTTCCAGCACTTTTAAAGTGTTATCTCTTGAAATTCACCCCACAATTATCATGTCAAGGTTCTATAACATTATCCCAAAGATAATCAACATCCCACTTGTCAGATGGAGCACTAAGCATCTCACATAATTCTGCACTCAATGTGTTGTTTGAATTGCCATGATGATCCGGAAATGCCACTTGTCGCTCTTCTTGAAAACCTGAAACACAGTACCCATTCAGTACAACTTCCCCGCCATCCGATTCTTGCTGCTGAAAAGGAGGTACGGCGGCATCATTTGAAAAATACCTCTCTTCTTCTTGTTGTTGAACACTCAATGTGTTGTTCCAATCCGACCCAACAAACTCCTTTGATGGCAACACAAGCTGATGATCCGGAAATGCCACTTCATCTCCATTTTCTTGAAAACCAGAAACACAGTAACCATCCGGAAGTATCCTGCCATCCGATTGTTGATGTTGTTGTTGCTGAAAAGGTAGAGGGCGGGCATCATTTGAAAAATGTCTCTCTTGTTGCACGTGTCCGCCTTCCCGTCCTTCTTGTTGCTGTTGTTGAACTGCTATAGTGGCATGACCCTCATTTTGTTGTTGCTGTGGAAGAGAGTATGCTACTGGACCTGAGACCACACTGGAATTACGCATACATCCCTCTACGCCAAGATCAAGATCAAGATCCGAGTTTGTAGATTTCATAAGTTGACATTGTTGCCGCTCCTACCAAATCAAGCAAATAAGGGAACCGTCAATTACTGGTAATTGAATTAATATATCACATAAATTACGAGTAATTAAATTCATATATCATGCTTCTTGCTATTATTATTATTTGTTAACTGAATTCACATTTCATACCCGCCTCCACATATTCATACTCATTCTTTCTTCGACTTCATGCAACAAAAGCTGATCCTTTGGTGGCAACACAAGCTGATCCGGAAATGCCACTTGTCTGTTTTCATGAAAATCCGGAAATGCCGCTTGTCGATTTTCTTGAAACCCTGAAACAGAGTAGCCATCCGATTGTTGATGTTGTTGCTGAAAAGGTAGAGGGGTATCTTTTGAAAAATGTGTCTCTTGTTGCACGTGTCCGCCTTCCTGTGTGGCATGAGCGTGATTTAAAAAATGGATATGTTGTTGTGGAAGAGCTGAGACCATATTGGAATTAGGCATACATCCCTCTGGGCTAAGATCCTGCTGTGGAAAATGAAGGGTAGATTTCATAAGTTGAGATTGTTGCCGCTCCTACAAAAGCAAAGAAAATAAGGGAACTGTTAATGACTAGAAACTGAATTCATATATCACACATAAATAAATTACGATTAATTAAATTTATATTTTATTATTATTATTAGTATATTATTATTGAGTATTAGTATGACTTATTTTACATGCATGCTCAAAAACAGCGTCCTCTGGTATCTATATGGGATCTAGCAACTATCTCAAGCGTCAATAGGCATATAGCTCAGTATGATGCGAGCAAAAATAAATAAATTAAAAAAATAAAAATTAAAAAAAATAAAAACCTAAAACTAAAAAAATAATTATATATTCAAAAAATAATATTAATTTTATTTTAAAAATCTAAAAATAATAAAAATTAAAAATCTAAAATTAAACAATTAATTAAATATTCAAAACATTGAAATAATATCAATTCATGAAAAAATGTAGGTAGATTGGATCTCTGCTCATGTTAAATTTAAGATGAATCTATATTATTAACTGAATTCATATATCATACCTCTGGCTGTTGTGGCCTCCACATACTGATCATTCTTATTCTTTCTTCGACTTCATGCAACTTGGCCTCTACAATACTGGAAACGCCTTCTAATTGCTGCAGGGAGAGCTGATGAAGATCAGAAGGAATTGGAAAATCTTCCGTCAAGTACCCTGCAGATATGTCTTTCCGGCGTACCATCTTTTGTAGCTTGGGGATCTCCTTGTCTAAGAAGCTCAACACGTCCAGATTCTTCTTGTGCTCTCCTATGGCCGGAAGCCTTTCAAATCGATGGATTATCTGCTCAACCGAAGCTGAAGTACTCCTACTGTTGTTATCATCTGGAAAGACATGAAAGGTGGAAGGAGCCCCATTTTTTGGAGAAGCATAAGAAAAGGCACATGCATCCACACCGCACAACACAGAAATCTCTTCAACCTTCTTCAGCAATCCGGGGATGCGTTTATTGTAAGTATTTTCTCTCTTCTTTTCATTCTTGATCACTTTTATGTCAATCTTCGCACGTCCCATTTTCGAGAGAAGAATTTCGCTTATCTGAATTGATAATAATAATAATAGTGGTGGAAGACCAAATTGCTGAGCAGGATGGGCTGAATCCAAGGGTCGTAAGGAGCTTCTGATCCGCAATGTGAGTTATGAGCTTGACAACAATGGAAGATTTATAAAATTTTGAATTCCTAATATTAGAAGAAGAACATGTTCTCTTCTGCCAGTCGAGAACGTGTTAGTGTACAAGTAATTCACGGTTTCTTATTTACGGGAACACCGATGTTCGCTCACTGTTTTCTGTGAGAGAAAGCACCAACACACAGTTGATTCCCATATAATATTATTTATGCATGGACATGTATTTTTTTTTTTTAATATTGATTTAAAACAAATTAAATCTTCAAATTTAACCTTCCTAATAATTTCCAATAATTGCTAACATTTTACCTCAACATTATTGATAATTTATATTTAACAACTCGACAATTAATTTTACATACTATAAATGTAAATATTGTTGTAGGACATGTAAATGCTCCAACATGCAGTATGCATGCAATTAACAAAAGCATTCTCCACAGTCATTACAATTGTAATATTTAAAATAAAATATTCTACACTCAATATGTTTTTGAAGTAAATTAATTATGTTTAATCAACAAAAATAAAATATTCTACACTCAATATATTTTCAAAGTAAATTAATTATGTTTAATCAATAAAAATAAAATATTTTACACTCAATATGTTTTTAAAGTAAATTAATTATGTTATATTTTAAGATAGTAAATATAGTTCAACGAACAGATGAGATGAATTTTTTATAACTCTTTTTTCTTTTTCCTTAATTTTTCTTAAAATTATGTATATATTTTAAAAATATATAGATTTAAGTTATTTGATTTGCAAAAATTGTTTTTTTTGGATTTTGCAAAATGTTAAATCCATTTATATATTAAAAAGTATATTTTTAACAACAAGAAATTATAATCTTATTAGAAATTGTATTGTTACATTCAAGCAAAAAAGAAGAAGAAGATTTTGTCTATTAGTTAGACTACACTTATTTCAACTACAGATTGAACTTAACCTTCAAAAACCTTATGTATCACTTTTTTGTTATACTAATTCCTCTATGCTTGATTGAGTTTTGTCATTTTGTAAACATAATTTTTTATGAGTTTTGTATGTGGGGCAGATATGTACCAATTATTTTGATGATGCTTATGAATTGAAGTGAAAGAATGGGTATTGGTTGGAGCTCCTTTATACCGGACTGCAATCCAAGGAATATTGTTACAACCCAACGTAAGGCATTCTCTTATTTATTCATAGAACATTTTATTTCAAATCCACAATTTTTTTTTTAAAGTCTCCATATTTAATAACTTTTTTTTATATTTAATAATTTTTGTTTTTTTATATTTAATAACCTTTTTACTGTTGTTATTTATTTCATTTTCTTAAATATTTATTTTTATTTTTTAACATCTACATTTATATGTTTGGTATTTTATGAAAATTAAGTGTGAAGATGCATCTCAATAGTGAAAATTTGTTGGAATTTATGGTTATATTTAGTAAACATTCATATATCGCATATAGATTTCTTAGTTTGTTTATTCAAAAATCAATTCCTTCTAATTTCATTTATATTTATCTACTTAAACATTTAATAGAATGGGGTAGAAAAATTTAGAAAATCAAACAAAATGATTATTTCCAATTTAGCTAGAAGCTATGTAATAAGAATGAGAATTTAAAGGATAGTTTGACACAGAACCACTATTACTGAATTTTTATATCAATGCAATTTTATGTAGTAGAAACATGTCTCTCTTGCAAATGAAACAAATCCAAATCCTGATTCCTATATTTATTATGTAGGATTATTAGATTGACACTAAATCTGTTTACCATGGAAGATTTATAAAATTTTGAATTCCTAATATTAGAAGAAGAACATGTTCTCTTCTGCGAGTCGGCGATGTGTTAGTGTACAAGTAATTCATGATCTTCTTCACGGGAACACCGATGTTCACTCACATTTCTGTCTGTCTGTTTTCAGTGAGAGAAGCACCAACACAAACGTTTTGCTCATGTGGAATATAGGACACATGGCACAAGGGTTGTTTTGACAACGGCATAGTTCATAATTTGCTTGGATTTTATTATTGGGTCGGAGCTTGCTTAACAATGACATAAGAGGTAGTAATAATAATGTAAGGAATGAATATATATATATATATATATATATATATATATATATATATATATATATATTTTGTTATTAGTATATAAAATAACATGAACTATATAAAATTTAATAGTTTATTATATTTTATATATTTATTATAAAATAAAATATTAAAAAATAATAATTTAATACATTAATTAGTAATAATTATTTATAAATTTAACTCTGGAATATTATATATATATATATATATATATATATATATATATATATATATTTGTGTTTTGAATATAGAGAATATTTTTGACATCGGTTTAGTACAATTTTATATAAGAATTTCAGGAACAGTTTCAATTTCAAGGTTTCTTATTTGCATTTTATATGTCTACAATATTTGGAAAGTTACATAAATTTGTTATACATAGTCTTTATGTGTTTATTTTAGTAACATTTTATTAGCAGAGTTAGAAGTTTGCAAGTTATTTGCAGTGTTGTATATTATTTTAAAAATTAAATTCAGATAAAAAGAATGACAATTATTTATTCTTTAAATAAGCTCATTTTCACGATATATCTTTTTAATAAACTGATTTAATTATATAATTAAAATAATAATAATAATAATCATTAAATTAAATAAAAAATAGAATTCACTTTCATTACATCACAAAAATCTATTTAAAAAATTACAATAAAAAATATTTAAAATTATAATTATATTATTATTATTTTATATGAATATTAATCATTACCACATTAAAAATTTCAAGATCTTATTATCTATATAAATTAATCACAAAAACTTAAATACATATATATATATATAGAATCATTAACATTATAATATTTAATATTATAATCATTAATATTATGTGAACATTAATCTCATTAAAGCACTAAACTTACTTATTTAACATTATAATTAACTATAAATATATTTTGAACAATACATTTATACATACATCTTATTTTTAAATCTACGGAGAGGGATTAAATTTTTCAATTTAAATTTATTTTTCAATGAAAAACTTGAAAAATGGTTTGCATCTCAAAAAATTTAGTTCCCCTTATCACTTTGTAGATTCTTAGTTACTGGTTTTAATAATATTACTTATTGTATTAACATTTCTATAGTTTATAGTCTCGATAGATAGAGGAATATTCATAGATTTGATTATTGTAGTAGACTTCTCACACCTCCATCCAAATCTTTGTTCAAAATTTGATGGATATAAAAAGAGTATGAAGAGTAATAAATATAGATAGGTGAAACCCTAAATGACACACACACATAATTAATTTAAATATTGTAATGCTTTAATCTATAAACTCAATTATATAATCTTATTTATATTATATAAATTTAGCATTTCTATATATAAATGTATTCTATTTTTTATTTTATTAAAAGTTTGATTTAATATCTATGGAATGTCTACATAATAATAATGAGGATAGGGTTTAGACATATATCAAAAGTAATTATAACATTTTTTCTTTTACATTTAATTAAAAAATATTATAAAATTAAATTAAATTAAAATATCTATAAAATATTTTGATTTCGAATGTGAAACTTCTTTCGAAACAAACTAACATCTTGCTCCACTATACCCTGATATTAAGTCCTAACCTTGTCATGGCCATTTCATTTCTTCTATCATTCTAACATTCAAAAAGAGCAAAGAAAGTGCAAATCTTGCTTCTTACTCAAAATTATTTTTAAAATAAAATGAATGCTAAATTTATTTCAAAAGCAATCAAACCATGTTTTATTTCTTTTCAATACATTACTAATCATTAGACACACAATTCACATCTCACTGGCATACTTTACTGACCCATGCCACAAATCAATAAATTCATACCATTTAAAGTATATATATTCTTCTTAATAGCCATAACCAATTATGTGGATTTACATGAGTGAGATTATGGAAAAACTAGAAAGTTGAAATCATAAAAAAAAGTTGTCTTTGATAGTATACTACTAAAAACTACACAATAACTACAGACTAATAACCATATAGAGATATATATATATAGATAGATAGATAAACTATAGACTAACAACCATATAGACTTATATAGATAAAACGAGATCAAAATCAAGAACACGTTTTTCTTTAGATACGCGAGCATGTCAAAATTTGATTGGACTTCTTAGTCCAAAAGGTTGACCGGTTAGGAGGCTTGTGCTGGTGCATTGATAACCCTCGGTCCTTCCGGGGTTCTCGTTTGACTAGATGTTTCAGTTTGAGACTATATAGCCCTCAATGCTATATAATGAGAAATTATGTCTCGTTTGACTAGATGTTTCAGTTTGAGACTATATAGCCCTCAATGCTATATAATGAGAAATTATGTCATCTAAGTTATATATATGATGTATTTAAGAATGTGCATGATATATGTTTGTAGTTGTCTATTTATATCTTTTAGGACCATATTAAGAAGATTTTCCAGTGATGGAGTTTAAGAAGTGGATCCTTCTCGTATGAAACTTCCTCAGGTCCGAAATCCATTTGAAACTACTACTTCCAATGTTTAAATCTGAAAAATAAGCTCTATCTCCTAATTATTTAGCATCTAACTGAAAATTTTCTTTGCCTACCTCCAAAAGTGCTCCATCGAAAAAGCTGACTCTAAATTCCCAACTTCTTACACCAAAGGGACATTAATTGACAACATCATTATCCCAATCAAAGTGAACATTACAGAAAATCCCAGATGTCAGGATGCCTTAGTATGGATCCCAAAGTGATACCTAATCGTCCACATGTACTTGGAATTCCATACCCCAAAGTTGGTAGATAACACATCACTAGTTGTAGTGCATCATGCGTGGTCCTTTCTTGGAGACTACACAATATCTGCTTTGATTTGGCTTTAGCACTGCATTTTCTGTAAAACAATAAATGAAGCGTGACTAATAGAGGTAGGAAAAATAGTCAACTATTATAATTCTAGCCAAGAAACGAGGAACACATTATTTGAACCCACACTGAAGACACTTTGAACTTGCACACTGAGGCTAAAATAGAAATGCCTGATAAGAAACTTAATTGTTGGAGTATAGAGGTTCGAGATCTCAGTTGTAAATTGGCATCGATCCCTCAAATTGAGTCTCCTAACTTCAAGTGTGTGAAGTTTTTAAAATCAATTTGCATAACTGTATTTTAAATATAATAAATTTGCATAATTGTATTTGAAATATATATTCACTTCATGAGAGCACGATTATTAATTCTAATAAAATAAAATTGTTTAATTTTTACAAAGTTTTTAATGTTTTTTTCAATATCTAGACAAAACTTCAGAGGTTATTGCTCAATGGTTATTGAAATTGAGCAATTAGACTCTCTTTTTTTTCAAGGAGATTATCTTGGAACTCTTTATTTTTCTATCTATATGAGTCATACTCTTGAGAATCTAGATGTACAATAGCTCCACACCATTTTTGGCAAATTCTTTGATCTATACAATGATCTATGTACATTCCTTACGTAGGAAACCGTAAAGCCACACAATTCACACGATCCAACCTGTGACATCCAGTCAACGCACCAGTGTTCGTAGGTCATCGATCCATCATAGGTGTTGAAGGTATATAAAAAATAAAAAGAATAGAGTCAAGGGCCATACGCTCGTTGTGCAAAAAAATTGGGAGCTCGTGAAGCCAAAGACACCACCTCATAGGAGATTCAAGCCTTAAGGTGCCACCCTGTAATTGTAAAGGAAAAATAAAGGCCTTATTCCAACCTCAATTGGGATACAAGGCTATGACATTTCTTGGCAACGCCATAACCCAAGCCTCATTTATTTAATAGATTTGTCAGCTGCTCCTATTACGTTAGAGTGGTATCACCGCATAGGAGACCTAGATCAATGTTATTATTGCACGATGATATTGCTATTAGAGAAGTTTATTGCTCATAGGAGAACAATTTGTCATTATTTCTACAAGGTTTTATTATCTCTGCTCAAAGGAGGTAAAATAATTTTATTGAAGATAGGCAAGGAGAGAGAAGGAAGATCAAGCCTGAAAACCCATTGATGCGAAGCCATAATGTCACTGCTTTACTTTTGGAAACATCTCAGGTATCAACATAGTAGTACATTCGCTAGTCCTCTTGGCTGCAATACTTTGGTGGACCAAAAATTGCAACAACTTCTAGATCAGAAGCAAGAGTAGAAGAATAGGCCTTTGAGTCTTGGAAGATCCATGCTATCCTTCAACAATCAAAGGATATCTTGAAGGAAGATGTAAGAAGCAAGTGTCTCTTTGAACTTGGATCCAAAATGCAGAGAACAAAGTAAAAATATTTCCTCCTACTGTTAGACATATTATACATGGCTTGATGTCTCAAAGAGTAATCAGATTGGAAAAGGTCAATTTGGTCCTTGAATGCATCCATGCTTACTTTGATATAGCCTAGGTTCTTGGAGCATTCCTGTGAAAAGGTTAAAATCAGAGTCGCTGCTTGTCTTAGTAAAATCTTAGCCTCAACAACATTGCTACCGCCCTACAATGATGACATCATGAGGAGGATTTTTCATGTAATCGTAGGAGCCCTCCAAGGATTGGAAAATATCACCCTTCTTACTTTCTTTTAGAGGTGCAAAATTTTAGAATGCATGGAAAAATCCAAATTTTTTACAGTTATGTTGGATCTAGAATGTGATGATCTAATACTTCAGATGTTCCAATTCTTTTGAACCATCATTACAACATCTCATCCAAAATTTTTCAAAACAGACATGTAAAAGATCATGTCCCTAATCTTAGGAGAAGATAAGGCCATCTGCAAGTAATTGAGGTCCAAATTGTTGGCCATTTGGAGGAAGGAGCTAATTGTATCACCTGTTGCCTATGAACTAGTTGAGGGGTTGATCAAGTAGAACATCAAACTAATTAAAAGGAAGTTGACCAAGGAGGAACTAACAAGGATTTGTGGAGACAACAAGAATGAAATAAGGAGGAAAATCCTACGCTTTTTATGCAAGGGATATTGGGCACTTAACCATTCATGTCTATGTGATAGGAAGGAGGCAACATGGAAAGAACTGAAGGAAATTCCTTCATATGATGGGGAGTCTTCTATATTTGGGTCTATCGATTTTCAGGATGGTGAGTAGTTGTATGATATTATTCAGAGAGACTTGCACCCTGACCAATATTTAGAAGTGTATGAGGAAATTCTACGTAATGATATTGATGAGGTTGAATTTGATACAATGGAGACCACAAGTCTCCAAGATGATGTCCATAAATAATATGAGTGATTAAGTATAGATAGTCATCCACCAATGCATCTATATTTGACAGTCAATGAACAACAGTTTATCTTCACAGGTGAAGGAGGCCAGGGAGACTTGAGTGAGGAGCCAGAAGTAGTGAACCAACATGATTAGCATGATCATGAAGGGTAGTGTGACATATATAGTGTGCAAGATGAACCATTCCTAGAGATCCCGTCAAAGGCTCAATTTGGAGTTGTGATAGTTGGGCACCTGGTGCAGACATATACAAAGACATTCATCATGCTACCAAAATTTCTAGTAAAGGAATTTCAGGGAAATATCATGCATTTCAAGACAAATCTTATGATGTTGAAGCAGAAATTCAAGACATGCGGTGACACTATCTTTCAAGAGAATAAAAAAATTGAGGAGCTCATAGGGGTATGTTCTGAGTCAACAACCAAGTTGACTAGTGGAGAGGAATGTCTCAAGTCCCTCAGAAGGCAGCAGGAGGAATACAGTTTGGAATTCCAAGACAAACCTCTATAAGTGTACATATATAGGGCTTGTGGCACTACTAACCAACCTTTATACATTAAAGGAAGCAAGGAAGAGTTTTCTAGATGGATCATGTTGGGTGACCAGGTGGAGCAGCATGAGTTGATCATTGAGCAACATCAACATGGTAGACTTATTTCATATGTAGACATCCATGCATTAGATCCTTCCCACAAGATCGATTGGCAAGAGATTATGAGTTGGAACTCTATTGATGGGATGATTCCTAGGAGGATACCCTTAGCCAAGATCATACGACATTTTGGGCCCTTAGGCATGTGAAGTATTGGAGGGCTAATATGGTATCATAACCAACAGGTCCCAGGAATTAGGAAGCATTGGGATCTTGGTGAATCTATTGAGGGAAACATTGGCCGGAGGATTGTTTTGGATCTAGGTATCAAAGGATCCATTTAGGATCATTTAGCATGGAGGCATGGGATAACACATTGAGATCTTGGTACCAGTATAAATATTCTTTTGCTGTGGATGGAAGTGGATTTCTTGAGGGCAAGAAATATTTGGGTGGGAGTATTTGTAATATTCCTTTTTCTTGATATGGTTAAATTGAATGAAATCTACCCATGGTTTTTGCTGTGGTATTTTCCCATGGTATCAACCCACAGTATTTGCCTTTGGTTTTAAAGGGAAAGTAATAAAATAAATTTTTTAGAGAGTCCATCAAGCCTATAAAGGGGGCAAGAGACTGATAGGGGGATCATCTTGAGTTATCTATCTATTTTGTCCTTCGGGACGAAAACCTCGTGGTGAGTTTTTAGGTGGATCCATCCATGTTCACGTTTGTACTTCAATGTCCTGTTTTCTTGTGCATTGAGAAGTTGTGTATGTCAATGTATGGGCTCCATTATTTTGATTGTAATTGGTTATGTGTCATTTTCTAAATATTAATTGAAATAAAGGCTACATTTTTCCATATCCCTATTTGTGTTCAGTACTTTGTTGAGATTATTTTATTTATAATATCTAAATCTGCCCGACCTATTGATTATTTCATTGTCTAGGATCTTACATATGTTATAATAATTATAGAGTTTTTAATCTCCATTCTTTAACATATATTTTTTTAAAGTTAGTTTTGTATTACCTAAAAAATTCAAATTACATATTTTCCATCATCAACATTCAAACTCTTACTGGTCTCAATCTACCACAAGTGAAACTAAATCTATTGACTAGAAATTTAAAGTTTAATTTATAAAAAATAAGAGTCGAGCATTGAATACTACCAAAACAAGATACAACCGAGTGACATAGATAATTAATAAAACTACAAAGAAACATAGTAGATGATGAAGATTCTATAGAAGTCATTATAGTAGAGTCATGTGCACTAGCACCAATTGGAGCAAAGGGCTTTAGCTCTTATTGTAGGTGACTTTCCAAGTGTGTCAGATGGGTATCCAAACTAGCTAACCATGTTCATTGATATCGCTACACCTGCTTGATCTACTTTCAGGGGGAAATATTGTGATTTTTCTTTTCATGCTTCTCTTTAAGGACTCTACCAAAAATATCTTTCATCCGTTGAAGTAGGGTGACGAAATTTATGTACTAATTGTATCTACCCCTCACATGACCAAGGTCATGCACCCAATTATAAAACTCCTCCACAATATGAGTCTAAATATGTCTGGCAGTCATGGGAGGTGTAGGTCTCAAGAGATTTCCTTGTCAATGTCACGTGGTGTTACAGAGTGGAATATAGTAGCGGCCTCCTAGGCTTTGGCCTAGGCCTACTGAATTTTCCTTGCCAACCCCTTCCCCCACCCCCAAGTTGTGGCTACAAATTCATTTATTGGGAATGTTGGGCAAGAGGGAGGAAGTTGGTCAAGAGCGAGCCACACAAAAATTTAAGTTGGAGCAAGTAAGACTCACTGGGGCGAGACAAAAATGGAACCAGAAGATGTTGGAAGAGAATCACAACCTAGGGCCACACGAAACCAAATACCAGTTTACCCCAATACCATAAGGTACCAACCAAACAAGAGCACCCGCTAGCCATGAAAACTCCAGATCCAGGACGGAAAGAAATCCTAGGGATTTTAAGAGAGTTCCCATACTCAATCCACACCAATGCAAGGAAATAAAGACAAATAACAGTGTATGAGAGAGGAAATGATTCCTAAAAATTGTTGTCCTAGAGGGATTGAGTTGAGAAGGTTACAATCGAGGAGAGCATAGATAAGAACTCAACATAGCCCCATTTCAACTCTAGTGAAACTCACCGAGTGATGCAACATAGCTTCTCTAGAGACAAAATTTCTAGCTTAGATCCATGACTCAGAGACCTAGGCAAGAAATTGAAATTGACAGAGGAAAAAATTAGGTTGACTAGCATGCATTCCGTGGGAATTGTCCTTACCTCGCAAGGTTGATGAACCCTTCTCATAATAAAAATAAAAATCAAGCCATATCGATATATACTTTCCTCCTAGAGCTTGCCTGGCACCATTAAACAACCCAAAAAAATAATCCCATTGGCGAAAAAGATGAAGTCTCGGTTTGACATAAACTCCAAGCAACCAAAAAACTCATTACATCCCCTAGGGATTTTTTAGGGTGTTGAATCCATATATACAGTCAAAAAAACCAGTTTAAATAATAGAAATCAAGATTTTACCTCACTTTTTTTCACCGGATTCCGGCACCTAAAACTCCAACAAGTTGCAGTAAAGACAACTCATAAATATTAATATGAAAGTGTGATATTGAACTCAAAAATCCTCTGGAAAAGGATATTTTTTTTTGGCAGATCGCATGATGAACCCAAGCTTCCCTTCTTTATCTCTCCTCTCCATCAATGTCGTGAGGCCACTGCCAGGCCTCAGAGATCTGGGCATCCAAAGGACTCACTACTACACTAAGGGAATTTTTAAGACAAAAGAAATATTTTGTCTTAAAAAGTCACCTTTTATTTTAGTTATTTTATATTAAAATTTAATATCAATTGAATTGTCTTAAAGATAAAATTTAAGACAAAAATAGTGTAAGACGAAAATAGTTTAAGACAAAACTTTATATTTAAGACAAAAAGGATTTGAGACAAAAATATTTAAGACAAAAACAATTGGAGACAAAAAAAAATTAAAACAAAAAATTTGAAGACAAAAGTATTTTAAGATAAAACTTTATATTTAAGACAAAACCAGTTTGAGAAAAAAACATTTTAAGACAAAACTTTATATTTAAGACAAAAGCACTTTGAGACAAAAAAAAAATTAAGACAAAAGCAATTTGAGACAAAAATATTTTAAGACAAAACTTTTGATTTAAGGAAAATTCACTTTGAGACAAAAATATTTAAGACAAAACTTTATATTTAAGACAATGGTGACTTAAGTCAATGGAAATTAAGACAAAACCCATTTAAGATAGTTAGAAATTAAGACAAAATCATTAGCATTCGGAAGTTTGCATTGAAATATCCATGAGTGGATAGTGGATAATTATATTTTTTATTTTTAAAAATAGATATTCAAACCACATGAAATTTGATCATGTCATGATATTTATTTCTTTTATATTATATTTTTATTTTTTCATTAAAACCACATTCTAAAAATATAATAAATAAATAGATAAAAAATATTATTTTTTGGTTGGCCACTCAAGGGGATTTGAAATTTGAATCCCATGTTTTAACATAATACTTCATAACAAGGTGATTGTCAATTGAGTTACATTCCATGAAATAAATTTTTTTATTTTTTTAAATATGTGAAAAAATTTAAACTAGCAATTGCACGAGATGTTGCAAAGGAAACACTGCAAGGCATGAAATAAAGAGGAATCTTGACATATAAGAAATCATTGAATGATAAAAGTTAGTAAACAAAACACCATTCAAAAAAATATTCAATGAAGAAGGCTCATTAGGTACAAGGGATGAAAATTTGGTTTTCAAATAGTAAATTGGCATTTGACATTCACCTATGAAACATTAGATTATTCGAAAAATGTTATGGGCACAATAACATAAATAGATTGTTGGGGGTATAGAAATGATGTACTTGAGTGAGTTGTTGAGGAAGTATTTCCTGATGAAGGAGAAGATAGTGGTCTTTGAGGGAGACAAGTTGTCAGCTTCATGAGTAGGGGTTGTTGTTAGCTTAAATTTTGCGAGTTGCCTTTTTTTTGGGTGTGCCACAACCTTGATCTTGTTGATAATTCATCAGCTGGCTACTAATTGAATGCCTCCTCAGAGAGCTTATCTGCTAGTTGATTGAGCTGATGATAAATGTGGGTGAAGGATGACCATTCTAGCTCTTGAATGTGAGGCCAAATTTGAGACATTAGGGATTGAAGCCCCAAATTTTGCTTATAAAAATTGCATTAGCCTGATCAACAACTATTTGAGATTCTCGTCTCTTGGAAACTCTTCAAATTACCATAAGCACTTTCCAAATAAATAAAAACAAAAAATGTTTATAACTCGACCTTTAAATTGGAACCAGGAGTTGGAGTATATCTGATATGAATTAATTGAAATGAATTTATATACAAAAGACAGTGAAGAGCAAGAATAATCAACAATATATAAGGAGAAACATACTTTTAAAATGAGATCACCTGGAGATTATTTTATATTTGAGTGGGATTTCCTTCAAAATTCCTGCAAGGTATGTTTCTAGTTAGATGTACGAAAAAACACAAGACATTATAGCTACGTAACTTGGTCTTGCAGGAAAAATGAATTACTTCACCCAGAAAACTTTATTATGAATACCATTTTCGTGTGATCTCAAGATGTGGGTAAAAGTGCATTATATAAGAAAATAAAAATGTTCATGAAATTCCCATGAAAGTGAGTGCATTGATCGATTTTAAGTTTTTTGTTCCATGTTGGTCTCTCTATTGTAGATTTGTGGGATAGTTGTATCATGTGACTAAACTATATTCAATAAATAATCTTGCACTTACCCTGATATTTGAGGAGTAGTGCATTTTTATGTGCAACTTTATGGTTTGTGATCTCTTAATTGTGAACTATGTATAACATATCTAATTGGATGTTAGCCAAAGTTTTCCATAGGTATTACATACCCAATTTTCACCCTCTGAGGGTTGTCTTTCCCATGATCACAAAAAAATTCTGATGACAACTATAATCAGGCCACTTGCAATGCTTCTTCTAGAGTTTAAAGGAAACACCTCCTTGAAGAAAAAATAAATAAATAAAACAAGAAAAAATGTTTTAAAAATTTAGTTAGAAAACAACTAACAACCCTCTTGAGGTGGAAAATTCTATCCCAATTGAAAGAAGAGAGAAAACTCAAGGTATTACAGAGATAAATCAAGACAATTGTGCAACTTTTTCAAGGATGCAGAAAGAACTTTATCTGTACATAATAAGTAAATATTTGTGAACGAGAAGATACCACAGTGGGCATGCACAAGAAGAAGAACCAAAGAAATCAAATTCAGTAAAGGAAGCACAACCACCACTCCAAACTCACTTCTTTAAAACACATACAACCGCAATAAATCCCACTGAAGCTTACAAATTTATCAAGCTCTAATTAACTTACTAACAAATTCAACAAGCCAACATGCTACAATTTATTGAGTCACCCCCAAATCAATTAGTAATTATTGCATGAATGTACATTTGTTTGTAGTTTTATTTAAAAGGTTGAAATTCTCTCAAGAGCATATAGAATATATCCAAGAGTTAAAATAATGGAAATTTTGCCTACCTCCACAAGGTATCATCACACCTAGATAGGTGACAACATACAAGTCTAAATATTCTACCTCTAAGTCTCAATGGAAATTCAGCATGTCAATAACATACTTGCAACAATGCTTAATGAGTTTTGTCTATTGGCTAAAGAGATGTGCATCTGTCCATCCAAAAATAAACATCTCAATCAATCCAACACCATAAATTGTGCTAAATAGTTCATCATGTTATTTCAAATATTACAATATGGTCTTATATTAGCTCACATATTCCATGAATATTTGAAAGCAAAAATACCTTAGCACAGTAGACCAGAAATATTTGTACTCTAAAAGACAAAAAAAGACAACAAACTAAAATAGGAACTTTAACTCTAATCTAGACACTTCATTCTTAGCAACATGATATCTAATGAAGATGATATGTGGAAAAAAAGGCTTCATATATTGTCTATCAAATGTCAAACTGAGAGAACAAACACATGCACAAAACACTTCAGAAATAGGGTTCATAGATCAACTTGTATTATATGGTTTCAAACTCTTCTTGTCTCCTTCAAGGGGGTTTCTTGAGGTCTTCAAAAAGACTTCCTTTTGCTAACCAAATGGATTGTTTCTTTCACACATGTATGGAAACGTAATTTCCAAATCATATTGTAATAGATTCATAAGTTTTGAGATTGCAACAAGATGATGAGCTTAGTGGAAAGAAGTCGCCTTCACTAAGTGGGCCCATAGGCTATTTTTGGCGCAAAGTCTATTTTTAGACATATGGATCATGTTCTATGAGTTGCAAGATGCTATTTGTGGATGGTTGGTCAATTCAGAAAAAATAGATGGACTTCTATTTTTAGACATATTGGGTGAAATCTATTTTTAGATTTCCAGTCTAAAAATAGATATGTCGAATATTATTAGCTCATAATAATATTTGGACTATAAACATTATCTTATTCTCTTGGAGCACTTTAGTTAAGTGCACAGATGTGGAATAGGAGCTAACAGAAGGAATTACGCTATTCCTAAAGGTTAAGTGGAGATATTGCATGGATACTTCAATTAGAACTCATGTGAGAGAGTTTGGTGGAGTTGATTGAGGAAGTTAATGGAGTTGTGTTCAGTTTAACTAAGTTAAACATAGTTGAGCTAGTTGTATCTAGTCTAACTGATTGATACACTAGTGAGAGTGGTGTGAATTAATTATTAATTAATTTGCTAATTATAAACTCATTAATAAAGTAAAGAATACATCAGTTAAACTTCAGTGCATGGAAAGTTTTAGTGGAGACCAGTGAAGAGATAGGTGAAAGAGCAGTGTGACTATCAGTTGTGACTATACTTTTACATGATTTGCAACAACCAGTGATTGGATATGCCAATGAGGATTGCACAGTACAAGCTAGGTGGTTCAAATTTATTTATGAGCTATTCTTTAGCATTGATTGTGTAGTAGAGGCAGGCTATCAGGTGGCAGAGATTGGAGCATGTGTTTTGCTAGATCTAGCTTGATTAGTGTGTAGCAATTGGAGATTATACTGAGAGCTTGTGAGGAGCTTTGTATAATGATTGTTACATGATCTCTATGACATATAATATATAGATAGTTGGGGGTTTTCAGCTTTAAACTTTCCCATTACATACTGTGTTCATATGTGTGATTTTTTATGGTTTTAATGTGCGCATGCGATTGTTTTTATTTCCGCAATTAATGATCAATGGTGGAAGAGATTCTGTATTGTGCATGAAGTTAAAATAGTGTGTGATCAGGAGAATCTTGGTGAATAATATATCAGTTATTCAAATTTATACAATAAGGTGATATTATTGGTATTAACTACACCTTATTTGGAGACATTATTTTTATTGTAGGGGTTGGTACCTTTCAATTGGATGTGGTTGATGATGTGAAGACTACTCAACCTCTAGTAAATATTCATACTAACTCTAACAAGCTTATGGATTCTTGTTTACAAAGGGAGACGCCTCTAAAATTAACTCATTGGATTGTTTGTTTGTTCATGCTAATTATTGTTCTCAACTTTCCTTCTCCAAGGGGTTGAGACTATTTGCTTCATTTATTTTACATGGCTCGGTGAAAGAAGAAGAATGGAGATTGTCTCCACATCTTTTCCATTTCTCTAAGTTACAAATAAAAAGAGTCAAACTATATAGCCAATAGACTAATAGCCTCTTGATACACCTTTAGTGAGCTATGCATAGCTCTCACCTATCATTGTAGCTTAATGAAATGACATCTAATAGCTCCAAGACACCATTATAAATGGACTAGTTGTGAAGTTGTTGTTAAATTATCACCTCCAAATGTTCAATTATCATGAATTTTTGGGGAGGGGGATCTTTTAGTGTATTGAACGGGGCAAGCGGACATAAGGGTAGCATGGATGGGTAGAAGTGAGAGGTTAGAGCATGGTTTACTGAGATATATAATCCTAACATTAGAGAATGAGAAGGAACCTTAGGGCCTTATGGCATAGGGGTTGTTATCACTCAGGTTTTCCTTGAAGTTGTGGAAGAGGAAAGTATACCCGAGGTAACCACAAACCAACCTTCAGATGCAGAATCTAGCCAATCTGCAAACAGAGAGGGCTCTCTCTTTATGATTTATCTTTGTTCTTAGAAATTTTTAGGCTAGTTATAAGTCCAAGAGTTTTGATTTTGTTTGAATGGTGGAATCCGCCAACTAAGGGTAAGGTTGAAGATTTTCAGTCCATTGGGCTATGGAGTCAAAGGATGGATTTACTGGATTTCTATTCTACGCACAAGATGGCTTTGCAGGGCAAGATAGCCAAACAGAGAACAATTTTTAGAATTTAAAGTGGATGGAATGGGTTTGAAGGGATGAAAGGCAGTTAAGAATCTTTCAACATGTTCAAAAGAAAGAAATGAAATGATTACAAATAAAGAGTTGTGAAGAATTCTTTATTATAGTAATCAAAATGTTTAAATTAGCGAAGCAAGAGCATTTAAGAATTCGTGCTTATAACCAATTTAGAAGAAAACACTAAGAATAATCACATCTGAAATCAAAGTACAATTAAGTAAATTCTGATTTATTCTTTTATGTCAACTATTCAGAAATGGACACAATGATATTATAAACAGATATAAAACTTAAGTCATAGGGTAGAAAGACTTATTGAACTGCAGTCCGACACATGAATCCTGCAAAAAGTCCCGAGCTTCAAATTGTCATCCAGCAAGCCACAAGTAAATTTCTCCAAAACAATTTTATTCCAAAAATATCAATGTCATAGCGAAGTAGTAGAATCCACCCCAAAATACTTCCAAGAGTGAAGCATTTATATAAATTCTAAACTAAAATATCTTGAAAAAATATCAAAATTGGTTCACAAATCTCTCCAACTATTTTACATAAATAGAACTTAAGTAAAGGACACTCAAACTAATGCATCTATTTGGAACTATTTTGTATGGATAGGTGATGAAAAAGAGGATAATTCGAATTTGATCCAACTCTTAGTTGATGATGAGGCATCCAAGTCACTAACTGCTTCCTTTCTTTGTGCAATCTGCTCCAACAATTCTGCAAACTTGGGGTCCAATGATATCTTTTTATTTCTCAATCCGTAATAGATATGTAAAAAGTGAAAGAGGTTATTGTGGATTAATATTTTGGTGAGATAAAAATCTTTCAGTTTCCCAAAATTCCTCTCTAGCTGTGCAAAATAGGCTCTGTAAACATATGTGTAAAACAGAGTTTTACAGAGTCTGAAAAATAGCCTGTAAAGATGTACCTGTATCTCTCAGTCTGAAATCATTGTGAAACAAATGAGATAGGTTTTTGTATAGGGTTCTCTTAGGAACAAAAACCTCCTTCATTTTTGTAATATTTATTTCTGATTGGCCACAATCTTCTCTGAAAAATGATGACTTAACAGGAATTTTCTGCAAAAAGTGCTTTCCAACATTGTTTAATATTTCCCAATCCATAATGGCTGTTAGAAAAGTAAGAGAGGTTTTTGTAGATGGCCATATTAAGAAGATAAACCTCCTTAATTTTTTCAAAATTAATCTTGGATTGATCACAATAGTGTCTGCAAAACAATGACTAAAACATGCAATTTCTGCAAAAATATTCCTTCTTGTTGTGTTTTTCATCTTTTCACTTTTTTGTTCTTTTGACTATTTTAATTTCACTTTTAGACAAAATTCAATGTTGGTGAAAGTATTTTCATTTATTTTTACCATTTTACTGCTTCTGTAATTACTTTTACTATTTTACCTTTGACCGCTCTGTAACTTCATTTTAACATTCACTCTGACTTTTACCTGATACACTTTAACCACTGATACTCTTTAACTGTTATGCTTTCTAACCTCTGTTTGAATAGATTTGATAACAATATTGGAGTAAACAAGTCTTATGACTAGTATTATGACTTTTTATCCAAGGATGTGATCTTTTGATCACCTGTAAAACAAAACAAATTGTTAAGAAAGCATTGGTTTACAGGGGAGGTCGAAAATGTTTCATTTGATTTTGAGAGGTCTGGCAGTGGTCTTCAAAAAAATTCAGTTAATGGAACTTGACAGTTGATTTTTGAAATTCTTCGCATGGAGGGTGTAGTCGTTTACTGTGGAGGAAAAATGAGAAGACGCGGGTTGTTTGGTTTTATTCGCAAAGTCAACAGGGTGATGGGATTTTTTATTAATTTATGGGATGACGTCAGTGTACGGGAGGCGAGTCACGGGGGAACGGTGGTAAGTGGTTTATTCCGCACCACCTTTCGAGGAGGGTGGTTTTATGTGAATCGGCAGCGATTCCACAAATTAACTGACGCGTGGCCCCAACACTATTCGAAAACCACTGCGATTTCGCGAGTTATCTTTCGGATGGAGGATGGGTAGCGGAATGAACGAGAGCCGTGGATCTTCGATGGAATGATCGGATGGTGATTGGGGAGTGAAGTCAGTGGGGGATTTAATGAGCAGGAGTTTAACGTAATTAACGTTAATTTAATTATTTCGGGCGGGATCTGATTGGCTGGATGTTTGGCTATTTAATTAATCATCTGGATTAATTAAATCCTTTGTACGATGGACTGTCGGGGGTAATGTGCGCGAGATGGGTTAATTTGTTTGTTTTTTGTTTTAAACATATAAATATATGTTTAAACCCTTTTTCGAATATTTTTTATTATATGGTAATAAACCAATGAAATTCATTAACCATAGGGGCAGAGTTTAATATATACGGATATATTTTAGCCAAAGGGTTTGTAATGTGGGATTTTTGTTTAATCACGTGGGTTAAATACTTTGGCTAAAAACTTATAGTAAGAGGGTTTTTTGGGGATATTATATAGAAGGAGTTATATACTATAGGATAAGGTATTTTCACTAGGGATTTAATAAATAAAATCAGATGTTAATATGACAAGGGAACAAGGAAACTCAAAATACTTAACAAATCTAGGAAAGTGAAGATTTCTGAAGCAAATTGTATTATATCAACTTCAACACTTAGACTTAGAAAAGCAAGTAATTTTGAGGGTTTATTGTGGAATTTTGCATGATTTTCCTAAGTAAAATGGGATTTTACTTAGGAAAAGATTTAAAGTAAATGAGTGTAATGATGAATAACTTCAAGTACTTAGGTATTTTTGATCATTAGGCCGAGGGTCCGGTCCCTCCAAAAGTCAAGGAAATGCCTTGAGCCCCTTTAATCTTCAAATACCTTAGCACTTTGGGGAAATTAGTAAAAATCTTAGGGAGAAAGTGATGTGGGAAGTTAATGATTTTGACTTTGCTTTTTGTGAATTTTCCAATGTATTTTCTGCTCCAGTACTTGTGATGAAAGTAAAGGATTAAACACATTTAGCAACATCATTCATCACATGAAACTTTGCAACACCATCTACCTACCATATCTACTTTACACTACCATTTTCTCTTCTTTATTAGGGTGCACTTAGACTGGCAAACCCTTATTAGTTTTCTTTTCTTTTACATGGCAATTCTATCTAATTCTCAACTTATTACATCCAAGGGCTCAGATTAAACTGTTGAGCACCTTTTATTAACTCTACCTATCTACTTATCTGCCAAGATTAAACTGTTTGGTCAGATATTTATTCTCTATTGTACAACATGAAATTGAAAAATGAATGAGTCAAGTTTAAACAGTTTGACTCTTCATAAATTGTGGCAAAAGTTTGACAAGCTGCACACAATTACTTATTTACAAAAAATGAAATAGTAGTGGCATTTGGATTTGCACACTTTCCTTGGTCTATTTTAGTTTGGGGTTCATTTCTTTCACTTATTTGACCATTTTATTCTTTTTACCCTTTGATTTTTCTTTTAGGGTATACCCTCTTTACATTTTTTAAATCTTTTGATTTTTTAAGAATATGGAACACCTTTGCTCAAGAAAAAGGTTTGAACATATTCCATAGTTCAATCAAGACAATCATGAAAAATGACACCTATTGGTATAGGAGTCTAACAGGGGCTAGGGGACCTATAGGTAATTGATAGGGGAATCCCCAATAGTTGTGACAAGGGGATTAGGGGCCACATTATCTCAACCCATACACACTCAACCCATAACCAGTAAAATACCTATCCCTTTAACCCCAAAGCCACAATCCCTTAACCCCTACACCCATAACTCATAAAAAATTAACCCCTTGATCCCTTAAACCTAAAGCCGCTAACCCCTTAACCATAACCCCTAATTTAGAATCCTTGAACTCCATAAACCCTAATCTTTTATCCTCTTAAACCTTGACCCTTAACCCATAACCCCTAGCCCCTAACCCCATAACCCATTGACACCTAAATACCATAACCCTTAGGCACTTAACCCCTAAATCCTCTGACATGTAAGCCCTTGATGGTTAATATTTAACCCTTGAATCCCTTAACCACTAAGCCATTAACCTCTAACCCTTAAAGCCCATATACCTCAACCCCCTAACTTATAAATCCCATAAGCCCTAACCCTTAACCCCTTGGTCCTAAACCCTTAAACCCCTTAACTCCTAGAACCCCTTATCCTTTCTCCCAAACCACAAGTGCTCCAACACTAATATTCTTGGGCATATTATGTTTTTTCCTGCTAACCGCTCCAAATACAACCTCTAAGAACTAGTAGGGTCCAAGGAAAAGAGCTACAGGTTCCCCAAATCCGATCTACATTTTATGGACAATCATACTTCCCCCAAATGTCCTCCACATATTTGCCTTGGTGTATTGGAGTTTGAAAAATACATAGGATGCCACAAGTAATCCTAATCATAAGACTCAACTTTCCTAATAACTAGGAGGCCTTAAAAATCAAACAAAATCTTAACTTATGCCTACAATTACTAAAATTTCCTATCCCAATTATGAAATTAGAAATTATACAAAATTATAGGGCAACAAGGAAACCAACTTCCTCTTCTATAAATCTCTAAGATATTTTGGAGGACAAATACAAATTTTGAAATAAATTGTTGAAATTATGCTCTTGCATCAATAGCTACCAATGTATCCTTGTAGGCCACCCCCTTTAACAATAGTAATACGAATTTCCTTTACCTAGAAGGAACTCCTTACATAATTCTCTCTTATATCCCCTTAACCTATTGCAATGATTATCTTTGATGCCTACCTAGTTACAAGCACATTTTGAAGCAATGTAGCATATTCCTGGTTGAGGATTCGATAAGTATGTGATTTTGTTGACCTCTTGTGACTGTACCATATGTGAATATATAAAATCATTTTTTTTGTACTAGTTTTAGGACTGATACCATCAAGTGTGTGCACTAACATGGATGGAATGCTAACTACATGTTGTATATATTGTAATGTAAATGAATAATCTCTTTTGGAAAAGGCTCCACTCATGATGCCAATTTTCAAATGCTTGCACTCGCCAATTTTGGTCAGTTTTTAAGGTGCCATGTTCTTGTAAGGGTAAACCTACATATCCATCTCTTTAAATGCACACAGTGCACATGTTGGCTTGATCTTGTGCTTGTTGTGGGGAAAATGTTGTTGCAGTGGAACCCCCAAATCATATTTATTTGGGTTGACCCTAATTTGAAAGGTAGATTTATAAAGGTTATGCATAGCACGCATATAAAAAATATGTCGGTTTATCCATAAATACCCTGAGAGAAACTCCCCAACACAACAAGCAGAATACTTTTTTCATCCAAAGAGATTAACTGTTGCTAGCTCTTTTTCAGAACTAGTACAAACTATAGACAATCCAAAACGCCTCATTTTTGGGCTATCAATATAGTATCCATTTAAATAGACACAAAAATAGATTAATAATAGGTATCTAACACAATCTCAATGAAATACTATGAGTAGAGAGAGCCATGGTTATATATCTGGTTTAGTCGAAAATGGATTGATATCTTCCTCAATGTGGACTGCTAGCTTGTTTTCCACTTCTTTAATCAGGTCATGGTTGTCTTGGATGCCCTTGTGACAGTCTAAAACTACCAAATCCAATGCCATCAACTTTATCCCAGTGACCTCCATTTCTTTGTTCAGTTCTTTCAGGCCCTTCTTGTTTCTGATTTCTCTCTTCCAATTTATAAACACATACAAAAAAACATTGGCGGACCTCTTGCTTTAATGCAATGGATACAATGTAAATAATTCTCCATGGACAAAAATTCTCGGGGTCCTGAAATGGCTACAATGTAAATACTTCTCCAATGGCTACAACGTAAATGCTCCCTTGTGTTTCCCTGACAGTCCCTAACACTTCCTAGCACATGTTGGCACACCCTAGCACCTGGCACATCTTGGATGCATGTCACCCTGACACTATAACATGACTTAGCACTGCCTATCATACCATGTTACTCCCTCCTTGAGACACCCAGAACTCGCTAACACTCGCTGTCACACGCTCTTATTCATTCATTTATGCATTTTGACCTAGTGCTCTGTTATGTTTTCCTGGCACTCCCTGACACTCCTTAGCACACATTAGCACACCTTGGCACTTGGAACATCTTTGTATGCTTCCCTATCACTCTAACATGCCTTGGCACTTCCTAGAATACCGTGTAACTCCCTTCTTAGCAAACCTGGAACTGGCTGATACTTCATTTCCATGCATTTGAAACTAGTGCTCCCTTTTGTTTCCCTGACACTTGGCCCTCGCACTCCCTAGCATGTGTTCATACCACACCCTATCACCTGGCACATCTTGGAATTCCTATCATGCCTTGGAACTGCCTAGCATGTGTCAATACTTGTAGGCATTCCCTGCCACACCTTCGTATTCCTTAGCTTTCATGCCGTCATAGATAGCCTTACATTTTTTGCGACTTGGGAACCCAACCAAATCATTGGAAAATCAATGTTGTGCCCAACCTAAAGTTTCCCTTTGTCTGAAACTACTTTTTCCAACCCTTTATGTAACCTTAGGCTTACCTCCTACAAGTATTATTTTGGCCTTCTCCTAACACACTTTATCCTTGAGACACTTGGAATTCGTTGACACTACTTGGCACACACTCTTATTCGTTCATTTCCATGCATTTTGACCTAGTTCTCCCTTGCAATGTCATAGAAATACCTAATACTCCTCAATATCCATTGACACTTTCTGGCATGTGTTAGCATGCCTTTTCAATCCTTGGCACGCACCGACACTCCTTAGTTATCATGCCCTCACAATTACCCTTACTTTTTTTGGGACTTGGGAACCCAACCAAGTCTTTCCTTGACTATAACAACTTGACCAAGTTACAGTTACTACAACTATATTGTGCCTTGTTCACCTAAGAAATGAATATAATCCCTAACCCAATTAACCCCCTAAACCCCTAACCAATTTAACCACCTAAACCCTAAACTTCTAAACCGTTAACCCCTAACCCCTTAAACCCTAAGTCCCATCCCCTTACCCATTTAACCCCGTAAACCCCTAAAACCCTAACCCCTAAAATCCTTAACTAGTAAATCCCTTAACCCCCTAAACCTCTAAACGCCTAACCCATTTAACCCGCTAAACCTCTAACCCCTTAACCCCTAACCCCTAACTCCTAAAATCCTTAACTGCTAAATCCCCCAACCCCCTAAACCTCTAAAACCCTAAACTTATTTAACCCATAAACCCTTAACCCCTTAAGCCCTAATTCCCAACCCCTAAACCATTTAACCCCCTAAAACCATAAACCTCTAAACCCCTAAACCACTAAACCACTAACACTTAAACCCATAACCCCTTAACCTATAAACCCCTAAACCGTTAACTCTTAACCCATAACCCATTAATCCCTCACCCCTAACACCTAAAATCCTTAATTGCTAAATCCTCTAAGCCCTAAGCCCTTGGAGAGGGTGTGCTCAAGGAGGATCATTCTAGGAAATGTTTGTATTTCATCCATACAAAAAACAACCTAAACTGTGGCAGATGATCACTTCATAATAAATCCATACTTGTTTGACATATCGGGCTAAGAAGTTTACTCATTGACACTCAATCAACTAGTTAAGTTATGTATGCTTGTAATTGTAAATGGATCTTCCAACTACCATAAGCTTTACTTGTAATTTATTAAATCCATTATAGGCAAACACCTTATTATGGAAGCATCTTTGGTTTAAATATCTACCCCTCTAACACCCCTTCAACCCACCAACAATATGTGGATGGCACTCTTCTTATGGGCTTCTGTTAAAGAAGTTCCTTCTTCCAATATTCTCGCGATTTTTCCTGTGCCTCGATAATCTCCATCAATAAAGCAACTTCAAAACTTCGTTAGTATGAATCCTTGTCGAAGTGTACGAAAAAGGACTAATTTTAGCTACGAATAACTAATGTACTCTAACATACAAAGTGGTCGTCAATATCCTCAAGAGAGAAGCACCAATCTGCTACAGCTGTGCTCATGTGGAAATAGACACATGTGGC